>JASPKZ010000002.1:0-682500 GCA_030220185.1 Diploptera punctata
TAAGAGGGATAGAAAAGAGACATAGAAAACATGGCTAAAATTGTTGTTATAACATTTAACATCACATTTGCATAAGCCTCCAACCTAATGCCTTCCAAAATATTAAAACATTTTAATAATATTATTAAAAGAATCTACCAAAATTAATTGCGGAGTAACCAAAGAAGATTTTTCAATTATTAATAAAAAGTCTTTGGACTGACATAGCGATGAAGACTACAATTTTCCGAAATAATAATGAGACAGATTCAATAATATCTTGGACGACTTGAACACTAGTTTAAAGAAATTCAAAAATGGGAAGGCAACTGGCACAGATGGCTTGAATTCTTAATTGTTACAAATATGCAAAGCAACCCGTTCCATGAACGACTGTTTGTCCTTCTTTAATAATGTATTGTAAAATGCAGATTACGCACAAGAATGGAAGACAAGCATGTTATAACCCCCTGTTTCACAGAAAGGAGACAATAAAAAATGGATCAACTATAGGGGAATCAGTTTTTGTAAAACACATGCTACAAAATTTATGGCGACATTTTAAAAAAATGGAAAATTGAAAAGTTTCAGTGTGAAATATTCCTTATGGAATGTCAAAATGGATTTAGGAAAGGACGATCTTGGTTATTGATTCAGCATTTTCTGATTAACTATTGCTTGAAAAACACAAGAAGAGAATTTCACTTAGAAACACATTTGCTTTCATAGATTTTGAAAAAGCATTCGACAACAGTCAAGAGATCAAAACTCTTAAATAAATTGGGAAGATCATAAATATACCAAATTTACTTCGGCCGAATATACAAATATTTACAAAGAGCAACACCATAAAGCTTAAAATCAATAACAGATTTTCTGAAGAAGGAATTATAAATCGTGGGTGTGAGGACAAGTCTGGCCGCCCCTATCTCCCCACACACTTTTTTGCAATTTTATATCAATGACGTAATATGTTTGCTGGAACAAAACACTATAATTTTGGAATAAGAATATCAGAAATAGAAATTAAACACCATATTGTTTTTTCAGATGGCCAAATAATACTAGCCCATTCCGAAGATAATCTACAGAAAGGTCTGTATGAACTTAACAAAATTATCAGAAGAATATGGGATTAAAGATATCTACAGAAAAACACAAATTATGGCATTTTTCAAGGTGTAGATCCTGTCAGAAGTAAAATTGTACTGGACATATAAATTTTGTAGGCAGGTGAATAATTTTACATATCTAGGATGCAATAGCTCATATGAAGAGAAAGGATGTTAAAAATGCAAAAATATCGTAATTTTATAAGAATTTTAATGTTTAATAAATTCTATCCTTCAAGCCACAGGTAGTTCCCAAAAGCATTCAAAGAAGACTGAAAGTTGTATAAAACAGCTGGCGCTTTCCAACTCTTTTGTATGGTAGCGAAGTATGGACGTTGAAACAGAAGGTATCCAGAGACTTAGATCTAGCTGAAGGAGATATCTTCGGAGTTGGGACTTCATGTACACACTACTAGATCCAAAAAAATAAGATCATCTTAGAAGATTTACGACATGGCCTCTTAGAAAACAAAATTTCTGATTATAAGTCAATATGTATGCCACCAGGTTTCTCGAATGTAAGATCACAGAATACCCAAACAAAAATGTTAAGCTCTCAACATGCTGTTAAGAAAGAAACCAGTACGGTCCACTCAAAAGGCCTTCTGGGATGGTTGTTTCTCTTGAGCCGAACAGGTCAGACAAATGTCCTAACAAGTCTGAATGTACTATGGATGATGATGAGGGGATATCAAATTCATTAAAATTTCGATCTGAGCAGATGATTGCACAAAGCCACTGCACTGTTACAGTAAAATCGGTACAATGTGAACCTTAGTAACAGAGTGAACATATGAAGAATCTGTGTAGTTAACTTGTGGTTTAATGGTCAAAGTGATGAATTCGATCACTGATGGTTCAAATCACGGAAGGCGACTTTTTTTCTTATCTTTTCTTTCGTTCTTCTTCTTCACTGTGTTATGTTGATAATTGAAAATTGTTTAGTATGGGTATGAACAAAATTCCTATTCTCCTATTGGTCACTGCGTGTATACTGTGATATGTTGATACTGAAATTTGTTTAGTATGGGCATGCGCAAAATTCCTATTCTTCTATTTGTGATTACATTAACATCTGATTAAAGAGTTACTTCAGTATCAGTTCAGTTGCATTCATGAAAACATCATGGAACATATTTACAGTTATGCTGAACTTGCTGATATGCATCTGATTTATGGTGCAGCACAAGGTAATGGTGTAAGAGCTGCTGCCATGTACGCGGAGCGGTATCCGGATAGACGCCATCCTCACCGAACAACCTTCGAGTCTGTTGATAGGCGTTTGCGGGAGCATGGGACGTTGAAGATAAAAAACAGAGTAGACGCCGGTGCAAGGCGTACGCGCCGCACTGCAGATTTTGAAGAAAATGTTCTTCATAGGGTGAAAGAGGAACCTTCTACTAGTACTCGTGCTATCGGATGTGTTAATGGGTACGAACCATCAAAGTGTATGGGAAGTGAAAAGTCCTGCATGCTCTATCCTTTCATCTGCCAAAAAGTACAAATCTTACAGCCACTAGGACTTCGCTCAACGGGCCTAATTTTGTAATTGGGCTTTGCTGCAGCCACCCCGCACTTCTTTTCCTCGGTATTATTCACTGATGAGGCAGTATTTAATAGGGATAGGCTGATTCTGAACTCGAAGAGCAGTCATGTGTGGGATTATAAAATCCTCATGCCATCTTCGAGAGGAGTCCCACAGCAAGAGATTTCTGCTACTACATCATTGGCCCCTACCCTTCTTCCCCAGAGATTAAATGGTGTCATTTATAAGATATTTTTAGAAGTTCCTCTCCACCATCAGGATTAACATGTGGTTTTCAGCACGATGGAGCTCCTCCCCATTTCTGCTGGAATGTGCGAAATCATTTGGAGTGTATTGTGGCCGTTGGGTATAAATACGTAGTCCAACTGTAGTGTGGCCACCTCGCTCTCCAGATCTCAGTCCACTTAATAATTTTTTGTGGGGATACCTGAAAACACTGGTGTATGCGACCCCCTGTTGATACAGATGAACTGTCAATTGCACGCATAATCGCAGCATGCGATGTGATCCGTTTAGACACCTGGTATCTTGAACGGGTACGAGAATCCTCTTCGTCACCGATGTCGTCTATGTTGTGAGAATGGAGGTCGCCAATTTGAAACAATTTCTTTAATGAGTCTGCAGATGTTTTAATTTTTTTTCTGGTTTACTCAAATGCATTACTTTTATTTCCCAATAACATTATGTGTGCCATGTGTATATACACTATACCTCTTCATGTTATCAATCACTGCACTATCATTTATCTAAGTACAAAAGTACTATACAGTGCAATTACACATTTTATTTGCGAAACCTATTGCACTCTACAGTATGCGTATTATTATTACAACCTATCAAACAATTGTCTGTACAATACGTACATAGAGAGTTTTGTAACTCGTGTACTGCCGCCGACATTCCATACTACCGTATTCTGTAAAATAATGAATAAACAATTAAAACAGAAGTAAATCTATGCACGTAACTAATTTACAGTACGTACTTAATAAAGGAAGAAAGAAAGAAAAAGCGTACACATACTGTAGGTAGTTTCGAACGTGATGCATAAATCTTACGTTTGCGTCGGTATTAGACTGCTATAACCACTGAGCTAAAGGCGCATGCTTGTTGCAAGTTACAGTCTCTGTATCATATTATTTCCATTTTAATTTGAAACAATCAGAGGCGTGCCAATCATTTTACAAATTGAATCATAACTTGGACATTTTTATTCGTGACCATTAGTTCATTATCTCAAAATACTTATGTATAATACCCCTATATACGTAGCTAAATTTATGCAGTATAATTAATTTATACCCCTGTATATATATATATATATATATATATGATATGAATAAATAAATCGATATGATAGCAAAAAGAAAAAAAAAATAAATATGCCTGGGACGGGATCGAAACCCGGATCTGAGTCTGTACCTCAATGTTGATATCCATTAGGTAATCGATATCACACGGAGCTACAGAGTCTGAGATCCGGGGTTCGAATCCCGTCCAGGCATTTATTTTTTATTTTATTTTTTTCTTATCATACCATATTAAGCTTGCATTGCTCAATGTTAAACATTTAATTATAACAAATAGATATATATATATATATATAGGTCTGTGAATGACAAGGGTAATGGCTGACCGCACCGCGCTGACGCACCATCACAGGAGAAGATGAATGAAATGAAACGAAATAGATGAGGTGGGTATGGAGAAGTGATGGAATGAAATTGTGGCAGGGAAAACGGGAGAAAACCCGTCCTATCCCGTTTCGTCCAACACGAAATCTACATGGAGTGTAATAATAATAATATAATAATAATAATAAACATAAGAAGGAAAAATAAATGATTTTATTTTAGATTTTAAATCAACCCATTTTACGATGTCGTTTATCGACATTTTTGAAGAAAGGTAACTAATTTTGACACATCACGATAATCTAGAGCGCGAATCTAAATTTCATAAATATTAATTAAACACGGATGTGTAACCCCGCCCTCTATACAGTTTATAAACACAAGAGTGCGATGCTGCAGCTCGGTGCAGTTCACAGAGCATGAAATTATTGCGGATCAATATCGAGCCGGTGTGAACTCAGCAAGCAATGTACCCATTTTTCTCTCAATAACGTATTTAAAATATCATACTTTATATTCGAAATAATATTAATAACAAATAATATTAATAATGATAATAATAATAATAATAAAAATAATAATAATAATAATCTTTCACGGATTAGATCTTTGCCTGATCCGATCTTACATCTGTTAAGCCCAGCGTTTTCTAGGTCTCCCTAACCGATCTTCGTCATCCAGGATTATACATCGTTCAAGCCCAGGAGAAGGCAACCTTCTAAAGGGAAGGGACCCCCAACAGAAAATCTCTGGTCCTCCAGGTTGGGGGATGTGCGTCGGGCAGGAAACCCACCATGTAAAAAGATCTTTCTCAGCAATCTCACATGATTAGGCCGGACGGAATTACATGGATTGATGTATAATGGTGGTGATGGTGATGATAATAATGAAAATAATAATGATAATGATAATAATAATAATAATAATAATAATAATAATAATAATAATAATAATAATAATAATAATAATACACTACTACTACGATTACTAGGTCTACTATACTGACTGTCTAACACTCGTAGCCTCTTTATTGAACTACCGTATTTAAAATATTTACAGTAATTTTAAATATTTTTACTTATTTATAACTGTAGGCTTTCCACGGCCGGCGTCTTGATCCCTATTAGGTTCGTCTTCCGGGCATATAGGCCGTGGTCCAGTCGTTCTTCTACTCGACGTTTCGTCTACTGCTGCGGTAGACATCTTCAGGAGATACTGCGTGCTCTCTGTGAACTCCTCAACAGTCGGCTGCAGACTGGCTGGCGTGCCTATAAATAGGGAGGGAGTTTCCAACGACCAGCCAGTCTGCAGCCGACTGTTGAGGAGTTCACAGAGAGCACGCAGTATCTCCTGAAGATGTCTACCGCAGCAGTAGACGAAACGTCGAGTAGAAGAACGACTGGACCACGGCCTATATGCCCGGAAGACGAACCTAATAGGGATCAGTTTTACTTATTGTTTAATTATAGACACCTTAATAATATAATATCATATTGTTTCATTGTATCGAGTAGCGTGTGTATATTATGTGCAGTCTTTTTTTTCGTAAATTGTATGATTTAATTTTTCTATTTATATGATCGAATGATAAATATAATGAAATTAGTTCTGGTATTTAAATCCGAGAGCTCAGACCTCGCTTTCACGACCGAGATAAAACAGGAAAACTCCTCTATCGGGTTGGTCAACATGGGATATCCTGAACACGAGTTACTGAAGCTATCATCTGAGCAAACTCGCTCGACATTTTAATACGTATATTCCAATGCCATGTGTACTTTTCGAGTTTAGAGTTTCTTATTAGGTGGATGATATCTTCAATGTAATGTGTTGAAAAAAAAATACCAGACACTTGGACGAATGCGCGCGCTGAATCGCAAGGAAACCATATCGTGGCGGATGTAGTATCCACACAATCCTGTTTCATCCGGAAGTTATGTTATCACTTTTCCAAGTATTAACAATATTTACAATTCACAATTAAACCAAATCAAACGTTCATATAACATGTTTTTAAATTAAAGTGTCAACTTGAAAGCAAAATCGAACAAATGTACTGAAGTGGGACTAATTCAATTCTTTATAACCAAATCTTGTTCAATGTTTTCAGGAACCTAACATTTTTTCGGGGTTTTTCCTCACCTGTAAGACAAATGTCAGGAAACTAATGACCCAAATGGTCCTCGAACATCATCTGGCCATCATTACCATCATCATCACATATCATATATCATCGGGGCAGCGTAACTCCGCCTTCCAGGCGCCCCAATCTCAGAAGTGGGTTACAATAACGTCATGCCAGAGACAATACCAGAATGTCGATATGATAACGTGGTGACATTGAATAAAAAAAATTCTAGCAATATAAAAAAATAAGACAAATTCTGGCTATACTGTAAATATCTCCAGATTTAACTGTCCTGGAAAAAATAGAAAACGTCGATCATTCCTGTACAAATATGCAATGCACTGACACTATCTAACCCGTAGGTTTATGGCCGCCGCGAAAATAAACTCCCCATACATTCCTTTCCTTAGCTATGTTCTTCAATCATTCCCTGTATAATTTGTCATAGTGAATGTTATTCTCTCACCTCATTCTTGCGCCTATTTACTGGTTTTCCTACAAGAAGTCTCCATGCTCCTCTTTCATACCCTATGCGTGCCACATTCTGCCTGTCATAGTCTACGAGACTTATTAGGCCTACATCTCGCTACCCATAAAAATAGTTTTCTCCATTCACCTGTCACTAGTCTCTCTTTGGCTCAAAAGATCCTAAGCGATTTATTCTCAAATATTCCTAATTTGGATTCCTCTTTTAAGGAAATTGACTATGTTTAACACCCATAAAATATAGATTATATGCATCCGGCAGAATCAAAGTTTTATATATTTTTAGTTTAACTTTTTTTTACAGATGCTGGAATGATAACAGTCCCTATAATGCATAACAACATTCACTTCCAGAGTTAATTTCTTTCAAAACATCCCTGTTTACAACTGGACGGGGTTATGGCATCAACCGGCTATGCGCCATTATGTAAGTTTTCGAGAAAAATAGTTTTAAAGCTTATGTCAATCTTCACTATTTACTGTAGCGCGCCAAACTAACAATACTGGATATTGCAAGTTATTTTCCTTGTTTGACTGTTATGCATCTATACTCTAAGAGCGAGAACATTTGGTGCTTAGCTGCATGATGCAAAATTTAGATTAGCGTTTTTGAAGATCTAGTTTTATAGCCGTTTGTTGCAAAACATAGAATCTATAATAGGACTAATGGCGTTTATATTTTTCTTTAATAATAAGGCTATATTTAAAGACTTGGAGCTAAAAGTGTGCGTATACTTACTTCATGGGGCAGTGCAATGGATTACATTAAAATATCAATTAAAAAAACTGACGATTAGCCGGTTGATGCATAACATCATCCAATTAAAGCACCAAACACTTAATTTTATTTTGCGAGAAAAATTGTACTGTTTATTAATTGGATTATACTGGTCGACTGAGTTTTCTTCACAAGAAATCTGATTAGTAAATCTACTGCATTTTTTCATACGGAATTCAGAAATGTAGTCAGAATTTTTCCATCATGCTCAAGTTTTTTTTTTGTGACAGCTACTTTTTAAATATCTGATTTTATCATTCTCTTTGACCTGTTATAGCAACCTTTACCTTACACGTTCGAGCGATTTTATTCAAGCTATATTTGAGAAAATTATATATATATATATATATATATATATATATACATGCTAAAAGCACCAAAAGACAAGACTGTGCAGGTTCATTTATATTTTGACATGCTCAACCTGCTAATTTGGCATTGTGATGGGTCAATCTCACTATGATAGAAGATCATGGCCTGAACGTGAATCTCTTATCCCTGGCCAGAAAAATGTGTCACATATTCCTTTAGTGAATCCTGAAAAAATATATTTACCTCCATCTAATTAGGAGTAATGAACACTTTGGTCAAAACTATGGTTAAACTTTCTGATGATTCTTGTACTTTAAATCTAAATTACCTAAAGTCAGTGAAGCTAAACTGATATAGGACTACAAATATGATCATTAATGACTGATGAAAATTTTGAAGGACTGTTAAATCCACTTGAAAAAGCACCAAATGATTGCAATTTCCCTGGAATCTATAAAGCAGAAAAACTATCATTACCTAGTAGCTGACTTTTTGCTTTCTCATAAAGCTATAGGATAAAATATGTCTTCAAAAATTCATTTCTTGGATTTTCAGGCTTCCTCCTGGAAAATCTGGGACTGTCAGCGATGAGCACAGTGAGCGTTTTCATCAGCAAATGTCAACAATAAAAATCAGGTACCAAGCAAGTGGAGTTCTAATATGCTGGTTGACTACAGTTGGACGAGATGTTCCAGATGCAAAATATGCTTGAAAATCACTATCTACCATTTTCTAGGTAAGTCAGAATGAGTAGTATATCATTTATAGTTTGACGTCTAGTTACTGATTATATTAGAAATTATAAAAAATCAAATTAATATCACACAAAACTCCTGCCTCATAGGGAAAACTGAAATTGTATTTGAATTCAACATGGAAATACTTATAGAATCTATTATTTTTATTCTTGTGGAAGAAAAAACAAGTTTATTTTTGTAGACCAATGTTATTAGATCTAAGCCTATAGATGCCCATTATGTTTTTCGAAAAGAGTACTAAATTGAAACTTTACTTCGTAATCTCCCCTTACACAGACACACGTATACTCATGTCCCTACTAACCCAAATGCATACGAAAGGCATAAATTGATACGACCACAATTACACCACATATGTCAACATACAGAATCCGAGACAAACAAATGCGTAGAATCAAAATTATTGTAACCATAGCTTGGCAAAAAAACTCATAATTTGGAAATTGTTCACAATTTTGAGGAACATGAAAAAAAAATTGGCAATACAATCATCCGCTCATTACTGTTACTTCATTTGAAAAAAAATACTTCACAGTGTGTTGGAATCCTAACGAATGTGCCACCCCATCCGAATATTTTAGATTTGTGTCCACTCGATATATTTAGAAAGATGTTAACGGACATTTTGTAGAATGAAACTAAAATTTTAGCATAATGTTAGCAAGCAAGATGTTAGTGTTTTTGTAACATCTGTTGATGAAAACGGCACTAAAAGAGAGGTAGGAAGGTACGGATATGTGTATATAAGTTCTGATGTATTTTCAGCAAACCTCTACACCTTAAAAAGTGGAAGAATCCAGAGTCAAAGTGCCGTTCGGTAGGCTTTGGGAGCACTTGCATAAAGCTGTAAAAATAGTTATACTTTTCGCTGATATCTATTGAAGATGTCATACACAAAGTGTATGCCTAACATATGTATGAAATAAATTATTAAAATAATTTTCAAAAACACACATTAATAGTCTTCTTCCCATTTTTAGCGAATTCCGAAGGAATGTACTTATTAAGGTTGTTTCATGCAAATATTTTATAAATCTTCATCGCTCCTACTTAGTAGACACTGAAAATGACCAAGACATATATATTTCGATGTTTTAATTTAAATTTTGACATTTAGCAATGAAGGCCAAATATTATTTGAAAAGTAAAATTAACGCTTAAACAGGTATTTGAACATAATAACCTCTAGCTTTATAATGCTAGTTGTTAGTCAGGCTCCCAATTCATCCATAAATTTTCCTTGCTCATGTACAATTATTTACTGCGAGAGGCAGCGATACGATAGAGAGATGTATATAAGGAAAGACACATTTATAGTTGCTTTGATAACCTGAATAGCGTAGGTGGTAGCGCACTAGAGTTTAAAGCTAGATGTTTCGGGTTCAAATCCCATTTCAGGCGTTAATGTCTGTTTTCAAATTATATATATATATGGTTCTATGTGTGTGGAGTGTCTATTAATGCTATAGCAGCTGTATTGTTTTACGAAATAATTCGGCATATAGCATGAAATAAAAAAGTAAGGCCGAGCCCGCTTTATCGTTCAGAGTTTTGGGTACTGACAAGAAAAGAAGAAAAGATAATTTGAAGTAGCGGAAATGAGATTTTTTACATTATTGCGGGATGTTACCTTAATGGATAAGAAAAAGAAGCGAAGATATAAAGAGGGAACTAAACAATTTTAAATTAATAAACAGAATAAAACAAGGTAGATATCATTGGATGCAATATATACAAAGAACAAAAGGCGACCGCATTTTAAACTGATGTTAAAAGACCGAAGATAAGTTAAAGAACGAGACAAGATCAAGCCTTATGAAGGCTAAACATAAAAATCACATTAAATTTTGTCTTTCAGCTCATTTATGACAAAAAAAAAGATGGGATAAGTAGATTACTGGGCAACGCCGGGTAATTCACGAAACTGATGATGATGGAGTTCGAGTTCGTTAATCAGCAAAATCGGATCATTAGGTGTGGTGGATCACCTAAAGCAGAAAATTAAAAAATAGTTCTAGCGGCCGCAATTCTCGGGTTTTCACAACGAAACTCGGTATATTATGCTAATGGAATGAAAATGGGAAATGTATTATCCAGAAAATCATGGAAATCTAATCATTAGGAGTGTAAATTTACCTGAAAGCCGTAATTAAAAAATCACTGTAGCGGTCGCCATGCTTGTTTTCTAGCAACATAACTTGATACATATGATTTAATTATAATTAACAAACGTAAGATAGATATAGGCCTATAAGGCTTACATAAAATATCTTATATATAAAATGAATGTTTGTTTGTTTGTTCATACTTTATGCCGGGCCATACCATTGATCCGATTGTGATGGGACATTTTTGCAAAATGCTCAGAAGATTCCCGGGATGAACATAGCTATAAGAGAGTTGTGATACTCAACTCCTACACACCTTAAAAATCGCCCTTTGCAATGGAAAACGTGAAAAAAGTAGCTCTTTGGACGCTTAAATGGCTTACGCTGCCTAAACCATAACAAATTACACAAAATTAATGTACACAGAATTGAATATCTCAAAAAGCTCTACAGAAAAGTCCGCGACAGCATATGTTTATCTGTTACGGATAACTCACAATAACCATTTTTGTCTTTCATTGATGCCAAGAAGATCGAGACAAGTAGAACCACGTAGATTCCTGTTGAAGCATAGCAGCACATGGCGGGTATTCTTTTACGGATAACTCACAATAACGAATTTTGTCTTTTAGCTCATTTATGTCAAGAAGATCAAGATAAGTAGATTCCCGGGCAAGACCGTGTAACCAGCACGGGGAATCTTAAAATAATTACGATATAAATTTTCCCCCATACTTATTTAACTAAACATAAAACACATTAATTTTCGTATTTCAGCTCATTTATGTCAAGAAGATCGGGATAAGTAGATTCCCGGGCAACGCCGGGTAATCAGCATGGGGTATCTAAAAAATATATATTTATAATTGTTTTTCCTTTAATTTATTCAACTAAACATAAAATCACATTAATTTTCATTTATTTAGGCGTAGCAGCGCATGCCGGAAATTAGCTAGTATGTATGTATGTATGTATGTATGTATGTATGTATGTATGTATGTATGTATGTATGTATGTATGTATATATATATATATATATATATATATATACACACACATATTCCGATAACCAGCAAAATGTTGCCACAAATTCGACTTACCGAAGAATTATTTCTTTGTTTACGTAGATCCTGCACGATAGTTTTTTTTTGTCTTAACTGTGATTGCAAAATGGAGATGAATTGTAAAGCTAAAAGCATTATAAATGACAATAATAAAAGATATAACTTATAAAAATGAGATTTTTCAATATAGCCTTTTTTAAACTGAGATACATTTTTCAACTATATAATATTCTGGAACACTTTGAAAAATAAATTATACAGTAATAGAGCCTATGATAACAAACTATGTAGAAGCTACAAATAGGATATAAGCCATTATTGATGTCGTAGTAAGAACAGTATTTCAGAATTTGGTTGCATATAAAATATCATGGGAAGATAAAAATAAATAAATGGATTGAAGAAAAGTTGGCAGTTATTTTTTTTATTATTTCCAGTGACAACTATAAAACTGAAAATCCACGGCAAATTATTATAAACCCTTCAGAATTTATTTTATTAACCAATGGCGCGGAGATGGATTTGCAGTTTTATACACATGTGATAGAAACAATAAAAAAATATAACAGTTCGCAGCTCAGACTGCATTTTATTCAACTGATTATATTTCCAACGCAAAAATTAACATTCCTGAAGATTTTTTATATAATACATAATTGTATAATTTTCTACAGTTTGGCACACTGTACACGAATTTTTATTTACACTATAAAAGTTAGTAAGACTAAGTGTCATGCATGAAGGTGAAACTTGGACACTTACAAATAAGAGCGCATTTCGCTTATAATAACAATAATAATAATAGTAATAATAATAATAATAATAATAATAATAATAATAATAAATAATTATTATTATTATTATCATTATTATTGAGCAATTCCATATGTGACAGACTGACATTTACAATACACTTTTGCAGCAAAATGGTTGCATAAATATTACAATTTATTGAAATTAGGGATGTTATCTACGTGATATGATAGATGAATAGTGTGTGGTTAAGACTGTACTTAAATATACAACTTTTGAAGAAAAACAGTGCTATTTAGTATCTATCAAAGTATGTGTGACTGACTGACTGACATAAATGTCAACTCATCATGCAGCTTAACATGTTAATCTGCATCATTCTCTGAGGTGTAATTCCTAATTCAATTTTCCAAAATAACCTTTGGAGGACACATTTCAAGTTACATTCTCAATAAAAAACGAAACGAAAATCACAATTAAGACCAGAGTTATAACCTAATATGTGGTGTGTGACTAACTGACTACCTTCTGTGACTGACTGACATATCTGAATTTTATTAAGACTTTAATATTGTGGAGCTGCAAATATTATACAAATATTACAAAATAATATGAAATTATAGGCAAGTCTACTGCTTATAGCAGGATTTTAATATCAAAATAAATATGAAAGTTTAAGTTAATAATTTTATATTTAAAATTCTTTTAATATTTAAATATAACTTAAATATACGAAAACATCTAAATAATTAATTCTTGTTCATTGTTGAATAAAAATGTCTCAGTAACAATTAAAGAAATTGTATTACATAACAGTCTTTCTAAATAATGCTTTTAAAATTGTGTTTTAAGTCATTGTTGTCTGAATTATAAAGCTTTCTGTTATAACTGTAATAAGAACACCTGCTTAACTTAATACTTTTAAATAAAAGTATACTAAATTCTGATTGGATGTTAAAACAATTAACTTTTTGATTTAACAAATCAAATTTAAACATTATATTAACCAAGAGAATTTAAAATAAAACATCCTGTGATGCAATAATGTTCTTTAAAATTATATATAATTACACTGGTCATTCTGCATACAACTTTCAACAAACATAGAAGCAACAAGAGTTCTCCTGTTAAAATGTGATATTTAATACAAGAAGAATAGTTGACTCAAGAAAAGAAAATAATTTATTTTAATTGACAGTGAAGAATAATACCACTTAAATTTACTTAATCTGCTGGGAACCTACAAAATGAATAAATTTATAACTATTTCTACAAGAATCAGTTATTAGTGATTTTTAAAGTGTTTTCCTATCCCGTGTACCAACTTCCGACCTTGAGAAGAGATTCCAGCTCTACCGAAAATCAAACCCATCCTGAACCAGTAATTCTTTTTGGGACACTAATCCTTAAAAATGTTACTACAACATCGGGCATGAAGAGCGTTAGCTGCTGCAAAACGTCACCACAACGTGAGAAAATAATTACTTCTTCAAAATTGTCGCCACAACGAGGGGCATAATGAAGATCTTACTATCATACTTCTTCACGCTGTGGTATCGAGGTAGCGTGCTGCCTTGTCACGCAACGGGCCCAGGTTCGATCCCCGGTCGGGACAGTTTTTCTGGGTGAGATTTTTATCGGGGTTTTTCCTCACCTGTAATACAAACGCCAGGACAACTTTAAGGCCCAAACGGTCCCCGAAACCATATGGCCATCATCATCCTTCACCGGAGTGGAAAGCAACGGGAAGCTACCACATCTACAGTTCCCTAGTAAAGCTGCAAGCATAGCATGAACATGCTATGATTGCAGTTAACGACGTGCCCTCGGGCAGAATTACTATGGATGGATAATAGATAAAAAGCGATAATATGGAGATGAATAAAGAACTTCACTCATTTTATCATGTATAGGAAATGTACAATTAGATATGCTGTAAAAAGATTAAATAAATAGTGTAATTTATTTAACTTAGTTACCATGTATCATTTTAAATTTCACAAAATAAAGAAAATATAAACTTCTTATCAACAAAGGGCCTTCTCTATAGTTAAATATGCCTAATATGAGTATAATTTAAGTACATCCATATTAACTGATTAAAATGTATCTGATGCTGTTAATAGATTGAACCATTGAAATAAATAAAAATGCCGATATGGAATTTGCAGTGTTCGTTCCAGAACACTAAAATTAACTTTCACGCGTCTCAACTTTAAAGACAAAAAAACGAAAAAGTACAGTATACAAATTATTAAAATTTTTATTTAAATGTGGAAAATTCTGTTATAATTCTTTCAAAGCAACTGATTACAAATTATATTGCTGACATGAGTTATATTTTTAAACTAAACAATTGAAAGAAATCTCTTACAATGCGCGAAATCTTACTTTATGACTGACTGTTCCCAGCATGCGCACATAGTGCACCGTTGTCATACGTATTTTTTACTCTGTTGGTTTCCAATAACGCTACACCCAATAACAATTTTCTTTTACACTACCGGTTATACATACTTAATCACATATACGCCACGCCAATTGTATTTTTTATACAAGTAACCTCATATGATTTAAAACTGTTCTTGCAATCATCATGCATGATTCTGTTTCACAAAGTGAATGCTAAGCACAATATTGGAACTGTGGTAACATCGCACTGTGGATCCCGATAACACGACACACATGGCATGTCAAAGGTCAAACTAATGCGAGAACCTTTGAAGTTCAAGGACTTCCACACACACATTTAACACGTAAGATCTGCACACTTGTTTTTAATTGCAGTACACAATACTCTAGTGACATACAGAAAAAATCGAGTAATGAGGAATTATTTAAATGCCACTATTAAAAATATAATTTTCTTTCACACGAAACTTGTGAATTTTTCGCACTGATTGTTCATTTGAAATTTGTGCATATTCTATAACATACGGCTTCAACACTTTGACATGGTGAACTCCATGAGTTGCCGGAATAGCTGCAAGATATAGAAATCGCTTTTCTAAAAATCTGTGTAGCAAGCAACTGAGTGCACCGTGCGTAGTAGCAATATAAATAAAAAAAGTCAGTCACGTGATTCTAGCGGGAAACTTAATTACTTTACAAGACAATGTCGTCAATACTTTTTTGTTAGTTATGCACCGATAACGTAGAATCCCAGAGGAAATTTGAATCTGTCGATTATCGTATTGTATACAATAATTTTTGTATGTTTTATGTGACTGGCTGTAGCTTACCATTAATAATTATAGGGTGCATTTTAATTATTTAGAATATTATAATACAATTATTAGTATTACATTTCTGATCAGAAAGGACCGAAATATGGTATTACAAAATAGTCAGTGAAACAAAACAAATTTATGCAGTGAAATCGTAAAACAAAATTACGTTTAATTTTGCATGTGTTTTCAGGTTTCAGAATATGTCATGTTCTACTATTAATTCTAGAATCAAAATCCGTATTTCAAACATTAACTTCAAGAATCAGAAAATTTCATCTGTAAAAAAGCATATCTCATCGAAAAAATTACTCCTGCACCAATTTCAAAATTTTCACATCGGTATGACATTTTCATGGAATTACTCTACATTTAAATCCTTCCGCTGACTGCCTTTTAGCTCATATTTTCACATAAGAAGGGCCAGTAATTATTTTATGAAACAGCTGAGCCGAACAGTCTACCAGATTTCCTAAACCATGTTTATGTTAATACACAGCGGAGTCCAGCAAGCAACTGACTGCGTCATGCGTATTAGCAATATAAATGAGGGGACAAATAGTCAGTCAGTCACGGGACTCCAGCGGGAAAAATAATGAATTTACAAGAAAATGCCATCAATACTTTTTTATTAGTTGTGTACCGATAACGTAGAATCCAAGAGGAAATTTTAATCCATCAATTATTATGTTGTGTACAGTAATTTTTATCCGTTTTCTGTGACTGACTGACCATAACTTACAGTTAACAACTATAGGACACATTTAAGGTATATAGAATATTAGAATGCAATTAATATTGTTTCATTTAAGACCAAGGAGGACCAAAGCATGGTTTAAAAAATATTTTGTGAAATAAAACGAATTCATACGATCAAATCATTAAACAAGAAATTGGTAAAATTTTGCGTATTTTTTTCAGGTTTGGAATATGACAAGTTCTACCGCTATTATTAGATTAAAATAATGCACATTTGAAACATTTTCTTATAGGATTATAAAATTTGATATTTACAGATATATATTACATCAACAAAATTATTCATGACATTTTCATGGAATCGTTCTATTAGTAGTATTATTATTATTATTATTATTGGGGGCACGCCGTAGCGTAGTGGTTAAGGCACTGAGCTACAAGCCGGAGGGTCGTGGGTTCAAGTCCCGTTGGGGTCAGGATTTTTAAACTGACCCAAACCCTCTGGCGGCAATATGGCCCTGGGGTCGACTCAGCCTCTAACTGAAATGAGTACCAGACGCTTGTTCTGGGGCAAAGGCGGCCGTCACGCAGGGCTGACAACCCGGCTGACATAAAGTGCCGATTGTCTAGAAAAAGTGGGAGCCTTAACCTCCTACTATCCCAAGGGCCTCCTGAGGCCTGTTGTGGGATCACTTTACCTTTTTATATTATTATTACTATTATATTATTATTATTATTATTATTATTCATAACAAAGAAAACTATATATCAAGTTCTGTTATAATGTGTTTTATTAAATGGGTCCGAAACACTGGACAGTAAGTAGAAAACAAGCCAACAAGCTGTTAGCAGTAGAAATGGATTTTTGGAGGCGATCGACAAGAATTTCAAGAAGGGATAAGGTCAGAAACAGCACAATAAGGGAAATTATGCAAGCTGAAAAAAAAACAGATTAGAAAAAATAGAATAAAAACGTTTGAAATGGTAAGGGCACCTCATAAGAATGGAAGAAGAGAGAGTACCAAAGAAGATCCTTAATAGGAAAACTAATGGAAGAAGTGGAAGATTCAGGCCTAGAGAACGATGGATAGATGGAGTGAAGAGAAGTATGGAAGCTAGAGATTTGAGATGCTTTAGACAGGAACCTCTGGCGACGAATCACTTTGGGTTGAAATAGAAACACTGTATTATGTAATATTCCTAACTAAAAAAAATATTATTATTATAAATCTGGTCATGCATATGTAACGTCCATGTGCCGTGGGACATATGGAAGTATATAAAAAGGGAGAAGTTAAAAAAAATATATATATGATATGAAAAGAAAAATTAATGTTTGGGTCGGGATTTGAACTCGAGTCTCTAAACTCTGTACATTTAGCGCTCTAACGACTTGAGCTACCCAAGTATTCCAACACAAACTTACTTTTTTTCTTATATATATATATTATATATATATATATATATATATATAGATTTAGATTAGATTTAGATTTATTTAGCCTGGTGGAGTTAAGGCCATGTGGCCTTCTCTTCCACTCACCAGGACAAACTTATATTACATCAGAATATAACAATCTTAATTAACTCTAATATTAAACACTAAGTAAAAATTTGATCAAAAGATAATATCTAATATATTACGATCTGTAATACAACCAGTTAATATTAGTTAAAATTAAGACTAAAACTAATAATAAAATGTATACAAGCAAGGCATATTAAATTGTTCCTGTCTAGTGTATATAAAAAACAAAGGAAAATAATGAGATATAGAAAACTAATTTTACGATTATACAATATTTAAAACAAAAAAAATAAAAATATTTGTTATTCTTAATATTATTTTCATAAATAATTAAATATATTAATATTGCTAAAAGAATATTATCAGTGAGGTGTATAAGTTAGTTTGTTATTAAATAATTCTTTAGTTTGTTTTTGAAGGATGTTGTAGTTTGACAGTCTCTGACATAGGACGGAAAGGAATTCCATGTTTTGGTAAGTGAGACCGTAAAAGATAATGCATAATATACAGTGTGATGAGGCGGGATATAAAGGACAATATGCTGATGGGATCGAGTGTCAATATTATGTGTGTCGGATAGTCTGATGAAGCGGCGTGATAAATAATTAGGCGATGATGTGTGAAGTATTTTATAGAGAAGGGATAAGGAATGAACAGTTCTACGATCTCTTAGACGAAGCCACGATAATTGTTCCAGGGACGGTGTAACATGGTCAAATTTGCGAATACCACAAATAAAACGTGCGCAAGAATTATGAACACGTTGAAGTCTTTGAGTGGAAATAATATTTAAGTCTGTAAAAAGAGTGTCACAATAATCAAAATGGGGCATTGCAAGTGTTTCTACTAACATTTTCCTAAGGGCGAATGGCAAACAATTTCGTACACGATTTAATGAATGTATTATTGAGAAGACTTTTGCATGTATGGTTTATAGTATTCTCAATTCGCACAAAAGGTAGCGGAAAATTGTTTCGGCTGACATCTAGTGGCCAACAACGGTTAATCAAATTCTTAAAGAGAATATTTACTTTATAGCAGTAACGCTTGTACATTGAGATATATTTTTGACATTTGGCAATGAAGGCAAATATGATATGAAAACAAAAATGAATGCTTGAGTCGGGATTTGAACCAGAGTCTCTAAACTCTGTACGTTTAGCGCTCTAACGACCTGAGCTACCCAAGTATTCCAACACAAACATACATTTTTTTCTTATATATGGAGTAGCTGGGGTTCCACAGGGTTCGGTGCTTGGACCTTTGCTTTTTTTAATCTACATATATTACATATCTAACTCCCTAAAGCATTGAAAACATAATGACTTGGACAGTTAAATATGGACTGCAATTAAATCCTAGAAAGTCACAATCAATCATTATGGGTCACCAGAGACTATTAGCTACAATTAACCTAAACACAGTCTCGCATGTGTCACTAAATGGAGTTCAAATCCCTTATAGTGTTCAAATCCCTTATAGTGAGACAGTAAAAATTCTAGGAGTATTTATTGACAACTTAAATTGGAATACATAAATCATACATGCAAAACAGTCTTCTCAATAATACATTCATTAAATTGCGTAAGAAATTGTCTGCCATTCGTTCTTAGGAAAATGTTAGTAGAAACACTTGAAATGCCCCATTTGGATTATTGTGTAACTCTTTTTACAGACTTAAATATTATTTTTACTCAAAGACTTCAACGTGTTCATAATTCTTGCGCACGTTTTATTTGTGGTATTCGCAAATTTGACCATGTTACACCGTCCCTGGAACAATTATCGTGGCTTCGTCTAAGAGACCGTAGAACTGTCCATTCCTTATCCCTTCTCTATAAAATATTTCACACATCATCGCCTAATTATTTATCACGCCGCTTCATCAGACTATCCGACACACATAATCTTGACACTCGATCCCATCAGCACATTATTCTTTATATCCCTCCTTATCACACTGTATATTATTCATTATCTTTTACGGTCTCACCAAAACATGGAATTCCCTTCCGCCCTATGTCAGAGACTGTCAAACTATAACATCCTTCAAAAACAAACTTCTTTAATAACAATCTAACTTATACACCTCACTGACAGTATTCTTTTAACAATTAATAAATTTAATTATTTATGAAATATAGCAGGATTTTAATACCATAATAAATATGAAAGTTAAAGTTAATAATTTTATATTTTAAAATTCTTTTAATATTTAAATATAACTTAAATAAAGACAAATATCTAAATAATTAATTGTTGTTCATTGTTGAATAAAAATGTCTCAGTAACAATTAAAGAAATTGTATTATATAAGTCTTTCTAAATAATGCTTTTAAAATTGTGTCTTAAGTCATTGTTGTCTGAAATATAAAGCTGTCTGTTAGAACTGTAATAGGAACACCTGCTTAACTTAATATTTTTAAATAAAAGCATACTAAATTCTGATTGGATGTTAAAAACAATTAACTTTTTGATTTAACAAATCAAATTTAAACCTGGTATTTAATGGATCATTAACCAATAGAATTTAAATATAAAATCATGTGATGTAATAATGTTCTTTAATATTATAACAGAATTACACTAGTCAGTCAGCATATAACATTCAACAAAGATAGAAGCAAATAGAGCTCTCCTGATAAAATGTGATATTTAATACAAAAAGAATAGTTGACTCAAGAAAATAAAATAATTTAAATTTAATTGGCGGTGAAGAATAATACCACCTATATTTACTTGATCTGCTGGGAAATTAAATAGGAAGTAAATTTACAAATATTTCTACAAGAATCAGTTATTAGTGATTTTTAAAGTGTTTTCTTATCTTGTGTACCAACTTCGACCTTGAGAAGAGAATCCAGCTCTACCGGAAAATCAAACCCAACCTGAACCAGTAATTCTTATTTATTATTTTTGGACACTAATCCTTCAAAATGTTACTACAACATCGGGCTTGAAGAGAGTTAGCTGCTTCAAAACATCGTCATAACATGGGAAAAGAATTACTTCTTTAAAATTGCGCCCACAACGTGGAAAATAATGAAGAACTGACTAAAATAGTTCTTCAGAAAATAATATTAATAATAACAAATATTTTCATTTGTTTTGTTTTAAATATTGTATAATCGTGAAATTAGTTTTCTATATCTCATTATTTTTCTTCGTTTTTTATATACATTAGACAGGGACAATTTAATATATCTTGCTTATTTTAACTAACATTAACTGGTTGCACTATTGTTCGTAATATAATAGATAACTTTTTGATAAAATTTTTATTTAGTATTTAATATTAGAGTTAATTGAGATTGTTATATTCTGATGTAATATATGTTTGTCCTGGTGAGTGGAAGAGAAGGCCACATGGCCTTAACTCCACCAGGCTAAATAAATATAATCTAAATCTAATCTAGTATTCTCAATTCACACAAGATGTAGCGGAACATCGTGTGGCCAACATAACAGTTAAGCAAATTTTTAAGGAGAATATTTACTTTGCAGCAGTAACGCATGTATATAATAATAATAATACTTTATTTATTCTGGCAGAGTTAAGGCCATAAGGCCCTCTCTTCCACTCAACCAGCAGAAATACAAATAAATATTTGACAAATATAGATATACACTATACTAATTATAAACAGTTAAAGATACAATAAATGTAGCAATGTAAATTTCATGTACAAACAACATTTTATAGGGTAATAACAATAATGATACGATAATAATAATAATAATAATAATAATAATAATAATAATAATAATAATAATAATAATAATATAAATATGATAAATTATACGAGAAACGCCAATTAATATATATATACCTTACACTGGGTAATAATGAAGTCGAGGTTAGAGCAAATATAAATTTAGATTTCTCTTAAAAGATGCCAATGTCCGGCAGCCCCTTATTTCTTGTGGTAGGGAATTCCAGTTGCGAGAAGTGAAGATGGTATATGACATGGAGCGATGTGATGTCCTATGTTGCGGTATATTAAGCAAGAGACTATGTTTTGATTTTGTGTTTAAGTTATGGTTTGAGGATAGATACTGGAAAAGGGGATGATAAATAATTGGGAATCGAGGTATGTAGGATCTTAAATAAGAGAATTAGACAGTGCGTTTTCTTTTCTCTCTTTTAGATGTAGCCATGACCATTCGGTGAATAATGGAGAAATGTGTGATCGTATTTTCGAACATTAAAATATGAATCTGATACACATAGTATGGACACACGCTGCAGTTTGTCCGACAATCCGTCACTTATGTCAGTTAGTAGAACGTCACAAGTAGTCAAAATGCGGGCATCAAACTAAGGTTTGGATGAAAATTCTTTTAAGCGCTGTTGAAAAGAAAATGTTTAAAAGTCGCTTTAGGGAATGCATTAGGGAGAAGATCCTTTTAGATGTTTGTTTTACGCTTTGCAACATGCCATTTAAATTAGAATCTAAGTAAAGTCCCAAGTTTTTAACGACGTCGGTATAAGGAATTTGTTCATTATCTAATAGGACAGCCGGCATATTGCCATTGTTTATGGAGTGTAATAGTCTTGTATGTCCGATAATTATTGCTATTGTATATTTAGATGCTATAATTATATTTTATAATAATATATATATATAGCCTATATATATTATATTTTATATATATATATATATATATTATATATATATACGTCAATAAATCTTGACGATTAGTTATGTACTATACTCTAGTTAGTCATTTTAGCGAATTCCGAAGAAATAAAACTATTTAAGTTGTTCTCATGAAAATATTTTTTAAATTTATTTTTATAAATTTTCATCGATCCTTCTTCGGTTAGAAACCGAAAATGGCCATGGAAAAATTGCATATGTATTACAGTGAGTACAGGTGGTTTAATGCTCTAAAGGCAGATATATTTTTAGATATCAAACTCGGCATATAACAATGAATTAAAAAAATTAGGTCAAAGTTAATTAACCTGCAAAATCGATAAGGAGTGGGGGGTTTACCTGAAGTGAAATTTTAAAACTTGCTCTAGAGGCCGTAATTTTAGATTTTTTGCAACGAACCTCTGCATATGCTACTGAAATAACCAGAAAAAAAAAGATCCTCTAAACATAAAGCTAAATTGGGTCATTACAAGTGGTAGTTTACCTGAAAGAGTAATTTAAAAATCGCTCTAACGACCGCCATGTTTTGTTTTCTCACAACGTAACTAAATACATAGGATTTAAATAACTAAAGAAAGATATATTCCGTAAACCAGCACGATCAGACCATAAATTCTACTTGTTGAGAAATTCGCTCAGTTTATGGTGTTCATGCGTAAAAGGAGATTATTTAATTATCGCGATGAGGATTTGGTAAATTAGTTGAAATATCGAACTTCTTTTTTTATTAAAAAAATTACCATTTGTTTCTGTGAACAGTATGAATGGGGCATTTTTAATAGTTGTAGTTTTTACAAATACGGAGACTTTCAAATTTACATTTTTTTAACAATCGACAATCTTCATATTGTAAACAATAAGAATTTTTTTAAGTTGTCTTTTTTATTAATTGAAAATTCCACGAAATTTCGTGAAAGAACTAATCAAAATATTGATGGTATTAATCCTAACCATTTTGTGCAGGATCTTCACTGATATAATCAATAAAGACGTAAAGGCAATAGTGGAGTATATTTATAGAACCTCTGACAAATTAATAAACTCAAAAAAAAAATACTAAATAGGAAATCAGGAAGAAGAAATGAAGAAAGACCAAATATAAGATGAAATGATGAGATAGAGCGTGATGGGAATTAGCAACAACTAGAATACAACTTATCGTAAAAACGTATTCAAGGCAGTTAAAGTCGTACAAGAACAGGGTGGATACACGATTTTCAGAGTTTGGTGAGATTTAGAATGATTGATGGAGGAGAAGAGGAATTTTTAGCAGGCTTATTTCATTTTTTAAAAAAAAAAATCAAGACAAACTTAGAAACAATTTTGTAAAGAAAAATTTGGAGTTCCTGTCGAGAGAACCATTCTATAGGAAAGCGAGACTGAATATGATTATATCTGATTTTATGTCAAAATTTACAGTAGAAACATGCACTGTATGATTATAATTCGAAGAAAATTTAACAAAATCGTTTTTACATCTACAAGCATACACGCCAACTTCCAACACTTCGTGACGTCAGTCCGACTTGTGATTTGCGTGCACATTAATTTCTTAGGTAAACTATTTTTCAGGAAATGCAACCTACTGAATACAACAAAAGATTCTAGGCGTGATATTACCTTACATGTTTAGGTGTCTAAGAATAAAATAAAATAGTAGCAACTTAAAATGAGATACAAAGATAATAAGTGCACTATAATACTTGTAGAATCAAAGATAAGTTTGGAAATGTCCGTCACACAGGAACTGCGTAAACTAAGCAAATTCCTCAGCAAGTCCAATTTATGGTCCGCTTTTGCTGGTTTATGGAATACATATTTATTTTGTTAATTAAATCCTATGTATTCAGTTTCATTGCGAGAAAATAAACATGGCGGCCACTATAAAGATTATTAAATTTCAGTTTCCAGGTAAATCACCCATTACTAATGGTAGTAAATAGGCCACACGGCATATAGGCCACACGGCATATATATATATATATATATATATATATACACACACACACACACATACCGTGTGGCCCAAAAGTCGATTGACAAATTGGAAAAGTTTGGCTGATGTTAAAATGTTAAAACTAACCACACTGATTGAATTGTCATGTCCATGAGTTTCATTTCAGAGCTAACGCAGATGTTCAAAGTGACGTCCATCCACCTGGAAACAATGTCTCATTCGATCACGAAATTTAGCACTCACATTTGAAAGTGTATCTGGTGAAATATGCCGAATGATATTACTGATTCGGTCTTTCAAGTCTTCCAGTGATGCGGACTGAGCCTGGAACACATGTTGTTTTACATATCCCCAACGAAAGAAGTATAGGGGCGTCAAATCAGGTGACCGTGCAGGCCAAGGCCTTGGGCCACCCCGTCCAATCCACTGATATCGACTTTTCCTATTCAAATTGTTTCGAACAATTACAGCATAGTGAGCAGTAGCTCCATCTTGTTGAAACCACAATATTGTTGCCGTCTGTTCAATGACGGGTCATCTGGAAAGTCTAGTAGAGTAGAGTCCAGCACTTCACTGTACGACAGTTGGTTCACATTGCCTTCAAAGAAATGTGGGCCCACAACCGTATCACTAACAAGACCACACCACACCATTACTCTAGGGGCACCTGGGTCATTCACCTCACGTATCCATACTGGATTTTGCCTAGACCAATACCGAGCATTTTGAGTATGGGCAGGACCATCCAAATAAAATAAACACTCATCACTGAAAATAACTTGTTTAACGAAATCATTGTCATTGTCCATTTGATTGGTGATTCAATTGCAGAAATGACGTCTGTGTAGAGCATCATTGTCATGCATTGTATGAACATGTATTATCTTATATGGACGAAAATGTGATGCTTTTAAAATTCGCCAAACAAATTCCTTGCTCACTCCACTTTGCCTTGACACATAACGAATTTATCTTTTAGGGCTTGCAATAACCTTTGCAAGTACGTTAACTGTGTTTCCTTCATCAGTAGCCGTCTTTGGTCTGCCACTTCGCTTTGCATCCAGCACAAAAAGGTCCTCTTAAATGTAGTTAAAAGTTTACTCACAGTTTGAAATGATGGTTTTGGTATTTCAGGATGCCGCCTGTGAAACTCATCTGCAGCCTCTCTCAAAGTTCGATGGTTATCACCACAAAGCAATACTAATTCAACTCTTTGTTCTAGAGTAAGCATGATTGACTTCAATGTTTTATCTAATGTTTTGACTATCTTTCTTTGAGAGTTGCTTTCTGATACAGTATATCTGTCAGAAACACAAACACTAATCCATTATTATTCATTGTTCATCATCATCAAGGATTAAACCTGCTGGTCTGTTCCGATCTCATGTTAGAATTGGTCAATCCATCTTTTATTGGCTCTTCCAACATTTCTTCGTCATAGTAGTTTGTAATGAAGAATCTGTTTCGGAATTCTATTGTTATTTATTCTATTGATGTGGTCATTATTCACTGTTGTAATAATTATTTCCTTTTTATTTTACTGTTTCATTGTTACCATTGTTTCTAGAATAAAAAGAAACCTAAAATAGCACATTCTTCTTATTGAGAAAACTTCAATTTGTCAACCGACTTTTGGGCCACGCGGTGAATATGGAAATTCAGGTAATGTGGCCCCTTCTGTTTGAGTGGAGCCTGTTAATATATTCTTTAATTGGTGCTGCTCTCGAACAGAAAATATTTTAACTTCTTCCCCTCATCAACTTTGACGGGCTCACGGCCAGTTTCTTTTATTATTTGTGCGAAGAAGGGTTTATTTGTGATATTTATGAAAATGACCACTTTAAAAGTTTTTCAAGCTAAGAATCAAGTTCTTAATTTCTGCTATTCAATATTACGAATGTTGAAAATAACTCCTAAATATATTACATTATATAGATGCTGTTTTAATACATACTGACGGGTTTGGTTTGATATTATGTGACATGGTGGCAAACATAGCAAAGGAATTCGGCGTTTTGATTAATTCCTTCACGAAATTTCATTTTATGAAATTCTATCTTAAATACCCTTCACGTTAATGTGAACCCTCCACGAGGACCTGGGTCCATTTTACACGAATACGTATATTTTAACAACGAGGATGCTATCTGAAAAAAAAAAACATTCACTTAATTAGTTTTATTTTACATACTTGTAATTTTACTAAACCCAAAGACAGTCGCTTTCTGCAGTTGAATGTCGTGTGAATGTTATAATCAACAATAACTTTCAAAACATTAAATATCAACCCTTTTTAATTATGATGTCATAAATATTTTCAGATTAATCTGTGCCTGTCTGTATAAATTAATAGAGTAAATAAACTTAAAAACAGACTAAAAGCTAAGGTCCACCTTATCCGAATATGGATGTTAAAGTGGACCTTTCTTGTAATGTAAAAAATGTATAAATTATGAAGATGTTTCCATATTTGAATAAAATAACACGCTATTTCATAGTCACAACACTAATGATAATAACTGTAATTAAACAAAATTCAAATCCCATAATTAAAAGAAGAAAAACAACAAATTCAAAACGGGGGTCCAAATTACCCGACGTTCCTCTATATGTAATGGAATATAATAAAAAAAAAATACCCAATACACCTAATAAAAATTATTCAAAGTTTATATGAAGATACAATAATAGTAATTGAAATAAATGGAAAATTAACAGAGGAAAATAGAACTAACTGTGGTTTAAAACAGGGATGTAGCCTTTCCCCAACACTTCTTAATATATATTTACACGACATTCTTGATGAATGGAAAATATTGGTTCATAAGGGATTCAAAATTGGACTAAATAAAACATTGAATGCATTATGTTTTACAGATTATATAGTTTTAATTTTTGACGGAGAGGTCAGGCTACAAAAAGCAGTCTATCAATTGAATAATATATGTAAATAATATAATATGATAATTTCAAAATCAAAAACTAAAATAATGGCGTTCCATGGAAAGTATCAGGTAAGAACAAAAATAGTAATAGAAGATAAAGTGTTGAAACAGGTTTCACACTTCCAGTATTTGGGCTGCGATATAACTTATGAAGAACAACAATATATAGGCTAAATAACAAAATACAGAAATTTCAACATATTTGTGGAACAATCAGATGAACACTAAGGAACAAAGTAAGAAAGGATACGCAGCTAAGAATTTACTCAACGATGTCACTACCAGTGGCGATGTATGGAATAGAGGCCTGGGTCCTGAATGAAAATAAAAAAAATACAGGCAGCGGAAATGAGATTCCTACGGGCTGTGAAAGGTCGTACAAGAGAAGAACATATAAGAAATGAGAATATTAGAGAGGAACTAAAAGTACAACCACTTCTTCAACAAATAGAAGAATACAGGAACAATTGAACAGAACACCTGCAAAGAATGACAGAGGATAGGATACCAAAGATGGCTCTGATGTATAATCCAGTAGGGCGAAGATCGGTGGGAAGACGAAGAAAGCTATGGCCTGAACAGATGTGAGATCGGAGCAGGTAAAGACGTAATCCGTGAAGGATGATATATATATATTTGATTTTTTTTGAGAATACCTTTCAAATTGTATTTCAATGACATATGCTGAACTTCATTACGAAAATAAAAAATGGGGCTGCTAGAATAATTTTTAAATTTTCGTTTCAGGTTAATCCTACTACTAATGGTTCAAGTTTGCTGGTTGTCAAACTCTAACTTATCTTTTCTTCATTTATTGCTCTCTCTCCTCTCTCTCTCTCTCTCTCTATATATATATTATATATATATATATATATATAATATTTATTTATTTATTTATTTATTGTCATTGTAATTTTCGGCGTGTAATAAGTATACAAGATAACAAAAATTCAAAAATATTTTATGAGAACATCGATATCGATATAGGCCTATAATCCTTCGGAATTGGCTAAATTAGAAACGAATAGCTGTACTTTATATATATATCCACTGCTATAGTGTCGAGATAGCGCCTTGTCACGCAGCGGGCCCGGGTTCGATTTCACGTCGGGGCAGGCTGCTGGCTGAGGATTTTTTCGGGATTTTTCCTCACCTGTAATACAAATGCCAGGAAGCATAGGGCCCAACGGTCCCCGAAAATCATTCGGCCATCATCATTTTCATTCACCGCTGTGGAAATTAACGGAAAGCTATCATATCTATAATTCCCTAGAAAAGCTGCAAAACATAGCATGAAAGTGATATGATTGCAGCGAAAGATCTGCCCTCGGGCCGAACACTACAGAATATATATATATTGATTGTAAAAGTCATACAGGTGACGGGCACACTACACAATTAGCAGTATGTTTCCTAGTCTTAATTAACTGGAGTAGCGACTCCCGATCTTCAAGTGTTAGGCTACCGTGAAATAATTTAAGAATAATAATTTTCTTTTTTTTCCTTACCTCTTCTTTTCTAGATACTTTTACATATCCTGCGCCACCTGGCAAAACTACAACACGGCCTGTCAATAGAAGATTTTAAACTTTGGATCAAACACATACTTTTTTTTAAACAATACGAGGGAGGGCATTGAGTGCCTTCTTTAATTATTGGCCAGCTCCAAGATAAAACAAACATTTAAACACGGCGAATAATATATTATGATATAGATGATTATGTTGGACAGTTGGGGTTCGGGGATTATTTGGACCTTAAAGTTTCTCGACATTTGTCTTACAGGTGATGGAAATCTGAAAAAAAAAAAAAAACTTACCCAGGAAACTTGTTCCGAACGCGGATCGATTGCTTCCGAGGCAACGAAATTACTCCCAGACCAATTGTGAGTGGAAGAAAAATGATCCTTAAATTATTAAGATTGGGAACCGAATGGAAGAAGTTCTACCTCCATTTATTATTGTGTCTACATTATATGCTTTTCGCCTATAACAAGTTAAAGAATGCTGAAAAATAACAAGCACGTTCTATTAAAAACCAATCTTTATCGTTGCTAAGAAAACACAAACTTTGAATTTGTTCAAAAAATTTTAAAAACATTTCATCTTAACATTAAAAACAAGTTTTTCTATGTTATTTTAATATAATTGATTCTTATTTTCTTGTTACTAAATTTCAGTATTTCTTTTTTCTTAAAAGGAAGCAATATTCAAATCCATTGACCCCCGGGCGGGCCAACCCGCGAACATAACTAGGGGTGGACGTAAAAAGTGGACATCAGAATTTCTAGATTATTGGTTTAAAATGGAGCTTAGGAACATCAAAGTTCACCATCATCGTCAACAAAAATCACTGATTAAGCCCATGTGGCTTGTTCCGGTCTCATAGATTCTCATTCAAAAAGTTGAATCCGTCTCTTTTTTGGTCTACCGACGTTACAGTTTCCTTTTGGTTTGTAATTAAGTATAATTTTTGGTATGCGTTCATCTTTCATTATATTAACATGCTCTTTCCAGTTTTTTTCTAGATTCTTTTACTTTATCTAAAAGTTTAAAAAATATTTAGCTCACTTCTAATATCTTCACTTATTTTATCTAGAAGTTTGCAGCCAGCTACACTTCTCAGAAATCTCATTTCAGCTACTTCTATGATCTTCTCTTTTAATTAAAACCCAAAATTCACTACCATACAATAGTAAGGGGACTACCACTGCTTTATAAAATTTTAGTTTTGTTTCCTTTCTTGTGTTTTTAAATATTCTTTTAATTCTGCCACATATGTAATTAAATTTATTAAGCTTGTTAAAACGATCGTTTCTAAAATATGAGGTTTCATAACACAAGTATTTAAAATGTTTCGCTTGTTCAATGGCTTTCCCCTCCAGAATTATTTTGCCACGTCAAACTTTAAAATATAAAAAAATTGCGGATGATTCACAAACAAACAGAAAAATAAATTACAAAAAACACTATGCACGATAGTCGAATGGTTAAGGCAAGATGTCTTGGCGCAGAGTTACGGGACTTGCGCTGGTTCGGGTCTCCATGGAGGAAGAAATTTCCTTACGAAATTTCGACCAGTATGGGACCGGTTCCCACCCAGCACCGTGAGGGATTTGGGTAGCTACAATAAGTAGCGGCTCCAGGTTGAGAAAACCAGTTAGAACGGCTGGGAGACCCGACATGCTGTGCCCACATGACACCACTACACTGGCAGGATCATCGTCTACCTATGTGATTAACACATGTGCATGTGAGGCCAGCTGCCGAATACTAGACCTTCTAGGTCTGTCACGCCATGGATATTTTATTTTCTATGTTGCCTGAAAACATAGAGGCCGTTGTGTTGTGATTTCACTATCGAAATTCCAACATTAGTCCACTATGGAGACAAGAGAGAGATTTTTTGTTTTACTCCATCGTGATTAGATGCTCTCTTCAATAGAGGATTCAAAGTGGAAACATACTGTATTGTAATGAATATCGCAGAGTCGTTTCCAAAATTACAATTGCAATATAATAAAATTCCTTTCCACAAAATAAATAATCTTACGAAATGTTGTGAAAATTGAATCAATTACGTATCGACAATAAACAAAGTTTCATACAATGTATTATTCGAAAATGAACAGCGACAAAATTACGCCATACAAAACAGTGTCGAATAAATTGTAAAATAATCTGGTATAAACTAAATTATTTTCTCTAACCTTACTTACAAACTTACTTACTCACTGGCACTATCGAACCCGTAGGTTCATGGCCGCACGGACTCTATCCTGAGCTAATGCTTTCCACCCATTCTCTGTATAATATACTTCCCTCAAATCATAGTTAATGCTATTCTCCTACATCATTCTTGGCCTTCAAACTGGGCGTTTTCCCTCTGGTTTTCCTACAAGAAGCTTCCATGCACGTCTTTCATTCCCCATTCGTGCCACATGTCCTGCCCATCGCAGTCTACGAGACTTAACTGTTCTTATTATATCTGGATTTCTATAAATACCATGCAGTTCATTGTAATGTAGTCTTCTCCATTCACCTGTGTGTTCATCTCTCTTTGGTCTAAAATGTTTCCTAAAAATGTTATTCTTAAATACTCGTTATCTCCTTTCCTCCCTTAAAGTAAGAATCCATGTTTCATATCCATATAATATAACTGGTAGAATAATAGCTTTATATATTTTCACGTTTAACATTTTTTTGAAAAGAATTGGGAATGCCTAAATGCATAATAGCACGCATTTCTAGAATTGAGCCTACTATTTAATTTCCTTGTGCATCTCATTCCTATTTTTGATTATTGTTCCTAGATATTTGAATTTAACCACTTCCTCAAAATTTACCTCATTTCTCATCAGCTGTCCATTTCCATTAATGTATTTCTATGCGTGACCATATATAATGTATTTCTATGCGTGACCATACATTCAAGACTCGCATACCTACTGGCGAAGGAAACTTTCCTCATCGACGACCTCAAAACAAGCATACTCTTACCCAGCACCAGCGCATCTGAGCAGCTGCTAGCAACATTGAACAGAAAAAGAGAAGAAATACATCCAGAATTCTACAGCACCGGGGCAATGGTGGACCGTGCGTGGACAAAAGAAAATTTCGAAATGAGACACGTCATCACTAGGTTGGCAGTCCATGGATTCCACCACCTGATATGCAAGAACACAAAATTTCATGAAGCAAATATAGACTGTAAATGTACGCTATGCGAAAAATCGTGTGACCGATATCACATTGAGCTATGCACAAAAAGAACAAAGACAATGTGTGAATATGCAAATATGTAAATTTAAAATGTATTCTATTTTAATCCTGGCTATTTGGCTGCAATAAAATTATTATTATATATTTAGTTTTATTGATTTTACATCCAGTCCCAATTTCTTAGTGTTACTCAATAGTGTGTGCGTGTTGGCCTTTAGTATCTCTTCGCTATCGCCCAATAGTACTACCGTACATCAACGGTATAAACTAACAGCTTATTAATACCATTGAGTTGTAGGCCTTCTTCATCCTCTAAATATCTGATGGAATGCTCTAATACAAAATTAAAAAGTAGGGAATAATCCATATCAAATCGGATAGCAAAAAATCTTGAAATTCATTTTTTTAATTGTATGTATCCCTAAATATAGTGAATAAATTTATAAACGTATTAATATCGAAATGTAATTTTTATAATTTATAGGTTCATAGTTATGACGATCTGAAATGATCGTAAATATGATACACTAAAACGTTTACTAATTAATATATCTGAAACAGTAAACAGCAAACATTCGTTTCAAACGTATTTATATAGGTGATATCACATAGTTTAAGGGTGTTATTTTTATGATTAGGATATTTTTATTTTAGGTGTCAATTTTCTACTTTATGGCGGTTTACTTCAGTACATATCAAAAAATGAAAAAGGAAAAAAATACAGGATATTACTCATGTAATAAAGATTAATTTCCAGCAATTACCTTTTTGGAGGGATGAGTAGTTCAGACAATATATATGTTTTTATTCTATTTTTGTTAAAACCTGGCAGATCAAAGAACAGCGGTTCCACTTCACAACCAAGGTCGCGCGCGTAGTTCTTATTGAAACAGCTGACCCGCTTCATCAGCGATTTTTTCAACTCTGATTAAATCTACTGGATTTTTTAATCATTAGAAAATTTCTATTGTTCTGCTTATATGGACACATTACTGTTTTTTCCGCTACTTATATATAAACAATTCATTGTTGATAGCTTTTAAGTGTGAATTGTCTGCACGTTGTAAATTCTATCCTCCAAAAAAATGACTGAATACAATTATTAATGCATAGTTTCACTCTCTATATTACGTAATAAAATGTATTTCATAATATATATATATATATATATATATATTATATATATGTGTGGTGTGTGTGTGTGTGATGTTTGTAATTAAGTGGGCAGTTAGTACAAAATATAAGTTTCTTTTTGTATAAGTAATATATATTGTGTGCTACACACAAGACAAAAAATAACTGTAAATATACGCAACGAAAAATATTAACAAACTTCCTTCAAAAGTGCATGTCTGATGTTGTATGTTCTGTTTAATGGAACAGTATCGTTAACTTATAAAAAGTGGCGATATTTTAATTCTTACACAGTAGATGTTTATTTATGGAATTTAATTGCTGAAGCGAGAAGTAAAGAGTTCTGTTACTTACGTTTACTGTGAATTATTAAGCAAATTATTTATTTTGTTACAAATTTCTCATTTCAGTTTAAATCTCATCAGATAATAGACAATATTAAAATAAATGGTTTGTATGCAGATACAAAAAGGAAGGCTGAGTTAAGGAAAGAGTGGAGAATGTTGAGTTTGCAGTGAAAGACCTGCTCTTGGACAGAACACTATGATTGATTGAATTTAAATCTAATATTATAATAAAAACTCTTACATCATTAATTGAATAAACTGGTACAGATTTTTATTATGTTATAATTACTAATTTCAATCTTAAAATAACGTTTTATTCAGTGTACTGAAAGCTATGACGAAATAGTGTTGTTATAAGATATCCTTCCAAATAAAACCGAATGTTTTAATACTCGTACCACTTCCTACCAAACGATAACAATGCAGAATTTGCTAGTCTCCCTTATCTGCTTCTCCATAAACAATTCTCAAGTTCAGATTTTTTACTAGACAGTTAATTTAAATCAGTGCATGTTTAATGCACCTCGTGATTTTAAACGTCACATATAACAATAGTTTAACTTCTATCGTGCATTTTAATATCATCTTTGATATGTCGTGAGTAGGGGATGCAAGATCAGTAAGTGATGTCAAGCCAATAAAATATATTTATGCCTCTTAAATATTACTTGTAACAGCATGAAAATTGTTATAAATGATTATCGATAGCTTAACATTCCTTGCAATGTTCAACATCAGACGTTAGAGTAGTGTACAAGTACAGAATATTAAAACATATTACATACAACCTACTCTCTTGAAAATCATTTTTAATACGCATATAAGATTGAATTTGTACGTGCTTAGTAATTTAAATTAAACTATACATTAGCCAAAAAAGCACAAAATTAACCACCTACTGGAGATATCAATAAAGATTGTTACATTTAACGATGCTCACTAACATGTGAGGTCATTTTGTAGCAATTTATTTCAAGCGCAAGGTTCGTCTTCGTAAATCTACGACACGAGACTCACGGATTTCCTTCCCTCTGAGGGAAAGCTACATACAGAATTCTTCTTCTTCTTCTTCGGTTTTCCCCCACTTATAGGTTTGCCGTCTTCAGTTTCCAAATATCTCTATCATTCCAATCTCCCTCTTCCAAATTCCTATCATCCATTATAGATCTGACGTAGGTTTTCCATTTCCATCTTGGTCTGCCACGTTTATTTCTTCCAGGGGGTGACCATTGGTATATATTTGTTGGCCATCTTTCATTTTCCATTCTTTGTACATGGCCATACCATTTAAGCGTTTGATGATTTTCAATCCTCTTAACAACAGATGTGGTGACATTCATTTCTCTCCAAAGGAATTCATTTCTTATTTTATCCTGTCTTGTTTTTTGGAGGCTTCTTCTAAAATAATCAAATTCAACTGTTCTAATTTTATTCTTTTGTAATTCCGTCAGAGACCAAGTTTCACTTCCATATGACAAAATATTCTGTATTATGCTCTTATAAATTTTCATTTTAGTTTCCTTTGTAATAGTTTTATTCCAAATTATTCCATGTAATGTCTTAGATGCATCTTTTGCCACCATTGCAATTTTAGTCTGTACATCTCTCTCACAGGTACCAAAACTTGTAATTATTGACCCAAGATATTTAAAAAATTCACACTTTTTTATTTTCCCTGTTTCAAGTATGAGGTCATCCACATCCTTTCCCAAACATATATATTCTGTTTTCTGTAAATTTATATTGTCCCTATTTTTTATATTCTTCCATTAGTTTATTTATCATATATTTCATATCATCTTCATCCCCTGCAAAAATAATTTGATCATCTGCAAACAACAATTAATGCAGTACTTTTCCTCCTATAGGAATACCCATTTCAGAACATTTTTTTATACCACAAATTAAGAGCCTGGTCTAAATAAATGTTAAAAAGAATTGGTGATAAACTGCATCCCTGCTTAATGCCTTTATTCACTGTGAATTCCTCTGTTAAAGTATTCTGTATTTTTACTTTAGCTTTTGTATTACTATAGATCCTCCTAATAATATTAATCAATTTATCACAGATATTCAGATTTCTCATTGCCGTCCATAACAATTGTCGAGGTACACTATCATATGCCATCTCTAAATCAATAAAGGTCATATGCAGTTCTTTATTTTTTGCTAGGATTTTCTCCTGTAATTGTCTAATACAGAAAATATTATCAATACATGATCTTCCACTCCGGAATCCACATTGTTCTTCTCTTAACTTATCTTTTATCTCCTTAAGTTTAAAATTTATAATTTTACTAAAAATACATAATTGTTATGCCTTTAAAATTCCATCGATTCCTAACGCGTTTGAACCCGCGAACCTCGGAATCGGAGGCATGCAGAGTAACCATTAGTCCAGGATGATGATGTAATAATAGTAATAATGATAATAAAAATAATGCAATGATGATAATAACAATAAAAAATATTTGGAAGTGCACAAAGGACTATTATCAAGTAGCTACTTCATTGTTTGTACGAGTGAGCGATCTTTACTCACGTGAAAGGTATTGCGGGCAGTCTACACATAGGAGATTTTAAGGAAAATAACTATTTTTGGTAGTTTCCTTTCATCCCACTACTAAAATAACTATTTTTGGTAGTTTCCTTTCATCCCACTACTTTAATACTAATTACAAACAATTAACTGGTCATCAGATAATAATCTGGTAATTTTTGATTTTATAAATTTTTTGGTGGGAAAGGTCAATTGCATATTAATTGCATTTACGCCCTTCAGAAAAGCGTAAATATTAGCATGCTAATTTTCAAGTAATAGAGCATAAAAACATCTATAATGTGACTATCTTCTCAAGTTGAGGGAGTAGTTATACTTCGAGAAATTGATTTTATAAAATAGACTTTTTCAAACAATACGATAATTTGGCAGCTCTTTCGAGAAATTGATTTTATAAAATAGACTTTTTCAAACAATACGATAATTTGGCAGCTCTATTACTCTTTAATTACATCAAACGAAGACCTGAAAATCGGTTCAGATATTCAGTATATCATAAAGTTTCACTGTAAAAAACTATAAACTTTTAAAGATGTGAGTTCAATTTTCACAATTTTTTTGCCGATTTCGCATGGAATGTCCGGTAGAGGATATAGTTGTAGCCTCACTATGATGGTTGTCCAGCGGCTCGCTTTGTTTCCCCGCAGCCGTTATGTATAATTAAATACAAAGATGCCGACTACCGCAACTATAATAATTCCGCATGTAAATCATTGCCAAGCATTGTCGCGCGGCACCCGCTTTTATGTAAACGGACAACCATCATAATGAGGCGATAATACGTCTCCTTGCTTCAACCCATTGTGGATTTCAAAAGTATCCGAAAACTGTTTGCCTACGCGCACTCTACTCTTTGTGTCATTCAGACACATTCGTGTAAATCTAACTAACTTTTTAGGAATTCCTATCTCCCTAACCTAATGAAATAAATTATATATATATATATATATATATATAAATATTCAATTAATTGTAAACTAATCCGGGGTGCAATAACTTGTCCCCCTCTAACCTAATGAAATAAATTACATGGATATTATTTAATAATCTGCAAACTAATCAGACGTACACTAACTTGCCATTCTCTAACCTAACAAAATAAATTACATACATAAACGCATTATTCAATAATCTGTAAACTAAACTGGTGTACACTAATTTATCCTTCTCTAACCTAACGACACAGCGAAACATTAACCTCCTTCGTTTGTGGTTTGCCGTGTACATTCGCTTCACGTCAGTCTATGAACGTGGATGTGGAGCTGCTATTAGGTAAATTCTAAGTAAGGTGGGTAAGTGCTTCATTTGATATTTGTTCCTGACTATACATGGTTAGTATCTACGTCCGTGCGACGCAATAATAGTGCTGCTATGATTGGAGGTAAACGTTCCGCTGTGTCGTATAATAATAAATTACGTACATACTCGTATTATTCATTAAACTGTAAGCTAACTTGAACACTAACTTGTCCCTTCCTTACCTAACAACATTAATTACATGCATATTATTCAGTAAACTAAACTTATGTTATACATATCTTGTCCTCGTCTAACCTATCATCTGTCAGATGTTTTTCGGTGATATTATTTTATAAATAGTCTAAGCCAGCAGTTCCCAACCTTTTTCGTCTCGCGAGCCCCTTCCACAACGATCTGAGTTAGGTGAATCACTGACTTTTAAATATACATAATGTAGACATGCATAAAATGTAATTCCAAGCAAAATGTTTAATAACCTTAAATTAAATTAACCCTTAACTGTTAAAACCTATAGTTACTCTAGTTACGGCTTAAAAGTTAAAGTTACACAACGTGCAGTTCTAGTTGTAGCGAAAACAAAAGCATTCCTAACGTTGTAACATAACTGTAAAATCAGGTATTCGAGGTGAATATTAATTTATTGTGGAAATAATGTGAGAAATTCCGGATGTTACACATATTATGTGTAACAAGGGGTATTATAGGGTAAATTAAATAAAATTAATGATATTAATACAATCCTCAGAAATGAAGGAAACAATAATACACCTAACCTCGAAGCCCACCATTACGGAAAAGTTTTGGCGAACCCCTTGAAATATTTTGCGAACCCCCTCGAGGTTCGCGAACCATAGGTTGGGAAACGATAGTCTAAGCTTTATATATTCATGCGAAAAAAAAAGTCAGCGCTGTGTTGTTAGCTAAGTCGATGATTAAGTGTAGTAATCAAATAGAGGCGAAATATGAAATAGGGCTTTAGAATATTAATTTTTCTGATTTGTTTATGCATGGTCAATTTTTTTCCGTTTTATTGTTGGACAAGTGTAAGGTTTATTTTAAACCACAAATAAGTCTCGAAGTTCAGATTTCTACTTTTTACGCCAAAACCGTGAATACGTGTTGAGCACAATAGACGTTAGACCACCATTATTTACTTTAGACCTATATGTCTTTCTTATGCTACAAATGACGATAGAAATATGTCGAAGGAAAAAAAAAATCATCATTTTTTTTACCAGTATGTAAATAACAATCTGAGGGGGGAATGTGTGTGTGTTACCGAGGAAAGAAAAAAAAACTGATAATGTAACGAGAACTTAAGATATAAATAAAATCCAAAAGCGAAAAAGAAATAAAAATGTATTTTATTTTTAACGCTTACCATCTTAATGTATTTGTATAATGTTAAAACAATTGTAAATACAATTTGGTGTACGTAGGCCCACGGCAACCCCCGCCGACTTGTTTCGAAACATGTCAGTACTTGCTAAGGCGAACGAAATTTGAACAATAATGTTTTTTGTTGTAAAATAGTAAATCGTTATACGTTTTGGGCAAATTTATGTTTTATTTATTGAATAAACTTTTAGTTCTAGAATCCTTCTATACTAACCCAGTACAAATGTTCATGTCATGTTTGGCATGAAGTCGGCACGGGTTGTCATGATCCAATCACAATAACATTTGTTATATATATATAATGTGTGTTTTTTTTTTCTCCTTTTGTCCAAAAATATACGAAAAATACCTGTAAAGTAAACGAGAAATTGAGATAATCTATAACTGCCATATTACTAATAGATAACGTTGAAAGATAGCTATGAATAATTATGGATGCAAATGATACCCTACTTACGGGGATACGCTTAAAATTAAAAGAATAACAGACATCAGCTTATTTTAATTTTATATTTGTCTGTTTTGTTTAGCATATGTTAATGTTAAATGTTATTATGCTTGGATTTCAACATGCATGGCTAGCATTTGTGCTAAAATATCCAAAATTATTTTCGAGTATAAGATTAGAGTAAGAAAAGATTTATAAAGGAGCAAGAAGGTGTAATTTATTGGTACTTTCAAATTTCATTTACGATAACAACATGATAACTATCTTGATGGCATCAGTCGACTGATATCAGTATCTCCTACATTTCCTTCTAATGTTACTTCTACTTCTGCTCCGACTTCTATTTCTTCGCCTACAAGTTTTTGTGCTCTTCATTCTCCTAAGTCCGCTGTCGTTTTGCAAGAAACCCTCCAGATAATACAAATTCTTTTCCTTCTTCAAAAGTCCAAATTCAATACCTTCTTCAAAGCTGATTGTACTTGTCTCGCAACTTTTCCGTAAGACATGTCATATTCCGATGTGATAAACGATACTATTTCCTCCATTGATACACCTTGAGAGAAAGAGAGAACTTCCAATGCGTCCAAAACTACCAGCGAAAAGTTGTTTGGCCTTCTGTGATTCTGTCTTTCATATTCCTTCTCCATGTTGTAATCGTTTGGATCCGAGAATCACAGATGAAATTGGAAAGAAAACGTCGTTTCCTAGAGAATTTTTTTATTGTTTACACAACAATTCCGAGCAACATTTTAGAATCAAGACACAAGATGAGAAAGCGCAGAATACGATCTCTTAGGTGTCTACTGGCGCTGCCCACTGTCTCTTAATTGAAGGGGAAAAAAAGGGGGGGATGGCTGGAATGCAGCCCATTAACCCCAAAAATTAGTAATATTTATAATAGTAAATTATGTTATAAAATTCCGACACACAGAAACTGCGTAAACGAAGGGAACTGCTGAACAAGCTAAAAATATTTTTCGAATTTTGCTGGTTTCAGGAAATATAATTCTTTAATTAACTCAATTGTAGCCTTAATTTATAAGTTACATTGTAAGAAGACACTTGGCGGGTGCTAGATGGATTTTTTTATTTGCGGATTTTAAGTAAATTCCCGCTCATAAAGATAAAATAAATGCTTTATTATTCGCTGACGATGTTGTACTTTTAGCAGAATCTGAAAATGAGCTCCAAAATGTTAGCATATAAATTTAAATTAATAGCCAATAGATATAATTGTAAAATATCAATAAATAAGTCAAAAGTAATGGCATTTATTGGTAAATATGGAATTAGATCAAAAATTGTACTGGATAACAAAATAATAGAACAAATATCACATTTCCAATATTTAGGATGTGATATAACTTATAGAGAAAATAAAGATATAGAAAATAAAGTAAATAAATTTCAGGCTATTTGTGGAACCATAAAAAGAACCTTAGGTCGGAAAACAAGGAAAGATACGAAACTTAAATTATATAAAACAATGGCTGTTCCTTTGTTGTTGTATGGAAGTGAAAATTGGATAATGAAATCAAGGGATAAAAGCATGATACAGACTGCGGAAATGCTATTTTTACGTAATGTGAAAGGATGCACAAGAGCGGATAGAATAAGGAATGAAACTATACGAGAAGAATTAAATATATATAAAATTGAAGATAAAATCAGCGAAAATAATAAGAAATGGACAGAACACTTAATGAGAATGAACAACGAAAGAATACCAAAAAGAACCTTCCTGTATAATCCCAGAGGAATAAGAGATGTTGGCCGACCACGTAGAAGATGGACTCCACTTTTAACTTCGCCGGAACAGGCTGCATAGCCTAAACCTTGTGGCTTTTTACAGGATGCCTTTCATATTTTATTTCAATGGCATATACCTAGTCTCGTTGCGAAAAATCGAACATTCTAACTGCTAGAGAGATTTTTAAATATTTGCTTCAGGTTAACCCCACTCATAATGGTCCGAATTTGCTGGTTAACGAATTCGACCTTTCTTTTTCGGTACATTGCTATACCATTAAACACACACACAACACACACACACACACACACACACACACACACACACACACACATATAGGCTATATCTCTCGCCATGGTAATTTTCTATGTCTAATAGGTAGAATCGTGCCTAGGAACAATAATTACAAATTAAATGAGACGATTCCGGAAACGCATGCTATTATGCATTACAGGGACTCTTGTCGTCCCAACTCCTCTCAAAATACATTAAACTGGAAATAAATACAACTTATTCTTCAAGTTACATTATATATGGATGCGAAACATGGAGTCTTAATTTAAGGGAGGGGAAAAAGATTACGATTACATGAGAATAAGCTTTTAAGAAATTTTTTTGGGCCAAAGAGAGATGAATAGAGTACGTCTCGTAGACTACGCTGGGCAGGATATGTGGAAGGAATGGGAAATGAAAGAGGTGCATGGAAGCTTCTTGTAGGAAAGCCAGAGAGAAAACGCGCAGTTGGTAGTCAAAGAATGAGGTGGGAGAATAATATTAACCATGATTTGATGGATGTAAATTATACAGGGGATGATTGGAAAACATTAACTCAGGATAGGGATGTATGGAGAGATCATATCCGCGAGGCCATCAATTTACGGGTTCGGTAGTGCCAATGAGTTAGGTTTGTTAGTAGGTAGGATCGATAATGATTCGTAATTTTTTATTTTTTTTTCTGAGTACATCCTCAATATTCCTTCAGAATTTTCTAAAAGTAATAAAAAAAGAGAAAGAAAGAAAGAAAGAAAGAAAGAAAGAAAGAAAGAAAGAAAGAAAGAAAGAAAGAAAGAAAGAAATGTAACAAGAGCCAAATTCATTCAGTTTTAACTAGACGAATTGCACGGCGTTATGCATCAACCGGCTATGCGCCATTAAGCAAGTATCGAGAAAAATACGTTTTTGCGCGATAGTGCGTTTAGTCGTACTTACCAGCAATGGCGATCATTATTGAAAGTTCAACTTCCTACATTTCGGGGTTGCCAACCTAAATAACTATACTGTAATTATTACATTTACACTCACGTGCGGGAAGTAAATCTAACTGCCCTCTATGTATACTACGTACAATGTATATACAGAAAATATCCAAAAGGTAGTGTTAATGTACATTATACGAAACAAATCACTGCATTTTAAAAGAATTGAACTTTATTTGAAACAATATAAAACAATAAATACGTGCTTGCGGCCATGTTATCAATAACTGTTCTCAAGGCCTCTTGTTGTTTCAACTAATAAACATTGCCCACACTGTTAACGTTAGTCAATTGTTTATAACGAACGCAAATATTTCCAACAAAGATGTTATTTTAGTACTATTTATTATTTTGAAACCACCATCGCGCAAAAAATAATGTACAACGCACGTTTGTGAAGTGTTTTACAGAATATTGGAAATTAAAAACCTTTTTCCTCGATTCTGCAAAAACCACTTCCCAACCTCGCATCGTAATATACTATTAAAGTCAATATTCGCTATTTATTGTAGCGGCAAACCATTGCTTGAGAGTAATGCATCAACAATCTAAGAGTGGGAACATTTGGCAATAGCTGCATGATATAAAATTTAGATTAGATTTATGAAGATCTGGTTTCATACCCGTTTGGTTGCAAAATATAGAAAGTCTGATAGGACTGTTGGCGTTTACATTTTCATTAATAATAAGGATATATTTAAAGATTTGGTGCTAAAAATGTGCCTATACTTACTTCATCAGCCAGTGCAACGGATGGCATCAAAATCCGTATATGTTTTAATGACGTCTAGCCGATTGATGCATAACATCGTCCAATTTATATAGGTCAACAATTAAGAAATGTTTATCAGTCAGTAAAAAGTAATGCAAAATCACGATATTCCTATCCCTACTAATCAGGAATATTTCTTAGAAAATAAATTGAAGCAAAAACAATAAAACATATTTGAATGAAGAACGAAATCAGATTAAGGTTAATGTACGAGTGTGCGGCAGATATTGCTGTCATCTCGTTTGTCCACTCGCAATTAAAAATCGTGTCGCCACTCGCTTCTGCGCCATAAAGATTTCCTATCTGTAGCTACCAAGCCGTAAATTGAATATTTGATCGCTTGAAAAAGATTCCAGTGAAGATAAGCAGGTGGCATTACTTCATTCATGATGCATTTACGTCATTTACACGAAATCAATACACACCAGCGCCATCACACAACAAATTTGATTCCGCTAACTGATATTCAAGTTTGCATCTCGCTAAATTAACAGTTCTAACCTTAACAAAAAGAGATACATAATTATCTAATTAACGCTTCTGTAATTTTTCTTCTTCATTCAGAAATAATTAAAATAATACAGAGTGTCGCAGCAAATTGTGTATCACATAAACTACTACATATTCATAACAATATGTAGTATTTTTCTAAGACAGCAGTTCCCAACCTTTTTCGACTCGCGAACCCCTTCCACAACGATCTGAGTTGGGTGAACCACCGACTTTTATATATACATACAGCAGACATGCATAAAATTTAATTCCAAGCAAAAGGATTAATAACCTTAACGGTTGAAACCTAAAGTTACTCTAGTTACGGCTTAAAAGTTACAACGTGTAGGCCTCGAGATAGCGAAATCAAATGCATTCCTAACGTTATTACATAACTGTAAATCAGACGCTCGCGGTAGATATTAATTTATTGTGGAAAAAATGTGATAATTCCCATTGTTACACATATGTAACAAGGGGCATTATAGGGCTAATTTAATTTTAAAATATTATTATTATTATTATTATTATTATGCGAAGCATGGGCATTGAAATAGAAGGATATACAGAGACTTAGATCTGCTGAAATGAGATACCTTCGGAGGACTGCAGGATATACACTAGATCACAAAAAAAATGAAGACATCTTAGAAGAATTACACATGGAACCTTCAGAAAACAAATTTCTGATTATAAGTCAAGATGGATGCAACATGTTCATCGAATGGAAGATCACAGGATACCCAAACAAATGTTAAGATAACAACCTGCAGGAAGAAGAAGACCAGGACGTCTACTCAAAAGACTTCTCTTGAGGCCGAACAACAGGTCAACAAATTGCCTAAATTCGTGAATGTACTATGAAGATAATAATAATAATAATAATAATAATAATAATAATAATAATAATAATAATAATAATAATATTATTATTATTATTATTACAATGCTTCATAAATGAAGGAAACAATAATAGATCTAACCTCGACCAGCCATTACGGAAAAGTTTTGACGAATCCCTTGAAATATTTGGCGAACCCCCTGAGGATTCGCGAACCACAGGTTGGGAAACTATGTTCTAAGACACTTATAGACGATTTATGTAATTCATAACATTCATTCAAAACCATAAGTTAATATTTCTGTTTTACAATGTATAATATAATATTGTTATAGTAAGCTACAACTCTAACATGCCTTTGTGGCGAAATAGGGTTTCATAATATTTGGAGATTCAATAATGTCGGGATTTTAAAGTTTTAACCTATTTCGCTTTTTGTCATGTATCTTCAATATTTTAATACATTATGTTTCTAGTGAATTCCGAAGAATTGAAGCTATTCAGGTTGTCATGAAAATAATTTGAAAAAAATGTTTATACATCTTCATTGATCCTACCTAGCAGGACCGAAATGGTCATGACAAAAATTTATACAACTTATTTATTTAGCAGGTTTCACAATGTTTCTTATCTTCCTGCGCCCAATTAATCTACTGGCATCACATTTCTCTGTCATTCCAATCTCTATGTCCAATCCTTTTTCCCTCGTTTTGCTTAAAACATACCAATCCATATTCATTTTTGCCATCCTCCTTCTTCTTCTACTAAGTGGGATCCATCGTAGTATTTTTCTTGGGCATTTGTTTTTTGTCATTCGCGGCCATCATTTGTTTGTTTTTTTTTCGAAGTTTTTTTTTACAATTGAAGTTTGGACATAATTAAAATATATGTATATTTGATAAAAATATTCTCGAAGAATTTGAAGCTAGCATATTAATACATTTATTGTTTAAAAAATATTAGTAATTACATTCATCTTTTAATTGTATTATTTCTTATTTTATCTCTTCTAGAAATCCTGCCTGAACGCCTCCAAAAATCCATTTCTGCAAATTTTGATTTGCTTACTGTTCTGGGTTGTAATTCCCATTTTTCAGCACCGAATGTCACCGTTCTTATTATTGTATTTAAATTTTTGTTTTAGAACTTTTATAAAGCACCATTTAAGTTTGATATCTGAGATTTATTCTTATTTATCCAGTCGTAAATTTCAGCATCAGACTTCCAACTGCACAAACAAACATATCCAGTAAAGTAAATAATACGTTTTATTAAATATTTTTCACTGAGGGTAATTAATATTCATAATTACAAAGAAATAAACGTTATCTCAGTCAAAACATAAATTATATTAAGTCGAAGTTACAATCTCACATAAGGAGATTGAATCGTCGACTTAACTGAGATAACGTTTATTTCGTTGTAATTATGAATATCCAGTAAAGTAAACCCTCTATACAAACTCATTACTAGCAACAATCAGTACCAAACTGCAAGCAAAATATGACAAGGCTTCAAGTGACAAAATTATACTGCTGATGTTGAGGATGACATCTCAGGTACTATTTTATACAGTGTGATTATAAAGTCCAGTACATTTTGTGGATAACGTAGCGCAAATAAAACAAAATTATAAGGTAGTTTCTACTACCAAGTTAGTGTTCAACATAACCTCCATCAATCTCAAAACATGTTTCCGAACGACGCACCGTCGCCCAGAAAACATGCACCAACATATCCTCTGTAATCATTTCACTCGCTTGGCGTATGCGTTCTTTCAGCAATTGCAGATTAGGAAACTTGGTTTTGTACACCTATTGCTTCATGAACCCCCAAGCAAAAAAGTCCAGGGGTGCGAGGTCTGGCGAACGAGGTGCCGAGATACGAGGAGATGCCCTTCCAATCCACCTTTTGGGAAACCTGTCATTGAGATACCCGCGTATAGCCAGAGCAAAGTGTGGTGGTGCTCCATCTTGTTGCAACACCACTGTATCAATAATACCATCTTGCTGTAACTGTGGCTATAAGAAAAGTTGCAACATATCAAGATACACGTCTCCCGTGAGGGTTTCCTTTGGAATCAGTCTCTAACTTCTTCGTACGACTGGCCTCTTAAACGCGCAGCAACAATCTCTATCCGCTCTTCAATGGTGAACATATTTGTATCTTTCGAATGGCTATAACAGAAATACGATATGTAAGCGATTTCTTTAAATGTACTGGGACTTTATAATCACACTGTATTTCTTTAAATTTTAACATAGTAACCTCAACGGAGTTGCAGTTGAAATTTGAATAAAAAGTATTTTTATATTGGGGATATTCCGATATTTAAGATTTAACCTGTTGGATAGGAGCAACTGGTGGAGTGTAATCTATAGCAATCCGATACTCCTTATTTATTTATGGAATGTGATATAACTGTGACGTAAAGAATGATACAATCAGGGGCATTACTTTCATATGATTCATACAGGTGCAGCTCTTTTCGCTAAAAAATAATTCTAGTCATTCGTTGCTCAGATTTAAGTCTCTACTCCGTACACCAGTTCCAAATGAAAGAAAGGATACAGAAATGTAAATGCAATAAATGTTGACCGATATCACGCAGACTACAAATACAAACAAAATGTGTCAATCCACTAAAAAATAAATAATAGTTTTAAAAAACTAAAACAACATGCTTTATTAAAAAACCGAACTAAAATGAAAAATAATTTTAATTTCCAACACGATATCACGCAGACTACTAATACAAACAAAATGTGTCAATCCACTAAAAAATAAATAATAGTTTTAAAAAACTAAAACAACATGCTTTATTAAAAAACCGAACTAAAAAATGAAAAATAATTTTAATTTCCAACACGCTTGGGATAAAATTAAAGTGGTCAACAAAAAAAATTATCTCCAACACATATAGAATAAAACTAGAGTTATCAACAAAAAGAAAATAATTTTACCATCAAAAGCGTGGGGTGCTCTGTATGAATTAATATATTTGATAATAAACATATATTGGTAAAAGTAAAGTCTCTAAGAAGAAAATGTAAAAATCATTAAAAGCACCCCACGCTTTTTGATGGTAAAATTATTTTCTTTTTGTTGATAACTCTAGTTTTATTCTACGTATATGTGTTGGAGATGATTTTTTTGTTGACCACTTTAATTTTATCCCAAGCGTGTTGGAAATTAAAATTATTTTTCATTTTTTAGTTCGGTTTTCTAATAAAGCGTGTTGTTTTAGTTTTTTAAAACTGTTATTTATTTTTTATTTTTAATATTTTACAGAATAAGATAAAAATGTAAATATCTTTAAATTCGATACTATTGTAGTATCAGCTAAAAATAAAACTCTTCTAAAAAAATAACCCCCCCAGCCGGATTTGAACCAGCGACCTATGGATTACTGAAATTGTATACCACTAGAGTTCACCGCTCTACCAACTGAGATCTTACAACGATTGACTAAAAAGTTGACAAGTCCGCAACCTATGATACCAGTTTCCATTGTTTTGATTTTCTGATGATTCTGGCCAGGATTTTAGAAACAAAATATGAAATTATTATTGTCACGGGTCCTTTACAAGTATTACAAAGTTTCAAGTCGATCCAATGTTTCTAAGTGGGTGAAAATCGTGTTCAAAGATTCCGTTACATAGATACAAAGACACTTTTTTTGATTTTCTAATGATTCTGGCCAGGATTTTAGAAAAAATGAAATTATTGTATTGTCACGGGTCCTTTACAAGTGTACAAAGTTTCAAGTCGATCCAATTATTTTAAGTGGGTCAAAATCGCGTTGAAAGATTCCGTTACATAGATAGATAGATACAGGTCAAGCTAATATAAAGCGTGTAATAAATAATAGTTTTAAATAAATAATAGTTTTAAAAAACTAAAAGAACGCGTTTATTAAAAAAACTAAAAACTGAAAAATAATTTTAATTTCCATACGCTTGGTATAAAATTAAAGTGGTCAACAAAATAATCATCTCCAAACACAATAGAATAAAACTAGAGTTATCAACAAAAAGAAAATAATTTGACCATCAAATGCGTGGGGTGCTCTATATCAATTAATATATTTCATAATAAACATATATTGGTAAAAGTAAGCTCTCTAAGAAGAAAATGTAAACATCATAGAAAGCACCCCACGCTTTTGATGGTAAAATTATTTTATTTTTGTTGATAACTCTAATTTTATTCTATATGTGTTGGAGATGATTTTTTTGTTGACCACTTTAATTTTATCCCAAGCGTATGGAAATTAAAATTATTTTTCATTTTTTAGTTTTCTAATAAGGCGTGTTCTTTTTAGTTTTTTAAACTTATTATTATTTTAGTTTTATTATTTTACAGAATAAGATAAAATGTAAATATCTTTAAATTCGATACTATTGTAGTATGAGTTAAAAGTAATACTCTTCTATAAAAAAAACCCTCCCAGCCGGATTGAACCAGCGACGTATGGATTACTGAAATTATATACCACTAAGAGTTCACTGCTCTACGAAACTGAGCTCTTACAACGATTGACTAAAAACTCGACAAGTCCGCAACCTATTATACCAGTTTTATTTTTTTGATTTTCGGATGATTCTGGCCAGGAATTTTTGAAACAACTATGAAATTATTGTATTGTCACGGGTCCTCTACACGTATACAAAGTTTCAAGTCGAACCAATGGTTTCTAAGTGGGTGAAAATCGCGTTGAAAGATTCCGTTACATTGATACAAAAACACGTTTTTTGATTTTCTGATGATTATGGCCAGGATTTTAGAAAATACATAATGAAATTATTGTATTGTCACGGGTTCTCTACAAGTATACAAAGTTTCAAGTCGATCCATAATTTCTAAGTGGGTGAAAATCGCGTTGAAAGATTCCGTTACATTTATAAAAAAACACTTTTTTTTTATTTTCTGATGATTATGGCCAGGATTTTAGAAAATAAATATGAAATTATTGTATTGTCACGGGTCCTCTATAAGTATAACAACGTTTCAAGACAATACAATGTTTCTAAGTGGGTGAAAATCGCGTTGAAAGATTCCGTTACATTGATACAAAAACACGTTTTTTGATTTTCTGATGATTATGGCCAGGATTTTAGAAAATACATATGAATTATTGTATTGTCACGGGTCCTCTACAAGTATACAAAGTTTCAAGTCGATCCGATGATTTTAAGTGGTGGAAAATCGCGTTGAAAGATTCGTTACATAGATGAGGTAGTAGTAGATAGATAGATAGAAGATCAGGTCAAGCTAATATAAAGCGTGTAAAAAGGAGAAACATTTCTTTCTTTGAGATCACAGATAGAAATAAAAGTTATAGCAAAGTTGCTTGAATTTCATACAATTTGGTTTTCACTATAACTAACGGTAACAAACTCACCGGTATTATTGAACCCGTAGGTTCATTCAAAGTCTCTACGTATCTGTATCTTGAACTAATGTTTTCCGACCTCCCTCAAATCATGGGCAATGATATTCACCCACTTCATAGGTAGTCATTGAGCTCTTCCTACAAAAAGTTCATATAACCCCTTCCGTTCCCCATTTGGTCCACATGCCTTCACATCAAAGTATACGAGATTTTTTTCTGCCATTTGCTGAAGGAATTAAGCTATTGCTGTTGTTCTCATGAAAACCGATCAAACACAGTAGACACCCGAAAATGACCATGATACCAATTATATATATATATATATCCATCCATAGTAAGTCTGCCCGAAGGCAGGTCCTTCACTGCATTCATAGTATGTTCATGCTATGCTTTCAGCTTTACTAGGGAATCGTAGGTGTGGTAGCTTCCCGTTTCTTTCCACAATATATATATAGTGTAGCATGAAAATGCTATGATATATATGTATGTATATATATATATATATATATATATATATATATATAGTGTAGCATAAAAATGCTATGATATATATATATATATATATGCAGAGATCCAGGTTTCGAATCCCGTCCAGGACTTTATTTGTCTTATCATACCATTATACATGATATATATATACCGTATATCCATCCATAGTAATTCTTCCCGAGAGCAGGTCTTTCAACTGCAATCATAGCATTTTCATGCTACACTTTGCAGTTTTACTAGGGAATTATGGGTGTGGTAGCTTCCCGTTGCTTTCCATATCGGTGAAGGATGGTGATGATAATGATAAGGATGATGATGGCCATATGATGTTCGAGGACCGTTGGGCCCTAAGCTTCCTGACATCTGTCTTACAGGCGAGGAAAACCTCGAAAAAACCTCACCCAGGAGCCCGCCCCGACCGGGAATCGAACCCGGGCCCCGCTGCGTGACAAGCAGCACACTATCTCGAGATCACAGCCAGCGGTGGACACACACACACAACATATATATATATATCTATTTTTTACGAACAGGAGTTCCTATGTTAACGTAAACAGTCTTGGTCCCTATTACTCGTCCTAAAAGTCTACGTGACAAGGCAGCACGCTATCTCGAGTCCACAGCGGTGGACTTAAATCACATATAGTAGGCCTATATCAAATTTCGTTGCGGAAAAGGAAAATAACCTTTCACATTTTATTTCATAGTATAGGGCACATAGAGTTCTGTGCATAAGAAAATATAAATTTGCTGCCGCTAGAGTGATTTTTAAATGTTAACTTCACGTTTACCACCACTCCTAATTGACCGATTTTGAGGTTAAAGAACATTAAATTATATTTCTTCAATAATCAATACTTCCAGAATTCATTGTGAAACACCGTTAAGGTTATGTAATAAAATGCCAAAGTACCTGATAAAACAGTCGTCCTCAACTAAAATTAAAATACTGTTTAAGAAACTTCGTCAATAGTAAAACTATGAAGGCTTTTTAGAATCGCGTTCCATCTTCTGCCTGTTCCATCTTCAAAGTATCTAATGGAATGCAGATGGAACATGATTCTGAAAGCCCTTTATAGTTTTAACTACTTGACAAAGTTTCTTAAACAAAAATTAATTTAGTTAGTTTTATAAGGTACTTGTTTCAATATTTCAACATTTTACTTTCTTTAATGATTGTTATAGATCTAGCCGAGGTTTGATTTTGAAAACAAAATTGTTGGTAAATAATATTCATTAGCAGTAAAAAGTATATATATTTTTTAATCTTGTATACTACCGTCTTCCTCAACTTTCTCAAATTATAGATGAGGAAGACGAAAGTATACGAGATAAATATATATATATATATATTATTTTTTTTGACATTTGGCAATGAAGGCAAATATGATATATATAATTTAGCATTGTTATAACCTTAACGGTATAAAACAACAAATTATGAACTTAAAAAGAATAGTAAAAAGTAACAATATAATGCATTTTACAAATTAAATTCAAGCCTCTATGTTAAGTTTAGATACAGATGACACTTCTAAAATAACATATAATACAGTACTTTATTGCGTTATGTTAATTTCTAAAAGAAATACTATGCCCTACACTACTGTAATTTTTTAACTCGTCCCTGTATGTTCTTTTATCGTCATTTTTGTGTGCTTTAACGGCCTAAGTGATCTACCGGCTAAGTTCCTTCCCTCTAGTTCCGAGGGTAGATGGTTCAAACCCGGCAATTTAGAATGGAAAAAATCTACGGGACAAGTTCTTCGAGAAGGATTTTAAACTGTGGGCCTGAGCCTGAAGATTTTTCGGAATGGTAAAATAACCTCAAACTTAAATTGGAGCCTGTGAGCAAAATTTAATCCGCCTCTCCGATCCAAGTAAATACCTTAATTGCCTTCTGGGTGTCTCTATTAGGCGATGAGCAACCATTTGCCTCTTACTGGCATCTACAGGAATAACTAATTATCTTGGTTAAGTAACTCCTACAAGAGAGCACCTTCGTCTCGCTTTGGTATGTACGAGTAGCAGGATCTATGTATATTTGAAAAAAAAAGTTAAAAACTTGTTCATTGCTACAACCTAAATAGCAACAATCCTTGGGAATTCGCTAAAAAAGCAATTTACAAAACAAATGCTTACTTTTCTCATGAATGGAGTAGTAAAAAGAGAATTTATGATTAAAAGAAACATCCGTCTCTATACAACTGGAATACGTACGTGCTAGAATTGATTTAAATATACAATGCACTAAGATTGTGTGAATTCACCCACCTGGAAAATAAATTTTAAATAGAAACAGAAAGTAATACATTTTAAATGTAATTATCCTTACTGTTTCAATTACCTCATTTCATATTCGGAAAAGATCAATGATTGTATGCAACATCAAGTCTTGGTTCATCATATGAAATTACTGTTTCAGACTCATATTTTGAGAGGTCTCTCGTGCGAAACCTGAGAACATGACTGTTTTTGTTTTCTTCTATTATTCGTTTCACCCTCTTTGGGGTACGTTGCTCAATCAATTCTCTGTGTGTCGTTCCTTTCTTAGGAGCCCAGTATTTCTTCATTCTTCCTGATCTTTTCCTCTCTTCTTCCGAGATAATATGTTTGGATTTTTGTGTAGATTTATCTAGGAACCTTATGTTTTTCATCATGAATATTAATTAATTTAGCTGTTTATTTGTAATTTTGACTGTTTATTTATACTTTTTTTTCAGTCGTCAGACAAATATTTAGTTAGAAATTCATTACCAGGACTAATTTCACCATAACCTACTGTTATTCACGAATTTGGGTCATTTGTTGACATGTTTCGGGCTCAACAAAATACCATCCAGAAGTCTTTGAATGGACGTACTCATCTTCTTTCTACAGTTTGATAGCTTAGCATTTTCTTGGGTATTCTATAATCTTCCATTCGAAAAACATGCCGCAACCATGTTGACTTTTCGTATAATCACATGTGCACTAGATTTGCTCCGAGGGATAGCGGGTTCAAACCCGGCCGGGCTCGATGGATTTTTGAGAATGTAAAAAATATTGAGCATGAGTTTTCTTCGGAAGGAAACTAAAGTTGTGGTTCCGTATTGTAGATTAATGGCAGGCAAAGAACCTGAAGACTGAAACAGATACCTTTGAGCAAATTTTGTCAGTTATTTCAACCCAGAATATTGAATTCATTCCTGATGACCCGAGTTTTAAAATAAAACATTAACTATTGCTTTTATGTAAGTGTCAGAGAACTGTTCCGTATGTTGTTGTGCTCTATAGTATTGAATTATAGAGTACATTCGTATTTTTTTATCTGTTCATCCCACAACACACAATTTAACAGCTTAATTACCTCTGTAACTCCTAGGAACCGCGCCCTCAGATGGATAGGGGTAAACTCTTGAGAAATGCAAGGTAGAAGGGAAATAAAATATAACTCCCGTGAACCAGTAGATATGTAGCGTCTGATCCCATAAGGGGCAGCTACAATAGCATTGCACTCCATAAGGGGCGGCCATTTGAGAGACAAAGTTACGCTGTCACGGAGAATGTGTGCAAGAATGTATCCAATGTGCATTACGCTCATCCATGATACATGCAGAATTTATCACAAATGATTAGGCTACCGATGCTGACATGCCAGGATGGAATCGAGAAATAAGCTAGCAGGAATCCCGCAAATAATGGCAAAGAGCTAACCCTCAGGGGTCCTCATCTAGGGGATATGTGGATGGCGACCACAAGGTGCCCAAGCTGAGCAAAACATTTCTTCCACTTACTTGTGTTTTGCACTCTTTTAACTTTACTATCTAACCTCTCTTGGTTAACTCTTGTTTTTTCGACTCCGACGCTATTAGGGCATCCGAGGGCTAGGGAGTCTTTCCTTTCTTCCATTTCTTCTTTCCTTTATTTTCTTTCTTCTCCAGAAAAGCCTGACCAGAGGCTATAAGATGGCAGCCCCATCACTGGCCTTGCCTTCCTTTGGCCAGCAACCAATCGAAGGGACTATTATTATGCTTTCAAGTCTTATACGAGAATTTCCCGCAAACGCTGGAGGGAAAATTTTCTATAGGATCGTAACAGGCCTTGGCCTAATACTTGGAAGGAAGAAGAAGAAGAAAATATCCTAAAAATTCTACAATGCAACATAAATGGAATATCCTTCATTGCATGGAAAACTAAACTTGACCAAATTATAGACTTAGCAAATAAACATGAAGTTCAAATTACATACAAGAAACCAAGCTGAAAGAAAATAACACACTACACGCACGAGGCTTTAACATTATAAAAAATAAGCAATTAAACAGATTTGGAATTTTTAATTATAAATATAAAATACTCGAAATGAAATTAGGAAACAAGAAATTCAGAAGTTTATTATATTATTGACTATAGAAGCAACTCAAATGATATTTCTGAGAAGTGTAGCTGGCTGCAAACTTCTAGATAAAAGAAGTGAAATATTAGAAATGAGCTAAATAGTTTTAAAAACTTTTAGATAAAGTAAAATACTCTAGAAAAAACTGGAAAGAACATGTTCAAAGAATGAAAGATGAACGCATGCCAAAAACTGTACGTAGTTACAAAACAAAAGGAGAGAGGAATGGTGGTAGACCGAAAAATATACGGATTCAACTTTTGAATGAGAATCTATGAGACCGGAACAAGCCATATGGGCTTAATCCGTGATTGTTGTTAATGATGATGATGAAATTCAGAAATAGAAATAAAGTATCAAATATTTTTTGGGTACGAGGTAGTATATATCATAAATACGTGTCATCTCCCGATAATAATGTATTGCCTAGAAATCTATTACACATAGACAGAGCTGCAGAAGAAGGTCCATCTCCGGCATGGTATTTGGTACTGATGTTGGCGTATAAATTGGGTAAGTCGGGTTCAGGTCTGAACCCGATAGGTTATACAAATTATACGCCAACATCAGTATCTACCAAATGGCATGCCGAAGATGGAACATGTTCTGAAAAGCCCATATGGTTTCAACTAATTAACGAAGTTTTTTAAACAAAAATTAATTTTAATTGAGGAAGACTGATATAAAAAGGTATTTATAATAATATTTAAAAAATGCTAGATAATCTCAATTGTGATTACAATGAATTTTAGAAATATTGAAAATCTATTACAGTAAATATTTGAAACAGACGTCAAATATTAGGAGACTTGAGTGCTAAACACACACTCTGGGGATGAGGGATATAACCGCCGCCAGAGAGATCTTTAGAAGGTTCTCAGAATATCGATTTTGTTAAACCTTGATTCTGCCACTGGATGTGTTGAGAGAAGTACTTATTGTATACTCTGCCAACGCAGATATAGCTTCGATGTTAGAAACTATACTCTAAATATCTCAGAAATAAAACGGATATAATCGGGAACACAAGTACTAGAATTCTCAGTTGATAACCAATTAACTTTTTCAACAATGGTACAAAGACACCATTCATAACAGCCATCCGTCTTCCCAAACAATTTACATAACATGGCAAGCCCAAATTTACATTTAAAAAAGGCACATGGAACACATTTATGGCATAAAGAGTGGCCATAAGTAAATACATTTTAATACAGATTAAGTAAAACATTGTTAAAGAACAACAAAGACAAAATAACCGGAATTTCAGAAAAGCTAACTGGAACTATTTCATGGAACAATTGATGCAAAACTAAAGAAGCTAATAGATATAAATAATTTGAGATAAATTGGACACAATTTAAGAAAGCTATATTCACTGCGTCCACCGCTGTGGTCTCGAGGTAGCGTGCTGCCTTGTCACGCAGCGGGCCCGGGTTCGATTCCCGGTCGGACAGGCTCCTGTATGAGGTTTTTTTTCGGGATTTTTCCTCACCTGAAAGACAATGTCAGGAAGCTTAGGGCCGAACGGTCCCCAAAAATCATCCGGCCATCATCATCATCCTCATCATTATCATCATCATCATCCTTCACTGGGTGTGGAAAGAAACGGGAAACTACCACACCTATAATTCCCTAGTAAAGCTGCAAAGCATAGCATGATTATGCTTTGATTGCAGTGCAAGACCTGCCTTCGGGCAGAATTACTATGCATGGATATTCACTGCATCCACATATTCATTCTCACGAGGAACAAGATATCGAACTATATCCACAATTAAGAAGGAATAAAAAATCTGAAACAAAAACGTAAGAAATTTCAAAGAGAATTACAGATACTCAATTCGGGAAACGAATGGGGTTTTACGCGCTGAAAAATGCAAAGATCCCGGCAGGGTTTGAAACCGGGAAACTCGTAACCGGAGGGTAGCATGGGTCCACTGGTCCGTGAGGGCCGACACACTTTATCTTCCTATAGCCTGTTTTTTTTCTAAGGAAGGAAACATCCGCTACTATTTTCAAACCTTACAACCTTCCCCTTCTAAGACGGGGTTTATGATATAAGATGTTTCACTACTAATTGCATTGTACATTCAGATCATATACGTTTAAGGTTATAATATCCATGGACAAAACTAGTAGTAGTAGGATTTTATTAGACTAAAAGTAAGATACATACAATGTTATTTACAAATATGGGTCGCACAGGCTGTAAGCCGTACGCGCTGTTGACAGTCCGTTACAATAAGTTAATGTCTGGTAATAATACAACTTAAAACAAAAACAAAAAAAAAACAAACAAAAAACAATATTACAATTACGTAACGATACAATAACATTATTCATTAATTTGGTCATGTAAAATTATTAAGAATTTCAAGGGAAAATACCGATACGAACTAAAATTGTTATTAACAACAATATAATAGAACAAGTTAATAACTTTACTTATCTTGGCTGCAATCTTTCCTACGACACATGTAAAGACATAGACATAAAATTGGTCAAATTTCAAAAACTTATAGGAACAATAAAAAGCATTCTTTTCCGAAAAGTACGTCCAGATACAATTCTAAAATTTTATAAAACAATGGCTCTTCCAACTCTACTTTATGGTTCTGAAACCTGGACTCTTACTACAGGTAAATTAAATAGGATAGCAGCTGCAGAAATGAAGTTATTAAGACCTTTAGCGGGTTATACGCTTTATGATCACATACGTAATGAAGGTATCCGCAAAGCTCTCAACACACCAGCAATAACTGAAATCATTCAACAATATCAAAATAATTGGCATGAGCACCTTCTGAGAATGCCAAACAATAGACTGACTACCTCTGCAGCTATTGAACTATAGACCCACAGGGCGAAGAGACCCAGGAAGACCTAAGAAGAGATGGAGGGATCAATTTCTTTCCTGAAGCGGGAACAGGCCAATGGCCTAATCCATGACTGCCATTGATGATGATGATGAAATTATTAAGAATTAATGATAATGCAATTTGCTAATATATTTATTAATTCATGAATGAGTGTTGTTCTTATTTTCCGAGTTTTGTCCAGAAATTTGCCCAAGTTTATCCAATTTTTTCTGGATTAACCATTATACTCGCAGCATTGCCAATCTTTCACGATTTGAATTTAGAAATTTTTCCGGTAATAACTGACGCCTCCAATATTCTAAATCGTTACATTTTCCTATATATGTATCTCGTCTTCAAAGCTCCCGCACATTGGACATATTCGCATATCGTTAACGTCGCTAATTTTTAGAAATTTCCATGCCCCTAGCCAAACCAGCAAGCCCTGATCTCTCTTTAAATCCTAGGTTGAGTAAATAGGATTCTTTTCCCCAGACTTGTTTTAGGTCTCTTTGTAAAAACAGTGAGCGTTTTCCCGTAACATTCGGCGAAAATATCTAGTTGGTTTATATCTAAGTACCTCCTCCTTATTTTTCTCCACACATTCTTGAGATTTTCAGTTCCTTTTTCCCATACCCAACCCATCACAATCTTTTTGGAGTTCTCTCCTAACCTCGCCTACGACATAACTATATATAGACTATAAATGCATAAAAGAACATAAATAGTTGAACATGAAATTTATTAGGGCCTTTAGATACAAACTGGCGGTTTTCAACTAAAAGTTGAGATATCTTGACTATGGGGTAAACAGCGATCACTAACCCTGTAGCTAAGATCCTTCAACATCACCCATCCTCCTTAAACATCATTGGCTTTCCTTCTCTCCGTCTTGAAACAAGTTGACGGGATTTTTCATTCCTTACAAAATTTAAATTATATGTGTGTTTAGCTTTATTATATATGGAGAATTACGTTGATTTGTGAAGATTACGAAAATATGTAAACAATTTTCTATTGCTTACAAGGCCCGATTTCTTCTGTCTTTAATAGTTACTTAATAGAACAAAATAAACAAGACTGTTCCAAACCTTAAGAGGCTCTGGAAGCCATAATAACTAACATATTAATATAAAAATAATATTTAAATAAGTAGAACTTATTAAGTGCACTTTTTCTCAAATTATGTATTCCCGGCAGTCTAGCGGTTAAGTACTTTGCCTCTGGTCCCGAAGGTCAGGAGTTCAAACCCGCCGAGTCGTTGGATTTTTAGGATCGAAAAATCTAACAAACAAGTTCTCCGGTAGAGATTTTAAGCCGAGTCTGAAGATTTTCAGGCTCGTAAAAATACTTCAATTCTAGATTTAGAGCATCTTGGGCTTAAACCCATTCAAGCAATTCCTTAGTTGTCACTAGGTAATATCTTTCATCGATGAGCTAAACACTTGTCAGTCTTTGACATATGTAGGAAAATAAGCGTAACTAAATTAGCTGGTTAATTACCTCCCACAAGGGAAGTATCAATGTTTCACGTCGGAATGTACGGTATAGACAGACAGACAAACAGACATTCATAGTAGCCTATAACGCATAAATATTTTACTGGTCATGTATCAAAGCCTTAACTATAATGATGTTGAGTGATTCCGGGTTCTGTGGCCGTGGTCCATAGTTGGTGTTGATACCAGACGTTTCGCCCTCAACTGCGGAGGGCATCTTCAGTGGCGAGTGCTTCTAGGCGTGTTTCCTGGTCGGAAGCTCTACTTAGAGTGAAACGCTGCGGGTGTTGTATTGATACTAGTGGTGGGAGCAGGGTGAGCGGGCGTGGCTCTTGCTGATGGCTAATGGTCGTCTCCTTGTTGTCCCTAGTGTTGATGCATTTATTTTCTAGTGTACGGTACCAGGCCTTAGACAGTTTAATACTTCCTCTTTTCTGTTAATATTTTCCTTATGCTTGTGTATTCTATAGCCTCTCGATATAATCTAGGGAATAATAGGAAGTTGTGGCTAAAAACTTGTGTATCATCGAATAGAATCTGGTGTCCATTCATAATGGCATGTTCTGCTACAGCCGATTTATCCATTTCTCCTGTCTGCAGTTTCTTTTGTTCTGATAAACGGGTGGCTATACTTCTTTGTTGTGGTCCCTATGTATGGTTTACCACACGAACAAGGAAGTCGATATACGCCGCAAGTGGAGAGAGGTGGCCGCGGATCCTTAGCTGAGCGAAGGCAGTCTTCTATGTTTTCTTGTAGGTCTGTAAACTGTTTTTATGTTGTATTTTCGTAGGAGTTTTTCCGATACGATCTGTGACTCTTTGTACATATGGTAAGTAGGCTATGCTGGTTGAGGGTGTGGTTATCCATTCTGACGTGCTGTCTTCGTGGATGTATGGTTTGTCTTATTCCTTGAGGACACATTCGTAGTATGGAGACATGGCAGTGAAGAATTGGAACGTTTCCTTCAACACCTTAACAGCAGACACAACAAAATACAGTTCACTATGAAAAAGAAGATAATGGAAGACTTCCTTTCCTGGAGTTCAAATAATAAGGACTGGCAATGGGGAAATTCAACATACAGTTGACAGAAAACCTACACACACAGACCGATATCTGCACAAAGACTCTAACCACCATCCAAGACAAAGCGAGTGTCATTAAGACACTGTTCGACAGAGCGACAAGTTATGCCAACCACAACACCTTAAACAAGAACAACACATCTGTTCAATTGTTTTCCAGAAAATGGCTACACATCCAAGAAATAAGACAAACCATACATCCACAAGACAGCACGTCAGAATGGATAACACACCCTCAACCAGCATAGCCTACTTACCATATGTACAAAGAGTCACAGATCGTATCGGAAAACTCCTACGAAAATACAACATAAAAACATTTACAGACCTACAAGAAAAATAGAAGACTGCCTCGCTCAGCTAAGGATCCTCGGCCCACCTCTCTCCACGTGCGGCGTATATCGACTTCTTGTTCGTGTGGTAAACCATACAGGACCACCACAAAAAGAAGTATAGAGCCACCGTTTTACGCACACACAACACGAAAAACTGCAGACAAGGAGAAATGGATAAAGCGGCTGTAGCAGGAACATGCCCTATGAATGGACACAGATGATTTCATTCGATGTACACAAGTTTTCGCCACAACTCCCTACTTATGTCCCTTAGTCAATCTAGCGAAATTTGAGGCTATACAGAAATACACAAGCATTAAGGAAAATATTAACAGAAAAGAGGAAGGTATTAAAATTGTCTAAGGTCTGGAGAACCGACCATACACTAGAAAATAAAATTGCATCAACACTAGGGACCAACAAGGAGACACGACCCTTGAGCCACATCAGCAAAGAGGACCGGCCCCGCTCACCCCTGCTCCCACCACTAGTATCGAAAACAACACCCGGCGCGGTTCACTCTTAAAGTAGAGCTTCCGACCGGGAAACACGCTTAGAAGCACTCGCGCACATGAATATGCCCTCCGCAAGTTGAGGGGAAAACGTCTGGTTTTGTGTCACCCCCCAACTATGGCACCACCGGATCCACCGAACCCGGATCCACTCAAACATAATGATTACCGGCCGTGAAAGCCTGCATTGTCAACCTTAACTTGTATTAATGTTCCATAGGGATTTCTTTCATTCGTCGTCTCATTAGGTATGGGTTATATTTAAATTAAAATGTGATATATATCCAGTAATCATCAATTATTCTGCGTTAAACTGTGCACAGTTGAGTTAAATAGGCCTAACTAAATCGACTGGCTCTCATCGAACCGGTTAAGTACATGGCCGCGCGGTCATAAGCTCCCCACACATTCCTATCCTGAGCTAATGATTTCCCAATCATCTCCTCTAAAATCTATTTCCCCTCAAATAGTTACTTAATGTTATTCTCCCACACATTCTTGTGTTTCTAACCAACTGGGCGTTTTCCTTTCTGGGTTTTCCAACCAGAAGTTTCCATGCCCCTCTTTCATTTTTCCACTCATGCCGCATGTCCTGTCCATCGCAGTCTACGAGATTTATCTGTTATTAAGTCTTCTCCATTGCCTGTCTGTTCATCTCTCTTTGGTCCAAACATTTTTCCTATGAACTTATTCTCAAATAGCGCCTACTCGTAATCTTTTTCTCCTTCCTTCAAAGTAAGAGTCCGTGTTTCGCATCCATATAATATAACTAGTGAGAATGACTGTTTTATATATCTCCAGTTTAAACGTTTTTTTAGAGAAGCAAGAGGGATTGGTAAAATATAATGTAAAATAGCACGCACTTCCCGAATTCAGTCTATGTTTAATTTATTTGTTGCAACTCATTCCTATTTGTAATTATTATTCCTAGATATTTGAATTCATCAACCACTTCCTCAAAACTTACCTCATTTGTCATTAACTGTCCATTTTCCGGTTATATAATGCATTTCTATGTGTGAACATATATTTAGTTGCTATGTGGTGAATTAATTTTTTTAAGCAAATCCATTCATCACACTCCTGAGAAAAATACTTAATATTATTAAGCACAAGATATATAGAACATTCTGGATATCCTTATGAGAAATCTCTAATTTAATGAGAAAAATAGAGAGATGGACTTCATGTAGTGGAGGAAACTGTTTCTGTTTTATTTAGTAAGCTGTTTAAGAATAAATTAGACTAGATAGAATAATTGTAGGAAATCGTGGTTTGCAAGCAAATAGTTTTAAAAAAGTTATTACCAATTCAAAATTAGAACTAGCCAGCAATTATTTGTTACAACAATTAAAAATTATATTGTAATCACTTGAATGAGGTGTGTTTTCGAAAACGGATTTGTGAAATACGTTGAATTATTGTAAAAGTAAATCCTCTACTTGAGTCACTAGCATTATGCCATGTTGAGAGATGAGATTAATATATATTAATCATGGATGTCTGTCCATACCATCATAGGACAACATACAAGCCAAATGGAACACAAGAGTATGGAGAAGTGGCGAAAATTAGAGATTTTGGGAATAGAGTAAACTTGCAACCTGACTCAGATTCCGTCCACCACGAACCAATCTCAATATATGTCCTATTACTACTACTCTTCTAACTTCTTCTTCTTCCCCATCGTTGTTTAATCTTTTCACCTTATAGGTAATTTTTGCATTCCCCATGTCGCCCGAGCTTTAACAGTGGCACGACTTGTCGGGAAAGGGCTAATTTAAAACTTTAACTTTAAACCGCATAATACTTTTTTTAACCAATCAATACATGGATGGTCTCTTCGAATGAGTGATCAGCTCAATGCCAGGGCCACCTCTGTGACATCACAACATTAAGACGAAACACATCATTCAGGGGACATCCCATGGCGCGACAGACCTAGAAGGCCCTTGGCCTACCAGCTGGTTGCTAGCGCTCACATCTACATGTGTTCATTCCAAAGGTAGACGATCATCCTGCCAGTACAAGGTGACATGTGATCAGCATCTCGGTTCCACCGGCCGTTGTAGCTAGTTTCTCTGAACCTGGAGCCGCTACTTATTGTAGCATACCCCAAATTCCTCACGATGCTGGATGGCATCGATTCCATATTGGCCGAAATTCCATGAGAAAATTTCTTCCCCCACGGAAACATGAACCAGTGCAAGTCCTGCAGCTCTTGCCCCAAGGCACATACATTCATAAGTAATGCCACGAGTGATTTCCAAATTATCGATAAATTCACGACTCACGAAGTGAGGAGTGAATTTTATCTAGAGAATTTGGAAATCAAGAGTGGCATTTGTTAGGACTATTTAACGAATAAAATAAAGCTGTTTTACTCACAAATCATTATTTAAGCTACAGTTTATTTAAAAAATATTTTTATATTTAAAGTAACCGGTGAATGTTTGAAAACTAATGAGAAACTATAGGAGCCTTACGCTTCTACTCTAGGTAGCCTACGCTTCTCACTAGCTTGCTTTTGTTTATCACTAGCAACCAGATCATACTAATTTATTGCCAAAGGAACGCCATATTGCAAACGAATGCTCTCTAGTGGAGAAAAAATGAAACACATCAATCTGTATATTAATTCATTTTTGATGTCGTTATCATTTAAGAAATGCAAAACCAGTGTTTCTTTTTTTGTGGTATAATCAATTGGCTACAAAATGGTTGACATGTATCCTTTATATACAATCTTGGTAGCCGTATTTGTTATAGGCTCAGTCACTGCAAAATAACGGTCAGACCTGTTCAGAATATTAAAAAGGAGGAGCTTTGCTTAATATATGATAATCCTAACGTTGTATAATTATTTCTGAAACACGTCTCTGATTGGTTGTAATACAGAAATCATTGAAACGTGATTGGTCATTGACTCCCATTTGGGGCATGAGTTAAATAGTCATACTACATATATCGAATATAATTCCACCGCTGTAGTCTCGTGGTAGCGTGCTGCTTGTCACGCCGCGGGCCCGGGTTCGATCCCCGGTCGGGCTGTTTTTTCTGGTGATGGTTTTTGATCTGGGTTTTTGCTCACCTGTAAGACATATGTCAGGAACACTTAGGCCCACACGGTCCCCGAAATCATATGGTCATCATCATTCTTATCATCATCATCATCTCATCTTCTTTTCCTTCTTCTTCTTCTCTTCATCCTTCGCCGGTGTAGAAAGCAGAACGGGAAGCTACCACACCACCTACATTCCCTAGTAAAGCTGCAAGCATAGCATGAAAATGCTATGATTGCGGTGAGGGACCTGCCTTCGGGCAGAATTACTATGGATGGATGGATGGATATCGAATACGATAATGGTATTATGATTGGCCAGATGATTTTCGGGGACCGGTTGAGCCTTAAAGTTTTTCTGGCATTTTTCTTTACAGGTGAGGAAAAATCCGAACTAAAACATCACTTAAGAAAACTTCTCCCGACCGGAGATCGAACCCGGTCCCCTTGCGTAATAAGACAACGATATTACCCCAACACCGCAGCCAGATACACTATTTCATATTACATGGAATTTTAATTATTTTAATACATATTAACAACACAATAACTTATTTCACAATCAGTATACACACACATCCCTAAAATACGTAGGCCTATGTTCAGGAAGTACTGATACGATATGATGTTGAAGTTACTGTGGGATGTTTCAAGATGGAATTAGACTTAGGCCTAAAAGTAAGACGTAGGACTATATCCAAAATACTTGCGAACCACATATTAATATTGCATAAACTCACAGTATGAATATGTAGTAACGAACTGTAATATCACTGGTAGCCATGGAATGAAGATTGATTCAATCACTGAAGACAAGTGACAAAATGAAATGGCAAATTGTATAACTACCGAAAATTTTCTGCAACGTAAAATCATTTACTGTAATTGAACCTTATAATGAATGCAAGTGCTGGTGTTATGACTGATTACTTATGTCAACGTACTTATCTGAGTCATTTTTTGTCTAGTTTTTAAAAATTGTTACGACATATAATGGAACTTATTTAATTAAAAGTGACATCACATTATTCATACACATGAATATTTAATATTTATATAATGCCGAGGTGTTTGACATCATATTTATCCATACAATAACAGCAAGTGCAAAGTCGACATTAATTATGTGCATAGATATGAATACAAGTGTGTGTGTGTGTATATATATATATATATATATATATTATATATATATATATTATATATATATCAATGATACTTGTACAAGTTTGATTATTTGCAAGTTCATTTTTATCTCTGACTTCCTAGTATCTATCCACAAAACTGCTAGCCGAAGTAATGTGATCAGTAGGGCTAATATTTTTATGATATAGCATATTTTTTTTTTTGCAAGAGTCATATATTCTTAAATATACATAAATGTTTTATATACTAAAATTAATTAATTAAAGTGCTTTGTTAGGTCATATTTATGCATATTTGGCCATTTATATGTGACAGCATATTATAGCAATTTATTTATCATATTCGTCATATTTTCACTCTTTTACAAAGTAAAGAACTTTTCTCGAACATTTTCTTCTTTCATGCTTGAGTTGTTAAATTTCTCAAAATTTTGTTTCTTGTAAAATCTATCTTCCTCTCCTATTTCGTTTCAATTCACAGTATGACTTTTTCCTTACGTATATCATAATCATCATTCCCTTATCGTGTCCTGCTTTCGGAAGGTCGATTCCAACCCATCTCCAACTTCCCATGCTTTCCTTCTCTTTAGTTCTTCCAGTCGTATCCTCTTACGTCTTGTAAACTTTTCTTCACTTGGTTAATCTATCTTTCTCGCGGTCTACCTCGTGGTCGTTTTTCTTGTATCTTGAGATTTAACAGCCTTTATGGTATCTTTCCTTTTCCAATCTTTTTAAATGCCCATTCCTTTCTATGTCTGTTAATTTTTCTACATTTAATGTCTCTCTCTGATTTTGTCTTTTCTTATTATATTTCTCCTTGTTTTATTTCACGTAAGAATTTCATTTTCTGTAGCTTGGATTCTGCTCAATTCTTTCTTTGTATATGTCAAGTCTCAGATGTATGTCCCTTACGTATATACCTGAGTAAATATTTATTATTGTCTCGCGACAAGCAGGTAGCTACTGATAATTTTAATAAATAAAAAGCATCTAACAATATCAAATTCCATGCATTAGTTAGTTCTCATTTGCATTTTATTCTTAAATAAATAGTTAATTGTCATAAACTTATATATTACTTGATTTTAAAACTGTAATTATTACATAATTCTAAAATTATTAGGTTTGTGTTACAGTGCATATGTTTGTAATTTTAGGTCCTAACTGCATTTTTTTGCATATTTCGGTGGATTTTAGGTCATAAAAATCCTAGCTCTAGTAATCACTATCAGTAACCATGATATCCAAGTACTGCACTGTGGATTTATTAAGATGCCTAGGCAATGAAGTGCTATCCAGAGAGTCGTGCCATGTTCCATGTGGTTATCAAGATTTTGGTGATATTTGAAAAAGGCGACTGAAGCATTATTATTCGATAACAGCCAAATGTCCGTCAAGTTGAAGCTCCATAAACTAAGTGAATCTCTCAGAAGGCCCCATTTCTGATCCAATTTTGCTAGTTTAGGAAATTTTTATTTTCTTAATTTAAATATATATAAAATCGTGGCGACGAAAAACAGAAATAGCGGCGCTACAGCAATTTTCGAATTCTGGGTTCTTGGTGAACCTTCACTTCTAGTAGTCCGATTTTGACGACTGACGGAATATGCCTTTATTTAGACTATTTAACTCATGCCCCAAATAGGATTCAATGACCAATCACTTTCAATGATTTTTTAATTACAACCAATCACAGTCGTGTTTCACCTCGAATTTATCAAACAAGTTTATCATATTAAATAAAGTTCCTCCCTTTTAACATTCTGAATAGATCATAGCATTATTTTGCAGTGACTGACTCTCTAAGAAATACGGCTGCCAAATTGTATATATAGTGCACGAATGTCAGCTGATAGTGCTTGCGGGAGATAATATAAAAACATTTGTAGCAATTGATTATACAAAAAAAAACACTATTAGCACTTTCATAAAGGAATTATTTTTCAGGAAATAACGTTGTAGAAAAATATAATTTATATATTTACATCATAGGACATCAGAAATTAATTAATACCTGTAATGTTGGTTGTAAATGTCTCCACTAGGGTGCATTCTTACAATATTGTGATCCTTTGGTAATAAATAATATGATCTGGTTGCAGTGATGAACAAGCCTAACAACCGTTTCTCATTTGTTTTCAAACATCGCTTCTCATTTGTTTTCAAACATCGCCGTTTACATAAAATAAATAAATATTTTAAAATAACTATATTTAAATAATGATTGTGAGTAAACAGCTTAATTTTATTTGTTGAACAGTCCTAACAAATGCCACTATTGATTTCCAAATTCTCTAGATAAATTCACTCCTTACTTCTAGAGTCGTGAATTTATAGATAATTTGAAAATCACTCGTGGCATTACTTATGATAATTAAATCGTATATACCAAGTTCCATTGCGGGAGAAAAAAAGTCCACTACAGCGTTAAAAGTATTTCCAATAAATTTCAGTTTTCAGGTTAACCCCCCCCTCTCTTAATAGAACGATTCTGCTGATTAACAAACTCGATCTTTCTTTTATTAAAATATATCAAGCCGGGTTTCGCCGTCATAAAAAAAAAACGGACGCTAGAGGGGTTTTTAAATTTTCGCTTGAGGTTAACTCGAATTCCTAAAGGTCCGATTATTTGTTTCAATTAATGACTAGTTTGAAAAAAAAAAAAAAAGAAAGAAAGAAAGAAATAACAGGGCCGATACAGCATTAACACACACACACACACCATTCCATACAATCCCCCCCCCCACACACACATGTGTATATATATATATATATATATATATATATATATATATAATTTTTGTCCCTATTAAATTAAATGGACGAAGAATTTATATATATGTGGTTAAGGCAAGATGCCTTGGCATAGAGCTAAGAGACTTACGCTAGTTCGAGTCTCCATGGAGGAAGACATTTTCTCATGGGATTTCGGCCAGTATGGGACCGGCGGTACCCACCCAGCATCGTGAGACATTTGGGTAACTACAATAAGTAGCGGCTCCAGGCTGAGAAAACCAGCTACAACAGCTGGGGGACCCGACGTGCTAACCACATGTCACCCCTACACTGGCTGGATGATCGTCTATCTCTCTGATTAACACATGTGGATGTAAGGCGAGCATCCAAAGGTCTTCTATGCCTATCGCGTCAAGGAGTAGTACATTAATTTTGGTGTATTTGTTATGGTTTAGGCAACGTAAGCCATTTAAGCGTTCAAAAAGCGACTTAAAACCCTCATTCAAATTGGTTACATAGTTTTTCAGTCCATACAATAAGACAGACAGATCCACACTCGTTTTTATATAGGCTATAAAGCAATCTCAATAGTTGCATTCGTTTGGAATTCGCCAAAAGACTGGATGGAAGCTCGGCGAGTAATAAGATTTGTTGCGAGATAAGGAAATGAGAAAGTTCTCATGTGGTCTCAGCTTAAACTCCGCTGTGTTCACAATACCCATGTGTATTGTTTGTTTCTTTGATAGGCTCCATTCCCGCAAGTCTTATTTCCCACACAAAGAAGGAGATTTCTTTATTTGTTTAAGACGAGAATTCATGTTTGGACATATATTGTACTTAAATACAGCTTTTACTTATTTCCTTTCAAATGCTTATGTTTGTTTAGTTATATTTCGCCTAGTATATTTTATTTGCTAACTATATTATCTCATATCACTTTTTAAAGATTAAAAAAAATAGATTAACCCAGCAATTAAGATGGTACGAACATGTCCAGCGAATGGAAGAGGATCGACTACCAAAATCTGTTTTGGAATTGAAACCTGAAGGAAGAAGAGGCAGAGGAAGACCTAACACCTCCTGGAGTCAGGGAATATGTTTATACATGAAGGAGAAACATCTACAACCAGGAGATTGGATGGACCGACAAAATTGGCTATTAGGAATCGGACGATGTCAAAGACATTAATCAACCGATGATCTATCTAAAAAAAATAGTTGTATATCTTCTGCCACATTGTGTCCGTTTATCAGAACATTGTCTATTTCTACGGAAAATACATAGACGAAGAAACTAAGTTCAAATAATACAGAGTGTCCCATTCAAACCTCCGACATTTTAATTAATCATAACTAACAAAGTACGCGGAATTATGAAATGAGGCCGGTATTAAACGAAACAGAAACTAAAAGAATTTTCATTTTTTGTGGACTTCTCTGAAATCCTGCTCTAATTTCTTCAATCTTTTATTCCGAAACACATGTAAGAGCACCTCCTGATTCTTTTTTAACGCTTCCAGTCAGAAACTTCTCAAGCCATGCCTTAATGGTCTTCCCATCAGGTACATTTCCTCCATATTCTCTCCGGTAATTTCTTTGCACTGTAATTATTGACTTCGTCTCTGCATACTAGAAAACTGTGCTCGTTGCTGAGGAGTCGCCATTTATTTTATGCCATTATTGTCCAACATGCGACAGATGAATTAACTGCAACAATGAAAACACAAAATTTTTAGAGTTTCTCTTTCTTTTAACATCAACCTCATTTCATAATTCCGCATATTTTGAGTGTTATGATTTATTTAAAATGTGGGAAGTTTGAATGGGACACGAGGAATTGTCCATGATTTTGAGGATAAAAAGGCCAAAAATAATATCAAATAAAGTACGTATTATGGGGAAAAACTGTGTGTCGGGAATAGGGTTCTCTCTACTGGGAGTGTTTTAACCAAGCTGTTTAATTACACAGTTATTTACCCATAGATTTCAGCGAGTGATATGGAATCGGCATATCGCCTCAGTGAGACACCTAGTGGGCAACTAAGTATTACTTGGATGGATAACGTTCGGTCAATGTTGGACAGAGGCTTCTTTATTCAGGCTTGCGGTTCTTTTAGGAGCCTAAAAATCTTCAGACTCGAGACTCGCGGCTTAATGGCTCTTCCAGAGCATTCGTACCTTGGATTTTCCTATCCTACAAATCCATCGTCTTCGGCCCGGGTTTGAACCCTTGACCCTCAGAATTATATGACTATATATATTTTTATTTCTTTATTTATTGTGACAGTAATGGCTGAGTTCGTATTTATTTAATTTCGACGTAAATGAAGTCAATGACTTTGTTTAAAATATCACAACACTTTATTTCTTTCCACAATTATCTGTAAACTTTTATTTACAATTATAACTCACAATTCATTTTCTTTTAATGTTTATCACAGTCACAATTATTTTCAGTCACTGATGAATCCTTTCGCTACAATTTCTCATATACCCAAACTTCATCGCTGTCCTACACGAAACTAGCTGGGGTCTCTCCACCGGGCCTTTTCATAGGCGCGAGGAAACTTCTAGGCACGGATTCGAGATATTTCCAAGCGTAGAAGCCTGCCGCCACCGATATTTCGTGAAAGGGGAAGGAGATGCTAGTAGAATCATCTGGGATAACAGCCCAGATATATTGCTGGCTGACGCGGGTCTTTTACTCGCGATTGACGACTCGAAAATCCATTCTGACCAATGCGAGACCACCATTCAAGCCCGCGCAATTCAAACGTTGCGAGGCGTAACAATATGCATTGCGCAAATGTAAATGAATTAGGGACTTATGTTTATTGTGAAATGGATCACGAAATGAAATTCCAATCCAGCGTTTTTTTTTTAGCGACTGAGAAAACTACCAAATATCATTGGTTGATCGACAGCAGGTGCTGAACTCTTGAACTAACGAATAAGATTCTCAAACACTGCCGCCAACGCCTACCCGTTCGTTGTCACTTATATTAAGGTAAATTTTAAAAATATGGAAACGAAAATTAAGTAACCAAACAAAGGGATAGACAAAGATGAAGTAACTTACATGAAGTTTTTGAGTTATTCTAAATTAGATAAGAAATGCACTCAAAATAAGGAATGTTGTAGAGGAAAGGAAAGACTAGTCTTACTAATTCACTCGTACTATCGAATCTGGAGGTTCATGGCCGAGCGGACACATCCTCCCTATACATCCCAATCCTAAGCTACTTTCCTATCATCTCCTGTATAATTATCCTCACTTAAATCATGGTTAGTTTTGTTCTTCCATCTCATTCTTAGCTTACTTACTGGAGGCTTTCGCATTGTTTTTTATACAAGAAATTTCTATTTCCCTCTTTCATTCACCATTCGTGCCATATGTCCTGTCATTGCAGTCTTAGACCGGTATGCAGAAACCAATCTTTACGCAAAGAGCGACTCTTTCCCCCTCTCTATGACGTAAAGTGTATTCATAAAACCGGATTTATGAATACTCTCCATGTCATAGAGAGGGGAAAGAGTCGTTCTTTGCGTAAAGATTGGTTTCTGAATACCGGCCTAAGAGATGTAACTGTTATTTTATCTGGTTTCCTATAAAGATCATATAGCTTACTGCTATGTAGTCTTCTCCAATCACCTATTTGTTCATCTCTCTTTGGTTAATTTTTTTCTTCTTCTTAAGCCTTTTCCTTCCCTGTGCCGGAATTAGGGCGCTCCTACTTACTGACCACGTCAAATCATACACTAATTTACCCATAGATTTTAGCGAGTGATAGGGGGTCGGCCTAACGCCTCGAAGAGACATTTAGTGGGCAACTAAGATATTACTAGATGGGAAACGGTCGGTGAATTTTGTACAGAAACCTTTTTATTCATGTTTGTGGTTCTTTTACGATCCTGAAAATCTTCGACTCGGGACCCACGTCTTAAAATCCCTCCCGGAGGACTACTTCCTTGGATTTTTTCAACCTAAAAAATCCATCGACCACGGCCCGGTTTGAAGCCACGTCTCTCGGCATGGTACATAACCACTAGCCCACCGTGGCCGAATTTTTTTAGAAGTTTATTCTCAAATACTCGTAATATTCATTTCTCCCTTAAAGCAAGACACCATGTTTCGCATCCATATAACTGGAAAAGAACCTAGTAACTAATTTTAGTTTAATATTTTTAAGAAGAATAAAACTTCAAAGAAAAATTATTCATACAATTAGAAACACGAATACCACCGATATATTACCATTATAAACTTACAATACCTAACAAAGGAAAGAAGAAGTTGAGGACGTCCTAAAAGAAGGTTGATCCAACAATCACACATTGAGAGAGAGAGAGAGGGGGGGTGCTGAATAAATCTAAACCCAATTTGTTCAAATGACAATGATGATGATGATGAGGGGAGGAGGATCAATTAGCCTTTCCTTTAAATAAGGTGTCCAAGAAAAGTAAAGTAGATTATAATTAAGACTACAATAATCTAAACTGCATCAAGTATTATATTGATGGAGGATGAAAACATCTCCCTTTAAGAAGTGGACAGTTTTGTTATTGTGGACAGTAGCCGCTCACACGAAGCGAGAACTTGGGTTTTAGTAAGAATTGATTTCTGCTCAGAACACAAGACACCCGCAGTGCGGATTTCGCATTCATCTGGCTGATCCCGTCATACCAACAATGCACAGCGATATATCCACATACACGTATTAAAATACATGCAATACAAATACACAAACAATAAAATTTGAATACGTAATTATTCGTTAAATGCTAATTTTAAACACAAACTGACAACTTTATAACCATTTATAAACACAAAATCAAATATAAACATCAGTTATATATAGATTTAAAAAAATTAAAACTGTTGTCAAAATGCTATCGATTATTGTTATTATTATTATTATTATTATTAGAGTCCGGATTATATGCATTTGCATGTTGCATATGCATTAGCATATTTAGACATTTTTCATCTGTTATTGCATATTTTAACAAAATCTAGTGATAAAGCATATTTTTGAGGTATATTTACAACATTTTTAAAATCTGTGTTGTTTTACAATGGGCATTTCGAGACCATCAAAAGTGTAGTAAACGATTTCGATAGTGCATAGTCTTTGGGAGTTTGTCAGTGCAAGGAAGCATTTAACGATTCCAGTATTAAAAAAAAAAAAAAAAAAAAAATAGCTGCGATTAGCACTCATTTTTCCCATACACCTGCAACAATTAAAAAACTCCAAACTCAAGGTTTGGCGTTGATTGAATCTATTCAGTTAATGGATAAAATCATTTATCATAAGTAATGCCACGAGTGATTTCCAATTTATCTAGAGAATTTGGAAATCAAGAGTGGAATTTGTTAGGACTATTTAACGAATAAAATTAAGCTGTTTACTCACAAATCATTATTTAACTATAGTTATTTTAAAATATTTATATATTTAATGTAAACGGCGATGTTTGAAAACAAATGAGAAACGATAGGTACGCTTCTTTTGTTCATCACTGCAACCAGATCATAATATTATTTATTGCCAAAGGATCGCAATATTGTAAGAATGCACCCTAGTGGAGAAATTTATAACCAACGTTATAGGCATTAATTAATTTGATTTCCCATGATGTAAATATGTCAATTGTATTTTTCTGCAACGTAATTTCCTGGAAAATAATTCGTTTAAGAAAATGCAAACAGTGTTTTTTTTATGGTATAATCAATTGTTATAAATGTTTTTATATTATCTATCGCCTGCGCTTTCTGCTGACATTCATGCACTATATATACCACTTGGTAGCCGTATTTCTTGCAGGATCAGTCATTACAAAATAATGCTATGACCTATTCAGAATGTTAAAAAGGAGGTGCTTTCTTTGTTATGATAAACTTTAGTTGGTAAATTTTAGGCAAAACACGACTGTGATTGGTTGTAAATAAAAAATCATTGAAATGTGATTGGCCATTGACTCCCATTTGGGGCATGAGTTAAATAGTCATAAGTAATGCCACGAAGTGAGTCGTGATTTTATCGATAATTTGGATATCGAAGAGTGGCATTTGTTAGGACTATTAAACAAATAAAATTAAGCTGTTTACTCACAAATCATTATTTAACCATAGTTATTTAAAATATTTATATATTTAATGTAAACGGCGTTTGAAAACAAACGAGAAAAGATTGATGCGCTTCATTTGTTCATGACTGCAATCAGATTATATTATTTATTGCCAAAGGATCGCAATATTGTAAGAATGCACCCTAGTGGAGAAATTTATAACCAACGTTATAGGTATTAATTAATTTCTGATGTCATATGATGAAAATATGTCAATTATATTTTCTGCAACTTTATTTGCTGGGTAATAATTCGTTTAAGAAAATACAAAGTGTTTTTTGTGGTATAATTAATTACTACAAATGTTTTTATATTATCTCCCGCAAGCACTGTGTGTTTACATTCGTGCACTATATATACAAACTGGTAGCCACATGCAGTCAAAATGCTATGGCCTATTCAGAATGTTAAAAAGGAAGAGCTTGATTTTAAAGTGATAAAATTAAACTGATAAAATCGAAGTGAAAAACGACTGTGATTGGTTGTAAATAAAAAAATCATTGGAATATGTTTGGTCATTGACTCCCATTTGGAGCATGAGTTAAATAGTCACTGATAAATGATATTAATAAATACGAGGGAGAATCAAATATAAACAGGCCTTTGTTTACTGCCCATGCGTAGAGTGCAATATGAGTTGGAGGCTTTTACAGCAGGTGCAGTGGGGTCTCTGGAAGGGGACCGCGGCCTTGGGAACTAGTTTTGTTTTGTTCCTCAGTTGCTGTGGAGATGTCTGAGAGAGAGGTTCATCCAGCTGTTGCGCAACGAGTAATCATCAAGTTTCTAGTCAATCAAAATGTCAGTGCAGCTGAAATTCGCCGTCGGTTACTCCCGCAGTTTGAGGAAAGAACCCTTTCATGGTCCAGAGTAAAACATTGGTGCCACGAGTTTAATGAAGGACGTGAACGTGTTGAAAACTTGGTCCACCCTCGCCGCCCACGCACCAGCATCAATCCAGAAAACATCCAAGCTGTTCAAGGCATCATTGAAGGGGATCGCTACATCACAGTGCTTGACATTTGTCGAGAACTTCTCATTAGCTATGGGAGTGTGCAATCAATCATTCGAGGGGAGCTGAAAATAAGAAAAGTGTCAGCTCGTTGGGTTCCGCGGTTGCTCACTGCAGAACAGAAAGCAGTGCGAGTTCAAATGTCTCGCACGTGCTACGAAGAGGAAGGTGATGCTTTTCTGGACAGAATCATCACTTGTGATGAGACATGGGTGCATCATTAATCATTACACACCCAAATCAAAGAGGGCCAGTCTGAAGTGGAAGAAGAGTGGAGAGTAACCGCCGGTGAAAGCCAAGTCAAGACTGTCTGCAGGGAAAGTTTTGGCCACAGTGTTCTGGGACTCAAAAGGTATCCTTCTGATTGATTTCCTTGAACAACAATGGCAACGACGACAGTCCATTAATGCTGCCTACTATTGTGACCTTCTCAGTCAAGTTTGAGTTGCCTTCCGGTCAAAACGGCGCAGCAGTCCAATCAGAAATGTGTTGATTCTGCAGGACAAAGCCAGACCACACACCGCAGCAGCAACACAGCGAAAATTGGCCAAAATTCACTGGACTGCCCTTCCACATCCAGCCTACAGGCCGGATCTCTCACCATGTGACTTCTTCACGTTTGGTCCACTCAAAGAAGCTCTTGGAGGACATCGTTTCACAACCAACGAGGAGGTGAAAAACTTTGTGCGCAACTGGCTGCGCACCCGTCCTCGTACTTTCTTTGAAACTGGCATTAAAAAACTGCCTGTCCGTTGGAACAAATGCATAGCAAAGATGGGTGAATATGTAGAAAAGTAAGAAAAATATGAATTTCAATTAATCTTCATGAATAAAAGTTTTCGAACAAAAGGCCTGTTTATATTTGATTCTCCCTCGTATATAATAAAAATACTAATTCTTATGTTAATTTAGAAATGAAATATCCAATAAAGTAATAATTATTATCTTTTTTTATTATTTGGTATTGCACAAATTGACTTTTCCATGCATATTTGAATGCATATTTCGAGCTTGTTATGTTGCATATAATCCGGTCTCTAATTATTATCATCCTTAGCAATTTTAAAATTATAGCTATATTCAAATTATTTATTTACATATAGATTTTCAATGTTTACACATCTTTGTGTACCTAAAGTTTTATTTTCCTTCTCCACTAGTCTCTATCCTTCCACTCCATGTCCTCCAGTCCTCTTGTTCTCATTCCAGTTCTTACTTCTTGCATCCATGGGTTTCGAGGTCTTCCTTTCTTTCTTCTTCCCGGTGGACACTATTCCAATGTTTTTCTGGGCAATATTTATTCTTACATTCGTCATACATGCACATACCAAATTAATTGCTTGTATATTGTATAATCTACTATTGAATATTTAATATTCTTTTTTTTTTCTCGTATGACTTTTTTTTATAATTTTGAAGATCTTGCTGCTTTCCTCAAGAAATCCATTTCCACCGACAAGTTTTTGTTGAATTTCCCTACTTCAGCTCCGTATCTGACAGCACTTCTCACTATTTGGTTATATTGTAAAGTATATATGTAATATTCCTACTAATCAGGTATGTAATAGTTAGGCTATATACATTACAAGGATTGAAATGACATTTTAAGAGTCAGATGACATGACATCAAAAATGAAAAGAAAATCTTTTCGAATCTCTAATTGGTTGATACAACAATATCAACCTGAAAGAAGAGAGGAAGAGGTGGAATCTAGTTCAATATGAAGACAAAAAAAAAGGTTTTCAGACCTAAACCATAAAGTGAAGAATATGATTATACAGTATTTATAAAATCATGCACCACTATGGTTTCAGGCTAACGTCGTTGCCTCGTACGCAACGGGCCCGGATTCGATCCCCGGTCGGGTCAAATTTCCTGAGTGGGTTTTTTTTTCGCGGTTTTCCCTCATCTGTAAGACAAATGTCAGAAAACTTTAGGGTCCATATAGTCCACGAATACCACTAGGCAACCGTATTCGCTTTATTACAAATGTATGAGTGAATAGTGTGTAATTAAATGTTTGTTGTCTCGGAAATAGCACTGGCAATGAGTGGATTCCATATTCGGGAAAGGGAGCGGTTCCAAACACTTGTATGGTCAAAAAGTATGTACTTGGGTAGTATGTGATCTAAAGTTTAAATACCCTCTCTCGACGGGAAATGTCACTGGAAGACCCAAATAGCAAGGACACGTAAAAGTACCTAAAAGGAAGAGGTTAAACTAAAAAAAAGAAATAAATTACAAGAAATCATTAAAATATTTATCATAAGTAATGCCACGAGTGATTTCCAATTTATCTAGAGAATTTGGAAATCAAGAGTGACATTTGTTAGGACTATTTAACGAATAAAATTAAGCTGTTACAAATTATTATTTAAATATAGTTGTTTTAAAATATTTATATATTTAATGTAAACGGCGATGTTTGGAAAACAAATGAGAAACATTTGTTATGCTTCATTTGTTCATCCACTGCAACCAGATCATATTATTTATTGCAAAATATGATCGCAATATTGTAAGAATGCATCCGAGTGGAGAAAAATGAACATCAAACTGTATATTATTATAACCAACATTGGCTATTAATTAATTTCTGATGTCCTATGATGTAAATATGCCAATTATATTTTTCTGGAACGTGAAACCTGGGAAATAATACGTTTAAGAAAGTGCAAACAGTGGTTTCTTTTTATTGTGGTATAATCAATTGCTACAATGTTTTCTATTATAACCTGCAAGCGGTACCTGGTTACATTCGTGCACTATATACGAGGGCGGATCGGAAAGTAACGCACAATAATTTTTTTCTGCCTTGGTATTGCAGTTAGAATGTTGAAATTTCACAGAGATATAGTTTTAAGTTTTCACTTCAGGTGGTATTTTTTTCTCAGGTGCACCTCTTGCGAGAGAAGCTTGAACTATGCAACAAAGATGGCGCGCATGCTACAGTCGTCCACCTGTGAGGAACAGAGAAGTGTTGTTCGATTTTTGTGGGCCAAAGGGCATAAACCCAGTGAAATTCACAGGGACATGCGTGGCGTGTATGGGGATGATTGTATGGACCGTAGCAATGTCTCCAGGTGGTGCACATTCTTCCAAGAGGGACGCGTGAACCTTAGTGATTCGCCACGCTCCGGCCGGCCGACAACAGCAGCAATCCAGCAGAATGTCAGAGGCATTGAGGCGGCAATTCTGAACGACCGGCGTGTGCAACTGCGAGCCTTATCGCAGAAGTTCAACATTTCCTATGGTTGCGGTGTACGATATTGTTCATGAAAATTTGAAATTCCGTAAAGTTAGTGCTCGCTGGGTGTCTAAGAACCTGACAGACGACCACAAGGGCCAGCGAATGATGGCAAGCTTGGACCACTTAACGCGGTACACCGCACAAGGACATGACTTTCTGGAAGGAATCGTCACAGGTGATGAGTCGTGGGCGTACCACTACACGCCCGAAACAAAGCAGGCATCAATGGAGTGGAAACATGCTGGTTCCCCAGTAAAGAAAAAAAATTCAAAGTGATTCAATCTGCCAGGAAAGTGCTTGTGACAGTGTTCTGGGATATGCATGGTGTTTTATTGGTGGACTTTGCTGAACACGGGACCACTGTAAATGCTGCGGCCTACATTAAAACTTTGGTGAAGTTGCGTCGTGCCATTCGTGACAAACGTCACAACATTAACGTTAAACTTCTTCATGACAATGCTCGCCCCCATGTTGCTGCTGTCGTTCGTCAGAAAATCGCCGAATTTGGTTGGGAGGTGCTCCAGCATCCACCATACAGTCCGGATCTTGCACCATCGGACTTTCATCTGTTTGGTCCCATGAAGAAATTCCTGGCCGGCAAACGCTTTGAGACAGATGTGGAAGTGAAATCAGTAGTGCGCAGATGGCTACACTCCAACCAAACGGACTTTTACGAACAGGGCATATTGAAACTGGTAACACGATGGGAAAAATGTGTTGAGAAAGTTGGTGACTATGTCGAAAAGTAAGTAAAAGATGTAAGTTCATTTGTGATTTTTTTTCCTTTTTTTACTATTAAACTTTTTAAAAAAAATTATTGTGCGTTACTTTCCGATCCGCCCTCGTATATACAATCTGGGAGCCACATGAATTCTAGGATTCTTACATCTTAATATATAACTTGCTATATTCAACGTATTTCTTAGAGAGTCAGCCATTGCAAAATAATGCTCTGACCTGTTCAGAATATTAAAAAGGAGGAGCTTTCTTTAATCTGTTAAACATCGAGGTGAAACGCGACTGTGATTGCTTGTAAAACAAAATTCATTGAAACGTGATTGGTCACTGACTCCCATTTGGGGCAAGATTTAAATAATCGTATTAAACATGTGAGAAAGATGCGGAGCATCAATAAAAAGTTGAGCACATTTTATGTATGGACTTCTCTTGCAATGATGTTTTTTCCTAGTGAGAAGGAGCTCTAAAGGCGGTTTTCATCAGCAAAATGTTAAAAGTACACTAACATCTTCTTTGTTGCCAATAAGGTAAAATTTTAACGGTTTATATTTTTCGTTTCGCCAACCATTTTCTGCATAATAGTACTTAACATTTTGATAAATATAGCGGGTGCCACAAACGTGACAAACACAGTATGGTGGTGGCATATTGCTTCGGATTTCAGCGCACTCAGATGTCAATTTTTCATATTAAATAACAGTAATGAGTGGAGGAATATAATTCCAGAACAATATTTATGTTTCATGTTTCTAAAATTGCGATTAATTTCCAAACCATGAGATTTTTCTTTGACAAGTTATAGTTAATTTTAATTGTGATTCTACAGTTCTGCATCTAGCAGATGGATGGTGTTACTGTGGTCTGTTTGCATTTATGCGTTTCGTATTTTGGCGTACTATGTATTGAAGGCATATATGTGTACTCGTGTTTTGCGCGATGGTGCGTTTTGTCGTACTTACAGCAATGGCGACCATGATTGAAAGTTCAACTTCCTACATTTCGGAATTGCCAACCTAAATAACTATACTGTAATATTACATTTACACCCACGTGCGGGAAGTAAAACCACTGCCCTCTATGTATACTATGTACAATGTATATACGAAAATATCCAAAAGCTAGTGTTAATATACATTATACGAAACAAATCACTGCATTTTAAATGACTTTATTTGAAACAATATAAAACAATAAATACGTACTTATGGCCATTTTAATAGTAATAATGGTCTCACGGCCTCGTACTTTCAACTAATAAACATTGCCCACACTATTAACGTTACTCAATTGTTTATAATCCATCCATAGTAATTCTACCCGAGGGCAGGTCCTTCACTGCAATCACACCATTTTCATGCTACGCTAGCAGCTTTACTAGGGAATAGTAGGTGTGGTAGCTTCCTGTTGCTTTTCACACCAGTGAAGGATGATGATGATAATAATAAGGATGATAATGATGATGATGGCCATATGATTTCGGGGACCGTTTGGGCTTTGAAGTTTTCCTGACATTTGTCTTACAGGTGAGGAAAAACCCCGATAAAAACCTCACCCACAAAAACTGCCCCGTCCGGGTATCGAACCCGGGCCCGCTGCGTGACAATGCAGCACGCTACCTCGAGATCACAGCAATGGGCTTGTTTATAATAAACGCACATATTTCCAACAAAGATGTTATTATTTTACTACTATTTACTATTTTGATACACCATCGCGCAAAAAATAATGTACAACGCACGTTTGTGAAGTGTTTTACAGAATCTCGGAAATTAAAAACCTCGTACCGCTATCACACGGTTTTTAAATATTTTCCTCGATTCTGTAAATACCACTTCCCAACCTCGTAATGTAATATACCATTAAAATGTCTGCCACTAATTCAGACAATAATAAACAATTGCAGTTTTTTCAATTCATCAGTTTTTTCATCAACATTTCCTTGCTATCAAACAATTTAAACTCTTCAAACCGAGATATAAATTCACACGAAATATACAAATTAAACATAATTACACTGCTCAAAAAAATTAGGGGATATTGTAGAATAGCCTATTAAGACTATGTTTTTAGAAACAGTATTAGATGCAATCACTTTCTATTACTCCAAAACAATGTAAACAAGAATTTGAAGTCATTACGTAACCTCTGTACCACACCAGATGTCAAAGAGATCCTGATTAGGAATATGGCAAACAAACAAAGCAACATTAACATGGGTGAAAATGTTTCTTTAGTATGGTGTATGGTCTCCTCGAACGGTCAGCACTGCTTTACACCTGTGTGGTATTGATGCAATGAGGTTAGCAATGAGTTCTTGGGGGATACGTGGCCACTCTTCCATAAGAGCAATGTGCAGCTCTGGAACAGTTGTGGGAGATGCTGGTCTGCCTGCAATGCGCCTGCTTAATGCATCCCACACATGCTCAATCGGCTTTAAGTCCGGGGAGGAAGCAGGCCATTGCATACGCTCGATACCCTCCACTTCCAGCATGTCGTCCACCATGTCTCTGTGGCGTCGTGCATTATCGTCCATAAAAAGAAAAGAATCACCTATGGCACCAGCATAAGGCACGACAAAAGGTCGGAGAATCTTACCGCATTAAAAGACCACCTTGGATGACGTAGAGGTCCGTACGTCCACCAGTACTGACTCCTGCCCACACCATCAATCCACCGCCACCATATGGGGATCTTTCACGTACAAAAGCTGGATTGTTTCGTGTCCCTTTTTATCTCCAGATGAATACACGCCGACTATCACATTCCACGTTGAATCGCGACTCATCAGAAAAAAGAACTGATCTCCATTCAGCATGCCTCCACCCACGATGTTCCTCCGCCCAGTTTCTGCGATCTCTACGGTGTTGTGGAGTTAACCTGGTACACACCATGGGCCTACGGGCATAGAGACCACTTCCATGCAGTCGATTAGGGACAGTTTGAGTTTGACACCCTGCGTCCTGTTGCTGTTTGAAGTGTATTTCGCAGTTGAGTTGCATTCTGCTGTCTATTCCGACGGGCTGTTATCATGAGGTAACGGTCATCCCTTGCTGTTGTTACCCTTGGTCGACCTTGTCCGGCTCTTCTGTGAACAGTATGTTCTTTGAAAATGATTACAAAGTCTGGAAATCACGCTTTGAGACACCCCAATGGCTTGTGCCACCTCTTGTTGTGTCTGTCCAGCTTCCATCCTTCCTATGGCCCTCCAAGCCATTGGTTCAGGTAAATCACGTTGTCGAGGCATCACTGTCCCTAAGGCAAGTCATTCACTAACTGAAAACTGGACTGGATTTAAAAACAGCAACAAAACATTCACCCCCACACCACCATTTCACATCAGCAGTACAGACACTGCCCTCTGGTGTGGTACCGAGGTTACGTAACAACTTCAAACTCTTATTTACATTATCTTGGAGTAATAGAAAGTGATTGCATCTAATACTATTCCAAAAAACATAGTCTTAATAGGTTATTCTACAATATCCCCTAATTTTTTTGAGCAGTGTATTAGTATAGGAATGAACAAAATTACCTATATACGCAATTCTGGAAGTAAATACATTACAAGTCTCGAACTTATTTGCTAGCCCTTGCTAAACAACACGTCCTCACCTAGCAATGTACTACTTACTTCCCATATTGCATACATAACTAATTTTTCTCATAGAAATAGTATATTACGATGCGAGATTGGGAAGTGGTTTTTAAAGAATCGAGGAAAAAATTTAAAAAACAGAGCGATAGCGAGATTTTTTGAGATTCTGTAAAACACTTCACAAACGTGCGTTGTACCATTATTTTTTGCGAGATGGTGTTTTCAAAATAATAAATAATAGTAAAATAATAAAATATTTGCGCTCATTATAAACATTTGACTAACGTTAACAGTGTGGCAATGTTTATAGTTGAAACAACAGGAGGCCTGGAGACCAATTATTGACAATATTGCCGCAAGTTCGTATTTATTGTTTTATATTGTTTCAAATAAAGTTCGGTTCATTTAAGATGCAGTGATTTGTTTCGTATAATGTATATTAACACTACCTTTCGGATATTTTCTGTATATACATTGTACGTAGTATACATAGAGGGTAGTGGTTTTACTTCCCGCACGTGGATGTTAAACTGTAATATTACAGAATAGTTAGTTAAGGTTGGCCCCAATCCCGAAAAAAAAAAAAATGTAAGAAGTTTGAACTTTCAATCATGGTCGTCACTGCGGTAAGTACGATTAAAAAGCACTCTTATCGCGCAAAAAAATATTTGGTGCTTAATTTAGTGATTATAAAACCCTACGTGTCACCTTAGATAAGTTGGGAATAAAAAAAATAATTCTGTCCGACAAGGATTCCAACTCAAATCTGTGGATAAACAGGCTAATGCGCTATCGACTGAGCTATAACAACACATGTTCCAATATGGTCTAAGTACCGTCCTATACGATATTACATGTGAATCTGTAGTGATACGTGATGTTGAACGATTACATTTCTTGTGGTGACTGCATTATAAATGGATTTTCTCTCGTTCTATTACATAAAGAATAGTAGACATATTTAAAAAAAATGTAATTACATGAAGCAAACTGCTTCAGATACATGATTTATTATAGCAGCTATTTTCAACCGACAATATTGTGTTAAACTTTTAACTCAAGAGGACTCCTTAGCCTACCATCCGGCTGCTGGCCTCACATCCACACGTGTTAATCATAGATGTGGATGATCATCTAGTAACACAAGGGGAAGAGAAAGTCAATTTAGCATGCAGTATGACACATAATTGAAATTAAATATGCCAAAGAGACGGGATTTTTGTTAAATTATGCGTTAAAATAATTTACTGTTTGTTAAACCGTAACAATCGTCGATAAAATTGGGCCTAAAGGTTTCGACTGACATTGAGGTGAACATTCACATGGGAAATGTTGTAACAGTAAATAGACGCAGACAAACGTCGATGGTGAATTCAAGAACAAGACTACGGCCATTTCATTAGGAGACAATTGTGATAAGTGGCCGTGACTGTTTAGAAACTATCTATCTTTGTATATATGATTCTTCTGTACGCGTGTTTGTCATTAAAGTCCTCCTAAAAGACTGGATCGATTTTGATTTTTTTTTGTGTGCGTCTGATTGGCTCCCTCGATGGTTTGATTCACAATTGGACCATCTAAAACCATTAGGTGTAGGAGTTCACCTGAAGTTAAAATTTAAAAATCGCTCTAGCGGTCATATTTTTCGATCTTTCACAACGAAACTCGGTATATCGTATTAAAATAAACCGAGGTGGGTATTATCAAAAATGAGCAAAATCCGACAATTAGAAGTGAAGGTTTACTTGACACTCGAAATTAAAAACTGCCTAAAAGATTGGACGGATTTTGATTAATTGTGTGTGTGTGTGTGTGTGCTTGGGCTCCCTGGATGGTTTCGATTCACAATTGGACCCGGCAGATGGCACTGCGATCGGGTTATTCGTGTTATAGGATTTTTTTGTGGGCCCCTGGATGGTTTAGATTCACATTTGGACCCGGTAGGAGGCGCTGCGATCGGGTTATAGGATTTTTTTTCTATGTATTTTTAAATTTTTTCGCATATCAGAACATATAACCCCAAAATTTCACCTCCACCACCCCTAATATTTTAAAAATGAAAAAAATTAATAATTAACCGTTAAAATCGTGTGAGAAGTTCATGAATAATTGACCTTCTAAGAATAATTCGGGCAGGACAACGTCTGTCGGGTCCGTTAGTAGTTATATATACACACACACTCATACTGAATCCGGCATATTAAATGATGAAGAAATTCAGCTTGAAAAGCGATGAAATATGAATAAGTTGCGGTAGAGAGCCATGAGGACTAGGTCAGCAACACTGAATGTGGTTTCAAACCGCTATCATCCCCCCATGCTGAATTATTCACGAAGTGTACTGTACGCCAACATCAACACACCACAATGAAAACATTCCTAGACATCCCCTGCAGTCAAGAATTTAGACTCTTTTAATTCCGACGTCAGCAAGTGGGGAAACTGTTGGTAGTTGAATTGTGGTTAGCATTTATAAATTCAAATTTTTATATTATGACTTATGCAATAGTTACAGTTCTAACTCTGGTCGCATAGGAGCACCATTGACATTTTGTTCAATTGTTGGTATCCGCACTGAATCCATTCATCCTCCATTAAAAGAAGCACCGGTATTTTTTAGCGAATACCGCAGGTATCAAGCTGTGAAAATATTTCTGAAAAAATTCAAATCATCATCGATTCTGTCTAGCAGAAACCGAAAATGACCATGACAATATATATATATATATATATATATATATATATATATATATATATATATATATATATATGCTATCGACGACGTTGGAAGGTTGTTGATGTCAGAAGCGTCGTAAAATAACAACAGCAGTTAGTAGCTCATATTCTTCTCCTGAAGATGGAAGTCAGTTTCCGAAAGGCCTACATTTCTTAAAAGTTAAAAAAGTAGATGAGGACGAAGGCACCTGCCAGGTATTTATTTTAACATTTTACTTTGTGATATGTGTGTGTGTTCTAATGCCACCCACTGCACTTTACGTTCTTCGGGTTCTGCGCTCGGCGGATAGATGGTGTTGTTATTCGTCTGGCTTAACTTTGCAAGAAATTTGTAGAAAGAGACAGCTGTGTTCACCTCTCTTACTCGGACCAGTGTTTTCGGTTTTTCTTCAAAAGATGTTAATAAGGTTAAGGGGAAGAAAAAACAGACAACAGGGTGGGTTCTTTATTTTGTAACAGGGCGAAAGCGGTCAAGGATCCACCCTTATATCACCATCTCTCTCTTTGCCAAGTTAAGCCAGATATATTATCCATCCATAGTAATTCTGCCCGAAGGCAGGTCCTTCACTGCAATCATACCATTTTCATGCTATGCTTGCAGCTTTACTAGGGAATTGTGGGTGTGGTAGCTTCCCGTTGCTTTCCACACCGGTGAAGGATGATGATGATGATAATGATAAGGATGATGATGGCCATATGATTTCGGGGACCGTTTGGGACGTGAAGTTTTCCTGACATTTGTTTTACAGGTGAGAAAAAACCCCGATAAAAACCTCACCCAGAAAAACTGCCCCGACCGGGGATCGAACCCGGGCCCGCTGCGTGACAAGGCAGCACGCTACCTCGAGACCACAGCGGTGGACTCACATATATTTTCATATATATATATATATATATATTCAATGTACGCAGCACTGCTGCAGATCACTTTACATAGATTATGTATTCTTGTATTGTGTACAGAGAGTAGTGTTAGGATGAGTGTATGTTTATGTTTGTATAGCGTAAAGTATGTTATACTCGTATGATATATATCAACGAGACTTAGGCATTCTCACCCTACAGGTAAGCAATTTAACCATACTAATTTAGTAAGACTTGTTTTTAGATATATGTCATTGAATGGCCCGGGGTCAGCGTTCCGCCTCATAGTGACATCTAGGAAACCAAGGTAGTACTATGAGAAAATTAGGTAAATTTTCTTAGATGCCTTTTATTCAGGCTTAAGGATCTTTTACGAGACTGGAAATCTTCAGACTCGGGACTCACGGCTTAAAGTCCCTCCCGGAGGATTTCCTCCTTGGATTTTTTCATTTTAAAAAATCCATCGACTCCGGCCGGTTTTGAACCCGCGACCCTCGACACTAGAGGCAAGAAGCATATCCACTAGTTCACCGCGGCGGAGCTTAATCATTATTTTTACACCCTATTGGTTCATTGATTCCAGTCTGATTTGAATCCATGAACCTCGGAACCAAAATAGAACACGGTAACCACTAACGACGGGGATTGACAAAAGTTTTATGGTAGTAATTATGTAATAGGTTTTAAGTTGGGCTCTATTAATTATATTCTTGAAGCGAGCTTTACACTTTACAGGCATGAAACATTGTGTAATTTCAAGGCCTAAGACACGCTAAAAACAGAGAGACAACCACCAGATTTATGAGTTCTGGTTACCATGTTCTGAAGCAAGAAATAATAACCATCCAGTCATGCAACATTTTCACGTTTTTAGCTGGTTTATGCTGTATACAATTGATTTTTGCAGGTATAAGTGTCTGGATCAATTGTTCCTACAGAAGTGCACAGGGTTAAATAAACATTGAGAGGATGCTAAACTATCTATCAATCTAGTCTAATGGTAACGTCAGACGCAGTGGGTCCCGGTTCGATTCCCAGTAAGGACAAGTTTCCTGGGTAAATGTTTTGTAGGGATTTTACTCGCCTGTAAGACAAATGTCAAAAAATTTTAAGGCCCAAATAGTCTCCGAACACTATCCGACAATTACTATCATCCATAACATTTGCCTTGTACAGTATGAATGTGTGACGGGTGTAAAAAAACTCCATGGCGCGATAGACCTAGAAGGCCTTGCCTATCAGCCGGAAGCTGGTCTCACATCCACATGTTAATCATATATGTAGACGATTACCCAGCCAGTGTAGGGGTGACATGAGGTCAGTATATCGGGCCCCTCAGCCGTTATAACTGGTTTTCTCAACCTGGAGCCGCTACTTATTATAGCTACCCATATGCCTCACGATGCTGGGTGGACACCGATCCCATATTGGCCGAAATTTCATGAGAAAATTTCTTCCCCCATGGAGACCAGAACCAGAGCAAGTCCTGTAGGTCTGCGCCAAGGCATCTTGATTTAACTATTCGGCTACGGCGCGGGACGAGTGGATGGTATGGCATGTCTTAAATGTTCGTATTGTCTCGGAGGTGGTCCTGGAATTGAGCTGATCACTCATCTGGGTAGGCCCTTCATGTCCTCGTGAGGTCAAAAGAGTATTAAGTGATCAAAATTTTAAAATTCTCTCCCAGCCAGTATCCCTGCAAGGACCGGGTAAGGTGGGGCAAATAAAAAAACTACAAAGGATGAGGTAAAGTTAAGGTAAAAAAGAAGGAGAGCCTAAGTTTAAAGAATTTGAACACAGACATGATTCGAATTTTGTTCACGTCAATTTGATGAGAATAGACCTTTTAGAATGGGTCGCTAGATGTAATATTTTCTCCCCGATTATCTGGTATTTATCATAAGTAATGCCACGAGCGATTTCCAAATTTATCTAGAGAATTTAGAAATTAAGAGTGGCATTTGTTAGGACTATTTAACGAATAAAATTAAGCTGTTTACTCACAAATCATTATTTAACTATAGTTATTTTAAAATATTTATATTTTTAATGTAAACGGCGATGTTTGAAAACAAATGAGAAACGATTGGTACGCTTCATTTGCTTCTTTTCTTCATCACTGCAACCAGATCATATTATTTATTTCCAAAGGATCGCAATATTGTAAGAATGCACTCTAATGGAGAAATTTATAACCAACATTATAGGTATTAATTAATTTCTGATGTCCTATGATGTAAATATGTCAATTATATTTTTCTGCAACGTCATTTCCTGGAAAATAATCCGTTTAAAAAAGTGCTAACAGCGGTTTCTTTTTTTGTGGTATAATCAATTGCTACAAATGTTTTATATTATCTCCCGCATGCGCTATCTGCTGACATTCATGCATTATATATACAATCTGGTAGCCGTATTTCTTAGAGGGTCAGTCACTACAAAATAATGCTATGACCTATTCAGAATGTTCAGGAGGAGGAGCTTTTCTTAATATGATAAATTTCGGTTGATAAATTCGAGGCGAAACACGACTGCGATTGGTTGTAAATAAAAATCATTGAAATGTGATTGATCATTGACTCCCATTTGGGACATGAGTTAAATAGTCATGGTTAAGATATTCAACAAGTTGAGCGTCATCTCTTCGCCAAACTGTTTAAGAGATTATGATTTGCTTTCAGTAGATTGTTAACAAATACGATTCTTTTTCAATTTTATCTTTTTGTACCTTACAGTACTTCATTTTACAATATAAACACAATCATGGAATATCCATGACAAGGGCACACAAAACTATACTCAAGATTGGAATTTAAAATTCTCTACTTCACAAGTATCGAACCCGGATAGATAGGACTCTACTTACAACGCCACAATAATGGACAGGAATTTGACGGCTGTATTTATCATCATCATCCTGTTTCGGTCCCATCTAGCAGTCTTTTAAGAGGTCTTCCTAGTCGACGATGTCCTTTGGGCTTATATTGCATCATCATTTTTGGGATTCTTGAATTATCTATTCCTTTTACATGATCTAGCCAGTTTAATTTATATATATTGAGCCTTTCTTCTACTGATCCACTTCTAATTGTTCTAAAATTTCTTCATTATTTTTTTTTCGATCTAAAAGAGTGTATACTGCTGTCCTTCTGAGAAATTTCACTTCCGTTGTTTTGATTCTGCTCCTGTCTCTTTTTCTTAATGTCCAAATCTCACTTCCGTATAAAAGGGAGGGTAATGACTGTATTATTCTTTAAATTCAATAATAGTACTTACTTACTTACTTACTCACTGGCACTATCGAACCCGTAGGTTCATGGCCGCGCGGACATAAGCTCTCCATACATCCCTATCCTGAGCTAATGCTTTCCAATCATTCCCTGTATAATCTACTTCCCTCAAATCATAGTTAATGTTGTTTTCCCACCTCATTCTTGGTCTACCAACTGGGCGCTTTCCCTCTGGCTTTCCTACAAGAAGTTTCCATGCATGTCTTTCATTCCCCATACGTGCAACATGTCCTGCCCATCGCAGTCTATGAGACTTAACTGTTCTTATTATATCTGGCTTCCTATAAAGACCATGTAGTTCATTGTTATGTAGTCTTCTCCATTCACCTGTCTGTTCATCTCTCTTTGGTCCAAAAATTTTGCTAAGAACTTTATTCTCAAATACCCGTAATCTCCTTTCCTCCCTTAAAGTAAGAGTCCATGTTTCGCACCCATATAATATAACTGGTAGAATAATAGTTTTATATATTTTCAGCTTAACGTTTTTTGAAAGGACTTGGGACATCAAAAGTCTCTGCAATGCATAATAGCACGCATTTCCAGAATTGAGCCTATGTTTAATTTCTTTGTGCGTCTCATTCCTATTTCTGATTATTGTTCCTAGGTATTTGAATTCAGCCACTTCCTCAAAATTTCCCTCATTTGTCATTAGCTGTCCAACATACGATTCTTTTTCAATTTTATCTTTTTGTTCATTACAGTACTTCATTTTACAATATAAACACAATCATGGAATATCCATGACAAGGGCACACAAAACTATACTCAAGATTGGAATTTAAAATTCTCTACTTCACAAGTATCGAACCCGGTTAGATAGGACTCTACTTACAACGCCACAATAATGGACAGGAATTTGACGACTGTATTTATCATCATCATCATCATCCTGTTTCGGTCCCATCTAGCAGTCTTTTAAGAGGTCTTCCTAGTCGACGATGTCCTTTGGGCTTATATTGCATCATCTTTTGGGATTCTTGAATTATCCATTCCTTTTACATGGTCTAGCCAGTTTAATTTATATATATTGAGCCTTTCTTCTACTGATCCACTTCTAATTGTTCTAAAATTTCTTCATTATTTTTTTTTTCGATCTAAAAGAGTGTATACTGCTGTCCTGAGAAATTTCACTTCCGTTGTTTTGATTCTGCTCCTGTCTCTTTTTTCTTAATGTCCAAATCTCACTTCCGTATAAAAGGGAGGGTAATGACTGTATTATTCTTTTAATTCAATAATAGTATAAATTCATTATTTTGAAATTCTTTCAAAAAAAATTAGGCAATCTTCCTTACAGTAAATTATAATCCTAAGTCCACCGTTGTGGTTTCGATGTAGCGTGCAGCCTTGTAACGCAGCAGACCCGGTTTCCATCCCCGGTAGAGACAAGTTTCCTGGATGAGGTTTTTTCGGGGATTTTCCTAACTTGTAAGACAAATATCAGAAAACTTTAGGACCAAAAGGTCCCGAACATCATATGATCATCATAATCATCATCTTTCATATTCGCCTTAGAATAAGATTAAAATTAAGGACTCTCCAGGTGCACTACTATCATCACTATCACTCGTCATATCTTCGGAGCAGTCTTCCAGGCGTCCCAACCTCAGAATTTGATTACAATTACCCCAATGCCAGAGCACTGAAATAAAAAAAATCCTATTACCCTACACAAAAGAGAAACGAGTAGACAGTTCAGTGGAGAAAACTACATAACGGTGAGCCACACGATTTTTATAGGAAACCAGATGTAATAAGAGCAGATAAGTGCAGTAGATTGCGATGAACAGAACATGTGGCACGAATGGGTAATTAAAGATGAATATGGGAACTTCTTGTAGGTAAACCTGAGGGAAACCCCAGTAAATAGGCCAAGAATGATTATGACAATAACATTAATCATGATTTGACGGAGGTAAACTATACAGGGGATAATTGGAAAATAATAGTTAAGGATAAGGATGTACGGAGAGCCTATGTCAGCGCGGCCATGAACCTATCAGTGATTTAGTAATTAGCCTACAAGGAGCAGTAACAACAATATGGCCAACAGCCAAGGTTTTAAAGATAGTGAGTTTAGCCTCATGGGCTAGGTCAGCGTTTCTGACTACAGTTCATGAGGTCCCGGATTCGATTCCCGGTCAAGCCATAGGATTTTTTCCTTACAGGAAATGATTCCGGTGGTTGCCCATGGTCTGGAATTTGGGTTACGTTTAGGTTAAGAACTCTCCTGGCGCTTCATTGTCATTTATCACCCATCATATCACCGGGGTAACGTAACTCCGCCTTCCAGGTGCCCCTACCTAAGAAGTGCATTACAATTCCGTCAATGCCAGGGGAGAAAACCAGAAATGTCATAAAAGACAACCTGGTGGCATTAGACAAAAAAAATAGGTCCTATATATATTTTTAAAGTGCGCGAACTTGTAGGGTGGCATATCTTTACATTTAAATATATTGAAATTAATATCAAGGTAAGTTATTAAATGAAAACTACTTTTTTATAAAATAGTAATGAGCTCGTCCAATTTTTCTTCGCGGCGCCGTAGCGTACGTAGTTGATTAAGACACCAAGTCGGAAGATCGAGGGTTCGAGACCCAGTGGTGCCAGGTTTTTTAAACTGACTTAAATCCTCTGGCGGCACCATGGCTCTGGATCGACTCGGCCTCTAACAGAAATTAGTACCAGACGCTTATTGTGGGGGTAAAGGCGGCCGTCAAACAGGGCTGACAACCCGCTGTCATCAAGTGCCGATTGTCTAGAAAATTAGGAGCCTTAACCTACTAATACCCCAAAGCCTGTGATGAGATCACTTTACCATGTTTTAATTTACCTGTATAATAACTGAAAGCATGCTTTTTTTAACGACGCTCTTCAACCCTTAAATTGGCAATGTATTTAGAGGACACAACAATTGGTTTAATTTATTTAATATTTTCAATAAATCAAAAGAAAATAAACGAATAGAAATAACTTAAAGGTGTGTCGAATTACACAATATACCAAATAATATTTAATATATTTTTATAAATATAATTCCCTGAGAGAAGTTATTTGTAATAAAACAATAATAACAATCGTTATCTCAGTTTAATATTTAATTTATTCAAGTCGACGTTTCAATCTCCTTGTGTGAGATTATTTTCAAGATATTTGACATGGTTGTTTATAATACATAGTTCCCATCACCAAGAAAATTTGTGTTTTTTTTTTTACAAATTTAAACTCCCCCTACCGCGACAGGCCTAGATGGCCCTTGGCCTACCAGCCGGCTACTGGCCTCACATCAACATGTGTTAATCACAGAGGTAGACGATCATCTAGCAAGTGTCGGGATGACACGTGGTTAGCATGTCGGATCCTGCAGCCATTATAGCTGGTCTTCTCAACCTGAAGTCGCTACTTACTGTAGCTACCAAATGCTGGGCGGGCACTGGTCCCATATTGACCGAAATTCCATGAGAAAATTTATTCCCCCAATGGGACTCGAACGAGCGCGTCCGGTAGCTCTGCGCCAAGGCTTCTTGCCTTAACAACTCGGCTAAGGCGCGGGACTTTCACAAATTTAAATGAAAAAATTCAAAATTCCAATTTATGATTAAAAATATTTAAACAAAGAATCATATGTTTCACACCATTCACTTAATTGTTTGAATAGTGTAAAATATATGATCCTTTGTTAAAATATTTTAAATCATGAATTGGAATTTTGATTTTTTTCATTTAAATTTGAAAAAAAAAACACACACATAAAATTGTCTTGGTGATAGTAACCATGTACTATTATAAATAGTCATGTCAAATGTCTTAAAAATGTTCTCACACAAGGAGATTGAAACGTCGACTATAATAAATTAAATATTTGACTGAGATAACGATTAATTACTCGTATTGTTCTTATTACTAATAATAACAGTTATGGTTGATTTATTTTTCACTGCGGTTCACCACATTTAAATAACTTCTCCTTCTTATTCATTATCTGTAGGATTCTGACCTTGTTTATTTCCCAAATCACTCCTCGGAGGAAGACGTATTGGATGTGTAACCACTGTCTATCCATCTCTTGGCTGGTCTTCCTCTTGCTCTTCTCCCCTCCATTGGTTTATCTTCTTTAGCTCTTTTTGCAAGTATGTTGTCTTCCATTATTTGCATATGATTTTTACAATATTTTCGTCTGTCTATAATAAATTTGGTCATGTCTTGAATTATGGTCTATCTTTTATAGCTCTTTTTGCATGTACGTTGTCTTCCATTCTTTGTATATGATCTTTCCAATAGCTTCGTCTGTCTATAATAAATTTGGTCATGTCTTGAATTATGGTATATCTTCTATAGCTATTTTTGCAAGTATGTTGTCTTCCATTCTTTGTATATGATCTTTCCATTATTCTCGTCTGTCTATAATAAATTTGATCATGTCATCTTTTGTAGCTCTTTTATGCAAGTATGTGGTCTTCCATTCTTTGTATTTGATCTTTCCAATATTTTCGTCTGTCTACAATAAATTTGGTCATGTTTTGAATTTGACATTTGTATCTAATTTCTGTAATGTGTATCCTATGAAATAATGTTTTCCCTTGAATAGTTCTTAAGATCTTCATTTCACATGTGCTTATTATTTGTTTGTTTTTATTGTATCAGTCCTAGTTTCTGCTCCATATATAACTGGATTTACGTATCTGACACGAGAAATTAGTGTCTTGCCAATTTAAGGGTTAATACATAATGATAGGTCCTTTAGGGTTTTCACGTCTAGAAAATAGCATTGCTCTTATGGAGCAATTATACCTAATAAACGTTTATTTTATATGAGAATGATTAATTAGTTAATTAATTTTAAATGAATAATTTTCTTAAATATTTTCACTTACAACTTTGCCAAGAAGGTGGGGATGAACTCAATTAACGGAACAGTGGATAGCGGAGATGCCATTGAACTATCCTCTTTCAACGGAATTTGGATATAATTATATTTCCATCTCTGTGAACTCAGTCTGCGGCGTCAAGTGGCAACAGCGTTCCCATAAGAGCAATACTACTTTCTAGACATGAATAACCCTGTAGTGGTTACCATGGTTGCCTTTGGTACCAATATTTCAGGATTCAAACCTGACCGACGTCGATGGATTTTTCACGGCATAAAAAAACTGAGCATGGATTCCTTCGGAAAGAAACTGAAGCCGTGGACCCTGTTTCATAGCACATAAATAAGAATAAATTTTATTTACAAATAAATGCTATATACAGTATGGACACCCGAATGAGCAAGTGCTCGTGTTCGGGTGCAGTTCAGTTACACGAATAATACAAATAGAATATATACATTTAAAGTTAGGGACCAGTTTCATTTTTACGTAAATTATGGCACATACAAATAAAAAATAATAATGTATTGGGAATAAGACTTATTCTGACAAAAGAATTAATGCAATGAAGAATGATATATATATAAAATAATATAAACCATATAATGTAATGGATTATAACCAATAATACAGAAGGAAGTAATTAGTAATATATTGATTTATAATAATATAATGTTTTATATTTATTATTTTAAAATATTCAAATGATTAATTTTATTCACTTAATTAATTAAAATAATTAATTTAATTTTTTTTAACTAGTTGTGTTTAGTTTACTTAGTTCTTGATTGGATCTAATTAATTCATTATATAATTTGGGTCCTAGATATCTACTATGTTTAGATCCAGAAGTTGTATAAAATTTTGGAACATGTAGCAAAGAAGTAGTATTTTGTCTGGTACTGTCAAAACTTCGAATGTGCTCTTTAAATTCGTTTTTATTTTTATGAAAATAAGTAAGCAATGTATGCTTGAATATTTGTTTAAAAGGGGCTCTGAGCAAATATTGTCTGCCGTTTCATGTCAATAATTTAAATGTGACGATAATGACCATAATTAAGAGAGTGTCGTTAAATAAAATTGTATCAGTATATAATTAAGTGCTAAGGCGATTTGCGTCGCAGCTAAAATCTAGACGTGAAAGTGCCAATACATTTTATTCAGAGTCCTTTCCTTAATCTTGAGGTTTTTTTTTATGTGGCGTAAATATGGCAGCTTTACTTCTCTTCCGAAGGAACCCTTACTCAAGATTTTTTGTGCACTGGAAAATCCATCGATCCTGGCTAGGTTTTAACCCTAACCTTCAAACCAGGAACGAACACAATAACCACTACTCCAAGTAAAATAATGTGGCGCGTCACAATGACGTTTAAATTACGCGGACTAGGCGAGAATATTGGTCGGAATAGATTTGCGAGTCGCCGACTCGCGAGTCGAATGATCCGCGCAAACCACCGATATTTCTGGGCTGTCATTCCAGACGTCTATAACCCCTATTTCGGGTAAGATTCGTGGCCAGAAGGGTTCCATTCGGAAGTGTTTAGACCTTAAGCCTAGAAGTTTCCCTGCCATGCCCTACATATATTTGAGGCGAAGGCAGGAGGCGAGTCAGTTGTGAATTAGCAGCGGGATAGTCGAAAAGAGCGAGAGGAAAATTATAGTGAGGGAATTCATATGAGGCTGTGAAACAGACAAACTTTGAAATAACATTAATTATGAGAGAAAATTGTTATTAATTTACTTCTGAGATTGTATAGAAGAAAATAAAGTGCTTGTGCAAATATTACACGATAACTGCGTGTGATCATTTACGCCGAAACTAAATGACACGAATCCGGTCATCTGTGACAATAACTTCAGTTGATATCACAGTATATCTGGTAATAAATATTTGTCCACCGTATGTAATCTTGAATCATTCACCTTTTTTCTCCTTTTATACCTTAATAAGCAAGGCTACCACTTAGTCCTTACAGACCCACAAAGCTGATACATATTATTTGCGTTAAGGTTAATTTAATTAAACAATCAGTATTAAGTAGTTTATTTAGTAAATAGTTATTTTAATACAGGCTAAAACTGACAGAATTAAAACTACACAACTGCCTTGCATAACTAGCTAGCTTGCTAACTAACCTTTACTTAAACAATAACCTCAACGATGCAAAATGTTTCTTAAAAGAGGAAAAATCCATAGACAAATCCTGAAGTACCAGCCATTAGATAAAATATCAGTGGGACTCCACTTACATGCAGACTTGATGCAAACTTAATTCTGAAGAAATCATGGCAAAACGCATTCCAGGAATATGATAGAATAAAAATTAACGATGGTAATAATAATGACGATAATAGCAGATATAATAACAATAATAAAATATATGAATGTTAAATAAGAAACACGTCCCACTCTCAGTGATATAATTGAAAGAAATGAATCTGTGATAAATTCAAAGTGACCAATTTACAATTTATACTTGATTTTTATCATAAGCAAATGCCACGAGCGATTTCCAATTTATCTACAGGATTTGGAAATCAAGAGTGACATTTGTTAGGACTATTTAACGAATAAGATTAAGTTGTTTATTCGAAAGTCATTATTTAAATATAGTTACCGATATTTTAAAATATTTATACATTTAATGTAAACGACGATGTTTGAAAACAAATCAGTAATGTAAGATTATGTATATTCACTGCAACTTAATGATATTATTTATTGCCAAGTAGGATCGCAATATTGTAAGAATGCGCCCTAGTGTAGAAATAATGAAACACATCAAGCTGTATATTATAATCAACATTATAGGTTATTAATTTTTTTTTTTAGTAAACGACTCGGTAAAATCAAGAAATCTATTCATTATTTGCTATATTTGATGTATTTGCTGGAGGAAAATAACGCTATTAGCTGCTCAGAATATTAAAAAGGAGAAGCTTTCTTCATCACAAAAGCAGGAGCTGATAAAGATAAATCGATAAAGAGTGAGGTGAAACACGATTGTCATTGGTTGTAAAACAAAATTCATTGAAACATGATTGGTCATTGACTATCATGTAGGGTATGAGTTAAATAGCCCACAGAAATGGGTTTGTTATGCGGCCGTTATGGTACACACAAAACAATCAAACTTAATAATAATAATAATAATAATAATAATAATAATAATAATAATCTTGTAAGCCCATGTTTTCCCTTAACAGAGATTTAGGCGCTCTCCACCTACAGGGAAGAATTGGAACCATACTAATTTAGTTACATTTGTTTTCTTATAGATGCCATTTGAGTGGTCCGTGGTCAGTGTTCCGCCTCATACTGACCTCTAGGAAACCAAGGTAGTACTAGGACGGGAAAATTCGGTAAATTTTGCTTAGAGGCCTTTTCATTCAGGCTTAAGGATCTTTTACGAGCCTGAAAATCTTCAGACTTGTGACGCTTTAAAGTCCCTCCCGGAGGACTTACTCCTTGGATTTTTTCATCCTAAAAAACCCATCGACCCCGGCCGGGTTTGAACACGCGACCCTCGGGACCAGAGGCAAGGAGCATAACCACTAGCCCACCGCGGCCGATGATAATAATAATAATAATAATAAAAATAATAATAAAAATAGTAATAGTCTATCTAGTAATTCATCCCGAGGACAAGTCTTTCACTGCAATCATAACATTTTCATATTATGCTTTGCAGCTTTACTTAGGGAATTATAGGTGTGGTAGCTTCCAGTTGCTTTCCACATTAATAATAATGATAATGATAATAATAATAATAATAATAATAATATTTTTAATATTATACGGGAAGAAAACACTACTAAACACCCCCGTGATAAAATCGGAAGATTTACATTTGACATGAAATCAGAAGTGATTAACTGCTACTTGATTTTTATCCGCGCTATCAAGGTTTCTTTCGCGAGTTTTAACCCATAATCTTTAATAATTATGGTACACAATAATAATAAATAATAGTTTAAAAAACTAAAACAACACGCTTTATTAGAAAAGAAGTAAAAAATGAAAAATAATTTTAATTTCCAACACGCTTGGGATAAAATTAAAGTGGTCAACAAAAAAATCATCTCCAACACATCTAGAATAAAACTAAAGTTATCTACAAAAAAAATACAATCAAAAGCGTGGGGTGCTCTATATCAATTAATATATTTGATAATAAACAGGTATTGGTAAAAGTAAAGTCTCTAAGAAGAAAACGTAAAAACCATAAAAAGCACCCCACGCTTTTGATGGCAAAATTATTATTTTTTTGTAGATAACTCTAGTTTTATTCTAGATGTATTGGAGATGATTTTTTTGTTGACCAATTTAACTTTATCCCAAGCGTATTGGGAATTAAAATTATTTTTCATTTTTAGTTCGATTTTATAATAAAGCGTGTTGTTTTAGTTTTTTAAAACCATTATTTATTTTTTATTTTGGTTTTCTAAAAATGTAAATATCTTTAAATTCGATACTATTGCAGTAAGAGCCAAAAGTAATACTCTTCTAATAAAAAAAAAGAACCTCTCCGGGCCGGATATGAACCGGCGACCTGGGCTATGGATTACTGAAATTATATACCACTACAGTCCTACCAACTGAGCTACCATAACGATAGACTAAAATGTCGATATGTCCGCAACCTATTATACCGGTCTTTATTTTTTTGATGTCCTGATGATCCTGGCCAGGATTTTACAAAAAAATTATGAAATTATTGTATTGGCACGGGTCCTTTACAAGTATACAAATTTCAAATCGATCCAATGATTTTAAGTGGGTGAAAATCGCGATGAAAGATTCCGTTACACAGATAGATAGATACACGTCAAGCTAATATAAAGCGTGTAAATAAACGCTGTTTATTTGGTGTACATGTAGGTTGAACTTACGTATTTTATAGTGAAGTTATAAAGGATACAGTCTGAGTGAGCCGGACTTGGTGCCCACAGCTAGAAGATGTTGGATTGGATCGAACGCAATTGCCGTAGGTTGAAAAGGAAAACCATGCCGGAAAGTCTGCAATCAGATAAACAACAGAATTAGTATACAATCTGATCAATCAGAATAATGTTACCATTACATAGTACTTAAATTTAATGCCGATTTCATAAACATATTAGGCTATGTAAAAAGTACATTCATGTGTCTGTTTGCAATAGGCTATGCTAAACATTTATTATTTTTGTTTCACCAACCATTTTGTACAAAACATAAACATCTTGATAAATGTAAAGTATCAAATCGTATGGATACTTTTTCCATTTTTGTTATTATTTCATATAAACGCTCGTTAACAGTTAAATTCAGCTGAGGTTTTTTTTTTTTTCAGGCTTGATGTTCTTTTACGTGCCGTAAACTTACAACACGGAATTCATGGTTTTGATTCCCTTCAGAACGGATCCAACGACTGCGACCGGATTTGAATCATGAACCTTGTAATCAGATGCAATCATGTTAACCAGCAATGCATGCTATGGCCAATTTGTTTTTAATAAATGGCAATAGTGAACGGATAAATATAAACCAGCACTTTTTTTTAATTTTTTCTTAGAAATTGTGATGAATTTCAAAACACGGGATTATTTTTGTAAATTCATCATTATCACGAACAAATTCGTTTTAGGCCATGTGGCCTGTGACATGTAAACCTAACGAAGATTGTTAATTGCTTCATATTACATTAAATTTCACAGACTTATCCGAATAGGGTCTGCCAAAGTGGCAAAGTGTAGGCCTTCTTGACAATAGAGGAGGAAAACAATAAAAAATATACCTATAATATAGAGACAATTAAGTTTGAAATTTATATAATGGGTAGAGAACATGTTACAACTACAACAGTTGAAAGGGTTATTCTAAATGAAGGGTAAAATCAAGAATTTACATTTGCGACTGGCCATTTAGATGATTTCAAAGGTGGAGATAGAACTTTTCAGCGTGCATCTTACAATTTGTACTATGAGATTTTTGGCAGTTCGAAGTTGCTTCAGGAATAACTCTTAACATGTAGCTCCTATAAGAAAATCTTGAAAGAAGATGGTGTCCAGGTAGTATTTTATCCTTGTAATAATGGGTTAGCTTATGAGAGGAATGCAAAAGATGATTCTGAAAAATATGAAATAAAAAAAACTTGAGAAATGATTAACTACGGCAAGAATACGAGACTGAAATTGCTAACATATTTTAAATACTGGACTCTTCAGATGAAAATGTGGCAACCGAAGAAGAGACTGATATAAACAAAGGAAGGCAGACTATAAAAGAATTCAGCAAGAAAAAGTGCAGGTTATTTAAATAAGGGGCAAGACAAGAAATTGTTTGATGAGGAATGTGTCGACATTGTAAAGAAACGAAAGTTAGCAAAAATGAATTGGTTTCAGGAGCCAAATGAAGTAAATTTAGAACAATTAGGTAGCAACAGACGGGAAACCAGTAGGTTATTACTGAAAAGATGAAATATTTGAGAGAGAAGATTAATTGTCTTGAATTGAATATAAAAACATAGGAACATCAAATAATTTTATCAGGGAATTAGGGTAGAGAGAAAGGGTTTCAGACTAGATCGAACATAATTAGAAATGGAAATGGGGAGATTCCAGGAGTATATTAAATAGATGGAAACATTACTTTAATCAGCTATTAAATGTAGGCCTATATGCAGAACAGGATATTGAAGAGAATGATTTACAGACAGCAGCGATATTAGTCACAGAACCAAGTGCACTTGAGGTTGAAATGGCGATAGAAAAATTAAAGATGTATAAAGCATCAGGGTCCATCGCTGTGGTCTCGAGACAGCGTGCTGCCTTGTCACGCAACGGGCCCGGGTTCGATCCCCGGTCGGGACAGTTTTTCTGGGTGAGGTTTTTATCGGGGTTTTTCCTCACCTGTAAGACAAATGTCAGGAAAACTTTAAGGTCCGAACGGTCCCCGAAATCATATGACCATCATCATCATAATCATCCTTATCATCATCATGATCCTTCACCGGTGTGGAAAGCAACGGGAAGCTACCACACCTATAATTCCCTAGTAAAGCTGCAAAGCATAGCATGAAAATGCTGTGATTGCAGTGAAATACCTGCCCTCGGGCAGAATTACTATGGATGGAAAGCATCAGGTTCAGAAGCGATTCCAACAGAACTGATAAAATTATGGGAAGAAAAATTTATGGACAAGATACATCTGTTGCTTAATATGATTTGGGATAAAGAGGCTATTCCAAATGAATGAAAAGAATCGATTATGGTACCAATCTAGAAGAAAGGATATACAAATATTGCAACAAATACAGGGGCAACTCATTACTTTCAACTTCGCATAAAATCTTAATAAATATATTAATTAGTATCCAGACTTACTCCCAATATTGACGACGTAATAAGTAATAATCAATGTGGATTCAGAACAAATCAGATGATTAGTATAAGACATATTTTATTAAATTAAGAAGGATAAGTTATATAGTATCCTGCTGGGGTACGGAATTCCTAAAAAAAAGTTAGACTTATTCGAATGTGTCTAAATGACACAAAGAATAGGGTGCGTGTAGTCAAATATTTTTCGGATACTTTTGAAATTCACAATGTGTTAAAGTAAGGAGATGCATTATCTCCTCTACTATTCAATTTTGTACTAGAACATGTCATCAAATCTTTAGATGATGAGGCTTACAACTCAATGATATTAATAAGCTGTTAGTTTATGTATGCTGATTATGTATTATTAGGAGACAGCGAGGGGAGATTAAGGGTCAACATGCACATTGCACACTGCTGAGTAGCACTAAAGAATTGGAATTGGAAGTAAACATCAATAAAACTAATATATGACCACATATAGAAATACATTATACAGTGCGATCAGTATAGGATTAGACACGTGTCCGTTCCCCTCCGCGAATGAGCCAGCAGTGACAGTGAAATCTCCGCGTCCCCGCGTCTGCTGTCCAATGCCATCTGATCGCACTGTATAATGTAAATGGACAGTTATTGGCGAATGAGAGAAATTTTGAAGAAGTGGCTAAATTCAAATACCTAGTGACAATAATTAAAACAAGAATGAGGCAGAGAAAGAAATTAAACATGGGCTCAATTTTGTAAATCCATCTTATTATGCGTTACAGGGACTCTCGTCCCTATATCTCTAAAAAAACATTAAACTGAAAATACATAAAACTGTTATTCTCCCAGTTATACTATACGGATGCGAAAGATGAATTCTTGCTTTAAGGGAGGAAAAAAGATTACGAGTATTTAAGGATAGAGTTCTTAGGAAAATGTTTCAACCAAAGAGATATGAACAGACAGGCGAATGGAGTAGACTACATAACAGTGAGGTACATGATCTTCATGGGAAACCAGATATAATATGAAGAGATTACGATGGGCAGGACATGTGGCATGAATAGGCAATTAAAGAGGGACATGGAAGTTCCTTGTAGGAAAACCGGAGGGAAACCGCATAGTAACCAGATCCATAACGAGTGGGAGAATAATATTGACTATGGTTTTGGGGAATTATATTATACAGGGGATGATTGGAGAACATTAGCTCAGGATAGGGATGTATGGAGAATTTATCTGCGCAGTCATGAACCCACGTGTTCGATGGTGCCAGTTAGTTAGTTAGGCTCGTGTATAGCCTTCTTCAACTTCACCTCATCTTGCTGTTTAAGAGTGAATTCAAAACGTATTGTAGGATCAATGAGAGAGCGGAATTATTATTTGAATGTGATAAGGTAGTACTACTAGTTTTAATGATATCAATACTCTCCATTAAGGGGATCGAATGCTGAACTTCAAATTTATTTTAGTTTTCATGTGATTCTTTGAAATTTGTATCACATTCATTATGTGCTTATAGAAGCGTTTCTGTGAATGCTGGTGTTTATAAGTAGAATAGTTTCAGAATTATTATTTTTTTAAACTATTTTTTTAAATGTTTTCTAAAAATGCTCCTTACGATGCATTTTAAAATATGCTCTGTTGAAATTTGAGATTCAAAGTCTTTATGATTCCACTAATCTTATTTGCTATGCAAAAAATATTCATAATGGGAAGATAATACTTATTTTTCATTTTTTTAAATATTTATATCACTCTTATTATTTTTTCCATCTCAATTTAAAATAACATATGTGTCTTAGACTAGTAACTGCATACCAAATTTGAATTAGCATTTATTGGAGAGTCTAATCACAACATTTCATTTTGATAGCGAAAAAATTGCATCGTAAGGAGCATTTTATGTTTTGGAAAATGTCAAAAAATGGAAACAGAAAAAACGCATATTAAATTTTAAGTAGTAATGCTGGCCATACGTGCAAGGGTATTTAAACTCTCACGTCGCGCAGTCAATTTTGCTCCTACAATAAAAATTTTACATGAAAATGATCGTAAAGAATTAAAAAATTTACATGAAAATGATCCTAAAGAATCAGAGTTATTAAAAAGCAAATAAACAAAAAATGCATTTTTTGCCATTTTTCAACATTTTCACCAGTCGGTCCCCTTAATCAATCTTAGGTGAATTGGACTGCGACTTCAAGTTATTTACTTCTACAATGAAAAGGAGTCTCTACAATCCGTTCAGCGAGTTAAGAAAATCTGGCTCTGGGTATGTGGTTATGTATATATGCGTGTGTGTGTTCTAAGACTACCCACTGTACTTTTAGTGCTTCGGGTTCCTCGCTGGGCGGATATATGGCGTTAATGTGGTTTATTTCCAATTTACGCGCCACATCGGCAGAACACTTTACGCAGCTGTATTCTTGTATTGTGTACAGAGAGGAGTATGGTATGAGTTTATGTTTTGTGCGTTTATGTCGTGTAAAGTGTGATGTATGAGGGATCATGAAGAGAAGGGAGAAGGTGGTAGTAGGTTCTACTTACTTTACTGCATCAAAAAGCACCAAGAGGGCCGCCATTAACATCCCCATCGGACGCACGAATCACTATCAACAGTAGGCCTTACCCATATCTTACCAACATATGTAACTGCGGAGATATTTACAATTTAATGCACGGCTGGTGCACAAATTACCGATTAAATATGGTACACTTCCTGGCCTCGAGATTGAAAATTTTACAATTGAATTAATTGCATAATTAAAAATTTCAACCTCCTCGGATATCGAACCCGGGGCCTCTAGCCAGGAAGCATGCTTGCTACAACCTGAGTCATGGCGGCAGACAGTTAAGAGAGTTTTCTCGCTTTTATTTTCAAACGGCAAAACGTGAGTAAATAAATGGGCACAGCCTACGTTATCACTCAATTCTATAACAGTAGGTAATGGACTAAGATTTCAATAGTATATTACGATGCGAGGCTGGGAAATGGTTTTTACAAAATCGAGAAAAAATGTTTAAAAACCGAGCGATAGCGAGGTTTTTAATTTCCGAGATTCTGTAAAACACTTCACAAATGAGCGTTGTACATTACTTTTTGAGCGATGGTGTTTTCAAAATAATAAATAATAGTAAAATAATAACATCTTTGTTGGAAATATTTGCGTTCATTACAAACAATTGACTTAACGTTAACAGTGTGGGCAATGTTTATTAGTAGAAACAACAGGAGGCCGTGAGACCAGAGTGATAAAATAACAGGAGGCCGTGAAATCAATTAGTGTAAAATAGCGGCAAGTACGTATTTATTGTTTATATTGTTTCAAATAAAGTTAGGGTCATTTAAAATGCAGTGATTTTATTCGTATAATGTATACTAACACTACATTTTGGATATTTTTTGTATATACATTGCATGTAGTATACGTAGAAGGCAGTGTTTTCACTTCCCACACGCGTTTTTTAATATGTAATACTACAGTATAGTTATTTAGGTTGGCAACCCCGAAATGTAGGAAGTTGAACTTTCAATCATGGTTGACATTGCTGTAAGTACGATAAAACGCACTATCACGCAAAAAAACAAGTTTACTATATTATGAAAATAACGTTTTACATTTATAGCTTATATATTTTATTTTATAATATTCTACAAAACAAACTTTAGGGAAAAATTATATATTACGCCATTTCGACTTCTAAATCATTTTATGTTTCCATCTCAGACTGCGAAGAACTGTTGTCTTCCTGGTTGATAACGAACGTATCTATAACACTTCCTGTACCTGACAGTAGCTTTCAAGCAGTCAACAAATTATCCCACACCTCCTAACAGCATGATATTTTACTGAATTTAAATTATGTTTGAAGTTTCCAATTGCTAAGTATCTAAATAAATATTTGTAAAAATCTGATTAAAAAGTCGGCCACGGTGGTAATGTTCCTTGCCTCTAGTTTCGAGGGTCGTGGGTTCCCGGCAGGGGTCGATGGATTTTTTAGGACGGAAAAATCCAAGTAGCAAGTCCTCCGGGAGCGACTTTACGCCGTGGGTCCCGAGTCTGAAGATTTTCAGACTCATAAAATATCCTAAAGCCTGAATAGAGAGGACTCTAAGCAAAATTTACCGACATTAACGTCCTATTAAAATACCTTAGTTGCCTGTTAGATGTCTCATTGGATGTGTTGACGCATGCCAACCTTCACATCTATTTGCAAATAAGGTAACTAAAAATTAATTTGGTCTAGTAACTCCTCACAAAGGAAAGGCTATGACTCAATAATGGGCTACGCCAATATAGATAGATAGATAGATATACATCTGATTAAAAATAGAGCGTTAATTAAATCAACCTTTGCAAAATATTTTAATATTTTTTTCACTTAACATTAGTGCATATTGATAGAAAACAACAAAAATCCAAATTTAATAAGCAACAAATAACTAACTCAGTGGCACTACTAAACCCGGTAGCTCATGGCTCTAATCCCTTCAAATGTTTTCACGAGAATATTTCCCAAACTCGCCAAATGGAGTAGGCCTATACATACAATGTTTTCAGGGTTCTAGACCATTGAAAACGAAGGAACAGATAGGTCCATGTTTAAAAAGTTAGCAAATATAAATGAATGCAATTGTATGAGCTAGAGGCTATGATCATTTAAATTAGAGGTAAAAGTATTCACTACGAATAAAATCCCTTTGTTATACGTAAGGTTTTATGTCAATGTAATGCTAGTATTGTAACATGCTAAAATTATCCGCGAGCTGATAAAGTGAGGTACATGACTATAATATGGAACAATACACATTTTTAATTAAAATAACCAAGTATAAGACGTTCTACTCATCGCCTTAAATACTAGACAACTGTTAATAATTAACAACATTTCTGTGAAATACATTTCTAATATTCTCATACTCTATTTGTAGGGCTCGCAAGTTGAAAAATCTTTTTATTTTATGTTATTTATTTTATGTCTAAAAGACGAGGCCCAACATTATATATATATATATATATATATATATATATATATATACACACACACACACATACATAGCCTACATATTTTGTGTTATTATAGGCCAGAGAATGGTGGCTTTTATTCGCCCTTTTATTTTTTTCTTTTTCGACATTTTTTGGCTTATTTGTTCTTTTGTAGCTTTTTTTAGGTGTTTTTAGCTTTTTTGGCAACTTTACCTTCATTCGATTATATTTATACCATTTATATAGCCTCATTATGTTTCTAGCTAAATATGCTTCTAGTTATTCTAATCTCAATTTGAATTTATTTCTCAAGGATATGCAAAGCGGATTCGCTGCATTAAAATGTAGGTGGTAAACAATCGTTCATTCTAACTTATCCACGAACTTTTTTTTAACGAACACAGAATTCCTTTTTCAAACTATGTTGAATTAAAAAAATATATATTATATTTATATTATAAAGCATGAAAGAAGAAGTATTTCAGTTATCAATTTTTTCGCAGTATATTATATTACATATCACTAGAATTTTGTACTTTTTAAATATTATTTTTTGCGCGATAGTGCGTTTTGTCGTACTTACCAGCAATGGCGACCGTTATTGAAAGTTCAACTTCCTACATTTCGGGATTACCAACCTAAATAACGTATACTGTAATATTACATATTACAAACCCACATGCAGGAAGTAAAACCACTGCCCTCCTATGTATACTGCGTACAATGTATATACAAAAAATATCCAAAAGGTAGTGTTAATATACATTATACGAAACAAATCACTGCATTTTAAATGAACTAAACTTTATTTGAAACAATATAAAAACAATAAATACGTACTTGCGGCCATGTTATCAATAATTGTTCTCAAGGCCTCCTGTTGTTTCAACTAATAAACATTGCCCACACTGTTAACTGTCAATTGTTTATAATGAACGCAAATATTTCCAACAAAGATATCATTTTACTATTATTTATTATTTTGAAAACACCATCGCGCAAAAAATAATGTACAACGCACGTTTGTGAAGTGTTTTACAGAATATCGGAAATTAAAAATCTCGCTATCGCTCGATTTTTGAACACTTTCCTCATTTCTGTAAAAACCACTTCCCAACCTCGCATCGTAATATAGCCTACTTTTGTCATATTCATTAAAAATGCAGTTGAAATTAAAATTATTTAATTTGAATTGCTTTTTTTTTACGTCCTTTTTTCCAGTTTTCAGTTTCGGAATATTTGTAGGCATTTTTGATGGTGTTTATAAGCATTTTATAGGTCCTCGACTTCCGAGCCCTAATAATTATTTATAAATTTTATTAAAAATTTGTTGCTAGACAGCATATTGTGAGATACTGAGGCAGAACCTGAGGTACACTCAGTTCCTTCCTCTTAGCAGCTGAACGTAGTAAATACTACTGGAGACCGGGTAGCTGGTCTCAGATAATTTGTTCCTGCTGTTACAGTTGGAATAACATTATAATAATGATTCTTGTTGTATACATTACTAGCTAATACCCGGCGTGCGCTGCTACGCCTAAATAAATGAAAATTATGTTTAGTTGAATAAGTAGAAGCGAAAATAATTATAAATTTACATTTTTTAGATACCCCGTGCTGATTACCCGGCGTTGCCCGGGAATCTACTTATCCCGATCTTCTTAACATAAATGAGCTGAAATACGAAAATTAATGTGTTTTATGTTTAGTTAAATAAGTGACAGGAAACATTTATATCGTAATTATTTTTAGATACCCCGTGCTGTTTACCCGGCGTTGTCCGGGAATCTACTCATCCCGATCTTCTTGGCATAAATGAGCTGAAAGACAAAAATTAATGTACTTCTTATGATTAGTTGAATAAGTAAAATGAAAAATAATTATAAATGTATATCGTAATTATTTTAAGATTCCCCGTGCTGATTACCCGGTGTTGTCCGGGAATCTACTTATCTCGATCTTCTTGGCATAAATGAGCTAAAAGACAAAATTCGTTATTGTGAGTTATCCGTAAAAGAATACCCGCCATGTGCTGCTATGCTTGCACAGGAATCTACGTACCTACTTCTCGATCTTCTTGGCATCAATGAAAGACAAAAATAGTTATTGTGAGTTATCCGTAAGAGATAAACATATGCTGTCGCGGACTTTTTTGTAGAGCTTTTTGAGATATTCAATTCTGTGTACATTAATTTTGTGTATTCGTTATGGTAAGCCATTTAAGCGTCCAAAGAGCTACTTTTTTTTCCACGTTTTCCATTACAAAGGAGAATTTTTAAGGGTGTAGGAGTTGAGTATAACAACTCTCTTATAGCCTATGTTCATCCCGGGAATCTCCTGAACATTCTGCAAAAAGCCCCATCACAATCTGATCAACGGCATGCCCGCGCATAAAGTACGAACAAACAAACAAACATTTACCGGTGTATATATATATATATATATACCATGGTAGTCAGTAAGTTAAGTTCCTTGCCTCCAGTTACAAGGGTCGCGGGTTCAAACCCGTCAAAGTCAATGATCTTTAGGAAGGAAAAATCCAAGGGAAAAGCCCTCCGGGAGAGACTTTAGGATGTGTTCGGAGTCTGAAGAATTTAGGGCTCGTAAAATAACTTTAATCCTAAATTAGAACCTCATCATCATCATCATCATCATAGTACAGCCACGAATTTAGGTCATTTGTTGAACTGTTTCGGCCTCAAGAGAAACACCATCCAAAAGTCTTTTGAGTGGACGTCCTGGTCTTCTTCTTCCTGCAGGTTGATAGCTTAACATTTGTTTGGGTATCCTGTGATCTTCTATTCGATGAATATGTTGCATCCATCTAAATTAGAACATCTGAGCAAAATTACATCAGTTTTTCCCATCCAAGTAATACTTTACGTTCCTACTAGGAGTTTATTCGAGATGTCACTCGCTGACATCTATACGAAAATAAACGTAAACTGGATATTGTAACCCTAGCAAGGGAACATTTTTGCCCAAGTGGGGATGTACGGGTATAGACATACATACATTTTGTACTAATGTACAAGAAAAAAAAGTATCAATTAAAATCAATAAGCTGTACAAACTAGTTCTAAGTATAAATAGGATTAGATGTCGGTATGGCTTGAGCTGACGCTTAAAAGTTATAGCAAAAAGTTATCTGATTAAAGAAGATAAGCTATAAAAAAGTTTAATTGAAATGGTTTCAAAACTATTTTGAGTGATATTGCATTTCTTTTATTTAGATAGATAGTGTGGCGATGTCTTGTTAAATAATTATGAAATCTCAAATTTGCATTATTTTTTAAAGACACACTCACACACACACACACACACACACACACACACACACACACACACACACACACAAGGAAGCACAAGACATAAATCAACATCAAAGACAAAACGCTAAGCTTAATAAAAAATGGTTTACAATGAGTTAGGAGAAACTCTATGTAGGTTTCGCGGATATAGTTATTTGAATGGAATGTGGAGAATCTTAATCACATTTCGAGAATTTATATTTAGGTGATATTTATATTTATTTTATTTGGGGTTGAATGATAACCCACCCATCAGCTAATATGAATAAGAATATTTCTGTCAAACCAAAAAATATTATATTAATATATTAAGTGAGTGAATTCGGATTACTAATTGATGAAATATATGCAGTGGGAAAAAGAATGTACATGGTTTATCGAAGATAAACAGAACCCCAGCTTTGACTTTTGCCGAGGCTTAAGATATGGCGGGCGACGAGCCTCCTTTGGGAGGTACAGTATTCCCAAACGAAGGGCTGACCGCGTAGTATTTGTCGGACTTAGAATTTTTCTGGTGTTATTTTGACAACTTGGAATTATTTCTGATCCACAATCTAAGTTCCAATTTACTGACTAGATACAACAAATTAATGCAGTTGTATAAATGTAGCTTAGTCTCTAAGCTTTATGACCAAAGAGAGATGAACTACAGGCGAATGTAGAAAAAATTATAGCAGTGAGCTATATGAACTTTAGGGGAAAACATCATCATCGTCATCTGCATTCATGGATTAAGTCTGTTGACCCGTTCCGACTTCAGCTAATCTCTTTCTAGGTCTGCCCACGTTCGGGTGCCTTTAGGTTTGTATTTTGTTATTTGTTTTGGATATCTATCTTCATTCATTTTGTCTATGTGCTGCTTCCATTTGTGTCTATATGTATCTATTTTATCAGTTATTGCAAATATTTCAAGTTCCTGTCTTATTTCTGTGTTCTTGATTCTATCTTCCTTAGTGCACCCTTTAACAGATCTCAAAAATCTCATTTCTGCCGCCGTTATCCTACTTAGATCTTGTTTTTTATGTATCCAGGCTTATGAACCATACAGCAGTACCGGTACAGCCAACGTTTTGTAAAAATTTCAATTGAGTCTCTCTTGTTGTTTTGTTATTTAGTGATCGTTTTATCGTACCACATATTCCCTGGAATTTTGCTATTTTATTATTTATATCATTATCATAATTAAATGAAATGTCACATCCTAAATAATTGAGATGGTTCACCTGTTCTATGATTTTGTTACCTATTACTATTTTGGATCTGATTTTATTTTTCCCTTGGAATGCCATTATCTTAGTTTTTTTCTATGGATATTTTGAGATTATATTTTTCACATATATTATGTAGTTTAAAAATATTCCTTTGAAGTTCGTCTTCCGTATTTGCTATTATTACCTGCTCATCAGCGTATAATAAGGGGAAAACATACAAAAAGAATAGTTAAGCCTCATAGACTGCGATGGGCAAGACTTATGGCATGAATGGGGAATGAAAGGGCAGAATGGAAACTTCTTGTAGGAAAGCCAGAGGGAAAGCGCACAGTAGGATGGGCCAAGAATGAGGTGAGAGAATAACATTAAACACGATTTGAAGCAAGTAAATTACCGGTATACAACTAATGATTGGAAAACATTAGCTTAGGATAGGGATATATCGAGAGCTTATGTCCGCGCGGCCTACTCCGAGTTCAACAGTGACAGTGAGCTAGTTAATTAGTCCCTTGGAAGCAACACTGGCATTTCCACATACACGTGAATATTTATTATTATTCTTGCATTGATTTCCTTTAAATTTGTTGACTATAAAAGATGTTTATATTTAGGTAGTTTAACAAAAATCCCAATTTGGATGATTTATTTGGATAAAAATTAATTAAGTTAATAATCTAGAAATTAAGAGAATTTATTTATTTTCAAGGAGTAGTTTATGTAAAATGTAAGTTTTGGAGACTTATGTTACCAGGTTTGTTTGTTAGGCTCTACAGCCTATTTAGTCATTTCCTAACGAAAATACATGTTTAATCATAACGAATGATCCAATGCATACAATCTTCTACTTATAAAAGTTGTGATCTCCTTATTTATGATAAATAAACATTTGTATATATTTAACGGTCCCGCGCCATAGCCGAGTGGTTAAGGCAAGAAGACTTGCGCTAGTTCGAGTACCACTGGGGAAGAAATTTTCTCATGGAATTTCGGCCAGTATAGGACGGGTGGTCACCCAGCGTCGTGAGGTATTTGGGTAGCTACATTAAGTAGCTACTCCAGGTTGAGAAGACCATCTATAACAACGGCTAGGGGACCTGACACGCTGACCACATATCACCCCTGGCTAGATGATCGTCTACCTCTGTGATTAGCACATGTGGATGTGAGGCCAGCAGCCGGATGGTAGACCAAGGGCCTTCTAGGCCTGTCGCGCTTGGAGTTTTTTTTACATATATTTAACATAACTTTGGTGCAGAGCTACGGCGCATGCGCTAGTTGGAAACTTTCTCATGGAATTTCGGCCAGTGTGGGACAGGTGCCCATCCAGCATCTAAGAATTTGGATTTGCTACAATAACTAGCGGCTCCAGATTGATAAAACCAGCTACAACAGCTGAGAGTCCTTTACTGGTTGGATGCTCGTCCACCTAACACTTGTGAATGTGAAGCTAACCGTTTTACCAAAGGCCTCCTGGGTCTGTCGCACCATAGAGTTTTTATATTGTAGACCCTATGCGCAACGAGGTGCAGTAGTGAAGGTGATGGGCGGTCATATACCGAGACAACACAGAACGCAAGAAACATGTGGAGCCACTATGCAGACAAATGAATCAAGGGCAAAGCAAGAAGTAGATGGGTGTAACATTCAAATATCAACTATATTACAAGTCCACTCACTGATATATATCAATCAACCCATAGTAATTCTGCCCGAGGGCAGGTTTTTCACTGCAATCATAGAATTTTCATGCTATGTTTTGCAGCTTTACTAGGGGATTATAGGCGTGGTAGCTTCCTGTTGCTTTCCACACCGGTGAAGGATGATGATGATAAGGATGATGATGATGGCCGGATGATTTTCGGGGACCGTTGGACCCAAAGCTTCCTGACATTTGTCTTACAGGTGAGGAAAAACTCCGAAAAAACCTCATCCAGGAACCCGTCCCGACCGGGAATCGAACCTGGGCCCGAAGCATGATAAGGCAGCACGCTATCTCGAGACCACAGCGGTGGACATCTAATATATATATATATATATATATATATATATATAGTCGCTAGGTTAATATACCTGTAGACTACCTTAAGAAGAAAAATCTGCATTGTTCATACAAGAATGTACTGTAAATAACTGTTTTAAAATGTGATAGGCCTATCTATGTTAAGAGACTTGCTGTTTGAGCAAGAGGAATAATATATGAATTCGTTTTAAAGTTTCACAACAGGTTACCATAATCAAAATGTTCTTTGTTTCAAAGCAGCGATGATATCTGAAACAACATTGATTTATATTATTTTATATCGATCAATACTAATATAATTCAATGTTTAAAACCGTTGAGGTGGATAGTCATAAAATAAAATAAAGTTAAAATGTACCTTCTTAGGTCAGAGCCGTCATCCTCAAGTTATAAAATATGTATGATTTTTTGTCTGAAGGCCTTTCAGAATCTATATTCCATCTTCAGTAGGTATTACTTCGCTACATTACTTGATGTACAGACAAAAAAGCATATATATATATATATATATTATAAGTTGACGACTCTGACCTAAGAAAGTACATTTTAACTTTATTTTATATAAAATTCTGTGAATAATAACTTCCCTAAAAAAACGTATAGTAAAATATATAAAACAGTTATTCTTCCAGTTTTATGAAGACGAATTATAAGTATATTGTTTTAAAGGAGGAGAAAAGATTATAAAAATTATGGCTTTTCAGGGCAAAGTGCCAGTCAGAGCAAAAATAGTGATCAATAATGAAATAATGGAACAGATAGCACATTTTAACTATCTTGGTTCAGATATAACATATAGCTATGATTGGGATATACATAATGATTTAAACCGATATCAAATGATGTGTGGCACCATAAGAAGAACCCTCCGAAAGACTCGACGAGAAACTCAGCTCAGGTTTTATAAAAATTATGGCTGTTCTTCTTCTTTTATATGGATCTGAATCTTGGGTACTTACAAAAAAATATATCTCACACATTCAAGCCACTGAAATGAAATTTTTAACATCCGTATAAGGATGTACACGCATGAATAGATTACACAATTAATCAATAAGAAATGAACTGCAGATATTTTCAATAGTTGATAAACTAGAAGAGCACAAATACCAATGGAAAGAACATTTAGACAGAATGGACAATACAAGATCACCCAAAAAGATCAACACCTACAAACTACATGGAGATCTTTGGGACGGCCAAGGAAACGATGGACTTGAGACCGGAACAGGTCGCATTGACCTAATCCTGGAAAGGAAGAAGAAGAAGAAGAAGGAAAAGATTACAAGTACTTGAGAATAAAGTTCTTAGGATAATTTTGGACCAAAGACAGACGAACAGACAGGTGAATGGAGAAGACTACATACTTGATATTTATGGGAAACCACATATACATAAGAACAGTCAGGTCTCGTAGACCGCGATGGGCATAAGAAGTGGCTCGAATGGGTAACGAAAGTAAGGCATGGAAACTTCTTTCAGAAAAACCAGAGAGAAATTTCCCAGAATGAAGTGGAAGAATCATGATTTCAGGGATGTGAATTAAACACAGAATGATTGAAAAACATTAGTTCAGGATAGGGATGTATGGAGAGATTATGTTCCACGGCCACGAATCTCCGGGTTTGATAGTGCCAGGTGAGTTGATTATCTAGTTATAATATATAATAAATTGTCAGTGTTATCTTTTAAGGATGGATAGGTTAGTTGTGTCTGCTTACAACTATTGTTGAAATCGCTTGCTGTTTGTTATGTGATAATAGCAATATTCTGAAATTATAATCTATTATACCAGCGGGTGCTTGTATGATATGGCCTCGGGGTGTAATCGCAACACAAACTTGTTAGACATTGTTTGATTAGGAAAACCATCATTATTAGTCTTCTCTCCTTGGTCATCTAATGTCCAAACTGAAATTAGATCTTCATGCCGTATCCTTTATGAAATCAGGTCACTGCTGATCAGTTCCAACCTCAAATCAGATGTCGAGTCTCTTCAATGAAGAATAAAAAAAATCCATGGCGCAAAAGGTCTATTGTCCGTCCAGCCTAAGAAACACACTTTGACATTTAACTTCCAAATGTATTAGTCCACGCAACATGTGTAGAAATGCATGAGAACTCTGCCAGTTGTTTATTACAAGCCGATAAATGAATGCACAATAATCGTTTTAATTTTTAATGTTGCAGGTTATATTAAGACATGCAATGGTATGTCGAAAACTACTTAAATTATAATTATTAATTAAATAAAAAATACGTAGTTTTATTTGATTTTCATATTTATTATATACCTAATTCAGTGACAGCTGTTTCGGTACACTGTACCTTCTTCAGACATGTTAACAAATTATAATTTGTTAACATGTCTGAAGAAGGTACAGTGTACCGAAACAGCTGTAACTGAATTATTTATTATATAATTATATATTAATTATTATATAATTATAATTTGTTAACATGTCTGAAGAAGGTACAGTGTACCGAAACAGCTGTCACTGAATTATTTATTATATAATTATAATTTGTTAACATGTCTGAAGAAGGTACAGTGTACCCAAACAGCTGTCACTGAACTATATAATAAATATGAAAATCAAATAAAACTACGTATTTTATTTAATTAATAAATATGGATTTTCATCAATTAAACACCAACTCAATTGATTAAATTATAATTGTTAATATTAAACAAATTAATTCAAATCAAACATTTAAATTAAAATGACTACTTACAGCAATAATAATAATAATAATAATAATAATAATATAATAATAATAATAATAATAATAATAATAATAATGAACTATGCACCTTATAATAAACTGCACACTTCACTTCCACTCAGGTTTAGGCCTTTTCATCTTTTGGGTTGGGCGTTTTGATATTACTTCTTTTAATTCCCTACGAATATGTACAACACTACTTTCCGTCACACCAATATATTCTGAAGTTAATTTAACTATATCGTCCACTACAGTGCCAGAATTATGCTCCATAAACTTACAAAATAGATTTAACACCATCTGTTTTTCACCACTCTTTAACAATTTTCCTTTAGAGAGCTTTTTATAATTTTGATCACACATTTTATCACCGAGTTAAGTTACCATAAACTATTCGACAACCACCATATTTGTAAATTATATTCAACTTCCTTAAAGTTTTAATAATTGTAAAACAGTGACCTCAACGGAGTTTCGTAATGTATTTTAAAAATCTTGATTCAACTTCCTCTCAAGAATCGATCAATTTCAAATAAATGCGAATTGTTAGTTCCTCTCCGACCTTCGAAGAAACATGTAGGTGTATACTGTAATCTGATCAACTATAGTTAACATAAATAGCTTTAAATACGTAATTATATTAATCGAGTGCATGATCTATTTTTTTGCTTTCGCTGAACTGTGTTATGGCCATGAACGAATCGCAGTAACTGCAGCAATCATAAGCCTCGTGGATTACCAGCCCATTTATTTTCCTCAAGTGTGTTTCTTAGGCTGGACACAGTATAGAAGTCTTTTGGCATACCAGTCGGCTGGCCTCACATCCACATGTGTTAATCATAGAGGTGGACGATCATCTAGCAAGTATAGGGGTGACAAGTGGTCAGCATGTCGGGTCCTCCAGCAGTTAAAGCGGTTTTCTCAACCTGGAGCCGTTATTTATTATGGTTACCCAAATTCATCACATACTTGGTGGACACCGGTCCCATACTGGCCGAAATACCATGAGAAAATTTGTTCCACTAGAGAATTCGTACCAAGGCAGATCTCGTAGCTCTGCACCAAGCGATCATGCCTTAAACCGCCCAGCTTACTGCGCGGGGCAATTTCTGCAATCGTCTTACTTAATTTTCTGTACCAGATGGGGTGTAATTTCTATGCAATTTAACTTTAAAATAAGATAATAATAATAAAAAATAATAATAATAATAATAATATAATAATAATAATAATAATAATAATAATAATAATAAAATACTAATAATAATAATATCCCCATGGTCTTGTGGTCAGAGATTCTGACTACACTTCATGAGGTCCCGCGTTCAAATTCCGGATCATATAATTTTTCCTTAAAGGGCATCATCAATCCTGTGATGTGAATTGTTTGAAATTTAGGTTAAGTTTAAGAACTATCCTGGTGCATCATTATCATTTATCACATCATTGGGTAATTAAACTCCACCTTCCAGGCGTCCCAATCTCTGAAGTAGATTACAATTCCGCCAATGCCACAAGAGAAAATCAGAAATCTTGTAAGTCAATCTAATGGCATTGAAAAAAAAAGTAGGGCTACATTATGATTATATCTAACATTTTAGGTAAAAAAAAATATCAACTTCCTTGTGTTATTCGATATTTCTATTTAATGGCGCTCTTCAATATCTTTGGTCAATAGCATTGCAACTGAAATAAGGGCGTGAAAGAACCTTTTTTCAGGCTTGCGTTTCTTGTATGTGCCGTAAATTTATAACAATGGACTCATGGCTTTAGTTCCCTTCTGAAAGAACATCCTTTAAACTCTGAAAAATCATTCGACCTCGGCTGGTATGAGCACGCGAACGTTGGAACGAAATGAACATTTCATCCTCTAGTCCACTGGGACGGACTCTTCCTTGTGATATATGGGCAGCGTTATGCATCAACCGGCTATGTGTCATTATCTAAATTATGAGAAAAATATGTTTAAAGTTTAAGTCAATTTCACTATTTATTGTAGCGCCAAAGTAGTAATACTGGATATTGCAAGTTATTTTCCTTGTTTGATAGTTATGCATCAACAATCTAAGAGCGGGACATTTGGCGCTTAGCTGCATGATGCTAAATTTAATTAGCATTTATGAAGACCTGGTTTCATTGCTGTTTGTTTCAAAACATATATCTGATAACGTTTACATTTTTGTTTAAAAATAAGGCTTATATTTAAAGATTTGGCGCTGAAAATAAGCATAAACTTAGTCCATTAGCCAGTACAACAGATGGCATAAAAATCTATTTTTAATGACCCTTAGTTGGTTGATGCTAACCTCGTCCATATATGAAAACTTGCTTACCTGGAGTTACAATGACAATTAATTGTCCCAATCTTTTCGTTACCAACCAGTTTAGTAACTCCGATAACTATGGATTCAGTACTAATGTAGATTATTTTTTACATGTCATCCTCTGGAGAAGCCACGGCATTTATGTTATATAGCACAACACGAGCTATGAAGGTATGGGATAAAGATGTCATACGTCCAATACGAATTCCGTTGCCATACAGTGAATAGTCAATTTATTTATCCATTTCGATTTATACAACGTCATACAGTAAATATTAAAACAAATAAATATCTTGGCAGGTGCCGTCGTCCTTAATCATATTTTTTTTAATTGTAGGCTTTTCAGAAACCGGCTTCCGTCTTCAGCAGAAGGGTGTGGGCTACTCATTCAATTACAGAAACAATATGAGCAATGGTATTAAAGTTTCAAAATAAAATTGAAGTAAAAAAATAAACTCGCATATTTTGATAATTATTTCTCGAAATGTAAAAAATGGAAATGTCCGTTTTCTCAACTTGTGTTCTTTTTATCTCTCCATGCCTGCATGTCATCCAAATGATGTTCACGTACCAAACGGTGACACGACACGTGTCATTATTTCGTCATTCCACTCTAGAGAATGTTTTCCTTGCTATGTATTTCTATAATAGCAGAGTAATGTTTTTGGGATCCCTGGCACCGATATCCTCAGATATTCTAGAACTGCTTCCTATTATATTTGGGCTGTGTTCTACTTAGGAGATTCATCAGGCTAAGTTTGGTTCCTATCAAGTAAAATCGTTCCAATCCACATATTATAAAACACTTTATTATTATGAATTAAAATGCAGCACGTTCTGAAAGAAAAGGTTGCATTATTTATAGAGGATATATTATTCGACAAAACAAGATATACGTTTTTATAACCACGATTCTTAAACTTAAAATCTTCTATCTTTCTGTAGGAGCGGCCTATCTTCTTCTCCGAGGAATTGAGAAAAAAATAAAACGTAACATAGACATTTGAAACCTAATATGAGTATTTCATTAACGATGACTGATTGTGGAGGGCCAGTATCTCAATTAGGCTATACGTAAATAACTTACTGAAATATAATACTACTGTTCGCAGTAAAATAAATCAATTGGACGGCGTTATGCATCAACCGGCTTGCGCTATTATGTAAGTTTCGAGAAAAATACGTTTAAAGTTTAAGTCAATCTTCATTATTTATTGTAGCGCCAAGCCAAAAATACTGGATATTGCAAGCTATTTTTCTTGTTTGATAGTCATGCATCAACAATCTTAAGAACAGGAACATCTGGCGCTTTGCTGCATGATGCAAAATTTAGATTAGCATTTATGAAGATCTGGTTTCATAACCGTTTGTTGCAAAACATAGAATCTCTGATAGGACTCATGACGTTTATATATTTCTTTAATAATATGGATATATTTAAAGATTTGACACTAAAAAAATGTATGTACACTTACTTCCTAAGCCAATGCAACAGACGGCATAATTTTTAATGGCACTTAGCCGGTTGATGCATAACGTCGTTCAATTGCTTTTGTGTTTGGTTATTTATTGATATGAATATAGACGAGATGGGTTCCGTAATAGCAACAAGTATCCAAGTTCAAAGTTTCCGCATTTGTTTCTTGGAAAAGTGTTTGGAGTATAATAGGAGACATGCCGCCTTTTCAAAATAAGATCATAACTGAAAAAGTGTAAAGTTTAGGAGTCATGGTCATAGAAGATTTCTTCTTGTTTCGTCGTTTACTACCTCTTCTATCCATCCATAGTAATTCTGCCCGAGGGCAGGTCTTTCACTGCAATCATAGCATTTTCATGCTATGCTTGCAGCTTTACTAGGGAATTGTAGGTGTGGTAGCTTCCCGTTGCTTTCCACACCGGTGAAGGATGATGATGATGATAATGATAATAAGGATGGCCATATGATTTCGGGGACCGTTTGGGCCTTAAAGTTTTTCTGACATTTGCCTTACAGGTTAGGAAAAACCCCGATAAAAACCTCGCCCAGAAAAACTGCTCCGACCGGGGATCGAACCCGGGCCCGCTGCGTGACAAGCCAGTACGCTACCTCGAGATCACAGCGGTGGACACCTCTTCTATAAATAACATTTTTTTAACGTCTTACATAAGGTACATTACACACATCAAACATAATAATTATTTATTAATAATTATTTATTAATTTTATATAAATCTAGATTATTATCGGGCGTTGCCCGGGTCCTTTACCTCAATTTTTTTATCACCATTCATATTAGCGACACCAAAAACTATGGCTTCGACACTAATATCGGTCATTTTGGACATTTTTCTTTTATCCCTCTCACCCCCATGCCGATGGTACTTGTACTTAAAACGGCATTCGGATTGTAATTCTCAGCTACCCGAAAAAAATGAATTCGACAATAATATTTGCAATTTTGGTATCTTTTTTTTACATGTCACACCCCCGCTCGTCCACCAAGACATGCTAGAAGTCAAACTTAGTAATACATGATATCGGGACTATCATCAATCATAAAACTATAGATTTGACACTAAAATCAGTCACTTTGTTACTTTATTTTTTCACACTTTCTCACCTCTGTGACCCCTCTTAGGGGTGCTAGTGATCAACCTTTTGCTTAAATGGCATCGGGAGTGTCGCCAATCAGAATAGCTATCTCGAAAACTTGAATATTAGACACTAATCTAGGTAATATTGGTTATTTTAATGCTTACTCCTCACCTTCTTCCCATCTCTTAGGGTGCTAATGCTCTACTTTGGGCTTAAATTACATGGCGCCTCTCACCAAAAAGCTTAGGGGCCCCTAAAACTATGGATTTTTCACTGATCTTGGTTGTTCACTTTTGGGATTTTATTTTACATCCCTTCTCGCTTCTCTCGCCCTCCTTAGGAGAACAAAAAACACGTACAAATATTTTACCGGGATTTTCATCAATCTGAATAGCGACCTCGATAAATTAAAGATTAGGCACAAATATCGGTCGTTTTAAATTACTTAAATGTCACCCTCCTCTCACTCTCTCGTACGAGTGGTAAGGGTCACTTAACCTACTTTTTTTATAAGTTTATATGAAGCCAAGGCGGTAAGACACTTGCCTCTCACCGTTGGGGTCCCGAGATCGAGTCTCGGTCACTCAATGTGGGTTTCGTGGTGGACGAAACGGAGCTTGGGCAGGTTTTTCTCGGGGTTTCTCCCGTTTTCCCCTCCCACAATATCAATCCATCATGTCTCCATACTTATTTCATCCATTTCATTTCATTTCGTTCGTCAGCCCCTGTTGATGGCGCGTCAGGCGTGGTCGGCCGGCGACCTTGTCATTCACAGACCTCTATATAAGGGGCGTCATCTCATCTCATCCCTCGACCCGACCCTAGTTGAGGATATTTATTATGTGAAGCCAATATATACATTTTATTAAATAATGCTAAGCAACAGGCTGCAAGTAAACAAAACATATATATGGTCAAATGTCGAAATGTTTTATAGGACTATAGTTTAATGGAAATATACAGTTAATGACAAATAGGGAAATTTTGAAGAACTGGCGGAATTCAATAAATAGGAACAATGATTGGAAACAGGAATTCGATGGAGAAATAAATTAAACATAGGCTCAACTCTGGAAACGAATAGCATTATGCATTACAGGGCACTTTATTATACCAACTTCTGTAAAAAATTAATAAAAAATATTATAAAACAGTTATTCTTCCAGTTATATGGATGTTAAACATGGTCACTTACTATAATGGAGGGGAAGGGCTACGGGTATTTGAAAACAAAATTCTTAGGAAAATGTTTGGACAATGAGAGACGATCAGAGGTGAAGGAGAAGAAGACCATAACAATACGCTACTTGATCTTTATGAGAAACCAGATGTAATAGAATAGTGAATGCTCGAATAGTGCGATGGAGAGAACAAATGACATGAATGGGGAATTAAATAGGGGTATGGAAATATCTCGTTAGAAAATAAGGGAAAGCTCCCGATAGATAGGCCAAGAGTGAGGTGATAGATAACGTTAACCATGATTAGAGAGTGGGGGTGAATTATACAGGGAATGATTGGAATCAGTTTATGATAGTGATGTATGAAGGGCTTATGTCCGTGCTGCCATGAATCTCCGGATTTGTTGGTGCCAATGACTTTGTTATGTATACCGTGTTTGAATAAAATTGATCTAGACTTTTCAGAGTTATGCAGGAACTAACACACATAATAGCAAGCGTAATATTTATAAGTAAAATCAACAAATATATTGATTACAAAATGCTAAGAAGGGAGTTCAGACACTTGGTCAGTTGAAAGTTTCATATACTTTAGTATTATTAATTTAAACTAAATACATGTATATTTAAATATTTAAAGTTGAGAAAAATGGTAGGGTGTAGTAAGTTTTCAAGAAAGTAATTTTACTTAAAAGGTTCGAAAATTACTATAAACAATAGTGAAATTAATAAAATTGTTACTTAGGAAGTAAATAATTCTGCATTAATAGTAATTATAGGCCTGGTTCTTTTTCCTTTTTTTATCTCTGTTTATGATACCAATCCATTTTATGGCATCCACGTGTGCTTTACTTCTATTTTGGTAGAAATCTAATATTTGTTTTGAAAGTCTATTTGGGTCCAATCGTTTAATATGTCCATAAAATGTTAACCTTCGTTTTCTAATATCACTATGAATGTCTGTAAATAATTTTACATCCTTTTACTTTTGAGTCTATATGTTTCATCTATGACTTGAGGACCCTATTTTTTTATAATTTTGCATTATTTTTTCACTACTTTTTTTCCCTGCTAAAAATTAATGTTTCTGCTCCATAGAGGCACTCTGATTATAATTACACAGTTATAGTGTTTTAATTTTGTATGTAAAGATACCTTGGTTTCCTAGATGTCAGTATGAGGCGGAACGCTGACCACGGACCACTCAAAATGACATTTATACGAAAACAAGTGTAACTAAATTAATATGGTTCAAATTCTTCCCTGTAGGGGGAGAGCGCCAAAATCTGTGTAAAGGGAAAACATGGGCTTACAATTATAAAAAAATGTAAAGATGTGTTTTTTATATAGACGTTGTGAGTAAGCCGAAATGCTGTTTTCATTTTTTGCCATCTACTTTTGTTGGTTTTAGTTTCGATTCCATTTTCCTGAATTATTTCACCAAGATATATAAATTGTAAAACTCGCTTAACTTTTTCCCTATTTAATTTCCAGGTATTTTGGTGCTTGTATATTGTATGAAATGTATTCCGTTTTTTTTTTCAAAATAAATCTGCAGACCAACTATCTCTGCAATGTCGTTTAATAATTCAATCTGTTTTTTCCTGTTACGATGTCACGAATTAACATTGTTAGATCGTCAGCATATGCAAGGCCTATCATTATTATTATTATTATTATTATTATTATTATTATTATTATTATTATCATCATCAATACTATTATTATTATACCATTATTGTTAGTTATTATCTAACTACACTGCTCAAAACAATTAGAGGAACACTTGTAATAAATTGAATAAGTAATTGTTTTTTAAAGCTGTGATGCTGAAAGTTGGACAATATGTAAATTGAATTATTAATTTTATCATTGGATACAAATTTTAAAGATCCATGACCTAAATACAGAGAAATTACCTCAAATAACAAATATAGAGATTTTTTTTTTTATTTTGGAAGGCACTGGCCACTTCTAATTGGTAAGCTTCCTGATGTTGTGACGAATGTTGATTATTGCCTTGTTTATTGAAGTCTCTGACAAAATGAGGCATTTAAATGAGCTTGAAGTGTATCATGCTCTACATCTTTTACAAGTGGCTAGAGAGCTTGGGGTTTCTCCTTCCGTGGTGTCCAGGTTACGCAACAGGCACAGAGAGACAGGTCAGTATTGTAGAAGACGTGGCCAGGGCCGTAAATTTAAAACAAGCCCCCAGGATGACAGATACGTTGTTCTTTCTGCTCTTCGACAGCGTACAAAAACTGCAAAAGACCTGCAGAATGACCTTCATATGGCTTCCGGAATCCGGGTTTCAGACCAAACCATAAGGAACAGATTAAGGAAAGAGAATATTCGTCCAAAAAGGCCCGTTAAAAAACGACGCTTAACAAATGGGCATAAGGCAGCAAGACGTACGTATGCTGAAAACCATGGTGATTGGAGCCTGAACCAGTGGGAGTCTGTGCTCTTCTCGGACGAATCCAGGTATCGTCTTACACGTTGTGATGGTCGATTGAGGGTGTGGGGACGGCCAGAAGAAATATTTTCTGCAGAGGCTGTACAGGAAATTGATACATTCGGAGGAGGTTCCATAATGGTGTGGGCCGGAGTTATGTACAACAATCGTACGGACCTTGTACTTGTTCCCCAGCGACTGAATGCTGTCCGGTATATCGAGCACGTTTTGGAAGAGCATGTAGTACCTGCTGCCATTGGAGTAGGCCGTGAATTTCTGTTTATGCAGGATAATACCAGGGCACATTCTGCGGCTGTCACCAGGGATTTCCCGAGGAGGAATGAAATTGAGGTAATGGAGTGGCCAGCGGTCAGCCCAGACTCAACCCTATTGAACACTTGTGGGATCTTCTAGACAGGAAGGTCAGGAACTGACATCAAGCTCCACAAACTCTGCAGCAACTTGGAGATGTTCTGAAGGAGGAATGGGAGAATATCCCGCAAGAGGAAATCCAAAATCTTATTGGGAGCATGCCACGAAGGTGCCAAACTGTCATCGAATGTCGTGGAGGCCATACACGATACTAACTCTATATAACGAGTGTTATTTTGAAAAATAAGCACAAGATTCAATTGCTTACATAGCGGAATTATTTGAAAAGTTAATTGTCAGTGTTATTCATTTGTTTTTACTGATATGAGCAATAAATAAATAAATAACCACAAATAATGTACTTTATTAATTTCATGTTTGTACCTTTATCCAATGAAAAAATATTTGCATATTTCATAGTGTTCCTCTAATTGTTTTAAGCAGTGTATATCGCTAAATTTGTATGTGTCTATGGTGTGATCGGTAGAGTCCCTACCTTCCATTATGACAATTCGGTTTCGATTTCCGGCGCTGGTAGTGCATTTGAAATCTCTAAATTGAGTCTATGGTTGTGTGGAAATGGAAGAAAAAAATATGATTCTGCGTAGTTATATGCTAGACTTACATCCTGTTCAGTCCAGAAACCAGGAATATTTCCAACGTTTGTTTCATCTTCCAAATGACCACATCCCATCCACCGGTAATTATTTATTGACTTACGAACCATCCTCTTTGATTCTATTCAAGATACGCGCAAATTCCATTCATATCTTCTTTTATTCACTCATATATGTATTGCTTGAATGTTCAGCTGAGTGTTTATTTACTCATTTCTAATTTTATATTTCCTTGTTTTGTAAAGGATTTTCCTTGTGGTATTCAACACATGTGTTTCTAAGATCTATTTCGTTCTTATAATATCAGGCCTAGTTTCTAGGAAATAGGTCAATACTGGCCGTATGAATGCTTTATAAATTATAATTTTATTTCCTTATTTAAATATATATTCTATCAGATTATATAAAATGGTAAAACATTAGGAATAAAAAAACAAAAAGAGGAAAAATCAGTAAAAAGAAGAAAAAGTGGAAAGAAATAGTCTCGATTTTCATCTGGTCATCATTATCATCAATATTATACTCGCTCAATTAGATTAGGTTTAGATTAAGGCCTCTCCTGGAGTATCATTACCATCCAGGCGCCTCAACCTCAGAAGTGAGTTACAAATACGCCATGCCAGGAGATAATACCAGAAATGTAATGACAACCTGGTGGTATTGATTAAAGAAAAAAAAACTCTCAATTTTGTAGGTTTATTACGAATCCTGTTGCTCTTTATGAGCAAGTTCCACTATAACATATATCAACACCATGGGCGTCTATGACTGCGCCGTGACCACCCTCTGCTAACTAGAGGAATCAATTCAATAAAGATTGCTTTATGTTTGTTTTTTATGCTTCATTCCGATAATATCGAAACGTCACTCGTGTAAACCACCACTGAGTTTTACGAGTATATGTGGATATTTACTTTCACATTAGTTACTATTACACTTTTGTTTTATTTTTTACGAGGAATATTTCAAGCAGGCCGAATTTAAAACACTTCATTAACGAGTTCTAAGATTACTCTAAAATGCATGTGTATTTATAGGCATGTTACTCGTACATAATCAACTTGTCATAATCGTCTTGTTTGGTTTAAATATATGAATGAATTACGTGCGTTGTCTTAAATGTTCGGGTTGTACTGGAGGTGGCCCATGAATTCAGCTGCATGTCCTTGTATGGTCAATAATTAAGCCTATATATGTGATACAGACTTTAAAATCCTCTCCTATCAGACCGTGTCAATGTAATGGCGGGAGGCGTGGGATATTTATTTATTTATTTATTTAGCCTGGTGGAGTTAAGGCCATGTGGCCTTCTCTTCCACTCACCAGGACAAACATATATTACATCAGAATATAACGATCATAATTAACTCTAATATTAAATACTAAATGAAGATTTGAGCAATAAGATAATATCTATTATATTATGACCTATAATAAAACCACTTAATGATAGTTAAGATTAAGATTAAAACTAATAATAAAATGTATTCTAGCAAGATAAATTAAATTGTTGGTAGATCGTCCCTTTCTAATGTAGGGGCCTATGCCTACGCAAAAGTAGGATTCGGAATATTATTGGTCACAATTTCAAAAGTGCCCGAAATTAGTGACGTATCTATGGTTCTCGAGATCGTTATGCTAATTGGTCACATTTCGTATGACATTTAGGTCTACGTTCAATCTTTAAGAATGCTATGAGAGGCAGAATGGATGAAAAATAGACAAGTGACCGATATTAGTGTCGAATCCATAGTTTTTCGAGTCCCTAAGATATTGCAGATAGGTCCAATGTAACCCTATCACATCCAGTGGCTAGAAGGGGTGAAATGTATGTTTAAAATGGCCGTCTGTAGTTTTCGGAGTTGCTAAGTTCATTGGTCACAGTATCGATGGCATTTAAACTCAAGTTTGAGCCCTAGCATCTCTAGGTGTTTTTAGGGGGATGAGAAGGAATAAAACTATAATTTAAAAATGAGATTAGTGTTGAATCCGCAGCTTCTCGGATTGCTCAATTCATTGGTCACAGTACCGATGACATTTAAGCCAAAGTTTTACTCTTAGCATCCATAGCGGGGCGAGAGGAGGTGACATGTAAAAAAAAATACAAAGAACCGATATTAGTGTCAAATCCATATTTTCTGGAGCCACTGGGATGAATAGTGACACTTCCAATGTGGTTACGTCCAAATTCAACCCCAACTGCGTGGGGATAAAAAGGAGCGAAAATACAAACAGACCAAGAATACTTCCGAATCCTTAATTTTCGGTGTCACTTAGCTAACTGGAGTCAAGAAGATTACGATAAACACCCGAGCAATGCCGGGGCAAGTTGTCTACTATAACAATTCATTAAAAAAAATATCATGTCCGTTAACCAACAAAATTGGATCGTTAAGTGTGGCGGTTAATCCGAAGTTATTTTTTTCTCAACGAATCTCGGTATATGCCATTAAAATAACACGAGAAATATATTTTCCAAAAACAGAAGAATACGACAATTAGGTGTGGGAATTTACCTGAAATTCGAAATTAAATAATTACTCTGACGGCCGCTATGTTTCTTTTTCTCGCAATGAAATTCGATTCATACTATTTAATTAATAAAATAAAGATATTACGTAAATCAGCAAAATCGGATCATAAATTCGATTTGTTGAGAAATTCGCTTAGTTTACACAATTCGCGTTTGACGAACTTTTGTTTTCTCGCAACCAAACTCGTCATATAATAATGTATTACAAAAAGTAAGACCTAGTTCGTTACCCAAAAAATCGGATCATTTGGAGTGAAGACCAACATGAAGCAGGAGGAATTAGTTTGATAATATTAATTACGCAGCAACTTAATTAGAGGAATACACAAATGTCCCTGGCTTTGGAGTCACGATTCTCAATCTCATTATATTAACATTACCATGAATATGACATTTTGAATTCCAGTCGCGAAGCTACTCCCAGATATGTTAATTTAATAGTGGTTCATGTGGCATTCCATCAGTTCTTATTAAACAACACGGTCATGCTAAATTTTCTGGAAGAATAATTGAACCTTTTAAATTCTGATACTAAATGTATTCATGTATATGTATCCTTGAAGAAGTAAGATAGTAAGATCTTCATTATGCCCCTCATTGTGGCGACAATTTTGAAGAAGTAATTCTTTTCCCATATTGTGGCGATGTTTTGAAGCAGCTAACTCTCTTCATGCCCGATGTTGTAGTAACATTTTGAAGGATTAGTGTCCCAAAAAGAATTACTGGTTCAGGTTGGGTTTGATTTTCGGTAGAGCTGGATTCTCTTCTCAAGGTCGGAAGTTGGTACACAGTATAGAAAAACACTTTAAAAATCACTAATAACTGATTCTTGTAGAAATAGTTATAAATTTATTCATTTTGTAGGTTCCCAGCAGATTAAGTAAATTTAAGTGGTATTATTCTTCACTGTCAATTAAAATTAAATTATTTTCTTTTCTTGAATCAACTCTTCTTCTGGTATTAAATTTCACATTTTATCAGGAGAGCTGTTATTGCTTCTATCCTTGATGAAAGTTCTATGCTGAATGACTAGAGTAATTCTGCTATAATTTTAAAGAACATTATTACATCACATGATGTTAGGTTTAAATTCTATGGTTAATATGTTTAAATTTGATTTGTTAAATCAAAAAGTTAATTGTTTTAACACCCAATCAGAATTTAGTATACTTTTATTTAAAAATATTAAGTTAAGCAGGTGTTCTTATTACAGTTATAACAGAAAGCTTTATATTTCAGACAACAATGACTTAAAACACAATTTTAAAAGCATTATTTAGAAAGACTGTGATATAATACAATTTCTTTAATTGTTACGAGACATTTTTATTCAACAAGGAACAACAATTAATTATTTAGATGTTTTTCTTTATTTAAGTTATATTTAAATATTAAAAGAATTTTAAAATATAAAATGATTAACTTAAACTTTCATATTTATTATGATATTAAAATCCTGCTATATCTTGTACAGTCTCTCCGTAAACTTTATATATAAAAATGAGTGTTTGTCCCTTATGAACTCAAAAACTATTTGACCGATTTGATTTTTTTTTCATCGTTTAGAGATTTTTTCTGGGACAATTAACGTATACAACATATAACTCTAGGTACTAATAGGGCCGGAGCAAAAAAAAAAAAAGGCATGTTCACATGTGGGGAAAGATCCTCTTTTACGGGATCTACTTAACTAAGAATAGTTCAGTTACGTTTATTGCTGTGCCGTAACTGAATAGTTCAAGGTAATATGGTAATTTGGTGCAGAGCTACAGGACTTGCGCTGGTTCGAGTCCCCATGGGCGAAGAAATTTTCTCATGGAAGTTCAATAAGTAAAACAAAAGTAATGGCATTTTGTGGAACAAATACTCTGCGTGCAAAAATAGTAATTAGAGACGAAATTATTGAACAAGTATCCCACTTTAAATATTTAGGATGTGACATCAGCTATGGGTATGATAAAGATATTGAACACAAAACACATCAGTTTCAAGCTATTTGTGGTACAATAAATAGAACATTGAATAATAAAGCCCATAAACAAACAAAATTAAAATTTTATAAAACAATGGCTGTCCCTGTCCTTTTGTATGGGAGTGAAGCTTGGATTACCACTACCAAACAAGAAAGTAAAATCCAAGCAGCCGAGATGAAATTTTTAAGAAGAGTAAAAGGCTGCACTATAGAATGGACTAGATAAGAAACGAGGATATCCGTGAAGAACTGCAGATCTACTCCATAAAAGAAAAGATATTTAACAACAAGATACAGTGGAAAGAACATGTAGAAAGAATGGATGTCGGACGTCCTCCGAAGAGATGGTCTTAGATCTATTAGTGAAGACGGAACAGGCACCTCTTGGCCTAAAAACCAGGGAGTCGGAAGAAGAAGAATTTTTCCGGCCGATACTCGTCTCTGTGCATCGTGAACAGGAAATTAAATCATTATCAAAATGAGTTAGTACTCTCCAGGTTGAGAAAACCTACTATAACGGTTGAGGAACCCGACATGCTAACCACATGTCACCTCTATACTGACAGCATGATCGTCCACTTCTGTAAATAACATATGTGCAAGTGAGGTCAGCATTACTAAACACTGTTTCCTTCTGAAAGTAACTTCAGTCATATGTAATAACTTCCGGGGGGGGGGGGAACTCGAAAGTGAAACAGGTACAGTATGTCGGCCCTTTTTAAGCTCGGCTATGAATTGTAAAGTTAATGAAGCGAGGTGTTAAAAAAAAGCGTCGTTAAATAAAATACAATTACCTTAACATCCACCACAACCATCGCCATTACCATTAAACATACAAAGAGTTTGTAACAATGTGGCAATTACATGTACCGCTTCGTTTATTCGTTATTCATATTATCTATTACTAGAGCCAGGATTTTATGTAATTACACTTTCTGCTCCTGTATAAAAGCTAAAATGTCGAGAATTACACTGAAACAACCCTTATTCCAAAGTTTTAAATTACATATTTTAAGCTATAATACATATCACACCATAATACATAATGTTACATATCTCAATGTTATTGTAGGGTGTCCATAATATTTTCAATGTACAAGGAGACATGTACAAAAAATTAAAGGAAAACCCTGGGACATTAACAAAATATAAATGGAAGTTTCAAAAATTGTATGAAACAAATTATACAAATTGCACATATAAGTTATGCCTATTTTTTTATTGTCCATTAAAATTACTCACCCAGCTATATTATGTCCACTCTATCTATACAGGTAGAGTGGTAGATGCATTTTCATTGCTGTACTTCGATTATTTATGTATTTCATCAAGTAGTTTTTCTTTTGAAATTCTATCATAAAATCAAGTACATGATACATCGTTAAAATGTGTTTTTACCATCAGCAATGCCTTTACAGTTTCAACTTTCATTCGGTTTTTTTCATTTGACCATAGTGCATCGTGATCTTAGAACTGGGGCTTTCTAACGTTCATATTTATAATTGCATAGTAAAGAACAAAACGAATGTCGCCATTCAAAAATACACTGACAAAGCATCATCCCAAAAGCGGGACATTTGAGCGTCCCCAACAAAACTTTCGGGACAGCGGGACATTTTCCAAAAAAAAACATACAACGGGAAAAACGGGACGAATGTACACCCTATGTTATTGAGAAATATTTTCATCAATCTCATCCATTTTCGTTATATTGAAGAAAGAAAAAAAGTGTTATTGTAGATTTTATTAAACATTGTCAATCCCATACATTTCCATTACATTCCAAGCTAAATTGCACGAGTTCGATGTGGTCAACAATGGCCGCACGAATTCGATGCGGTCAACAATGACTCTAAATTGCACGAGTTCGATACTGTTAACAATGACTCGTTTTAAACATTTTCCTATCTTGTTCTCAAACGCTTCAGAATTTGCAAGTCAATTGTATTCAAGTTAATCATGACACCGATTGTGTCTTCATTGTCATGAAAGCTGAAAGCATGTATTTCTATTGACATTGCTTTAACCACTGATGGTAAAACAATCCTCTGCCAAACTTGTGATAAACGTATAGAGTGTGCGATGAAATCTCAAATTGAACAACATTTACGAAGGAATATTAGGAATAAAGAACGGGCTTCTTCAACAGATACTACTTACACGGTTGCAGGGACAGCCTACACGATCTAATACTGAATTTTACAAATAAATGTGCAAAACATTGGTTGTAGGGAACCTACCCTGGAACAAACTTCAGGTACCTAAATTTAAACATTTCTTAAAAAACACTGCAACCGCAACATTCCCGACGAGTCCAATCTCAGGAACAATTACTTGGATTCTTGTTATATTGACATATTAGATGTTATAAATAAAATACTATCAAAGTGCTTATCTTCAGCACGTATTACGAATAAATGAACAGCACATACCAAGAAGAATGTACAATTATAAACCAAAAGGGAGAAGATTGTTGGGAAGACCATTGAAGAGATGGAAGAACGAATTCGACCTATAAAGACATCGGAACAGGCCATTGGGATTAATCCTTGTTGATGATGATGATCAGGGAACGGAAGTTCATGCATTTTCATATTTGTTCTCTATCGTTGTGCAAATATGCCGAAAGATTATCTACACGAATCACACATTTCTGAATGCAATAATATTGTTTTATTGTGCATAAAAGTGCATATTTTACCTTATTTATAAATGCATCACATTTCAACATTTATGCAGGGAAGCTGCATATCTGGTATATTTTTGGTATATTTATTTGTATTTTTCAAATATTTAAAGGTTTTTAAATCTTAAAATTTCATTAATTTAAATTAAATAGTTAATTAAAATATGTAACGTAGTAAACATGATTAATTTATGTTTATGAATTTTGTTTAACGATAAATGGCACACCCATTGGGAGCCCCTCAAGTTTTCATGAGATGGCATCAATTTTTCACGGTCCGTTGGTGAATCCCCGTGTGTATTCCACGTGCAGCGAAGGTCAACAGTAACGCGCTTACGTATCGGACTCACGAGCAGTTGTGTCTTCGTTCATTGAACAAGTGTCTAGTTTTTGTGTGGTGAAGTGGATGTAAATTGTTAAGGGGGCTTTCTATACCGCTATTAAATCATGCCCAAAGTTAAATTAAGTAATTCGGGTAGACTTCAATCGTTTGTAAATTAATTTCGTAACGAGTTTATTTCCACGGATAATAGAATTTTATTTTGTAAAGCATGTGAGAAAAAAGTAGGCAGTGAGAAACGGTTTCAAGTGTTGCGGAGTGTTTAGGTAGTAGGTTAACTCAGTTTTCTTCAGACTTGTGTGAGGTTTTTATAGCATGCGATATTCCCCTCTTTAAACTCAATAATCCAATGCTAAGAAATTTTCTTCAGAAATACACCAACGAACATGTACCAGATGAAAGTACTTTACGAAAAACATATGTAAGCCAGTGTTACAACAGTGTAATATCAAATATTCAGAATACTCTTAGGAATCAATTTGTATGGATTAGTGTTGAAGAAACGACGGATTTTGAAGGTCGTTACATAGCGAATTTTATAGTTGAGCCCTTTGTAAAGAAAATCCCACAACTCCGTATCTTCTGAATGTTGCAGTGTTAGAATTACTAACAATGCAACAATTACTCAGTTTGTTATTGATTCGCTGAAACTATTGTAGCCTGATGGCATTAAGTACGATAATGTGCTCCTCTTGATAACGGACTCTGCTAGTTATATGATAAAATCAGGTACAACACTGAAAGGTATTTTCGCTCATATGATTCACTTAACATGTCTTGCACACGGCCTTCATCGTATATCAGAGACTATTCGAACATGTTATCATTTAGTGGAAAAGCTAGTGTCGTCTGTTAAGAAATTATTTAAGAAAGCTCCGTCCTGAGTTCAAAAGTTCACAACAATAGCGCCTGACGTTCCCCTCCCACCACAGCCAATTTTAACCCGTTGGGGCACATGGCTGGAAGCTGCTCTATACTATTCAGAACATTTTTCTAAAATTAAAGAAATTATAAATATTTCTGATTCAAGTGAAGCAGCATCTATCGAATTAGCACAGAAAACTGTATCAGACAATGAATTAAAAATCAACCTTGTATTCATATCATCTCATTTTCATTTTATTCCTAAAGCAATTAGGTCATTGGAAGCAGTTGGTATTCCTTTACTGCAGTCTTTAGCAGATTTCGATAGAACGATCTCCAATTTAATATCAGTTCCGGGAAATATAGGAGATATAGTGAAAGACTAAACAGAAAATATTCTTTCCAAAAACCCTGGCTATTATAAACTTGCAGAAATTCGAGATATTCTCGAAGGAAAAACACCAAACAAACCAACAAAGTTATCTATAGAACAGCTCTTACTTCTTGCGGCGTAGAACGAAGTTTTTCGCGCTACAAAGCTATGCTGAAAGACAACAGGCGAAGATTTACAACAGAAAACATACGTCACTGGTTAGTTGTGAACTGCAACAGTAGTAATGGAGCATTCAGCAATGAGGCAAGCACTTCAAAATCCAGAGACTAAACGTAAGTTACCTATAAACCTATAACGTATTATTCTGTTAAAATAATCTCAGATTGATTATGCATATTTTGTATCATATTTGGCTATTTTTACAGCATATTTTGTGGCATATTTAGCTATTTTTTTACGGCATAAATGCATACATATTCTTCGTGTTTTTAGGGCATGAACTTCCGTTCCCTGATGATGATATGTTATATTGCCATATTAGAAAAAAATCAGGGCTGACATAAGCAAATCATCTATATGGATTTCTGCTGATGAGACGACGGATGCTGCAAGCCGTTTCATCGCTAATCTAAATGTGCGTAATTTGGACTCTGAAGCTTCATCAAAAACCCTATTTAATTTATTGTAAACATTTGGATGCGAAAGATAGTTCAACAATTGTTATATCCATTAATGATGGACTTAAGATGATACTATGGCTAGATGGCGTAAAAGAAGAGAGAGTAACTTATTATTGATATACAAAGATGCAGGTCCAAATATGTTGAAAGCGGAAAAATCTATAAATAAATAAATAAATAAATAAATAAATAAATAAATAAATAAATATCTTCAACTCGTGTCCGACTCAGGGTCGGGTCAAGGGATGAGATGAGATGAAGTCCCTATATTTATAGATGTCTGTGAACGACAAGGGAGTCGGCCGACCACGCCTGACGTACCGTCACAGAGGCAGACGAACGAAATGGATGAGATGAGTATGGAGAAATTGTGGCAAGGGAAAACGGGAGAAACCCCCGAGAAAAATCTGCCCAAGCTCCATTTCGTCCACCACGAAACCCACGTGGAGTGACCGAGACTCGATCTCGGGAACCCAGCGGTGAGAGGCAAGCGTTTAACCGCTTGAGCCACGGAACCGCCTCGAGGCGGTTACATGTTGCTCATGCATTGCAACGAGTGGCAGAGGCAGACATAAATTCTATATTGATATCAGCTACGAAGAAGGTTTTCTTGAAATGTTCTTATCGTGTACAACGCTACCATAGCAGCTATCTGATGTACCTCTACCTACGGATCCAGTGATAACAAGGGTGGGCAACATGAACTTTTATTCCGATTCAGCAGTGTCTGTGAGTGAATCCTTGTCAGCATTCAACAGTTCTAAAGTGCTCAGTTCAGTTTCATACATCGCAAGTCACTTCAGCTGTCTCCCCGACAGTACCAAGAAACAGGAGACTTCAAGTAGACCTCTCCAAGAAGCTGTGGGAATAGGCTAATGGTAAATGAAGTTCAGAAGGTCAGTGTTATACCAGGTGAAGTGGGTGGTTTAGTTTCCAATAACCTGCAATATGTGCTCAATAACAACCCGACGCTCAAATCTTGCCATTTTGTCTAGCTTATTTAATGGTGAAATTGACAACAGAACATTTGGAAAAGTAGGCCTATATTATAATTAATTGCGCATACCGTTCTAACGTGACTTAAACGCTTGAATGGGAGACACTAACTTGTAGGCCTACTTCAGTACTTTGAAGTAGAAGTGAACTGACTAAGAATTACATAGATATTTGACTAGCCTACTTGTGAACTTTTTTTTTTATAGCAAAGAAATTACATTTTGGATTTTACATATAATTGCTTCATTACATATTTATTTACATATTTCACCGATTGTTTGTTAAATATAGGCGGGTAATTTCTTAATTTGATATTACATAAAATCCGGGAATTGCTAATTACTTATTTAATAGGACGTGGGCCTATACCCATTCCATTCCATTAACGAAGTTTAAACTCTCATCTTATAGCCTAGGTATTTTTACGTGCCACACACCACCCGGGCTTTCAGTGGCACGACCTGTCGGGAATGGGCTTTTAAACTTTTTTAACTACACCAGGACATGGAGAGCCTTTCCAACTGAGTGATAATCTCAATGTAAGGGCCTCTTCCGATATGACACAACACAACATTAAACCGAAATATACCATTCACACACACATTCATACTAAACATAGTGAATATTGTACCGAAATCAAGATTTCGATACAGGGATTACGTCATGCTGCGCAACCTATACGTCATCGCGTCTCCACTTCGTCTGTGATCTTTGTGAACAGTGCCAAATGCTCCCCTACCTATCCCTTTCCTTTCCTAGTACGCACCGGCATTCTCCCCTCTCCCTGTGAACTCTCATAAAGAGCTGTGTTTTCTAACATCAGATCATCATCTATTTATCTACAGTACAAGTCTGGTCGATATAGCTCAGAAGAGCTAGTTTGGTTTATTAGTCCTTCAGGCCAGGGTGGGGCCACAAGGACCGTGTACCCCGACCCTAGGCTGGACTAGTGTGAGTGTCATGTTGTAGGTATGTTTGTTTATATTATTTCTGTATAGATGATCAATGATAGCATTATTTTCTTTGTTAAATTAATTATTTATTCATTTATTTTCAATGTTATATCTGACTATCTTTTTGACTCGCATTAAAACTTTACTTACTTATGCCTATTCATTTAGTAGCTAGCCTATGCCAGATATGAAGGTAAAATTCCAAAGCTTACTCAAGCGTATGTGAGTTCCTCTTTCCTTAAAGCTTCCACGATTATAGCTTGTAGCTTACTACACATTACATGTTTGATAATTTATTAAGGAAAGTTGAATTAAGCTTTGCCTTTTATGGGCCCGGGCAAAGATATCTTAATTGGAGCAGTCTATGTTTTCTATTCAAAATATTTATCAACAACAATGGTTTGATCCAGCACCAACACGCGGAGCAAACTTTGGTGGCAGTTCGCGTGGTTAAAGGGTTCAAATCCCGGTGCAATTAATGGTAGCATTGAGCGTGGTTACGCCGGTGCAAATGATAGCAGTGAGTGTGGTTACCGCAACAATATGATAATGATAATTATGATGATCAGATGAAGTTCTGGGACCATTTGGCTCTTAATGTTTCCTAATATTTTGTCTTACAGGTGAGGAAAACCCAGAAAAAACTTACCCAGGAAACTTGTCCCGACCGGGGATCAAACTCGAGCCCGCTACGTACGAGGCAGCGACGCTACCCTGGGACCACAGCGGTGGACGCCTATACAATATAATTTAATTTATATCCTGAATACGTGACTCTATAAGTCTATATCATTAACCCTGCCTTATTATAAAAAAACTTAAACTATTTTTACTATTCCTCTTTTAATAGATTAGCTCTTATTACACAAAAACTCAATTTCATTTTTGGCCCTTACGAACTCACTCATTGGCATTACCCATCCCAGAAATTCATGGTCACACAAGCATAAAAGCTATCCATACATTCCTATCGTGGGCTAATGTTTTCCTATCTTTCCTGTATAATTCACTTTCCTCAAATTATGCCTAATGTTATTCTGCCCCTTATCCATGTTCTACCCAATGGGTATTTTCCTTCTGGTTTTCCAACAATAATTTTCCACTACCATCTTTCATTCTCCATTCGTCCCACATGCTCTGCCCATCGCTGTCTACCAGGGTTAACTGTTCTTATTACATTAGATTCCCCATAAATATCATATAGCTGTTAGGCTCTATAGTTTTCTTCATTCACATGCCTTTTCATCTCTCTTTGGTCGAATTTTTTCGTAAGCTTTATATTCTCAAATACTTGTATTATTTTCTCATCTCTTAAAATAAGATACCATGCTTCATATCCATACAAGTGGAAGAAATACCATTTTATATAATTTTAGTTTGTTAGAGAATTTGGAATGACAAGAATCCTGTAATTCATAATATAATGTGTTTCCAGAGTTGAGCCCATATTAATTTCTTTCCTGAACCTCATGCATGTTTGTAATTATTTTTCCTAAGCATTTGAATTTCATCACTTCTTCAAAATTTCTCTCGTTTGTTGTCAAGTGCTCATTCCCATTAAATTATTTCTACGTGTGAACATAGCCTATATTTAATTATATTGATACTGACTTCCAGCCTCAGTTTCTTACTGTTATTCAATAGAATGTGTATGTTGGCTTTTAACATTTCCTCACTATCGCCTAATAATACATCACCATACACCAATATAAGGTTATATTACATCTTATTTATAATTTTATTCGAGATATCTACAATTTTAATTAACCAATTAAATTTGTACTACACACACACACACACACAGACTCTATAATATCCCCCTGCATACATGTAACCGCTCTGAGTGTTAAGAATCTAACGTATGGAGATACAAACAGTAGGAGGTCTGAAAGCTAATATAACATAGAATTTGCCATGAACTGTAAGTTACAGCAACGCTGACAAGTTGAAATTGATGGAAGTACATAATTTATTATCAAAGGGAAGTTGTAACATGTAAGAAAACATAGAACGTATATTTGAATATTCCACAGGAGCAGCACGCAATCCTATAGCTATGCATACAACAAACACTGGATTTTATTAATGAACGGCCATGTCAAGAAAATTAATTATTTCACAAAACTATATTTTCGAATTTATTTATATCATATCTAGATTCCTAAAAAAATAAATTATTTCTTGTATCAGCCATAATATCTTATTAGATGTACAACATAAATTATATTATTATAATGATTTATTTAAACGGTAGAGTTAAGGCCAAGCCCTTCTCTTCTACTCAGTCATTGAAAAAAATAAAAAAATAAAAATATACCACACACATATATATATATATATGTGTGTGTGTGTGTGTGTGTGTGTGTGTGTGTGTGTGTGTGTGTCCATCGCAGTGGTCTCGAGGTAGCGTGCTGCCTTGTCATGCAGCGGGCCCGGGTTCGATTCCCGATCGGGACAGGCTCCTGATTGAGGGTTTTCTCGGGGTTAAGACAAATGTCAGGAAGCTTAGGGCCCAACGGTCCCCGAAAATCATCCGGCCTTCATCATAATCCTTATCATTATCATCATCATCATCCTTCACCGGTGCGGAAAGCAACGGGAAGCTACCACACTTATAATTCCGTAGTAAAGTTGCAACAAAGCATAGCATGAAAATACTATGATTGCAGTGAAAGACCTGCCCTCGGGCAGAATTGCTATGGAATATATATATATATATATATATATATATATATATATATAGCCTATATAGAACAATTATGTAATATAACATGTAAGTAAATATAAATAGTTTTATACAAATTAAACTAAAATTAAAACGAATCAAGATAATATTATTAGGTAAATGAAACTAAAGGAAACTATCAAAACTGCTGAGATACTAATTATGAAATAACGATTTTTATATTTATTTTAAAAGAAACTGATATCAGTCAGTCTTGTGGTAAGGAGTTACAGAGTCTGGCAATGGATATGGCGTAGGAATTAGAATAGTTGGAGGTTCTATGATGTCAAGTGCGACCGTGTATTCAAATTGTGATTTGAGGACAGGAGGTGAAAGTGAGGAGCTTAGTGTACAGGAGAGTTATGCATACTTTTGAATCGCAGAGCAGTAAAAGAAGCATATTTCTACGATCATGGAGATGTAGCCAGCATACTTTTTAAAGGACGAAGAAATATAGCTATGTTTGCTAGAATTAAATATATATATATATATATATATATATATATATATATATATATATATATATACAGGGCAAGTCAAAATGTTGTGCAGGTTTTCAGAAATTTATTATGTGAAATGTAATGAACATATAATATCGTGAGACATATTGTATGAAAGGTAAACTCTCAAAGTTTAGTTGTCCACTTCTAAAGTTCCGCGTTCACCCGCAAGATGTCAACAGCAGAGCAGTAAAGGAAAATGGCGTTGACTGGGGATCAGAAGTCTTTCTGTGTGCTTGATTACCATGTAAACAACTCTGTGACTAGTGTTCAACGACATTTCCGTACCAGATACGATAAAGACCCGCCGGATGGGAGATCCATTCGTAAGTGGTACACACAATTTAGGGATTCAGGCTGTATCTGTAAACGAAAATCGACTGGCCGTCCGTCGACGAGTGAAGAGACAGTCGAACGCGTTCGCACATGCTTCGTGCGGAGTCCACAGAAATCCACCTACCGGGGAGCGACAGAACTTCAACTACCACAAAAAACTGTATGGCGGATTCTCCGGAAACGTTTACAGATGAAACCCTACCACTTGCAACTGGTTAAAGCCTTAAAACCCGCCGATTATGCTTTGCGAGCGTCCTTCTGTGTTGATTTTCTCGCATTAATGGAAGAGAATGAGTTCCATGAGAGGGTAGTTTACAGTGATGAAGCGACTTTCCACCTTTCAGGAAAAGTGAATAGACACAATGTAAGGATTTGGGGAACTGGTAAACCCCCATGCAACTCTGGAACATCAACGCGATTCTCCGAAAGTGAATATCTTTTGTGCCATTTCCCATGCAAAGGTTTATGGGCCCTTTTTCTTTCATGAACGTACTGTGAACGGACATGTTTTCCTTGATATGCTACAACAATGGCTCCTTCCGCAGCTTGAAGCGGATAGTCCAGATTTCATTCTGCAGTTGGATGGTGCCCCTCCACATTACCATGGCAGTGTTCGAGACCATTTGAATACGGCTTTACCACAACGCTGGATAGGCCGTGCATCTCAGGGTGATCAACAACTCATTCATTGGCCACCTCGTTCACCAGATCTAACCCCGTGTGATTTCTTCATGTGGGGTCTTGTAAAGGATCATGTTTACGTACCACCACTTCCAACAACACTGCATGAACTGCGTGCCCGCATCACAGCAGCCATTGCTGATATCGACCGCGGACTGCTACAGAAAGTTTGGCAGGAGATTGAATATCGGCTTGACATCTGTCGTGTAACAAAAGGCGCTCACATAGAACATCTGTGAATATTTAAAAAAAAACTTTGAGAGTTTACCTTTCATACAATATGTCTCACAATATTATATGTTCATTACATTTCACATAATAAATTTCTGAAAACCTGCACAACATTTTGACTTGCCCTGTATATATACAGTATATGTATGAATACGTTGCACAGTTTATGTGCTAGTTAACCTTTAGGGTTTATCAATAAGATGTCGCAGTAATCTAATTGCGGCATCACGAGAGTCTGCACTAGAATTGTTTTGAGATCAAACTGGAGATTTTTTAAATATCTATTAGAAGAATTATAGACATAGCTTTATTTGAGTGCATGTGTTGGCCTTAAAACGACAATAAAAATAGCTTTAGTAGTTGCTATTTTCGATTTTTCGAAACGAAATTCAATATATGCTATTAAAATAAAACGAGGGAGGTATTCTCCAAAAATCAGCGAAATCTGACCATTATAAGTGGATGTTTACCTTAAAACAAAAATTAATGTTCACTCTAGAAACAGCAATGTTTAGGCTACTTCGTCTCAATGTATCCCATACAATTAAATTATTCCTTAAATTGGAAATGCATTGTAATAAGATATACATTAGTTTAATTTATTTAATGTTTTTTAATGGAGTAATGAAAAAATGAATCAGTAGAAATTATTTCAATTTGTGTCAATGATATTACAACCTTGCCTCTAGTCCCGAGGGTCGCGGGTTCAAACCCGACCAGGGTCTATGGTCTTTTAGGGTGGAAAAATCCAAGGGACAAGTCCTCTGGGAGGGACTTGAAGCCGTGCCTCACGAGTCTAAAGATTTTCAGGCTCATAAAAGAACCGCAAGCTGATATAAAAAATATCTGTGCAAAATTTAACCGACTTGATCCATCCAAGTAATATCATAGTTGCATATTAGATGTCTCATTAAGGCGATGTGTAAACCGTATGCCATTCATTGACATCTGTGGGTAAGTAAGCTTAACCAAATTAGCTTCGTTAAGGAACTCCCACTAGGGAGCACCATGTACCCAAGTAGAAAATGGGATATATACAATACAACAAGTAGGCTAATATGTAATAAGTAGAGGACGGATTTCTGCATATTTTATTCCTTCGAAGATAAACATGTGCATGGAAGAGGAAACTGCGTTTCATGTAATTTGGAATAAATTGGCAAAATTTTATAGTGCATTTAAATGCATATTCGTGGGATTAGCGCATATTTCACTAATATGTTCGTATGGGTGCATATATTATACTTTTTTTTCTCTATTCAATATTAAAATATTAGTTTGTAACACCATAAAATGACAAGTTTCTGCTTTATTGTGATGTTTTTGCAAATGAAGTCAATCTTGTTTTCATAGAAAGCCAAGCATCCCTATTTTGCATTTTCGCACAACGGTGACAATGCCGAGCAGAGGTCTGCAGTTTTAAATCTCAACAGGTCAATAAACCATAACCTGAAAGGAAGATTTCGGAAGAGAAGAACGTGCTTGCAACAATGGACAGTTTATTGGTGGTAATTTCCTTGTTTTCGTTTTCAACCGGCGATATTCTTTGAAGTTTGAACATCAGCTTTATTGAGACAGTCGGCATAGACGACAAAGACTCAAAGATCATTCCTGAAATACACTTTCATGTGTGCAAAATATACTTATTTCACACAAAGGAAGCCTGTTGTACATTATTGACCACGGTAACAAAACAAATCCAGAATCCAAGTTTAAATTATTTTCTCAAATACCATTTTGTGAGTGTTAGTGGACCAAGACAAGTGTTTTCAATGCCGAAGGAAAAATCCAATAAAATATCTTTGCTCCATCAATGGATTCGTGGGAATCCTACATTAACAACAAATGGTAAATTGTCCTACGCCAAGTCTACGACAAACATGTGAGTATTTTAAATTGAAATATTAATGAGAATGACACTATAAAATACAATTATTAATTTCAATTAGGAGTGAAAAAGTGAAAATATTACAATAGTTGCTTCATAAAAAAATAAATAAAATTATCTGAGAAAACAGTGTATTTTCTTGTAAGGAAAAAATTATTTGTTGTGCATATTTTTTAATTTTAAGAGCATATTTTCAACTTTTTGCTGCATAGTTATGGTTTTTAGTGCATATAAATCCGCCCTTTAGTAATGAGCTAACAACTTACGGTTATGCATGGTTATTTTCACTGCACCCTGACACACTTAAATAAGTATAGGCTACATAAGAAATCGGAGTTTGTCCAATTTAAGGGTGACCAAGAGAAATATGCATTCCCTAAACCAGCAAAATTGGACCATAAGTTCGGCTTGTTGAGGAATTCGCTTAGTTAACGCAATTCCTGCGTGATGGACTTTTTAAATTCAGACTTGAGAAAATTCTACATGTTATAGATCTAGGACATGGGGTCCAAGGCACCCCTTTTTAAAGAAAATCACATTCGTTAATTAAACATAAGCACCGTTTTTACGCCCTGAAAAAATCTATCGATTCCGGCCAAGTATGAATCCATAAATTTCGAAACCAGAGGGGAACTACCGAAACCAACTCGTGCATTGTTACCAATGAGGTGAAAATTATTTATGGTAATCAAAAATTAAACCAACTTACTTAAATATCCCAGAAAACTCAGCCTGGTTCTCGTTCAAGAAATCCTTACGCCTGAAATTGTGGTAACCCTTTCCTTATTCACAAGCAAAATCTTAAGTTACAAGCTTATTAAACAGTAAAAAGTAAAGTGATCCCACAACAGGCCCGGAGGCCCTTGGGGTAGTAGGAGGTTAAGGCTCCCACTTTTTCTAGACAATCGGCCCTTTATGTCAGCCGGGTTATCAGCCCTGCGTGACGGCCGCCTTTACCCCCAGAACAAGCGTCTGGTACTCATTTCAGTTAGAGGCTGAGTCGACCCCAGGGCCATAGTTCCGCCAGAGGGTTTGGGTCAGTACTTCTTTACAATTAAGACTTAGGCTTATTTGTGTAACTTTATGTTTTTATTTTATGTTCCAACTGTGTTTCTCTTTATTATCAAGTGATGGATATTGTATTTGTTAACGAACACCCTAACATTATTTAATTGATTGCTATACGCCTGTTTTTTTTTCTGAAAAAAAAAACATTTGCGACCGCTAGAGCATTAACCCACACAAACACACACCCACACTCTATACGGTATATAGGCCTAATTGGTATATGCTGATGGTGTGGTATTATTAGAAGTTTGTGAGGAAATAGTCTACTAAAAGCCAACACACATTCTAAAAGACTGGAGCTGGAAATAAAATATCAATAAAACTAAATGTATTGATACAAATAGAAATATACATTGTGTACACAAGAGAATATAGCGATTTTAAAGGCGTTGAATTATACTTTAACTAACTGTTACAGAAAAAAAAACTCATGTTAAATGAAAGAGTAAAATCTCCAGTTTACATAATAAGTTCATATGCGTTCAATGTGAGCCATGTTTGATACATGACACACATCCAACGTGTAGGCTAATTCTTCCCATACTTTAATGAGTATGTCTAGATTGATGGCAGCAACAGCTTCTCGAATCCTGTCTCTCAACTCGGGGAGATTAGCAGGCAATGGAGGCACATAGGTTCTGTCTTTTACAAAACCCCACAGGAAAAAAAATAGCATGGGTGAGATCCGGTGATCTAGGAGGCCACTGGAGATAAGCCCTGTCATCTGGACCATGACGACAAATCCAGTAATGACAGTGTGGAAGGTCTTTCGAAAACGCTTACATATGCGTCCCTACCGTTTACAATTGTTACAGGCTCTAAAGCCTACTGATTACACTGACTTTGAGCTTGAAATGTTGCAGCAGCAACATTCTCCTCAGACACTCTTGGTCGTCCCACACTCTTGCCTTTACACAGAAAACCGGTCGTTGAGAACTGATTATGCCATTGTCTGACGTTAGCATTGGGGGGATCACGATTAAACTGCTTACGAAACGCACGTTGAACTATCACAACTGATTTACAACTCTCAAACTACAAAACACAAAACGCTTTCTGTTGAGGAGTTGCCATCTTTGTTATTATTGTTGCCATAGAAACAAAACAAAAGAAAGCTACCCGCTCACTCACACAACTAAAACTCTTCATTCCTGTTTCATTTCAGTCTACACACAACTGTCTACGCCTCAACTGAGTTATAATATTATTCCTTGAAATTACTATATTATTTTATCTATACACTGTATTATAGGCCCGATAACAGAAATGAACAGTTGATAACAAATTAAGAACATATTTAAAAAAAGTGCCTGGATTGAAATATCCAAGAAAAATAATTACAAATAGGAATGATGTGCAGAAACAAATTAAACATATACTCAACTCTAGAAACATATGCTATTATGCATTACAGGGAATCTTATCATCCCATCCTCTCTCGAAAAACGTTAAAGCGAAAATATATAAAACGATTATTTTTTTAGTTATATGTAAGGATACAAAACATGGTATCTTACTTTAATGGAGGAGAAAAGATTACAAGCATTTCAGAATAAATTTCTTAGGAAAAATTTCGGACCAAAGAGAGACGAACAGACAGATGAATGGAGATGACTATATGACAGAGAGCTACACGATCTTCATGGTAAACTAAATGTGTTAATAACAGTTAAATATCATAGACTGCGGTGGCCAGAACATGTACCTCGAATGAGAATAAACACTTCTCCTAGGATAACTAGAGGAAAAGTAAACCAGTAGGTATTCCAAGAATGAGCGGGAGAATAATATAAATCATTATTAACCGTGGTTTGAAGGAAGTGAATTATACAGAGAATTGAAAAAAAAACGCTAAGAGTAGGAATGTATGGAGAGCTTTTGACCGCGCGGTCATGAAATCGTGGGTACTATAGTGTCAGTGTATTAGTTAGGTAGTTATATACGGTATATAACTTTGACTCGTACAGATAGGAGAAAAATAGAAGCAGCGGAGATGAGATTTTTAAGGCCAACGGCAGGCTACACTCCTATGGACCAGAAAAGAAGTACTGAGATAAGAGATCAATTAAATATTTTTAAATTGACGGATAAAATTGACAAAGACAAAAATGGTACGAACATCTACTAAGAATGCCTGAAGACAGACCTACTAAAATTATTTTAAACTACAGACCTACAGGATATAGAAGTCAAGTAAAACCATTAGCTAGATGAAGAGACCAAATCTCTTGAGGTCGGAACGGGCCAGAGGGCCTAAGCCTTGATGTTGATGATTATATATATATCTTATTCAAAATGTATCTAAAAAAGTCTTAACACTGTGAGGAAAAAAATGCTCACCTATGGGAATAAATGTAGAAGACCATAGATTTATTCCTTGCTATTTGCTGATGATCTGCTACAGATGACAGAATATTACGAAGATTTTGATTACATGACAAAAAAACTGAAGGAGGAATGTGAAAAATGGAGACTAAAGATAAATTTGGACAAAACAAAGTAGGCCTATATGGTAAGAGAGGATATATCAAAAGCTGTGATTTTGTAAGACGGACATAGAAAAAATTAGAGCATGTGAGGAATATGTATATTTGGAGACAATAATTAGTGCTGATGGAAGTCATGATGCTAAAATTAATGAAAGGATGAATAAGGGCAAAAATGTATCTAAAAAGTCTTAAAACTGTGGAAAAACAAATGCTCACCTATGGAAATAAATGTAGAAGAACATAGATTTATTCCTTGCTATTTGCTGATGATCTGCTACAGATGGCAGAATATTACGAAGATTTTGATTATATGACAAAAAAACTGAAGGAGGAATGTGAAAAATGGAGATTAAAGATAAATTTGGACAAAACAAAGTATATGGTAAGAGAGGATATATCAAAAACTGTGATTTTGGAAGACGGACATAAGAAAAATTAGAGCATGTGAGGAATATGTATATTTGGAGACAATAATTAGTGCAGATGGAAGTCATGATGCTAAAATTAATGAGAGGATAAATAAGGGCAAATCTGCAATATCAAAATTAAATGGTGTTTTGTGGGATAACAATTAACAATTAAAACTTTTAATACAATAATAACTAGTACAATAACATACGGCGCAAAAACATGAAAATTAAAATCTAGAACAGTAAGTACATTAAATTTGGCATAAATAGATTTTTGGAGGCGTTCAGCTGGAATATCTAGAAGAGATAAAATAAGAAATTGCGCAATTAAATAAAATATGAATGTTCAAACTTCAATTACGGATTTCATACAAAAACAAACAATTAAAATGGTATGGTCGTGTAAAAAGAACGACAGAAGACAGATCCCAAGAAGAATACTAGAATGGGTTCCACTTGGCAGAAGAAGAGAGGACGGCCAAAAATAACGTGGGTTGATGGTGTTTTGAACAGCACGAGGGAAAAATAATAGGACGATGGAGACTGGAATGTCAGAGAGATGTGGAGGAGAATGGCAGTAAATTAATTGGGCGCAGGAAGATGTGAAACATAGTGAAATCTGCTATATAAATTAATGTTCTGCTTGTTACAAGGAAAAAAGACTAATCTATTTTAAACATCTATGTTAATTATGGTAAAATAGAACAAACTGATTACATGAAATAGCTGGGAATTATATTCGACAAGAGGCTAAGATTACATCAGTATATAGAACAGGTGATCGAAAATCCAAGAAACTTAAACACGCACTCTCCAAGTCTGCAAAATAATTTGGGGTTTACGATCAGACGTTAAGATTATTTATAAGGAGTCAAAACTGCCTTTAACCTCATGTTAGTCCAAGATCCGGCTGCAAGATTACTACGTTCATCGAGTGTATGAACAAAATCAAATTTTTCGTAAAATTGTGAATTACTGAATACAGTTTTGCCGACTTGCCTATAAAAATTCGGCCGACAGTATGCTTAATTAAAGTCCACCGCTGTGGTGTCGAGGTAGCGTGCTGCCTTGTCATGCAGCGGGCCCGGGTTCGATCCCCGGTCGGGACAGTTTTTCTGGGTGAGGTTTTTATCGGGGTTTTTCCTCATCTGTAAGACAAATGTCAGGAAAACGTTAAGGCCCAAACGGTCCTCGAAATCATATGGCCATCGCAATCATCATTCATATTCATCTAGATTAAGCTTAGGATTAGGGACCCTTCTGGCGTACCACTATCATCATCATCATCACCACCCATCATATCATCGGGGCAACGTAACCCCGCCTTCCAGGCGCCCCAACCTCAGAAGTGGGTTACAAGTACGCTATGCCAGGAGAGAAAACCAGGAATGTCGAAAGACAGCCTGAGGCATTTGCAAAAAAAAAAGAATGTTTAATTAAAATATAATTTATTTATTTATTCGAAATCATTTGATTCACTTATTATTAAAATAAATTATAATCCAGTTCGCACAAATCGATGTATAGAGCTTGAAAAGTTTTAGTTGCCATTGCACACTTGGCCGTAAACCTCCTCGCGGCTACAGGAGGCTGTGACACCAATCAGTAATAAAATGGCGGTAAGTACGTATTTATTGTTTTATATTGTTCCCTCGCAGCAGGAAATAAAACCACTGCCCTTTATGTATACAATGTATATACAGAAATATATCCAAAAGGTAGTGTTAATATACATTATACGACACAAATCACAGCATTTTAAATGAATTGAACTTTATTTGAAAGAATATAAAACAATAAATACATACTTACCGCCATTTTATTATTGAATTGTGTCACAGCCTCCTGTAGCCGCGAGGAGGTTTACGGCCAAGTGTGCAATGGCAACCAAAACTTTTCAAGCTCTATACATCGATTTCTGAGAAGTGGATTATAATTTATTTTAATAACAAGTAAATCAAATTATGTCGAATAAATAAATTAATTGTATTTTAATTAAAGACATTGGCGGCCGAATTTTAATAGGCAACTCGGCAAAAATGTATTCAGTAATTCACAATTTTAACAAAAGATTGATTTTGTTCATACACTCGATGAACGTAGCAATCTTGCAGCCGGATCTTGGACTATATGGAGTTCCTAATTTGGTAGATGCTCTAAACAATAACCTCAATATAATAAAACTGAGACGGGTACAGAAGGTCGTTAGCATTAAAATTACCAAGGGTTTCAGGACAACATAATAGGAGCAATTTGCATGTTGGCAAGAAAATTCCAATCAACATAAAACTAACAGAGAGAGCTAAATTGAATACAATATAATACGGGGAAATTCAAAACACATAGTACTACTGCAGAAATTGTCCTGTCCGTTCAATACAGTTGATGAATTCATCGTGTAGAAAGTTTCAGTATCGAAGTAATGACAGACGAAAAACTCTTTGTTCAAATTTACACTGATGGCGATAAAACCGAAACAGCGAATAGATCCAGTATACAAGTCTTCACAAACACAAAAACAGTCTTCCAACTACAATATCTTCTTCCTTCCAAGTATTAGGCCAAGGCCTGTTACGCCCCTATAGAAAATTTTCCCTCCAGCGTTTCATAGGACGGCCCAGTGATCTTCGTCCTCTTGGTATATAATTATAAAAAGCTTTGGGGATCCGATTTGAACTCATTCTTTCAAGAAGGTGTTTCCAATTTAGTTGGTACTGTTTAATATATTCCAAAATTGGCGTAGTCTTCAATTCTTTTAAGATATCGGTGTTCCTTTTCCGATCCCATCTGGTGTAACCCGCTCATCTGCGCATGAATCTCATTTCACAAGCCGTTATTCTGCTTTCATGTTGTCTTTTTAGTGTCCATGCTTCACTACCATAGGTCAACACTGGTCTAGCCAAAGTGTTATATAAACGTAATCTGGTGTTTTTTTGTACAAGGGATGGTTTCATAACTTGATTAATAATTCCTAAACTTTTATTATAACTAGTAATTTTTTCAGGGATATCTTTTTCATCCCAGATAGAGAGATAATATCCAAGATATTTAAATTGATTAGATCTCTCTAAAATTTTATTCTGGAGACAGATTTCACTTTGTATGGGGTCCTTCCCATGAAATGCCATAATTTTAGTTTTGTTAATTGATATTTCCATATTAAATTTTTTGTAAATTATAAATTATAAATTGATCGTTGCAAAACATTTTCGGAAAGTGCCAGAAGAGCTAAATCGTCTGCAAAAAGAATAGCATCGAGTTTGAGGTTCCTATTGATGGGTATATATCCTCGTTGTGTTTTCCTCCATTCGTTTATTAATTTATTCATATATATAATAAAAAGCACCGGTGAAAGTCCACATCCCTGTCTTACTCCAGTGCCAACTACAATATAAAATTAATAATAGATGCAGCAATCATCAAGCAGAACAGCTCTCTATGTTAATAGCCCTTGAGAAGTTACAAAAATGAATAGCATCACAAAGAAAATTGCAGGAACTATGGATATGCTTACGTACAACCATAAACGCAAGAGACTAACAGAATGTATAAAAATAATGTACGGACACTACAACTTAATATCACCTAACAAAGCCACACTTCCCAATTGACAAAATTAGACTAAAATTAAAAAAAGAAAAATGCTACATCAACATTAACAGCCTTCACAACATGTCATGGATTATTTTTATAGATTTAAAATGATGACTTGCGTGTGCAAACAAAACCCGCAAGCAGTTGACCATTTATTATGGGAATGCGAAACATAGAATACCGGAAGGGATGATTTCGCAAAACTGTCATCAAATCGGGAGGAAAGTGGTAAGTACAAATTAATGAACTTATGGAAAAATCCTCAACTCGTGCCCAACTCAGGGTCGGGTCGAGGGATAAGTCCGTATATCTTATAGAGGTCTGTCAACTACAAGGGTGCCGGCCGACCACTCATGGCGCACCGTCACAGGGGCGGATGAACGAAATGATGAGATGAGTATGGAGAAACTGTGGAATGAAATTTGTGGCACGAGAAGACGGGAGAAACCCCGAGAAAAACCAGCCCAACCTCCGTTTCGTCCACCATGAAACCCACATGGAGTGAACGAGACTCGATCTCGGGACTCCAGCGGTGAGAGGCGAACGTCTAACCGCATGCGCCATGGAGACGCGAACTTATGGACAAACATTATAAAGATTTTTAAAAAATGTATTAATTTGTTTCCTGTTCAATGCCCCAGGTTGTCACTTCGACATTTCTGGAGTTCTCTCCTAGAACTGGCGTAATTGAACCCACTTCTGTGGTTGGGGCACCTTGAAGGCGGGGTTACGCTGCCCCGAAGATATGATTGGATGATGATAATGATGATAGTGGTGCGCCAGGAGAGATATTATCAAAATTGAATTTGACAATTTACAAACAATATAAAGGTGATCTCAATTGGCAGGGGTAGTAGGGAATTAATGTTAATTATATATAATGAATACTGTATTATAAATAATACAAGTGCACAGCATGGTTTGTGATGTGACATGCTGTAAAAAAAGCTCCAATATCTGACACACAATTTTATTTGAAAAAACCCGGGATGAAATCATGAACTATCTAGAATTTGACATAAGAATTAAACTTGGTAGTTTTGGGAACCTAGTGAAAGCAGGTTGCGATGTTGTTACTGACCTCCTATTAAAGTATTTACGACGAGTCTGCGCGGACTCATCATAAGCAATTCAGCAGCAGGAAGCGACGCGTATGAATTTCTTACTACAGTAAAACACTCCACGGGATCGTTAACTCTATTCCACACAATCAATGTTCGCGTGTGCAAGCAGCATTTCGAGATACCTCATGTTATTCCCTCAATAATAATAATAATAATAATAATAATAATAATAATAATAATAATAATAATAATAATAATAATAATAATAATAATAATAATAATAATAATAATAATTAGGACAAGAGCCCAAGTTGGACCTCGCCTTCTCGCAGGATACATCTTATCTCTGTATATCATAGACGACCTTCCACCAGTTGAAAATGTCGCTTCTTCACATCCTCAACAAATATATCCAACTATCTAAGCATTAGAATATTCCCAGCTGACCTCTTACCATCTGACTTTGATTGCATGGATGATTAGGTATGTTTATATCCGTTCTTTGTACGTGTTCAATTTACGTACATAATCTGGTGATTTATAAAATCGATACAGTTCTGAGTTATATATAATTCCCCAACCATTTGTATCTTGTATGTTCCAAAATGATGGACGGGGTTTTAAGTAGTTGGTATAGCTTTACAAACGAAACTGGATGCGAGATTATTTACTATAATGAAAGAAAAACTGTGAAAGTTTCATATCCTGTATGCAGTAATTTGTTTCTTGTCATTATTACGGCGTCAGCGTTAAATTTGTGAAAATGACGATTCCTGTGCAGAAGTCATTCTATGTTGCAATTTGCGAGGTCTGATTCCATTGTTGCAGTGCAGCGAGCTTTCCGACGGCAATTTGGAATTGATCCTCCAACAGATACAATTATCCGTCGATGCGATGGTATAAGCACTTAGAAACAACTACATGTATCTGTAAAAGGAATAATCCAGGACGTCCACGAACACCAAATGACGCATCGGCCCGGATGACATGATTCATTCCCATACCCTCCACGGTCTTCCGATCACACACCTTGTGATTTCTTCCTGTGGGGATATGTGAAGGACATGTGTACGTACCACCACTTCCGGTCGACCTTCCAGGCTGGCTTGAAAAGGATTGTTCCTGCTATTGAATCCATTACTCCAAATATGCTGATCAAGGTTTGGGAGGGATTCGACTATCGGCTAGATGTGTCCCTTGTGACGAAAGGTGCTCACATCGAACACTTATAAAGTATGTTATGAAACTCGAAGATTTTCTCTTAAATCCCATGTAACTTTTGTTATTTTATATATATATATATATTATATATATATATATATATATATAATTATGTCCACCGCTGTGGTCTCGAGGTAGCGTGCTGCCTTGTCACGCAGCGAGCCCGGGGTTCGATCCCCGGTCGGGGCAGTTTTTCTGGGTGAGGTTTTTATCGGAGTTTTTCCTCACCTGTAAGGCAAATGTCAGGAAAACTTTATCCCCGAAATCATATGGCCATCATCATCATCCTTATTATTATCATCCTTCACCGGTGTGGAAAGCAACGGGAAGCTACCACACCTACAATTCCCTAGTAAAGATGCAAGTATAGCATGAAAACGCTATTATTGCAGTGAAGGACCTGCCTTCGGACAGAATTACTATGGATGGATGGATATATATATATATCATGAAAGAGAAATTAAATAACTTTGAAACCCCGTCCATCATTTTGGATTATCCTGTATTTTACTAGTATCTTTCTTTCAAAAGTTATATGTTTCATTATATGCAATTATGATAGCCTCCGGATTTAACAATCTAACATCAATACGGATTTAATGCCCATTTTGTATAAACGGCATTTAGTATATCGACTTAGATATTTGGATTTGAAATATCTTGTAGATCAATGTAACATCTATTAGCATTCACGACCGATTCTTAATATTAAAGGTATAAACTCTATAACATTTCATTCCTTCAATTCCAATACATTATTTCATCGCCTTTTTTTTTCTACCTACCACTATGTATGTTGTCTTCTTATCATCAATTATTCTTAAACTCATTGGTAATGCCGCTTCCTTAAAAGCTTTAAAGACTCTTATATATCCTTCCCAAATTTATGTCAATATCATCAGAATAGGCTAAAAACTGCGTTCATTTATACAAGTCTATTTCACACTGATATATATCTGTATCCCTAATTCTTTTTTCCCCCAAAGCGAGATTAATAAGTAGACATGACAGCAAGTGTCCCTATCTTAATCCATCTTAGCCAACATATCAGATAATCCATCATGTATCTGTACTTGGCACTGACTGTTGTCTAATGTTACTATCACTAATCTGATAAATTTATCTGGCATCCTACACTCTTTCATTGCTGACAATAGATGACCTCTATTTATGATACCATAATGTATGAACAGTGATGATTTCCATTATTAAATTCAGGTGCTGTTTTCGATATCTGTCGTAAAACAAATATCTGATAGGTTGTTGAATTACCACCTCGAAAACCATATTGATAATTACCCTTGTTTTCCGTATGCGCGTAACAATGTAAACGCCTCTGCAGTTTTCGCAAAGAGTTGTATTGCCTTTTTTTTATGTAGTGGACATAGTATCTTTCATTTATCAGGATTTTTTTATTCTTTCAATTATAGTGATATTGTCAACAGCTGTGGTCTCGAGATAGTGTGCTGCCTTGTCATGCAGCGGGCCCGGGTTCGATCCCCGGCCGGGACAGTTTTACTGGGTGAGGTTTTTATCGGGGTTTTTCCTCCCCTGTAAGACAAATGTCAGGAAAACTTTAAGGCCCGAACGGTCCCCGAAATCATATGGCCATCATCATCATCATCCTTATCACCATGTTCATCCTTCACCTGTGTGGAAAGCAACGGAAAGCTACCACACCCTAGTAAAGCTGCAAGCATAGCATGAAAATGCTATGGTTGCAGAGAAAGACCTGCCCTCGGGCAGAATTACTATAGATGGATAATAATAATATTAAGAGGGTCTAATAACAATAATAATAATAATAATAATAATAATAATAATTATTATTATTATTATTATTATTATTATTATTATTATTATTATTATTATTATTATTATTATTATGTCTACCGCTGTGGTATTGTCACGCAGCGGGCCCGGATTCGATTCCCGGTCGGGAAAGGCTCCTGGGTGAGGAATTTTTTTCGGAGTTTTTCCTCATCTGTAAGACAAATGTCAGAAAGCTTAGGGCCCAACGGTCTCCAAAAATCATCCGGCCATCATTATCACCTTATCATTCTCATTATCATCATCACCGGTGTGAGAAAGCAACGGGAAGCTACCAGACCTATAATTCCCTAGTAAAGCTGCAAAGCATAGCATGAAAATGCTATGATTGCAATGAAAGATCTGCCCTCGGGCAGAATTACTATGGGTGGATTATTATTATTATTATTAGTAGTAGTAGTAGTATTGGTGAAATATAGATTGTGAATGAAAAATATGAAAGAAAGCGTTTTGCAGTTGAAATCGATTATTTGAAGAGGCGAAAATTGTAAATAACCCCTAATGAATTATGAGACCGATAAAAGCTAAAGAGAATGTGATAGATATAATTAAAAAGAGGGGAATGAAAATATTTTTGACATCTAATGAGAATGCAACAACAACGATGGCCTAAAAAATTAATTTAATGGAGATCAGCAGGCAGAGGTATTTGAGGAAAACCAAAAAGATCATGGTAGCAAAAAAACTAAAAAAAGTTATTTCATCATAGGGAATTCAAGAAGAAGATGTCTTTGATCGAGAAATGGAAATTGGGAACGGGAAGGTGTCTTTAGTTGCAAAATCCTTAAATAACAATATTCTAGTGAAATTGACAGTCTATGATTATTGGAACGGAAAAGAATTTGGTAACTAGATTAATACTTCTGGGTTACTTCGGTTACATCACGTGCTACTGACATCTTGGGCATATCCATCCATAGTAATTCTGCCCGAGGGCAGGTTCTTCACTGCAATCATAGCATTTTCATACTATGCTTGCAGCTTTACTAGGGAATTGTAGGTGTGGTAGCTTCCCGTTGCTTTCCACACCGGTGAAGGATGATGATGATGTGATGATAATGATAAGGATGATGATAATGATGGCCATATGATTTCGGGGACCGTTTGGGCCTTAAAGTTTTCCTGACATTTGCCTTACAGGTGAGGAAAAACCCCGCTAAAAACCTCACCCAGAAAAACTGCCCCGACCGGGGATCGAACCCGGGCCCGCTGCGTGACAAGGCAGCACGCTACCTCGAGACCACAGCGGTGGACCTTGGGCATATAATATAATTTATTTTCCCATGGAAGTTGCAATTCATAATAACACTTAACAATGACTTAACTGGCAGTTATTTTCGTTAGTTTCTTAAGTTTAAGACAATTGTGAATTTTTTTTTTTTTTTAATGTCGGTGTATTCCAGTTAACTTGGATATCCTGTAATAGGCCCCAAAAATTTAGAGCCATCTTCCGATGCTACCTATTGTTAACATGGCGTTTTGGTAATTATGAAGAAACGTTGTATGAACGTTATAATAAACAGTTAATTTGAACTAGTGAACGACGTTTAATATTCATGAAACAAATTATTTATTCTCAATACGGCGGTGAACTAGTTTAGTATATTTAATATTTATACGCATTTTTATGGTTTGTTAAGCAGTTTTGAGGATTGAGGGCGGCGAAGACTCCCTTCTTGCATGTTTTCTGAACGCGAAAATATTATAATTTTGGACCTTATATTAAATATTAGTTAACACGCATCATCTCATTTTCGATATACTTACTTACTTACTCACTGGCACTATCGAACCCGTAGGTTCATGGCCGCACGGACATAAGCTCTCCATACATCCCTATCCTGAGCTAATGCTTTCCAATCATTCCCTGTATAATCTACTTCCCTCAAATCATAGTTAATGTTGTTCTCCCACCTCATTCTTGGTCTACCAACTGGGCGTTTTCCTTCTGGCTTTCCTACAAGAAGTTTCCATGCACGTATTTCATTCCCCATACGCGCAACATGTCCTGCCCATCGCAGTCTACGGGACTTAACTGTTCTTATTATATCTGGCTTCCTATAAAGACCATGTAGTTCATTGTTGTGTGAAGTCTTCTCCATTCACCTGTCTGTTCATCTCTCTTTGGTCCAAACATTTTCCTAAGAACTTTATTCTCAAATACTCGTAATCTCCTTTCCTCCCTTAAAGTAAGAGTCCATGTTTCGCACCCATATAATATCATTTTCGATATACAAAGGATAATTTTTGATTATGCATCACTTTTAAACACGTCGGTCTTGAATTTAAAGGTAATAATAAATTCAGACTATCATTATTCCTTTTTGTCTAGCTTTAGTTGTTAGTAATATCACATTTATTTAAGTGCATTTTTTATATTGCTTCAGTTTTAAATGAAACTTAATAGTATATTACGATGCGAGGTTCAGAAGTGATTTTTACAGAATCGAGGAAAATGTTTAAAACCCGAGCGAGAGCGAGGTTCTTAATTTCCGAGATTTTGTAAAACAGTTCACAAACATGCGTTGTACATTCATTTTTTTTTTTTTTTTTTGCGTGATGGTGTTTTCAAAATAATAAATAATTGTAAAATAATAACTTCTTTGTTGGAAATATTTGCGTTCATTATAAACAATTGACTAACGTTAACAGTGTGGGAAATTTTTATTAGTTGAAACTACAGAGTGCCTTGAGACCAATTAGTGATGACATGGCGTCAGTGCGTATTTATTGTTTTATATTGCTTCAAATAAAGTTCAGTTCATTTAAAATGCAGTGATTTGTTCCGTATAACTACCTTTTGGATTTTTTTTTTGTATAGGCATATACATTGTATATAGTATACATAGAGAACAGTAGTTTTACTTCCCACACCTGGGTTTATAATCTAATACAAAAAATGAATGTTTGTATGTTTGTTTCTACTTTATGCGCGGCTATACCGTGATCCGATTGTGATGGGGCTTTTTGCAAAATGTTCAAGAGATTCCCGGGATGAACATAGGCTATAAGACAGTTGTGATACTCAACTCCTACACCCTTAAAAATTGCCCTTTGTAGTGGAAAACGTGAAAAAAATATAGCTATTTGGACGCTTAAATGGCTTACGCTGCCTAAAACATAACAAATACACAAAATTAATGTACACAGAATTGAATATCTCAAAAAGCTCTACAAAAAAGTCCGCAACAGCATATGTTTTATATCTTTCGGATAACTCATAATAACCATTTTTTGTCTTTCATTGACGTCAAGAAGATTTTGAGAAGTACGTAGATTCCTGTGCAAGCATATCAGCACATGGAGGGTATTCTTTTACGGATAACTGACAATAACAAATTTTGTCCTTTAGCTCATTTATGCCAAGAAGATCGAGATAAGTAGATTCCCGGGCAACAGCGGGTAATCTTAAAATAATTACGATGTACATTTATAATTATTTTTTATTTTACTTGTTCAACTAATTATAAGAAGTACATTAATATTCGTGTTTCAGCTCATATATGCCAAGAAGATCGGTATGAGTAGATTCCCGGACAATGCCGGGTAAACAGCACGGGGTATCTAAAAATAATTACGATATAGATGTTTCCTTTTACTTATTTAACTAAACATAAAACACATTAATTTTCGTATTTCAGCTCATTTATGTCAAGAAGATCGGGATAAGTAGATTCCCGGGCAACGCCGGGTAATTAGCAAGACCGTAGGCTTTGGAGGTTTGGCACGGGAAGACGGCAGCAGCTGTAAAAACTTGAAGATAGATAGATAGATCTAAAAATATAAATTTATAATTATTTTCCCCTACACTTATTCAACTAAACACAAACACAATTAATTTTCAGTTATTTAGGCGTAGCAGCGCACGCAGGGTATGTAATATTACAGTAGGCCTATAGTTATTTGGGTTGGCAACCCCGAAATGTAGGAAGTTGAACTTTGAATCATGATTGGCATTGCTGTAAGTACGACAAAACGCACTATCGCACAAAAATAAAATTACTGTACTATTTTCACTAATTCAACAAACGACTGTTGAGGATAATCAATGGGAATGACGTCACGGTCACATCACATTTCCAAGTCATCTATTTTCTGTCCATATTTCTACATTTTTTTATCCAAAAGAAAGTAATTAAATTATTTTCTGTGCGAGAAGTAATTTACATATGGTGGAAAATATTACAATTCAATTTTAATTTTCCAAAATCTGGACAATAACATATAAGGCTTATTAAAATATTAATTTCTGGACGTGGCTAGTTAGCCAAGATCGTTAACGCGTGGTACTATTGATTTGAAGATGCAGGGTTCGAATCTCGCCGCTATCCATTGTAAGTAAGTGTCATTTATAAGCGTGCAGTAATGAAGTTTGGGTTGTATAGAAATGATAGATGTAAAATTTGAGGTAGATGTTGAATAGAAAATAGGATAAGAGAAAAGAGATGATAGGAGAAGGAGAAATAGACATCTAGTACCTACTTTTTTTCCCCCTACAAGGATCAAGTTCAAATGAACGAGAATGATTAAATAGTTCAGTTATCGTTCATACAACGTTTCTTCATAATTACTGTTTTTTTCTTCTTTTTTTATATAGGTTATTTCAAACTAAACTTCTCATTCTATTTCCATGTATTTTCTGTACTTTCCATGTTCGTCTTTCATTTCTTATTCGTGCCACATATTCTGCCCATCACAGTCTATTAGACTTAACTGCTCTTATTATATCCGGTTTCTCGAAAAAAACATGTAGTTTTCTCCATTCATCTGTTCGCCTAGTTCACAAATTTAAGAATTGTCACATTCTATGCGAAGCATGTCTGTTTTTATTTAAATCGAATTCAATGAGCATTTTATAACATGCATGTTGAAGTTTATCAGCGGGTGTATGGTGCAAATCAGCGCTTTCACTGATACCGCCCTATCTCTACTATTGATAGTATATTACTCAAGGTTGGTCGCTTTCATAAACGTGTAGTTTGTCTTAATTATCTCTTCCTAATTTTAAATTAGAAAACATTCAGTGATATGCGGTTATTTGAGGACATTTCAACATTCATGAGATTGTATGCTCAAGCTAATATGTATGTATACGTAAACTGGTAAGGAAATTGTAAAAAAATCAAAGATGTAATGACAAAGAAAGAATATGCTGTATATATGCATACAATTATTATTCTACGGATTGTTACAACCAGCGTTCTAATCCTCTTCCTTGCATGGCATCATGGATATCATTTTTCCAACTATGTTTAGGTCGTTCAAATATTTTTCTCCCTGGTGATATTCATTCTAAGATCTCCTTTGGTCATCTAATGGTTGTAAATTGTAATTGAGTGTCCATACAACTTTAAGAGTAGCTTCTGTTTATCACAAACAGTAATTAGCTTCTATCATTGATGTGTGTTTTAATGACATCTACTGCAATTTTCGTGCTTCGCGTTATTTCTGTTATTTGTATGTTTCGTATTTTATCTAATATTGCTTCTCTACATCTTTTAAAATCCACCACAGTAGCCAAACATTTCTTCCTTCAACTCAATTTTACATGTCAGCTCTATATAATAACACTTTCATAATACTTGTCTTTTGACAGTACTTGTTTCTAGCCAACCCTTGAGAATGCCGGACGCACCACTGGCGAAACGTCGGGGAATTTTACGCCTCATGACCACGGCCAACAAACCCCTAAGTTTTCTACAAATTACTTGTATATTTACATTTTTTGTACTTTGCCTTATTTTTTATAAAATACAGATTAAACAACTCATTAAGTTTTTGCCTTTATTTTATTCCACAGCAAAGAAATGAAATAAAAATACTATTTTTGTTATCTATGATCCAGAAGGCATTAGAAAAGCATAGCAACGCGTTCGTTGTTCTTCATTGTTTATAACCAAACATGGCGGTGAAATTACCATTCGATGAACGTAAATGGTTATTGAAGTGTTATTGTGAAGTGGTTAATGTTGAAGTTCAACGAGGTTGGAGGGTTGCATTTAATACACCACCACCAATAAGGGTATCAATGACAAGAACCCGGGACAAGTTTGAAGTCGATGGAACGGTTCAATATATGTTGAAAGATCGGTGCAGGTTTTTGCAAGATCCTCAAAGAAGTCATTGAGGCAATGCTCTCGTGAGATTGGTATCAAGAAACCCATTGTTCATTGAATTTTGCGAGTTTGAAAATGGAAGTTGTACATTCCGAGACATGTCCAGGCATTTAATGAGGACGACCCAGGTAGGTGACTGGTCTGTCTTCCAGATGATTTTCCAAGAGGCTGTCACTGGTCAGACTTACTGGAATGTAGAAGTCATGATTCCACTCTTAAGGGGATGGTCTGCTGAAATATGGATTAATATGATGAAATTAAAAAAAATTATTATTAAGAATCTTCTAACATTGTACTTTTAAGAAATATGCCCATATTTGATATATATATATATATATATATATAAAGTTTAAAGGGCCTTGTCCGCCATTTTTTAAATACCGTGCATTGTGGGCGTGACATACGAGCTAGAGCGTTTGACACAATAAAATAATTTTATGGTTGTCTTATATGACAATTATCCATGGAATACTTGTTCCAAATTATGTACTTGTCTAAAGAAAACAATATTATGACCTTCTCCTGTAGTTTCATTCATTTTGTAATACTTTTTTACTGTTATGTTTATCAGAAAAAAACATTGCAGCAAATGTGAAAGGAATGCCAAAAAAATGAATAAAGGAAGTGCAGAATATGAAGAATGGCTTTTGAATCATGCTAAAGAGCATGAAAAAAATTGACTGGATCCTTCAATACGATAAAGATGGCACCATCTGAGGCAATGTGGAAAAGATTTATAGATCGTTGTAAAAATGAGATACACAGTGATGTTTTTTTATATCTAAAGGCTGTCAAAAAAGATATGATATTGAATTTATCAAGGAAGAATGCCTCAGTCATATGCTTAAATGCTTAGGCACAGGTATAAGGAACAAGTGCAAGGAAAAACGCGTTATTCTGGGTGTACGAAAAGAAGGAAGTTTGTCAGAGCCAACCATAAAAAGCTAACATTTTAATACAGGAATGCCCTGAAGAACAACATTCCAAATGTGCAGCAAATTAAATCTGCAATCTACGGAGTATGCTACATTATTACACTATATCAGCACTGATGAAGATCAAAGTAAACAAGTCAAGACCCTCACCTTTTGAAGTGCTCCTTGATTCATGGTGTTTTCATAATTGTGTCATTTGCCAAGAATGGAAACCCAGCAAGCCAAAAGAAAATTTAAAAAAAGTTACAGCCTGCAATGGTAACAAAACCATGCCTGTTTATCAATGGCTGGCAGCACATGAACTTCTTTCTAGGTGTGTCAGTGAGGGACTCAGAACATCAACGAGAGCCTTCACAGCCCAATATGGTCAAAGTCCCTAAAACAAAGTTTGTGTCAAGAAGAAGAATGGAATATACTGTTCTACCATTGGCTGTGGATCAATTTAACATGGGTTGTGAAATCAGTTTGGAAATAAGGAAGGATGTCACAGGAGAAGAATTCAGTGATACAGTGATCAACAAGATAATCATCGGATCTGCGTATCCAAAGCTAGGAATACTGAACAGTCAAGAAAAGAGAGGAAAAAACTAACAAAAATAAAGCAGAAGAGTGTATGAAAAAGGAGGAGGGTACTATACATGGCACAGGAGAATTTTAGCCAGCTTGTAAGTATCTTGATACTTCATGATGGTTTTACCCGAAAACTTTTTTTTTAATTTTTTCACATTAAAATTACTCCTTTGTCCAATTGCCTTGAAATTTTCAACATATGTTCCTTGATAGTTTCTGACACTTTTCACAGAGTATTTTCAAGGAAAAGTGGATAGAAGTTGATTTACAGTATTTGAATTTTTTTAATAAATAAAATATATTTGAAGAATTCATATCTTGGTACATATTAGTTTAATTCAAACAAACATCTGTGAAGTCATGTAAGGGACAATTCTGATCTTGTATAAAAAAATTGAAGTGTCTATCTCAAGAACTATTGTGCAAGGAACAATTTATATTTGTTGTAGAATTTTTGTTAAAAAAAAACAAAAAACTCTATAACTCAGGAACTATACAACATACAACTTTCAAATTTTCTGTAAATAGTGACCTAATACAACTGAGACAATGTGCATATTTTCAAACGTGCATCTAAAAAAGTATAGATTTTGGTATTTTCACCAGACCATCCCCTTAATGATCTCTCTGAGAATGAAAATGAGGTTTACTTCCAACAAGACGGGGCTCGATCTCACTTCCATACCGATGTGAGAAATTTTCTCGATCGCAAATTCAATCAGAAATGGATATGACGAAGAGGAAGTGCTACGAAGTTCCTGTTTCAATCTCCCGATTTCACTTCTTTGTACTTCTAACTTTGGGGAACTTTAAAAGAACACGTTATACGCCACAAAAACACAAACACTGGAGGAACTTAGAGATCAGATTGAACATGCCATCAATGATATTCCATTAGCAACAATCCAGAAGGCATGTCGCTCTGTTCGAGTGCTGTTGGAAGTGTACTGTAGCAAAATATGGACATTTTGAACATGTACAGGCTTAAGAAAGCTTAAGGAATTCAAAACGACAAATATTGTATTTCTGTCGCAATTTGCTGAGAAATAACGTTTCAAAGAGTGTACACATAAATTTAAGACACTCTGTATATTAATGTAATTGTCTCAACGCTGCGTGCTTCTTCGTTAATTATGTAGCCTATAACTCCTAAATTTTTGCATTATGTCGCCCCTTTATTTTATTTTTTAAAATTTAAATCACTTAAAATGTTATTACCTACTACTAAATATACAGATTTTTCAATATTAATCTTTAATCTATTTTCCATAATATTCTTGGAGCTTTCTAACTATTATATGGTAAATCACCTTAACCATCAGTAATTACTAACTGGTCGACTCCAAAATAAAAGGTACACATTTCTTCTAAGTCCTACTCGGCACAGCGCTGGGTTAAAAATCTAGGAAACTAGTCATAATTGTGCAGTTCCTGAGCTACTGTGTTATGTGGCATGAACTGAAGACACTCCTATGTGTGCTGTTAGGTCAACGGTAAAGCATGCAGTCACTGTTTCTGTTAATGAAGGTCGCAGGTTCGCGTTCTCAATTATGCAGTTTTTTTCGTGATATTTGTATTAAATTGTTTTATGAATTAAATACATTTTATTTTGACATTTGAAATAAACCAATGTTAATGTCATAATTGTAATAATTATATTAACCACATTCAGGGTTTGTTCTAGGTAATCTCAACGTATTGCATTCAATAGGCTGTGATGCGCAGACATCTGCGCAAAAGCAACCGCATCTAACAAGTTTGTTTATGATGAATTACTCTCGGAGAGGCAGGATATCAGAGTGATGGACTGGTCTCCCTGTTCACCAGATTTGAATCCAATCTAAAATGTGTGGCTAAGATGAAAATAGAGATGAACTCTAATTGGCCTGCAAGATGCACGAAATACGAAAGATGGCTTATGGGCACAAATTCAAGACGTCTGGGATGCTCTAGCCGATCGTCCATGTGCCTGTAGAAATTTGATTGCATCATAATAGATGATGAGGGTTCATACACCCGATATTGATTTTTTTTTAAGTTTTCATTTTAGAAGATGTATTTTCTTTCCTCGTTTATTTATTAGAAGGAGGTTTTAATTTATGTTTTGCGTTTTGTGTGTGCATTAAAGCCATAAAACTCAAATATAAAATTAAATATGAAACTATATTACAGGCGAAATGCTATTCTAGCATTCAGTTAAAAAAAAAGAAAAAAAAAAGAAAGTAGAACGGGAATCGAACCCGTGAGGTTACGAACGTATATGATGTCAGATAAACCTCTCGACCACGGAAACACACTAAGCCAAGCTAAGCTCTCTCTTTCATGTTGCTTGAGTGTGCACTGCGTTAACTAGCAAACAACCCATTGCAACTACTGAAAACGTGTTGATGTGATGTGCGAGCGCTCACAAAGTTCCCCGATCGATTGATAAAATCTGCGGATGACTCATTTTTTTGTCTGAGGGTATACATATTATGTTATCAACTTCCGTTCATAACGATTTACATTTTCATCGCGAATTATTCAAAACTCTACAAAAGTAAGTTTTAAATAATGGTGGGTGGTACTCCACAGCACTGTCTATGGCCTTCAGTAACTGTTTAATTATTCTATCAAATTTGAATCCAATTTCACTCTAGAAGTATTATATTCATACATAGTTTTTGTGTAGCATTTATTAATTTAGATCTTATTAACGGTAATATTGTTTCAGTATATATATATATATATATATAGGGGAACGTGGGGCAGGATGGGGTATCTAATGTTTGATCCAATGTATTTTACATTATAAATGAGTAAAATTTTGTTCTCTGATATGGATATGTTCATTGGTATTTAATAAACAGAAAAACATAATCACATTACAAATTAATAAAAAATTCGGGGATATACATCCAATAAAACTAGAGCAAAACATTTGCCCCGTTGTGCCCCATGGATGGTGCAGAATGGGGTACTAATTTTTTATTTGTATTTTGCATTACTTATTAATAATATTTATCAGTAAACTTATAAACTATAGCACAATGATTCATTTTTCACAAAATACACAAACATGAGTGGCATCATCATCATCACTATCGACTCCAGCACAAGAGTTGTGAGCCCACTGAAGACAAGAAGGACATCTAATCCAGCCTTCTTCTGAAGAATCATGACAATAGAGACAATCATCTTCCTCAACGTCATTTTTGGCAGAGCCAGAATGATTTTTCGAAGTAGGCAGGTTTAACCTGACTGCCTTAACTTTGGATGGTCCTGATTTCGAGTCACTTTCTGGTAAAGCAAATCGTCGTTTTACAGGCCTCTTTTTCTAATTTATCCTTTTCAGAATGTTGCAGTGAACTTCTCTATGTTGATGATGTCAAAATTACACTTTCGCCTCGATTTTTTAAACTCGCTTGTTCTTTTGAGACCCTTTTGGAATGGGTGTGATATTTTCTGGGCTGGCACTTTGAAAATGACTGTGGTTTGGCGACTCTAGATTTTCAGGCAAGGAAAATGTTTCTGACGTCAGATGTTCCTGAGATTTGAAGTGTTGCCTTGCTATTATTATCAGAAACAATCTGAATGTCTGTTGTTGAAGAAGGCAAGAAATCTACATCATCAAAAACATTCACATTAACTGGCCATATCCCAGTTTCGAAAATCATTGACGGCTGTAGCCATTGTTGAGGCACGTACGTAAGCACTACCCGTTCTGCCAGTTGGAAGGCAAGTCCTCGAAATTCATTTACACTGAGGCCGAAGAGATGGGCTTCCATTTTTTTAGGTATTCAAGTTCGGTTTCCTGCTCTTCACTAAAAACGCAGGAGAAATTTTCCATCGATTTCCTTACTGTGTAATCCACATTTTCTCTCTTTTTCTTCACGTGTCGTTCCAGAGTTGTTTGAGGCACTTTGAATTGACTAGCTGCCGTTTTGTACACCATTGATACATTTGTAACCGCATTAACGCTTCTAGCATAGACACAAGGGACAATTCTTCTCTCTGTGTCTTATTTTTATAATTCCTCACCATTTTGAAACTACACAGAGGAAAAGAGTCAGTCAGTAATATGAAGACCGCATGGGGCAAGACGGGGTAGTACCCTGTCTTGCCCCACCCCATTGTGCCCCACGAACTTAATTGTAATTTATGACGTTATGACCGGATTATTTTGAAACAAAACCTAATGCAGTAAACATGTTTAGAAAGAAAATGGAATAATCTTTAACACAGTAATTGTTAGATATTATTCAAATGAAGCTTAGATGTATTTGCATGCACTGAAGAGAAGGTGTAATATTGCAAAAATCTCTTCACAACTGACCACACAAGCAAAAAAGTAACAAAGACTTCACCGATGGCGAAAAACTGATCTGTACAAGCAGCTGAGACGTTACAGAGATACTTTTGAGAAATTCCGATATATCGTGCCACATACTGGGAGAAAAATACACGTACCCCATTCTACCCCACTACCGCATTCTGCCCCCTGTTCCCCTATATATATTGGTATGTTATCGTGTGCATTTTCGATATATTACTAATAATGTACACTTGTAGTATGTTCTTCGTTATTTACATTCACGCTTATAATTCGTACGAAGATCTGTCCTTATTTTAAATAACCCTGTATGTTAAACATGCATGTGTGCTCTCTTTCTCTCCTCTATCTATCTATCACATATATATGAACAATGAACAATGGTATGGTTACGCCAAGCTCAAGTACTCGCCCAATTCTAGGAGTCTCAACTGGTATTGCTGTTCTACAAGGTATTGACTGTCCCTATTTGGCTATATGATTGCGAATTTTTAACTTCAACAAAAAAAAACAAAAATACCATAATGCATCACAAATAAGTTTATAAGAAGTGTATTTGCTTTGACGCATTTGGATAAAAGAAAAACATCATGAATCAATATTTAAAACTGAAGGATAAAATGAAACAATATAGGTAAAATTGGTGGAAACATGTTGAGAAAATAGAATGAACACAAAATAAATAAATAATAAAACCAGAATGTAGAAGAAATTACGGACCAATTTTTAAAATTGAAATAGATCAGAACAATCATTACGGGTTCATCCAGTAAAATATTATTATTATTATTATTATTATATTATTATTATTATTATTACCATCATCATATTATTTATTATTATTATTATTATTATTATTATTATTATTATTATTATTATGTATTCATATATTATTATTATTATTATTATTATTATTATTATTATTATTATTATTATTACTAGAGCGTATTATTTTAAAAGATAAAGGTATCCCAATAAACAGAATGTACTATTTTGCAAGATGTTATAAACAATGTTTAAAAAAAAAAGATCTCCTAGTGTAAATATTGTATACGGGATTTCGGTAAATACAATGGACTCTCAAATACGGGATTATCAGGTCAACATTTTGTATGGTGGCGTTGTATTGTTCGCGAGTTGTGTACTAGAGATTTGCAATTATCTCCTGGAATGCAGGTCATTGCTCAGTTGGCTTTGTCTATATCAAAGCAGGTGAGATAGAGATGCCAAATAAGACAGAAGAAAAAATATTGGAACTATGGCAAATTAATGAAGAGTGGAAGATAAAAGAGGATGACACAACTGCATATCTCGGAAGAACAAATGTCTAGATAAAATCGGATCACTAGATCACCAATTCAGTTTAACATGTTCAGTACGATTCACTATAAAAATTCTAAACGTTTGAAGAAGTGAGTTCAGTTTTTATATTTTTTGCCGATTTTATATGGAATGAACCTTAAATGTTTTATAGATTTATATTTCAATAAAATAATAATAATGTTTATTCGTAAAAGAAGGAATACCTTCTGGCTGTTGAGGAACGTACGACATCGTACATGTAGTAAATATGTATCAAGTGGAACGAACGCTGAATGACTTCATAGGCCGTCTCACTGTGAGAATCCGAGATTTCTCATCCTCTACTTCTTGGTACCGGTACATGACACTCTTGTGGCCAGCACGCACCTTCAACCGCTCTCGCTTATGAGCGAGTGGGGGTAAGACAGAGTTTGACCACCTTTAGCATCGACTGAAATAATACTATTTCCGTACGCATGTTTATAGTAAAGATAAAATTATATTAAATGCGAGATTAATTGGGAGATTACAAAGCGGGAGAATGAAAGAAAATACGATTTATTTTTATAGTAATTCTGACCGAAGGCAGGTCCTTCATGCTATGCTTGCAGCTTTACTAGGGAATTGTAGGTGTGGTAGCTTCCCATTGCTTTAAAAAAACGATTGAGTGGTACAAATAACACTGAGCAACAAAAAATATTTTTTTTTAGTCTCAGAAAGAAACATATGTGATTCTGATAGTATATTTTCTCCTGAATTAAAAAATGATGCCGGTTTTTCTCCATCATGCAAGGTTTCCGAGAGACAGGAATTTATATTTTCAAACACTATTATTTTTTACATTCGTAACTACACATTATTCCAACATTCGGACTCACCTAGAAAGTAAGAAATGACGATTTTCTGCTATATTTCACCTGTGGAGCATCCCTCTTGATGGTCCAACAATAATCGGCCAGCATATTAGGATTCCATTTGCCTTGATATCTCTTTTCCATAGCTGAAATCTCCTAAGTTAGCTCATTTGGTTTTATTTTACAATGGTCAAATGGACGAAAAAACGTTTATTTAAAAAAATATTATTTAAATCCATTAATTGAAATTGAAAAAAAAAACTGTGGGTGAAGGATAAATTCCGAATACATATTTGAAAACACGATAAAAACTGCATTAAGTACAATTATTGGTACTCTTGAGACAAAAATCATGTTGACCAGTGTAAGTAAAGTTAAATTAAAAGGTTATACTTTTGACAGAGTGAAAGTAAAGCAAGTGCATATATTTTTATTTAATACATTGTCGGCCGCGATGGACTAGTGGTTATGCTCCATGCCTCTGATCCCGGGTTCAAACCAGGCCGGGGTCGATGCATTTTTTTAGGACCGAAAAATCCAAGGAGCATGTCGTCCGGGAAGAACTTCAAACCGTGGTTCCGAATCTGAAGATTTTTCAGGCTCTTAAAACATTCTTAAGCCGAATAAAAGGGCCTCTAAGCAAAATTTACCGATCTCAACGTCCTAGTAATATCGTAGTTGCCTGTTAGATGTCTCATTGAGTCGGAATATTGACCGCATTTGCCATTCATGACATCTATGAGCAAATTAGGTAACTAAAAATTAACTTCGTTTATTTACACCTAACAAAGGAGAAGCTATGGCACAACAATGAGCTACGCCATTATAGATAGATATATTTTATGAATTAGTTTACTTGGGATATGGATATGCATAATCAAAACATGTTTTGTGACTTAAAGTTTTTTCGAAGAAGAACACATACCTAAGCTTATTCATATATATTATTTTTTTAATGATGGTGATTACTGGTTTTATTTTAATATAATACTTGAAATGTTTTTTTTTTCCCCTATACCGTGGATGGTTTTAATGCATTGAATAAAAAAAATCATATAAACACTACGCAGGATAATTGGGGCGCTAAGAATAATAACAGCAGATTCCAACAGACATAGAATTTTGAGATAGAAGCATGACCGTGAACAGCTGTCATTTACTTTTCATGTGATGAATATCAAACGAATTGGGATATGCCAAAACTCTCATTTTCCACCTTTAAAAATTGTCCGTAGTGAAAACGAACACATTCTTAGTGTAAAAATGGCATATCCCAACTATGAGTGATTTACTTTATGTCCGCTACACGTTCATGGCATTGGAGTGAACAGTAGTGAATTAATCAAATGAACAGGGAAGAAGATTCCCGGGCTGTTGGCCGTGGTCTAGAGGCTTGAAGCTCCCCGACGTCTCGCCAGAGACTGCATCTGGCATCCTCAAGTGTTGTTAGTCTCAAGACAACCCTTGAGGATGCCGGACGCAGTATCTGGCGAAACGTCGGGAACTTCAAGCCTCTAGACCACGGCCAACAGCTCGGAAATCTTCTTCAAAATCTTCATAATAACTCCGGCTGTGAAAGCCTAAGTCAGAACAGGCGAGACTTTGTTGACATACAGAATGGAATCAATTCAAACTTTGTAATTAAAAAAAAAAGATGTTGATGGCGCTCCTTTGCTTTTACGTAAGGTTTCATCTACACTGCTCAAAAAAATTAGGGGATATTGTAGAATAACCTATTAAGACTATGTATTTTGGAACAGTATTGGATGCAATCACTTTCTATTACTCCAAGATAATGTAAACAAGAGTTTGAAGTTGTTACGTAACCTCGGTACCACACCAGAGGGCAGTGTCTGTACTGTTGATGTGAAAGGGTGGTGTGGGGGTGAATGTTTTGTTGCTGTTTATAAATCTAGCCCAGTTTTCAGTTAGTGAATGACTTGCCTTAGGGACAGTGATGCCTCGACAACGTGATTTACCTGAACCAATGGCTTGGAGGGCCATAGGAAGGATGGAAGCTGGACAGACACAACAAGAGGTGGCACAAGCCATTGGGGTGTCTCAAAGCGTGATTTCCAGACTTTGGAATCATTTTCAAAGAACATACTGTTCACAGAAGAGCCGGACAAGGTCGACCAAGGGCAACAACAGCAAGGGATGACCGTTACCTCTTGTTAACAGCCCGTCGGAATAGACAGCAGAATGCAACTCAACTGCGAAATACACTTCAAACAGCAACAGGACGCAGGGTGTCAACTCAAACTGTCCCTAATCGACTGCATGGAAGTGGTCTCTATGCCCGTAGGCCCATGGTGTGTACCAGGTTAACTCCACAACACCGTAGAGATCGCAGAAACTGGGCGGAGGAACATCGTGGGTGGAGGCATGCTGAATGGAGATCAGTTCTTTTTTCTGATGAGTCGCGATTCAACGTGGAATGTGATAGTCGGCGTGTATTCATCTGGAGAGAAAAAGGGACACGAAACAATCCAGCTTTTGTATGTGAAAGATCCCCATATGGTGGCGGTGGATTGATGGTGTGGGCAGGAGTCAGTAGTGGTGGACGTACGGACCTCTACGTCATCCAAGGTGGTACTTTGACTGCGGTAAGGTATAGAGATGAGATTCTCCGACCTTTTGTCGTGCCTTATGCTGGTGCCATAGGTGATTCTTTTCTTTTTATGGACGATAATGCACGACGCCACAGAGCTGGCTTGGTGGACGACATGCTGGAAGTGGAGGGTATCGAGCGTATGCAATGGCCAGCTTCCTCCCCGGACTTAAATCCGATTGAGCATGTGTGGGATGCATTAGGCAGGCGCATTGCAGGCAGACCAGCACCTCCCACAACTGTTCCAGAGCTGCACATTGCTCTTATGGAAGAGTGGCCACGTATCCCCCAAGAACTCATTGTTAACCTCATTGCATCAATGCCACACAGGTGTGAGGCAGTGCTGGCTGGCCGTTCGAGGAGACCATACGACATACTAAAGAAACATTTTCACCCATGTTAATGTTGCTTTGTTTGTTTGTTTGCCGTATTCCTAATCAGGATCTCTTTGACATCTGGTGTGGTAGAGAGGTTACGTAATGACTTCAAACTCTTGTTTACATTCTTTTGGAATAATAGAAAGTGATTGCATCTAATACTGTTCCTAAAAACATAGTCTTAATAGGTTATTCTACAATATACCCTAATTTTTTTGAGCAGTGTATTATTGTGGATCATGATAATCCTAAGATTGTTAAATTTAGTTTATAAAAAAATATGTTGATGGCGCTCCTTTGTTTTTACGTAAGGTTACATATATTATTGTGGATCATAATAATCCTAAGATTGTTAAATTTAGTTAATGTTGTTATAACTCTGAAGTGTATCAAAATGTTAATTTTAAGAAAAGAGATAAAAGTTCACATGTTTCGTTGTTTAAGTTACAGCAGAAGCACAGTGAACAGAGAAAGATAAAGAAAGCTAAATACAATGACCTAATGAAATTATTGAAATATATACCACCCATCTATCATGATTTTTATAACAGTTTTCGTCATGGTGGTGTTGATGATGTCGAAAATTGTGAAGATATGGAAATAGAGCTGGATTAGGTATTTCAAGATGTTAAATGAAGGAAAAGTCAATTTTATACAAGGTGTTTCTGTTTTGTATATTTTTTGTTCTAATAAACAACACAAAATCAGGAAAACTATTAATCACAAAGGTTCAAGAATTTATTAATAGATTTGAAATCCCTTAATTCAAATACGCAGAAAATATCAAGTCATAATGTTAACTACTTTCCACATTTTGGGGGGGAAAAAAAAAACAGAAAATGAAATTTATCTCAAAATGAACTTTGGTTGGGATCTGCTGTTATTATTCTAAGCGCCCAATTTATTAACAAACATATCCAAACATACAATTTATTTTATCTAAGAATATCAGGAAGAAAGTTTGTTCTATTCCAAGTACCCTATGCCCTGTGTGCCCGAACCCAAATGCACAAGAAAGATAATAACAAACAGGAATGCTGTGCAGAAAGAAGTAAAATATGGACTTAATTCTTTAAACTATCATGCAACATAGGGACACTTGCCATCCTAACATTTTCATACAGCGTTAAACTAAAAATACCCGTTTATATAAAAAAACGGCAATTCCAGTTACAATTATATGAATACAAAACAATGTATATAAGAGGAGAAAAGATCACATGCATTTGAGAATAAAATGCTTAGGATGCACACAGAAATGAATAGATAAGTGCATGGAGGGAACTAAATAACTAAGTCAATTATGAATATTCGAAACTATCATTAATAAGAACTCTTAGTCTCACAGAGAGCGATCGGCAGGAAAAGTGCCACGAATGGAGAATGAAAGAGGGGCAGGAAACTTCTTGTAGAAAACCAAAATAAAGTCACCCAATACGTAGGCCAAGAATGAAGTTAGCGAATAATGTTAAACATGATTTGAGGGAAGTGAATTGTACATAGAATCAATGCTTAGGATAAGGATGTATGGAGAACTTGTGTCAGAACGGCTATGAATCATCGACTTCGACTGTGTGAATACTCGCCGTAATTAAAATTAGATTTACTAATGCCCTTAGTTTTGAAAATACGCATGTTTCACATCCATAACATGCAAGATATTTTGATTTTATTTACTCCAAGGAATTCATACTTAACCCATTCGCTTCGAGTTTTAATGCTCAATGTATTTCCCCAGAAACCGGATTTAAATCACCGTAAATTGTATTCTCTATTTTCAGACATTCAAAACGAACAAAAGATAACGGTACTTGAGATCACAATAAGGGTGAAGAACAAAATACATTCTGTACTATTCATAAATGTTAACAAAAGAGTATACTGTCAAGGGATGTACACGTTATTCCAAATATAGAACAGGCAGAGTTGATCGAGTGTAATTCGTCTTCTGAGTTAAAGGCCATTTAACAGCCGGCGAGTGTACCTCGTCTTCTGAGCCGAATGGGTTAAAAGTATGTATTTCTATTACCTTCATCCGGGATAAGGAGTATTGAAAGAAAAATTGAAAAGAGTGAGATAAAAAGGGAGAATTAAAGGGAGAGGGAGGAGGGGATGAGAATTGGATTGTAAATAAACAATAACCGAGATAAGGCAGGCAGATCGGAATCAAAGTGTGAAAGTGGCGTAGGTTCACGGATGGATGCCGGTAGTGAAATCACTGGTGCGTGTGGTTGACGTCATCGCGGCATGGAAAACAACGTGCAGTCCGGTCAATATCTGGTGCGCCTGCGGCAACCCGCACACCAGGAGATGCTCATGTGTTGCCTAACAGCCCGGCGCCACAATCTCATCTCGTGCTTGTAGCTTTCTATCCAAACACTCTCAACACTTGTAATATTCTAAACGTCAAATTACGTTAGAACTTGACATTTCTAAATAAGTATATCATATAATTTAATTGTAAATTATCAATTTAACATAATTTAGTGACTTCATCTCTTACGTAAATGAGTAATCCCAAAAATCGAAGAAGTACAAAAACATATTTCACTTTACTTATTCATGGTATAATTCCTTTCAAAAAACGTTAAACTGAAAATATATAAAACTATTATTCTACCAGTTATACTATATGGTGCGAAACATGGACTCTTACTTTAAGGGAGGAAAGGGGATTACAAGTATTTGAGAATAAAGTACTTAGGAAAATTTTTGGACCAAAGAGAGATGAACAGACAAGTGAATGGAGAAGACTACATAACAATGAACTACATGGCATTTATAGGAAGCCAGATATAATAAGAACAGTTAAATCTCGTAGACTGGGATGGGCAGGACATGTTGCACGTATGGGGAATGAAAGACTTGCATGGAAGCTTCTTGTAGGAAAGCTAGAGGGAAAACACCCAGTTGGTAGACCAAGAATGAGGTGGGAGAATAACATTAACTATGATTTGAGGGAAGTAGATTATACAGGGAATGATTGGAAAGGATTAGCTCAGGATAGGGATGTATGGAGAGCTTATGTCCGCGCGGCCATGAACCTACGGGTTCGATAGTGCCAGTGAGTAAGTAAGTATTCATGGTATTTTTTTTCGTATAATTGTATATACAGTAAATACTTGTCATTTAGTGCCACCGCCAACAATAATAATAATAATAATAATAATAATAATAATAATAATAATAATAAATAATAATAATAATAATCATAATCATAATAATAATAATAATAATAAAATTCAAAAAACAAAATCAAGTAATGTTTATACTATCAGTATTAAAATATATTAAAATATTAATTTTAATTATAATAAGACAAATCACAGAATGTTTTTATTCAATTCTCCAGGTTGTTATTTCGACATTTCTGGTATTCTCTCCTAGCATTGGGTAATTGTAACCTACTTTTGAAGTTGGGACGCCTAGAAGGCGGAGTTACGTTACCTCGATGATTAATAATAATAATAATAATAATAATAATAATAATAATAATAATAATAATAATACTTTATTTATTCTGACAGAGTTAAGGCCATAAGGCCCTCTCTTCCACTCAACCAGCACAAATACAAATAAATATTTGACAAATATAGATATACACTATACTAATTATAAACAGTTAAATATACAATTAATGTAGCAAAGTAAATTTAATGTACAAACAACATTTTATAGGGTAATAACAATGATACGATAATAATAATAATAAAATAAATATGATAAATCATACGAGAAACACCAATTAATATATATACCTTACACTGGGTAATAATGAAGTCGAGGTTAGAGCAAATATAAATTTAGATTTCTTTTAAAAGATGCCAATGTGGGTGATAAATGATAATGAAGCGCCAGAAGAGTTCTTAGCCTAAACTTAACCTAAATTCCAAACCATGGGCACCATAGGAATAATTCCCTTTAAGGAAAAATTCCTATGGTATGACCCGGGAACTCATTAACAGTAGTCCATGAGGCTAGATATTATTATTTTATATAATTTATTGCCTTCCCGCCAAAGTGGTCTTAACAAAGTTCCAAAACCAGTTTTGTTTAATCTGAATGAACAATGAATACACAACTTACTAACATTTACGGATCTCTCTTAACCAAACTATAAGAAATGCTAAAATACGACGTGCTTACTCTCTTATCTCATCAACTAAATATAAATATCCTAAACTCGTGCCCAACTCAGGGTCGGGTCGAGGAATGAGATGAGATGAAGTCCCTATATAGAGGTCTATGAGCTACAAGGGTGCAGTCCGACCACTCCTGACGCACCGTCACAGAGGCGGATGAATGAAATGAAACGAAATGGATGAGGTGAGTATGGAGAAATGTGGAATGAAATTTGTGGCAGGGAAAAAGGGAGACATTTCGAGAAAAACCTGCCCAAGCTCCGTTTCGTTCACCACAAAACCGACATGGAGTGACCGGGACTCTATCTCCGGACCGCAATGGTGAGAGGCGAACGTCTAACAGCTTGCGCCACGGAGCCGCCATATCTCATCAACTATTAGTATAAAATAAATATGGAAAAATATTCAATCCCTGGATACAAACAAAAAAAAAATCTCCACCAGCCTGCCCTACACTTGACTTAAATGAGCACTTTTGTTCTTCTCCCACTGAACATCTATGTAAACAAAAAACAATTGATGAACTACTTTCCTATACACCTATAGGGCCTAATACATAATAAATTATATTTTACTAATATAGCACTGACTGGCGTTAGGAAAACACCGAATCGTATTACATCGACAGCACAAGGAGATGATCAAATTGGTATTTCTCTCTTAACTAAGTTACTTCAGTAATACTTCCAACTACAGCACATAAAATATCCAATGCATCTTATTACCGGAACCTTCCCAATAAAAAAGGAAAACTATAACAGTAAAAACTTTGCAAAAGACATCAAATCCAAGTTTACCTAGAGACTACAGACTAATCAATATGCTTCCTACACTTTCCTAATACGTAGAACGCATTATACATAAACAACTGAAGGATTATTTGAAAACTTAGCAGTTACTTGACGATTATCAATCAGGCTGTAAAACCGAACGCTCTACTGCAACTGCACTTCTAAACATAATGAAAAACATTCGTGAATCCATGGACAGAAATGAACTAACAGTATTAACTGTACTTGCCTCAGCAATGCTTTTAACTCGGTTGAAATTGATTTGTTGCTGGCAAAATTAAAAGCATTTAAACAAGTTTGTATCCGTATGATAAAGTCTTCTTCTTGGCGGAACACAGAGGCGGAAGAGCCACAAGGCTCTGTTTTGGATTCCTTTTTATTTTCTGTATCTGTAAATGATGTGGCAAATTTACTAACACTCTGCCGATATCATGTTTATGTAGAAGACTTACAAGTGTACCTACATTCTAAACCAAATGAAATTACTAAATTTATTGGCAAAATTAACAATTATCTGACTGAGATTGTGAATTGGACAAACATATTTTGACATTCCAAATGCACAAAGAGTCACAATCGATAATAATTGGACATAATAGACTTTCTACCCTCAAAACTCATAATTCCCTTGCCATCGTACTGGATTGTACCCCAATTAATTTATCCCGCACTGAAAAATCTTTGATATTATTTGAATAATCTGACTGACGTAAACGACGAACTGTCAAGCAAGATACAGCGTGTCAATAATACTTGAGTCAGATAAGTTTGATGTCCGAAAAGAATGACTATACTTCGTCATTCATTGAATTATTATATTGAGTCCGGCTGAGTAATAGAAGTACGCTGCATTCATTCCCTCTATAATTCCAGATAATTATTACTTCAAATTCCAGATATCTGTCAGCTCACTTTCACATTTTATCATTCAATCATTACGTCAACACTAAATCACAGGACAATGGATTACTAAACATAACTTATCATCGAACGACTCATTAGTCTTCCTCTATCACCACTTCATTCTCCCATACTTGGAATTTACTACCACTGGAAATCAGGAGCTACCGGTCAATAGTATCTTTCAAGCAAAAATTGATAACATTTTTAAAACCTTTACATTAATGTGTATTTCTTTTTTACATATTTTTTGAATACCATGAATTATTATTATTATTATTATTATTATTATTATTATTATTATTACTATTATTATTATTGCTGTTATATAAAATCAGTTTTACAAATTGGAACACAAATGTTTTGGTAATGTAAGGATGTACAGAGGTAGTTTGATTAACAGAGAAAAAACTCATTAAAATTATGTACAAACGATAGTCAATCTATTACCCACTTGTATGGTATTAAGTGGAATCTCGAAAGTTGGAAGAATGATTAAACCGCCAGAACGGCTAGTTCTTTACAAAGTTTCCGACTCAAATAAAATTGTGTGCAGAAATCCAAAAATTGTTTGGAAAAGAAAAAGTCTCATTATATTAATGTTTTCGGACTGTATAGCTTTCTGAAATATTCAGGAATTGGTTCATAGATGAACTTCTTTGATTTGTCGACTTCCTCAGTTGTTCCAATGAGTTCTCAAACTTCCTACAATACATTTACTAATTCGTGCCACATATTCTGCTCAACGGAGTTTCAAGAGGCATAAGTTTTCTTATTACATATTGTTTTCTATAAAATCATGTGAAACTTCTTGTAGAAAAACCAGAGGGAAAACGCCAGTTGGTAGAACAAGGATGAGGTGGAAGAATAACATTAACCATGGTTTGAGAGAAGTAGATTATACAAGGGAAAACATTAGCTCAGGAGAGGGATGTATGGAGAGCTTATGTCCGCGTGGCATTTACCTATGGATTCGATAGTGTCAATGAGTTAGTTATAAAACCATGTAGCTCACAGTAATGTAGGTTCCTTCAATTTCGCCAGTCTGTTCGTCTCCCTTTGTCAAATAATACTTATTCTCAAATACTTTGTAAACCTAGTATATTTTCTTAAAGCAAGAAGCAATGTTTCACATCCATATAATTGCAAATATCACCATTTTATATATTTTAGTTTTACATTTTTAAGTTTTAATCATATGATTAATTAAAATCTTGGACTATTTGGATCTATGTATTTAATATATTCGCGTCTGGTTCCGATAATCGAGGGTTCAAACCAAAGGATTTTTCAGATTAGCCTATAGGAAACCTGATTATTGCTTCCTCCGAACATAAGTACAGTATCAGTCCCGTGACGTGGATTTATGACACGTAAAAGAACATCAAGTCTGAAATAAGAGTCTCGTGAGGGAAATTTAATTTGTGGCCTTTCGCACCCATCTTTCAATTTCAACGCTAAAGACTAAGGTGTTATTAAATAAAATACGACCTACTAGACAAAAACATTGATAAACTTTTATATTTTATTCAATGGAAATGAAAAAAAATAAAATATTAATTGTAAAAAATGTAATTAGTGCTATACTTCTGTTTGTTATTAAATAGCTCTACAGTATGTGTTTCAATTGGTCAGTCATTCGTCCTCGATCTCTGTATTCTAAGATCGCGTCTCGGCCAATCCATGTGGACTTCATGGTGGACGAATCAGAGCCAGCAAGTTATTTTCGAAGTTTCTCTCGTTTTTCTCGGCAAAAATATCTCTCTACCGTTTTTTCCATATTTATGACATTAAATTCGTTCCATTTCAGACCTGTCCATCTGGCATCCTAGTACATCATAGACTTTCAATAATAGGAATTTCATCTCATCCCTCGTCCAGATATTACACCAGAAACGGGTGTAGTACGTTTTTGAATTATGATATAGTTTGAAAGAATCTGACCTGTGTTAGGGCGGAAAGAATTCCATTATTATGCCAAGTGTATCCCATTCAATGAATAATATGCAATATAGCGAGAATATATATAAAAGTCGATATGCTGATGGGATCAGGGACAAAATTTATCCATTGGAGAATGTAATGAACGGTGTGATAAAAATTATGTAATTATGTATGTAGTATTCTACAGACAGGAGATAAGGAATGGAGAGTTCTCTGATCTTATAGAATGTAAAGGAAACAATAATTACACTGGCCAACACACAATCTCGTGCTTTGGAAGTTTTAAATATTCTCAATATAGGCCTATTTGTGTCTCTAACTCCAAAAATAGCATCAGTTTTACCCTACCTGCCTTGTTTTTGAATTGGAATTAAGCCTGATTCAATCACACTACATATGTACTGCAAACATATACACCTTTCATGAATTAACATATAGTATTATTTACATTATATTGCACACTATTTAATAAAAGATCGGTTCTATTATTATATTTCAGTTGAACACAAGAGAATTTATTTACTTAACATGTAAGAAGGATTACTTGTAGGGCTTTCTCGAGTGAAATATAAATGTATAGTTGGGTTTTAAAAATGGCAACATGCACACCAATCAGATAATATGTACTACCTACGTAAATATTAGCTTGAACAACAGTGCTTGCAACTTAACCTTAAGAAAGGCATTTTATATTAGGTACGTATGCGTGACATGTCATACTTTAACAATTCGAGTCATTGTTCAACAGAGGCAGCAAATGTGACTAAAAGTAAATCAAGAAAACTTTATTTGACCTCTAAGAATAGAGTATTATGATTTCTTGTTCAATGTTTTAGTTATTTCAGTATATTTCCAATAATTTAAAAATATTATAAGTTTTAAATAATTTTTTTAGAGAAATCGTACTCATTGTGTTTACAGGTTCATGTTAAGATAATCTGTCATTATAATGGTTTTTTTTTAAATTGTGCATGACTTAGGAAAGTGATGTTGAATCCTCGAGCGACAAATGTAACTTTTAAGAACTATTTAAAAGTCGATGGCCTACTATCTGGCTGCTGGCCTTAAATACACGTGCTAATCATAGACGTGGGCGATCATCCAGCTAGTATAGGGGTGAGATATGGTCAGCGTGTAGAGATTCCTAGCCGTTACATGTTTTTTTTTTAACCTGAAGCCTCTATTTATTGTAGCTACCCAAATTCCTCAGGATGCTGGCCGAACTCCATGAAAAAATCCTCATGCAGACTCGAACCAACATAACTTCCGTAGCTATGCACTAAGCTATAGACTACCTTAAACGCTCGACTAGGTGCGTTACGTAAAAACTCTTAATTGTACTTTTTTTTTCAAATTGGATGCAACTTCCATCAATATAATTCTTTCATTTTATTTAACTATGCTCTCTTATAGCTAATATCGTTAGCATCACAATTCAACACACTAAATAAGACCTAGGTTAGGATATTATTTGATCCCATAAATGGATGAGAACGGATAATGGAGGTAGTTTTACAATAGAAACTCTTTTTAATTCATATCACTGTTCTAACCTTGTCTTCGTTATAAAGTCTAGGAGATTAAGATGGACAGGCCATGAAGCAAGGAGTCGACATGTGTAACACAAGCTTGTTTTTACAGATTTTGCGTTCTTTTACGTGCCTTAAATCCTCATCACGGGACCCATGCCTTCAGTTCTATTCGAAGGAATAATACTCAGGATTTTTACGCCCTAAAAAAATCAATTGTTCATGGTCGGGTATCAACTCGCAACCAATGGCGAGCATGATAACCACTAGTCCACTGGATCCACCTCAGATCCCTAACATCTATCTGAATATTATCCTCCTACCTAAAGCCCTTCTTAATTGTATTTTCTCTAAGGGTTAGCAAATAAAATTGATTCTGTAATCAATTTGAACTTCATGGCCTGCCCATCTTAATCTTTATAACGAAGACAAGATTAGGACAGTGATATGAATTAAAAAGAGTTTCTATTGTAAAACTAAATCCATTATCTATTCTCATCCCTTTATGGGATCAAATAGTATCCTAACGTAGGTCCTATTTAGTGTGTATTTCAAACAGTAATGCATAGGGAATTAACATTGTCATAAGGGATATAAAAATATAAATTTAAAATGGAGTTTCATGTCGTAGGCTATGTGTAATAACTAGAGCTAGGAGTTTTAGGTGCTGCACCCAAACGTATTTATTCATTTACTTCTTGGCTTTTAAAACGTTCAAATTGGTAGTCTTGCAAATAATACAAAAAAAAAACACGCTGTATTTTGGTTGCATTTTTTTTTAATGTGGGCACATTTGTGCACTTTTTTTCAAACTCAGGGCATTTTTATCACTCTCTTTTTTTTCCTCTTCTTTGTTGTATTGTACAAAAATGAAACTAACTAGGGAATAGTATATTACAATGCAAGGTTGGGAAGTGATTTCTACAGAAGTGAGAATATGATTAAAAACCGAACGATATCGGCAAGCTTTTTGTTTTCCGAGATTCTATAAAACACTTCACAAATGTGAGTTGTACATTATTTTTTGTATGATGGTGTTTTCAAAATAATAAATGATAGTAAAATAATAAATTATAGTAAAATAATAAATGATAGTAAAATAATAACATATTTGTTGGAAATATTTGCGATTATTATAAACAACTGACTATCGTTAACAGTGTGGCCAATGTTTATACGGTAAATGCCGAAAATAATTTACTTTAGATTACAACATGCCGTGACACCAATCAGTCAAAATGGCGGCAAGTGCGAATTTATTGTTTTATATTGTTTTAAATAAAGTTCAGTTCATTTAAAATGCAGTGATTTGTTTCGTATAATGTACATTAACACTACCTTTTTTATACACTTTTGTATAGGGCCTATCTATACATTGTACGTAGTAACCATAAAGGGCAGTGGTTTTACTTCCCGCGCGAAGTAGATAATATGCAATATTACAGTATAGTTATTTAGGTTGGCCACCATGAAAAAAATATGAAATTGAACTTTCAGTCATGGTCGTCATTGCTGTAAGTATGACAGAACGCACTATGCCGCAAAAACAGTCTTTATGATGGTATCGCATTAGTTTCATTTCAGGGTGATAGTAAAGAATCTGTATCCCGATGTCGAGCTAATACAATTCTACTTCCCCCTTGGCCATTAGTACCGAGAGGTTTTGCTGTTCTGATAAGACTAAATATTAAAAAAAAAAACGTTCTCACCTGAATGAATTCTCGCTGTGCGAAATATCTAAAAATTAGTACGTGCACCATCGCTAGGAGTAAGCTATTGAATGCGAAGAAAAGGAGCTAGAAAATGACTATAGTTAGCTATAGTGGTTTTACATTACCGCTCACTACTATGTATTTCTCACCTCCAGGGGGTTGTTTCTTTCAGTAGCCGAGGTAACTTGTTCGCTATGGCAAGCATATACCACGTGCTTTCTGACGTCGTTGCCTGTGAGAAAACGCATTCCATCAATAGTAACCATATTATCCTAGTGTAATATTAGTTTTGTTTATCCTGTTAATATAATGGGCAGTTCAAAAGGTTATTAAAAATTGAAAATTAAATTTCATAAAAATAATTTCGGCTGTGTATTCCTTAAGGAAAAAATATCACTTAATCAGTAAGATTTTTTAAGGCAAATAATGAAACTCAGAAACACCTGCAGACCAATTACACTGGTCAACATGATTTTTGTCTCATGAGTACCAATAGTTGTACTTAATGCAGTTTTTTTATCGTGTTTTCAAATAGGCTATGTATTCGAAATTTCTCCATCACCCACAGTTTTTTTTTAAATTTCAATTTCAATTAATGGATTTAAATAATTATTTATTTAATAAACTTTTTTTCGTCCATTTGTCCATTGTAAAATAAAACCAAATGAGCTAACTCAAATGGTTTCAGCTATGGAAAACAGATATCAAGGCAAATGGAATCCTAATATGCTGGCCGATTATTGTTGGACCATCAAGAGGGATGCTCCACAGGCGAAATATAGCAGAAAATCGTCATTTCTTACTTTCTAGGTGAGTCCAAATGTTCGAATATTGTGTAGTTACGAATACAGAAAATATTAAAGTGTTTGAAATTATAAATGCCTGTCTCTCGGAAACCTTGCGTGATGGAGAAAACCCGGTATCATATTTGAATTCACGAGAATAAATACTATCTGAATCATATTTTTTTTTCTTTCTGAGACAAAAAAAGTTTATTTTTTGTAGCTCGGTGTTATTTATTTAGACGAGGCGTGATCAAATATAAATTATTCAAAGAACAAAGTTTGGGTATGTGAAAAACGAGATGGATCTATTTACCAATGTTTACAAGTTCCATTAGGTAAGGCCAACGTTTTATAATTCTACGTGCTGATTCATCTAGGGGATTTGTATCAAATGTCTTGTATGTATGTAAGTCTCGTTCCACAAACGACTATCACGGGAAGATACATGGTAATACATTTGAAGAATTGTTCAAATATTAACTTCTTTGTAATATTCCATCTCGGTCTACAATAATAATACTGGATAATGCTAAATACCACTCTGTGGAAATTAATGAAGCTCCCACATCATCAAGTCGAAAACAAGAAGTGATGGAATGGTTACAAGTACGAGGAATCAAACCCGATCCTAGTGCAATATGAAACCTATATTATATTATATAGACGCTTACAAACAATTTAAAATAGATAATCTAGGAAGTGTTAATAAGCAAACTGAGTTGCGTCTTCCGCCCTACCATTGGAATTGTAATACTTCTTTTTCTTTTCTTCTTCTTCTTCCTTTCCAGGATTAGGTCAATGTGACCTGTTCCGGTCTCAAGTCCATCGTTTCCTCGGTCATCCCAAAGATCTTTTTCCATGTGGTTTGTAGGTGTTGATCTTTTTGAGTAATCTTGTATTGTCCATTCTGTCTAAATGTTCTTTCCATTGGCATTTGTGCTCTTCTAGTTTATCAACTATTGAAAATATCTCCAGTTCATTTCTTATTGATTCATTGTGTAATCTATTCATGCGTGTACATCCTTTTACGGATCTTAAAAATTTCATTTCAGTGGCTTGAATGTGTGAGATAATTTTTTGTATAAGTACCCAATAATCAGATCCATATAAAAGAACAGGAACAGCCATAATTTTATAAAACCTGAGCTGAGTTTCTCTTCGAGTCTTTCGGAGGGTTCTTCTTATGGTGCCACGCATCATTTGATATCGGTTTAATTTATTATGTATATCCCAATCGTAGCTATATGTTATATCTGAACCAAGATAGTTAAAGTGTGCTATCTGTTCTAGTATTTAATTTCATTAATCCTATAGAGTTAATTTGTGGCTGAAAGAAATATTATGTTTAAAAATTCTGATGAGCAATTTCTTTTCCTCGTGGCAATATATATAATTAAAGTAGAAGACTGGGCTAGTGCATGCGAGAATGCAAATGCACATAAAGAACAACGGTTTCATTGGGAACAAGAGGGAATTATAGACGAAGCTATCATATCTAGACGAAATCGCTGAAGAAAGCGACCAGGACGAAACTACGACACGTCGAGAAAGTGATAAGGATAATGTAAATGATGTTGAAACTGCGACAGATGAAACTAGGCATTTCGATTCTTCCCCCAGATTCACCTGAGCTGGTTTGACAATTGGATGAATGAAAGCCGACAACGTTGTAAATGTATTTATTTATTTCACTAGATGACATTGATCGGTAATGTAAAACCAAATGTCCTATAATCGTAGCAATCAGTATTGTTGAGCGTTGCAACGAACTTAATAGTTTCCAATTTTCAGTTAAGAATAAACTTCGACTACCATGACAACACTGTCATTCTCCTTACTGAAAGTAACCAGCATGCTGAAACAGAAAGTGAATGCCCGAACAATACTTCATATTATAAAAAAGTTTAGTCCAGATGATATTCAGAGAGACGAGTCTATAATCTAAAGTGCAGAGATTGTGATATTTCAATATCCATTCATGAAAAACACAAACGTAATCGTATTAAGCAGCATACAGGTAGAGCAAAACGCGCGAAGAATAAAGAATTACAATGTATTAAAAGGTAGAATGCGACAACAGTTTATTGGAAAAATACTTGGTTCATCAAATCCAAGAAATACGATTTTTTTAGTAAAACAACAAATACATTTATGGTGTGTGATATTCCTCTTTCCAAGCTGAATAACTCCATCATGAAATCATATTTGCAGAAGTATACTGGAGAGACTGTTTCAGATTAAAGCACATTATGAAAATTATACCTTCAGCCGTTGTACGAAGAAAAATTAAAACATATCACGCAAATAGTAGCTGACAAGACAATCCAGCGTATTTCATACTAAACGAATCAACTGAGAGGCAGAAAAAATGTCTTCTGAATATTTTAGTAGCGCTCCTAATTGGACAGTAAATGAAACCAATGCTGTTGAAATCCTACTCTCTGAATAAAACAGACAATGCCAGTGTGATGCAATGTTTCAACAACGAATGTGTTATATTGTGGCCTGAAAGAATAGGATATGATAGAGTGTAACTGGTTTTCATGCATGAAACATCTCATATGCTATTGGTGTTTGATAGCTAAAACATAATGTATTCTAATGTGAAACATGTGACCTGCATTGCATCGAGTTTATGAGGCACTAAAAGACGAATCTTAAATGCAAATGAATGTATGTCTTTATCAAGAAAATGTTTAAAAAAAGGCTCTCCTAGGATACAATAGTATAGAGAGTTTGGGTAATGTGGACCCCTCTGTTTGAGTAGACCCTCTTAATATCCTCTTTAATTGGTGCTGCCCTCTAACACAAAATATTTTAACTTCTTCCCATCAACAACTTTGACGGGTTCCAGGTCTGTTTCTTTTATTTTTGTGCGAAGAAGGGTTCATTTGTGATATTTAATAAAATACCACTTTAAAAGTTTTTCAAGCTAAGAATCAATTCTTGATTTCTGTTATTGAATATTACAAATATTGAAAAAACTCCTAAATATATTATATTATGTAGATGCTGTTTTAATATACTGACGGGTTTGGTTTGATATTATGTGACATGGTGGCTGTATAAAATAATTAAACATAAGAAAAGAATTTTACACGAATACATATATTTTTATCAATGAGGATGCTATCTGTAAAAACCATTCACTTGATTAATTTTATCTAATATCTTTGTAATTTTACTAAACCCAAAGACCGTCGTTTTCTGCTGTTGATGACGTGCGAATGTTATAATCAACAATAATGTTTCAAAACATTAAATAAATAGCAACGCTTTTTAATTATGATCAGTCATAAATATTTTCAGATTAATCTGTGCCTGTCTGTATGAAATAACAGAGTAAATAAACTTAAAAATAGACTAAAAACTAAGGTGGATTCTGGGGTCCACTTTATCCGAATATGGATGTTAAAGTGGATATTTCTTGTAATGTAAAAAAGTTTATAAATTATGAAGATGTTTTCATATTTGAATAAAATAACAATGCTATTTCATAGTTAGAACACAAATGATAATCACTGTTATTAAACAAAATTCAAATCCCTTAATTAAAAGAAGAAAAACAAATTCAAAACATGGGTCCAGATTACCCGAAGTTCTTCTATATTACGATGCAAGGTTGGGAAGTGGTTTTTACAGAACTGAGGAAAATGTTTAAGAACCTAACGATAGCGAAGTTTTTAATTTTTGAGATTCTGTAAAACACTTCACAAACGTGGGTTGTACATTTTTTTTTTTTGCGCGATGGTGTTTTCAAAATAATAAATAATAATAAAATAATATATTTGTTGGAAATATTTGCTTTCATTATAAACAATTGACTAACGTTAACAGTGTGTGCAATTTTCATTAGTTCAAACAAAAGGCCGTGAGACCAATTAGTGATAAAATGACAGGACGACGTGAGACAAATTAGTGATAAAATGGCGGCAATTACGTATTTATTGTTTTATATTGTTTCAAATAAAGTTCAGTTAATTTAAAATGCAGTGATTTTTTCGTACAATGTATATTAACACTACCTTTCGGATATTATTTTGTATATACACTATATGTAGTATACATAGAGGGCAGTAGTTTTACTTCCCACACGCGTGTTTGTAATATGTAATATTACAGTATAGTTATTTTATTATAGTATAGTTATTTAGGTTGGCAACCCCGACATGTAGGAAGTTGAACTTTCAATCATGGTCGCCATTGCTGTAAGTACGACAAAACGCACTACCGTGCAAAAAAGTATATTGAAATTACAGGACTTCCCCTTCCAACTTCCCCAATTGTTATAAGATGGGGTATACTTCATTAAATATTTAAAATAATAAAATTTGTGCTTGTTGTAGCAGTCGTCCTCAACAAATTAGATTTGTATAAAATATTCACCTAAGCCTTTCAAAACCGGTTCTATTTTCAAAGCTGTTCATTGGATAATAGTTGTGTTTAATGAATATAACGGTGCAAATATTTTTAAAAGTATTTACTTCATTAAAGGCTACAGTGTTTATTTCTAATCATTTTAAGGCTTTGTGAGATTTATTAACTGATGTACCAAATGATTCTTCAGCTGTGAAAAAGGGCAAAGTAACTGGCAAATAAATAGGAATTACAAGATGAACTTTTTAGTGTTTCTTTACAGCTGTCATTACAAAATTAAGAGGAATATGTTTTCAGGAAGATACACAGTCAGCTGTTTCGATGATGTGTAGAAAGTTCTGCAGGGCATTAGAAAGCAAAAGTTGGAACAGAGCTTAGCCAAAAATTCTGATTTTGACGATGTAGTTTTCATTTCCGGCTACAATATTCTCCACTTGTAACTGTTGATGTGGAAAGTTGTTTTTCTATATAAACGTATTTACTTAGTGACCAGAGGCGAGCCTCCATAAAATATGTTAAATAGAATATGTTTTAACATTTTCCTAGAGATATAACTTGAATAACATTATGTTCTAGGACTTGTTCAAGACAGACTGTTTAATATGTGAGTGAATTTTGTGTTCTATATCCATCCATAGTAATTTCTGCCCGAAGGCAGGTCCTTCACTGCAATCATAGCATTTTCATGCTATGCTTGCAGCTTTACTAGGGAATTGTAGGTGTGGTAGCTTCCCGTTGTTTTCCACACTGGTGAAGGATGATGATGATGATGATGGCCGTATGATTTCGGGGACCGTTTGGGCCTTAAAGTTTTCCTGACATTTGTCTTACAGGTGAGGAAAAACCCCGATAAAAATCTCCCCTAGAAAAACTGTCCCGACCGGGGATCGAACCCGGGCCCGCTGCGTGACAAGGCAGCCCGCTACCATGACACCACAGCGGTGGACTGTGTTCTATATAATATAATTTAATTGGTTTTCACATTATTAATATGGATAAGTAAATATGAAACTTGCACCTTCTTCTGCATCTTCTTAAACTCAAATAAAGCATAGTTTTCGTAATTTTTACCAAAATTTTGTACCTAGAATTCCTGCTGTAATAAAAAAAATAAGAATAAGCTATTTGAATAGACTATCCACTGATAATTGCAAAATTCTGCTGAACGGCATTAATATTAGTATTCAGTTAAATTTTGAAGTAATAATTATATTTATTTTATTTTTGTAATTTAGTTATTTAAAAAATCACAAATAAACAATTTTAAACACAGTGTTTCACATAAAATGCATAGTTGTACATAAAATCACTATTTGAATATTACTTACTCACTGGCACTATCGAACCCGTAGATTCATGGCCGCGCGGACATAAGCTCTCCATATATCCCTATCCTGAGCTAATGCTTTCCAATCATTCCCTGTATAATCTACTTCCCTCAAATCATAGTTAATGTTATTCTCCCACCTCATTCTTGGTCTACCAACTGGGCGTTTTCCTTCTGGCTTTCCTACAAGAAGCCTCCATGGAAGTCTTTCATTCCCTATACGTGCAACATGTCCTGCCCATCGCAGTCTACGAGACTTAACTGTTCTTATTATATCTGGCTTCCTATAAAGGCCATGTAGTTCATTGTTATGTAGTCTTCTCCATTCACCTGTATGTTCATCTCTCTTTGGTCCAAAAATTTTCCTAAGTACTTTATTCTCAAATACTTGTAATCTCATTTCCTCCCTTAAAGTAAGAGTCCGTGTTTCGCACCCATATAATATAACTGGTAGAATAATAGTTTTATATATTTTCAGTTTAACGTTTTTTGAAAGGAATTGGGACATCAAGAGTCTCTGCAATGCATAATAGCACGCATTTCCAGAATTGAGCCTATGTTTAATTTCTTTGTGCATCTCATTCCTATTTGTGATTATTGTTCCTAGGTATTTGAATTCAGCTACTTCCTCAACATTTTTCTCATTTGTCATTAGCTGTCCATTTCCATTATATAATGAATTTCTACGTGTGACCATATGTTTAGTTTTATTGATATTTACACTATTTGAATATTAATGTCATAAAATAATTATGTCGGCCGCGACGGACTAGTGGTTATGCTCCTTGTCTCTGGTCCCGAGGGTCGCGGGTTCAAACCCGACCGCGGTCGATGGAATTTTTTTAGGATGGAAAAATCCAAGAAGCAAGTCCTCCGGGAGGGACTCTTTAAGCTGTGGATCCCGAGTGTGAAGATTTTCAGGCTAGTAAAAGGTATTTAAGCCTCTAAACAAAATTTACCGATCTCAAACATCATAGTAATACCTTAGCTGCCTGGCTAGATGTCTCATTGAGTCGGTGTGTTGACCGCATGCCACTCATGACATATTTGGGCAAATAAGATAACTAAAATGAACTTGGCAATGAGAGGCAATGCCTCAATAATGGACTACGTATTATTCATCATTTAGCAATCAGCAGATAGCACATTTTTCACAAGACCTGCCTACTCTTATTACATATGCCTATAACCAAGGGCATGAAATGCATGCTTTCAATAAAATGGTATACATGTATTTCACATAGAAATGTTAATTAGCGAAAACCTCAATATACCCCTCTCTCTCTCTCTCTCTCTCTCTCTCTCTCTCTTCTATATATATATATATATATATATCTTCTTCTTCTTCCTTTCCAGGATTAGGTCAATGCGACCTGTTCCGGTCTCAAGTTCATCGTTTCCTTGGCCGTCCCAAAGATCTTTTTCCATGTGGTTTGTAGGCGTTGATCTTTTTGGGTAATCTTGTATTGTCCATTCTGTCTAAATGTTCTTTCCATTGGTATTTGTGCTTGTCTAGTTTATCGAGTATTGAAAATACTCTCTCTCTCTCTCTCTCTCTCTCTCTCTCTCTCTCTCTCTCTCTCTCTCTCTCTCTCTCTCTCGCTCTCTTTTATATATATATATATATATATATTATATATATATATATATATATACGCAGAAGTGCCAGAAAGTCAAAATTAGAACATGTTACAAATAAGGAAATTAGAAACATAATAGAAGCAGAAAAAAACATAATTGAAAGAATTGAGGAGAAGGAATTAAAATGATTAGGAAATATTTTAAGAATGGAAGACGGGCTTAGGCCAAACCTACTATATCAATGGCTACCGACAGAAAGAAGAAAAGAGGGAGACTAAAGTTATCATGGAAGGAAAATATGAGGATAACAATGAAAGCAAGAGAGCTAAACATTGAAGATGCACAAGATCGTAGGCTTTGGAGGTTTGGCACGGGAAGATGGCAGTAGCTGTAAAAACCCGAAGATATATGCCTATAGGCCTATATATATTGCATGTGTAACTAGACTGTGAAAACTGAATATGCTGAATGTACAAACAGTATTTTCCTGAATCCGTAATTGCAAGCAGAATAGCCATGTGATATGTTAAATCCAAAACACAAACAATCAACAAGGTGAATTCAATATGATGGGAAGTAAGCCCGGGGGATCCATGTCGCAACACATCCCATCATATGTTACGATTATGAACCTCTATTGTGTTAATGAAGCATTACTTCCACAAATAAGAATTTATCTCTTGACGTTGGTACATGCATAACTGGACATTTAAAATTCAATAATAAATAAGAATACATAAGGAAATTTTAGTTTTAAATATGCAATAGTAAGATGGTGTCATAGATAACATTACAAAATAAATATACATTCCCTTCATATCGCTATGCATTAAATAAAGAAGTCAATAGCATACAATTCAAAGAAATCCATTACGATTTTCAATTAATCTTCACAAAATGAAAAGCAAACAACTGAGAAATGATTTTGTTTTCTTACACATCAATCCTTGTCAGTCAGAATATCAACTTTGCTGTAATGGTCTTGATATGATGCTGCAGTCATCTATCTTACAAGTTCCCTTGTCTATACTTTTCTTATTTTTGCTGCATTTTTCGTTCCTTGTATCTATCATCCAAAGTAGGGACAATTCAAACATCTTCCAAGTTTTGGAACTACTCTTCTGGTCATGACGTTTTATGACTGAATGAACTGTAATATAGTTTAGAATTGTACACAGGGTGCAACTAAAACAGTGAGCAAATGTGGAATTTTCACATACAGACTAACCTTCATGGCGCGACATGCCAACCGACAATCACACGTGCCACTTACAGAGGTGGACGATCATTTAACCACAGTAGGGGTAACATTTGGTCAGTATATTGGGTCCTCCAGCCGTTCTAGCTAGTTTTCTCGACCTGGAGCCGCTACTTATCGTTGCTATCCAAATTCCTCACGATGGTGGGTGAGCATCGTTCTTATACTGGCCGAAATTCCATGGTAATATTTTCTTCCACCACATTATCTGCATTAGGATACAAAGTCGTATCTCTGTAGAATGCTTGTAAAGTGTTAGTCTATAGAAACCTCCGAGGTACCCGATGTACCAGGGTCCGCCACAAACAATACGGAGATACTTGAACCGAATAAACTGAAGCTTCTTCACGTGGCTATGAGTACTGTTCCTCAATACTAGACAGAGTAGCCTGCAATCCGCCGGAATTAGCTATCTCTTGTCATCACATCTGCTCTCAAAAATGTCATCATCATCTACAAGGATTAAGCCCAATGGCCTGTTCGATCTCATTATAGGTCGAATCGGTCCTTCCATCTCTTCAATTGTCTTCCCATCATTCTTCTCCTTTTGGTTTATTATTACTGATTCATCCCTCAAAAATGTTAAACTGAAAATATCCATCCATAGTAATTCTGCCCGAAGGCAGGTTCTTCACTGCAATCATAGCATTTTCATGCTATGCTTGCAGCTTTACTAGGGAATTGTAGGTGTGGTAGCTTCCCGTTGTTTTCCACACTGGTGAAGGATGATGATGATGATGATGGCCATATGATTTCGGGGACCGTTTGGGCCTTAAAGTTTTCCTGACATTTGTCTTACAGGTGAGGAAAAACTCCGATAAAAACCTCACCCAGAAAAACTGCCCCAACCGGGGACCGAAGCCGGGCCCGCTGCGTGACAAGGCAGCACGCTACCTCGAGACCACAGCGGTGGACTACTGAAAATATATAAAACTGTTAGTCTCCCAATTATATTATACGAATGCAAAATATTGACTCTTAATTTAAGGGAGAAGAAAATTACGAGTATTTGAGAATAAAGATCTTGGGACAATTTTTTGACCAAAGAGAGGCGGAGTGAATGCAGAAACTACATAACAGTGAGCTACAAGATATTTATGAGAAGCTAGATATAATAAGAAGAGTTAAATCTCATAGACTGCGATAGGCAGGTCATGTGGTATGGATCGGAATGAAAGAGGGGCATGCAAATTTCCTGTAGGTAAACCAGAAGGAAAGTGCCCAATAGATGGGCAAAGAATGATGTGAGAGAATAACATTAATGTGATTTGAGAGGTAAATTATGCAGATGATTGGAAAATATTTCCACAGGATAGGGATGTATGGAGAGCTCATGTCTGCGCGGCCATGAACCTAGGAGTTCGATATTATCAGTGAGTTAGTTAGGTATTTTAATTAAGCCACATCACATGTGACTATATAAGTAGTTGGACGCGTTATGCATCAACCAGCTAAGGACCATTTTTTAAAATAGGGATTTTTATGTAATCTGTTGCACTGGCTCATGAAGTAAATGTACGCTCACTTTTAGCCCTAAATCTTTAAATATAGTCTAATTACTATTATTACAGAAAAATGTAAACGCCATCAGTCCTAACAGAGATGTGTGTTGTGCAACAAACGGCTATGAAACTAGATCTTCACAAATACTAATCTACATTTTGAATCATGTAGCTTAGCGCCAAATGTTCCCATTCTTATATTGTTGATGCATAACTGAGTATTGTTGGTTTGGTGCTACAATATATAGTGAATATTGTCAAGCCAGTGTGATGTTTAATGTTATAATGACATCTAGAGTTCAGAAAATTTTAGATATGGGTTATAAGAACTGCCCTGAAAATGGAAAGGCATTTTCTATCTCACTGCAGGTATGTAAGAGTTTTATTTATTATGAGAATCATGTATTTTTCTCAACTGAAATTTTATAAGGTCTTGGCCGTTCCTACTATTATGTATGGCAGTGAAAATTGGACTTTGACTCGTACAGATAGGAGAAAAATAGAGGTAGCGGAGATGAGATTTTTAAGGCCAATGGCAGGCTACACTCTTATGGACCAGAAAAGAAGTTCCGAAATATGAGATCAATTAAATATTTTTAAATTGACGGATAAAATTGACAAACAAAAACAAAATTGGTATGAACATCTACTAAGAATGTCAGATGATAGACCTCCTAAAATGATTTTAAACTCCAGACCTACAGGATATAGAAGTCAAGGAAGACCATTTGCTAGATGGAAAGACAAAATATCTTGAAGTCGGAACGGGCCAGAGTGCCTAAGCCTTGATGTTGATGATAATATATTTTTCGTACATGAAGTCCATATAGTCCTATTTTATAAATATAAACATAAAAAAATCAGGCGCTTGTCAATGTAGATGTCATTGTATTAGGCGACGGAGTTGGGAGATTCACCGTTCATCAGTTATTAAAATACGTTCTCCTATTTTGAAAAAAAAATATATTTTTTCTTCTAAATCTTTTCAATGACAATTTTAACCCTCAAATTAGTAATGTATCATTTTGGATACATCAGTTTGTTCAATTAATTTAATATTTTAAATAAATCAGAAGAAAACGAACAAAAAGAAACCACTTAAATGTGTCTAATTAATTATACAGTTACACAAGATTCCGTTTTCACTGCGGTCCGCCACATTCAAATAACTAACAGAAGAAATTTGTGTTTTGCCAATTTAATGGTTAATATATATAAATTTCATATTAAAAATAGGAGATAAATTATTTGTATTATTTAGTATTGTTCCACTTATTTTAAATATTGTGTACAGTTGCATAAGCAAATTATTAGTCATGTATATGCCTTTTAAATAACGTATTATAGTTCAAAATAAAAATTTTGTGTGCAAGTTGATGGATGTCTATCGATATTTCTTATTCTTCTTCTTCTTCTTCCTTCCTTCCTTCCTTCCAAGTATTAGGCCAAGGCCTGTTACGATCCTATAGAAAATTTTCCCTCCAGCGCTTCATAGGACGGCCCAGTGATCTTCGTCCTCTTGGTATATAATTATAAACAGCTTTGGGGATCCGATTTGAACTCATTCTTTCAAGACAGTGTTTCCAATTTAGTTGGTACTGTTTAATATATTCCAAAATTGGCGTAGTCTTCAATTCTTTTGCGATGTCGGTGTTCCTTTTCCGATCCCATCTGGTGTAACCCGCTGTTCTGCGCATGAATCTCATTTCACAAGCCGTTATTCTGCTTTCATGTTGTCTTTTTAGTGTCCATGCTTCACTACCATAGATCAACACTGCTCTAGCCAAAGTGTTATATAAACGTAATCTGGTGTTTTTTTGTACAAGGGATGGTTTCATAACTTGATTAATAATTCCTAAACTTTTATTATAACTAGTAATTTTTTCAGGGATATCTTTTTCATCCCAGATTTCTTATTCTAAGGAATAAAAAAATTGATTTCAGAAAATTGTTACAGCAAGCCTGTTTTTTTTCTTTTTTGTAATTGTATGAATAGATTGGATTTATTTTGAAAACATTATTCATTTAACACGCACATTTCATAATGTAGTATGTACTAAGTATTTAAAAAGTGCAATATATAAACACACATGAATAATAAGTGTATTGTGAATACAAACACTACTATTATGATATAATATCAACAGTGTATAGCATTAACTTTGACGCTTGGCTGATTGATACATGATAAAATATCCCATACTAATACGCATCAACAGTGTAAACGCTCTCTTGTGGCGCTTAACTGATTGATGCAGAGCGATAATGACATAATTCTCATTGCGTCTAAGTGCAGTATTGAAATATTGACCGTTAAAATTAATATAAATTGTTTTACTCATACAGTACGAATCAGTATATACAATATTATCAGATATGTTAATATAAAGTCAGAAATAATTAAATACCGGTAAATCTTGCTAGAGTTTAACATGCAAAAAAAAGTTTAAACGTATTTTTCTTGAAACTTACATAATGGTGCATAGCTGGTTGATACATAACGCCGTCCAATTGTACTGGCATTGACTTCCAGTCCAAATTACTTAGTGTTTATGAGTTTTAGTATTTCCCACTATCGCCTATTAATATTCCCTTTATTTCTTTATTTCTATTATTCAAAGTAAACATGTAGGCCTAATATGTTATGAGAAATGTGCAGATGTTATTTATAAAATGCAGACTACGTATCACATAGGAGTCAATATGAAGTAATGTTTTTGTATCAGCTGTTGATATTCGCACATGTATCAAACTAAAATGGTTCAGCTATGATCCACTACCATTTTCAACATCCATTACATTTTTAAATGCACAGTAATGGAAACGCATTTCCAGCTAAATTACATTAAAATCTCAATAGAGATAAAATAGCAAGAGGTTTTTTAAATATAAAACTAAAAATGTACATTAACTTAAACTCCAGCATAAAGAGGAAAAATATTTAAAAACGCTTCGGTTAAAGAGACTTAAGAATGCCTACGCGAAACGGAATTACAAAGACAATCTTTCTTAATCCTTTGAGAGCTCCTTCATAGGTTACGGTATAGATATCCATACCACTATGAACAATGTAATATGCTACGATTTCCATGACTGAATATATATATATATATATATATATATATATATTTTCGAGGAGTGCTGCATGTGCACGATTTAAACCCAGCCAACAAATCCGTTTCTGGCTTTTTAGATTTCCAGCCATAAAAAGGATTGCACAATTCTAAACGTTGCCCCATAATTTATTATGGCGTTTTCATGGTGCTCCGTACCGCGCCGTAGCCGAGTGGTTTAAGGCATCATGCGTTGACACAAAAGTACGGGATATGCGCTGGTTCGAGTCCCCATACTTACTTACTGGTACTATCAAACCCGTAAGTGCATGGCCGCGCGGACATAAGCTCTCCATACATCCCTCTCCTGGACTAATGCTTTCCAATCATTTCCTGTATAATCCACTTCCCTCAAATCATGGATAATGGGCGTTTTCCCTCTGGTTTTCCTACAAGAAGCTTCCATGCACGTCTTTCATTCCCCATTCGTGCCACATGTTCTGGAGTCCCCATACAGGAAGAAATGTCCTCATGAAATTTCGGCATGTAAGGTACCGGTAACCCAACCAGCATCATAAAGAATTTGAATAGCTACAATAAGCAGAGGGGGCACGCCGTAGCATAATGGTTAAGGCACTACGCTACAAGCCGGAAGGTCGAGGGTTCGAGTCCCGGTGGGGCCAGGATTTTTAAACTGACCCAAACCTTCTCTCGGCTCTATGGCCCTGGGGCCGACTCAGCCTCTAACGGAAATGAGTACCAGACGCTTGTTCTGGGGGTGAATGCTGCCTTCACGCAGGGCTGACATCAAGTGCCGATTCACCAAAAAGTGGGAGCCTTAACCTCCTACTACCCCAAGGGCCTCCTGAGGCCTGTAGTGGGATCACTTTACCTTTACAATAAGTAGAGGCTATAATGACCGGTACATGTAGTTGTGATGCCAGTTGCCGGTTGGTAGGCTAAGGGCCTTCCACATCTGTCGCGCCATGGAGTTTATTTTCGTGGCGCAAGTGGTTAGACACTCGTCATTCACTTCTGGTCACGAGTTTGCATCTCATTCACTACATGTGGAGTTCGTGGACAATTCTGACCGAGTAAAAGGTTTTCCTGAGTTTTTCTAGTTTTCACGTGCTAAAAATTTAATTCCATTATTTCTTCATATATATCCAACCCATTCCGTTCCATACAATCTCATCTGCCACTGTGATGGTGTGACAGGTCTTATCTGAAGCCACGTCTGTACATATAGGCTTCCTCTTATCTCAAACTGGCATTATTCCAGACAAGGGTAGGTTTACTTTAGGCCATATCGGTGTAAATTAGAAAAAAAAACACGAATTGCGTAAACTACTAAGCGAATTCCGTAAAAAAGTAAAGTGATCCCACAACAGGCCTCAGGAGACCCTTGGGGTAGTAGGAGGTTAAGGCTCCCACTTTTTCTAGACAATCTGCACTTGATGTCAGCCGGGTTGTCAGCCCTGCGTGACGGCCGCCTTTACCCCCAGAACAGGCGTCTGGTACTCATTTCCGTTAGAGGCTGAGTCGACCCCAGGGCCATAGTGCCGCCAGAGGGTTTGGGTCAGTTTAAAAATCCTGACCCCAACGGGACTTGAACCCTCGACCCTCCGGCTTGTAACTCAGTGCCTTAACCACTACGCTACGGCGTACCCCCAAGCGAATTCCGTAGTACGAAGAATTTATGGTCCGGGTTTGTTGGTTTACGGAATATATATTTATTTAGTAAATTAAATCATATTATATATACGCTTACGTTGCGAGTAAAGAAACATGGCGGCCGCTAGACTGATTTCTAAATTACAGCGTTCAGTTAACTCCACTCTTAAAAATCTGATTACAATGATTCTGTAGGGTACCATTCTCGTTTTATTTGAGTATTATACATAATATGTATATGTAGTATATGTAATTTCGTTGCGAAAAATGAAAATTGTTGCCTTTAGAAGAATTTAAATGTTTCGTTTACTCTTAATGGTCCGATTTTGCTGGTTAACGAACTCGATCTTACTTTTCTAAATTAATTGTTAGGCCTATATATCGATTTTGGTTCCCAAAAAATGCTGCCACTAGAGTGTTAATATACACGCGCGCACGCACATACACACATGCACACAAACACACTTTTTTCAGTCTTTTTGTGTCTGCTAAGTAGGATCGATAAATATTTGTACACATTTTCAAGAATTTTTACATGAGAAAAATATTTACATCATTTCAGAATTCCCTAATCTCTGCTCTTTAGGATGATATATACGTGTTAGTCCCGCGTCATAGCGCTTCATGCTTTACTGCAGAGCTACGAGACTTGTGTTAGTTCTAATCGCAAAGGGAGAAGACTTTTATCATGGAATTTCGGCCAGTATGGGATCGGTGCCTAATCTAAATCATGAGTAATTTGAGTAGCTACAATAAGTAACGGCTCGAGGTTGAGAAAATCAGCGTTAACGGCTAAGGAACTGACATGCTGACCACATGTCATCTATATACTGGTTAGATGATCGTTATTAACATATGTAGCTGCGAGACCAGCAGTCAACAGGCAGGCCAAGGGCTTCTAGACCTATCGTGGTCAAAAGAAATTTAACAAACGTCATAATTTTTCTGATTGATTGAAGCCGAAATTATCCACCCTAACAATACAGTCTGTCTCCTGGGTCAAAAACTGAAAAAAAAATTATCATTTTCAGTTTATTTTTTTAGAACTTAACTCTTTTTTAGAAAAAAGAATCAATCAATTCCAATTCTAAACTATTCTTTAATGCAATCTAAATAACAGATAAAATTTCATCATCCGATACTCAAGCAGGTTACATGTTCTTTACTAAACTTTAACTACTAAGTCCTATAAATGTTAAATAAAATTCTAAATCATTGTGTATTACAAGATTTTTGTAAACTTCTACATCTTGTTAACTTGGTTCTGTACTGAATTTTGTCATACTGTGCAATTTCATATTCTGTGAGCTACAGCACGTCAGTTTCTTCCTCCTTACATATTTCTTTGTGGAGCTTTAAGTCTTGTTACGTACTTCTCTCCAGAGTTTTCTTTTTGCAACTTTTTTTCTTCGTAGTATTGTATTTTCTAACTTCGTTATCTGCTTTCTTCTTTCTATCCTTCTTTTCAGTATAAGGCCATGTAACTTGCTAGTTCTGTCTTATCATCCTTATAGGCAGAATTCTGTCCTGTAACATAGATATCTGTGGAGTTTCCCATATTTTAACAACTCTCCAGCAGAAATTTGTAAAACGTACAAATGTGATTTAACTGGGAAATGGAATTTTGAAGCTTATCTCTGTTACATACAAATAATGTAAAATAAATTACTTTTCCTTTACCCGTAGCAACATGAATACACATAAAGAACCAGCACCGTATTCAATTTAATAAACCCACGACCGTGAAAGTGACAGGCAAATTTGCTAACTCCGCAAGGGACACACAATTAATTTCACATTTGTCGATACAGTACCAGGGTTACCGTATACACGACATCAATACAAAGCGAAATGAACAATTTCACAAACTTTATCACACACGCTTTACGAAGTAAGCGTAAGCACTCTTATTCCTCGAGATTTAATACAGTATAAAAGAATTTTCTTATCGAGAGCAGCAAGAGTTCATAATTAGAAAAAAATAAAAATACTGTCATACGAGAAAAAAAAATAGATATTCAATAGTAGATTATATAAGATACAAACAATTAAATTGGTATGGGCATATACGACGAATGCAAGAAGAAATGTTACACAGAAAAACATTGGAATAGTGTCCACCTGAAAAAAGAAGAAAAGGACGACCTCGAATCTCGTGGATGCAAGAAATAAGAATTGGAATGAGAACTAGAGGACTGGAGGAAATGGAGTGGATGGATAGAGACGAGTGGAGAAGGAAAATAAAACTTTGGACCCAGAGGGATGTGTAAACATTGAACATCTGTATATAAATAAATAAATAAAAGAATATCATTATTATCATCATCATCATCATCGTCACTCCAAGGATTAGTCAACTGCCCGTTCCGACTTCATAATGCATCAGCCCAACATTTTCTAGGTCTTCCGACATCACGTCTTCCTTTTGCTTGATAATTTCTTGCTAATAATTGATATCTCTTCTTACTCATTCCGTTCATGTGATCAATCCATTTTTATCTATAATCCGTGACTTTATCCAATAAAGGCTTCATTTTTAATTCTTCTCTTATGTCCTCATTTCTAATTCTATCAAGTTTTGTACATCCTTTAACTTGTCTGAGGAACCTCACCTCCGCCGTCTGTATTGTATCTGTCTGCTTCTTCGTCGGGGCCCAAGTCTCACATCCATACAATATTGTGGGTATTACCATAACTTTATACATTCTGTTTGTTTATTTCTTAATTTTATTTTTTAACCTTCTCTGTTATTGTTCCACATGTCTGAAATTTATTTATTTTGGAATCAATATCTCTTTCCATATTCAACCCAATACCGCAGCCCAAATATTTGAAACTAGACACCTATTCTATACTTCGATTTTCTAAAATTATTTCTGAATCTTACTGGATTGTTTTCCTCTAAAAGCCATGATCTTTGTTTTTCTTACTGATATATTTAGATCATTAAAAGAATATATATATATATATATATATATATATATATATATATATATATATTTTATAATAATATTCCGATTGAGGGTCTTTCCACTTTTCAGCGGTTGCCCTTTTACCAGCCGGCTGCTGGCCCTTCACATCCACATGTGTCAATCACAGAGGTAGATGATCAACAGCCAGTGTAGGGGTGACATATGGTTAGCACGCTGAGTCCCCCAGCCGTTATAGCTGGTTCCACAACCTGGAGCCGCTACTTATTGTAGCTACCCAATTGCCTCACGATGCTGGGTGGGCACCGGTCCCATACTGGCCGAAATACCATGAGAAAATTTCTTCCCCCATGGAGACTCGAACCAGCGCAAGCCCCGTAGCTCTGCGCCAAGGCTTCCTACCTTAACCTTAAAACTAAAATCGTAGTCGACTAAACTGATTGCTGCCATCCATGATAATACAAGAAATATTTTGGTTAGCGTGACGCAGTCTCTCAACATCAATTTCAGTTTTTTAAGTGGAATTCATCCACATTTATTCACTTGTTCTCGTGAGACTGATGAGTGGATCTCGTTCCAAGCAATACGGCCACTAACCAGCGCATGCCATTATATTATAGCTAATAGGCCTATCTAGCTTATAGAACTTATTACGGTAATTTAACATTTTACAATACTGTTATTTTAACACAGTTCCAATAATGGATATTATAATGATATTGTGATAAGACAAATTAATGTCTGAACCAAGAATCGAACCGTGGACCTCTAGTTCTCCAGACTAGTGTGCAGCCCACTACACCATTCCAGACCTGGCACAACCATTAACATGCCAGGTCTGGAATGGTGTAGTGGGCTGCACACTAGTCTGGAGAACTAGAGGTCCACAGTTCGATTTCTGGTTCAGACAATAATTTTTCTTTTCACAATATCATTATATTATAATATGATCATATTAAAATATGATCAATTATTGGAACTGTATTAAAATAACAGTATTGTAAAATGTTAAGTAACAAATTAATTGCTTATAAAAGTGGTGGTGTAAAATTCTCAAATATAGATACTTCTAAACGAAGCCGGCCGTTGGCGATGGTTGTGACACCTACTTGACTGCGGACGAAACGATAATTATAGATTTGTATATGTGGAAGGAATTGTTAATGGTTGTGCCAGGTCTGGAATGGTGTAGTGGGCTGCACACTAGTCTGGAGAACTAGAAGTCCACGGTTCGATTCTTGGTTCAGACATTAATCTTTGTTTTCACAATATCATTATAATATTATTACGATTAGACCGTCCAAGGCATTACGTTTGTATAAAATATACATATAATTTTGTCAAATGCGGCAATTTTAATTTCGTCCTTCGCAAAATTTCTGACTATAGCCTAAGTCAATATGGATGCAAAATATTAATCGCATGGAGGACCACAGGATACCCAAGCAGATGTTAAAGTATCAACCTGCAGGAAGAAGAAGACAAATATATAAATAATTTTCGGTGTCTACTAGATAGGAACGGTGAAGATCTATAAAAAATGCAAAAATGTTTTTATGAGAACAACCTCAATAGTTTAATTCCTTCAAAATTCGTTAATAAGAATCATCTGGACAAAATATATCGGCCCTTTCATACCTAACTTTGAATTACGATGCTAATGCAGTAAGTTCATAGAAAATAGATCTTTAAAAATAATACCACCACCATTACTTGACTTCAGTAAAGCATTTGACACGGTAGACTTGGACTTACTGCTGCTTAAACTAAAAAAAACTCACTTTCTGACAGTGTCACGCAATGGTTCAATTCCTACCTTCGTGAGCGCCAGCAATATGTTGTAGGAAATTCTACATTACGCTCTTCTTGGATCTACCGTCAAGCTAGAGTTCAACAGGGTTCGGTGCTCGGCCCATTGCTTTTTTCAATCTATATAAATGACATATCTGACTTCCTAAAACATTGCAGACATTATTTATTTGCCGACGACATGCATATCTACTTTCACTGAGACAAATATTCTTTAAATGACGCGGTAATCAAAATTAATGAGGACCTTGACTCGCTAACGGCATGGACAGAGAAATATGGACTTCAATTAAATCCTAGAAAGTCACAAGCAATCATTATGGGTCATCAGATACTATTATCCTCAATTATCACAAATACAGTATTACATGTGCCACTTAATGGGGTTCAAACCCCTTATAGTGAGACAGTAAAAAAGCTAGGAGTATTTATGGATAAAAATTTAATTTCGAACAAACAAACAAATAACATTTGCGAAACTATCTTCTCAATAATACACCCATTAAATCGTATAAGAAATTGTTTAGCGTTTGCTCTAAGGAAAATGTTAGTAGAATCACTTGCCATGCCCCATTTTGATTATTGTGATACTCTTTTTACTGACATAAATACTGTTCTTACCCAAATACTTCAACGTGTACATAATTCTTGCATACGTTTTATTTGTGCATACGCAGACTTGATTACGTTACACCATACCTGGAACAACTGTCATGGCTTCGTCTACAAGATCGTAGAACTATCCATTCCCTATGCCTTCTCTATAAAATATTACACACATCATTACCTTATTATTTATCACACCGCTTCACTAGACTCTCTGATACACATAAATTAGATACCCGATCCCTTGAGCACATTGTCCTTTATATCCCTCCTCATCGCACTACCTATTAATCGAAATCTTTTACAGTTTCTCTTGCTAGAACATGAAATTCCCTTCCACCCGATGTCAGAAACTACCAAACTTTACCATCTTTCAGAAACAAATTGAAAATAAAATTATTAATAGAAACAACTATTATTACTTTTTAAAAATTAATATTTTTTTCATTATTTAATAAAAATAGTTTTAAGATTTGTCAATATATTAATCCAATGTCTTGTATAATAAGCGATAGATTAATTCAATATAGTTTATTACTTCCTTTGTATTTTTTATTTTCTTTTTATGTAAAGTTGATTCGAGCTGTTATTCCTTTCTGTATACATTCTATCATTAGTTTAATTTTAATTGTATTTAATTTTATTGTATTATTAGAAAATATGTTCATTATTATTCAATTTGACAGATAATTAATTGTTTAGTATGTAGTATTATTGTAATTTTTTGTATTTATATTTAACATATGTTTGTCCTGGTGAGTGGAAGAAAAGGCCACATGGCCTTAACTCGACCAGGCTAAATAAATCTATTCTATTTTATTCTAAATTATTACTAAACGTAGATTGATTTAGGGCCTACTTACTTTACGTTAGGTTGGCAATGCTCCACTGTCGGATATTTTGTTCACTCGTATAGCCTACTAATAATGGTCTAATTATCATTCTATTTTTTTGGGGAGTAAGTTGAATTTATCAGAGAGACCTTGGTATCCATTGACAAATGGGAGTAGTTATTCAACGTATTTCCCTATGGAAGAAAAGTAGCTTAATTAATAATGTAAAAATGTTACCTACTTAATATTTTATTGAGTAATACAATACGATTTTATTGTATCACACTTATTTCTTACTTTGCTAATTCTAAATCGACTTTGCTGGTAATATAAAATGAACCGCAACATTCGCCGCTTCCACTACATCACAATTAATCATATCTGTAATTAATATGCAGTCTGAAACGGTTATGTAAAGTGTCTACCACTCTTTCAGACAACAATAAACAATTGCAGTTGTTTTATCAACATTCCCTTGCTATCAAACAACTGAACTCTTCAAACCTAGATATAAATTCACACGAAATATAAAAATTAAACATAATTATTAGTATAGGAGTGTACAAAATTATATACGCAATTCAGGAAGTAGATACATTATTAGCTCGAACTTATTTGCTAGCCCTCGCTAAAGCTCGGGCTAAAACACGTCCTCGACTAGTGATGTACCACATACTTCCCTAGTTGCGTAAAAACTATTATTCCAAACCAACCACATATTCTGATATCTTTACTTTGAAATTTTGTTCCAGTTTACTGATAAAATAAATAGGCATTAATTACTTAAGAGAGCGGTCTATGATATTATCTACGACACTCTATGAAAAGCGGGCCCGGTGTTAGCGCTTGTCTTTCCCAGTGAACAGGGTCCGCTTCAATCGCAAGTTGCAGCCTCTCTCTTCCTCAGTATGTTCCTACTTGTTTATTTTTCACCACTTTCAAATTTAGTAAAAATATAAATATTGTAACTTAATTTGCCAACTCTATCAGACGTTGTTTACCGGGAACAAGATCTAACCATAGGCCCACTTGCCACCGAGTCATAAATGGCGGTGTATTATGAGATTACAATACATATCTGGTGACGTGTGCAATAGCATATAATTTTGAAACCTGCATGAATAAAGTGTTTAATTGGTTAAGATTCTATGTGCCGGTCAGAGAAATTTAAGTAGGCCTACGACTTCGTTGTAATATGGAATGAAAATGAAACAATTTTCAGAAATTGTTCAGAGATGTTCGAATCACAAAATAAAACAAAAGTAGAAATATTAAAAAATAATTTATGATACCGAAATAAACTGTTTGTTTGATATTGAACGTAAAATAATGTAATGCATATAATTAAATATAGCGAGGCGCGCAATCTGTAGACAGCGAGCACTGCTTCCGCGTTTAAGCAGATACTGTCAACTGTGCGACATTCACAATACTTCAACTTCTCAGATATCTCATTTAAAATATGGATTCCATTTACTTGTAATTACAGAATTTTACTCAGTTATTTAATTTTTGTTCGCTTTCTTTTTCTTTTTTTTTTTTCTTGGTTTAGCTACGCCCTTTGTAGGAACTTATCACGTGCTTCTCGCAAGCCGGGATTTTCAGGGTACGACCTGTAAAGAGAGGAATTTTAAACTGTGGATAACAAGCATACTTATTTTTGACAACAGATGAGTGATCAGCTCAATGTTATGGCCACCTCCAAACAAACACAACATTTAAGACAAGATACACAACTCATACTTTCATACTAAATAAGGCGAGAATAAGATATAAGCTGATGATCGCCAAATGGTGTTCGGGGAAAATATGAGCTTTATGTTCCCGGCATTATCGTACTGATGAGGAAAAACAGAAAACAATTCACCGAAGAAACTTGTCCCGATCGGGGATTGCACCCAAGTCCGCTACATTGGAGGCAACGAACCTCTACACAAGAGCGGTGTATCAAAAATAATATTAAGGTGCATTTAGATGAAACTGCCGACATCGCGCCGTAGTGTGGTCGGTAGAACCCTACTTTCTTCTCCCGATTCGATTCCTTGTGGATAAAACTTCACCTTGAATCTATTTTGTGTTGTCTTCGATGGTATCTATGGAATACTAAAACTTGCCCAAGACATCTCATTAGTACCGCTAATTGATCCTCAAATTAAATATTTTCAAAATTAATATACCGAGACCGGTTTTTAAGATTTTGTGAAGTTTGTCGAACGAAATGGAAATGTAGCCTATAGTAGACTGGATTCTAAGAAAATAGATCGTTTTCACAAGACCACAGTTCTTGATATTTTTACTGTATTTAATAAAGGAAAATATTGGGTTACCAATCCCATCGTTGTTAATAATGTTGATAACGCTTAGATTTTATGCACAGATAGTTAGGAAGCCTATTTCTCAAAACATAAAGTACTATAATACAGTAATATTATGGTAACCTTAATTTTGAAGAAATGGCGAATTTATAACAGTTTTAACTAATATCAGCTATCCATCACAATCGTTTAAATATTAAGTTTAAAATCACGAAATATTAAAACCTAAATTAAATAAGACACATATGATAGAAAATAAGAACAAACATGCAGTTAAGGATAAAATGGCGGCAAGTACGTATTTATTGTTTTATATTGTTCCAAATAAAGTTCAGTTCATTTAAAATGTAGTGATTTGTTTCGTATAATGCATATTAACTTTACCTTTTGGATATTTTTGGTATATATATATATATATATATATATATATATATATATATATGTAGTATACATAGGGACAGTGGTTTTACTTCCCACACGCGTTTTGTAATATTTAATATTACAGTATAGTTATTTAGGTTGGCAACCCCGAAATGCAGGAAGTTGAACTTTCAAGGTTGTCATTGTTGGTAAGTACGACAAAACGAACCATCGCGCAAAAAGGTGATTAATTTCTTCGGTTTTTTTAAGGTAATTCATTAAGTATAAATAGTAATAAAGAAGTGGAATCGATATTGTGGAGGCATGGGAGTACCAGTCCAAGGTGGCATAATATATTCCTTATTATTTTGCAGACGATCAAGTGTTGATAGCTCAGAGTCGTGAGGATGTGAAATGCATGATGAGAAAACTTCTAAATGCTTTTGAAATAGGAGGATTAAGAGTAAACGTGAAAAAAACTGAATATCTTGTAGTAGGAGGAAGTGGACGAGATATATCCCTAACCTAAAGAATTATTAGAGCTGTTAAAAAATTTAAATATTTGGGATCACTTATTGATGAATCAGGGAGTTGTAAAGCTGAAGTAGATAGCAGGTTAGTACAAGCACGAAGAGCCATAAAAATGTTGAATGGAGTACTGTGGAGTAGGACCATGTCAAACCACACGAAGAAGAGGATTTTGAAGTCTGTTGTGGAAAGCATAATGACTTATGGTGCTGAGGGATGGAATTTGGTAGAGGGACAAAAAACTAAGATCTTGGCAGTGGAGATGGATGGAATAAGACACAGTGCCAGGTTGGAAAGAAGAAGAAATGAAGAAGTGAGACAGATGATGGATATGGAGGAGACAATGGTGGAAAGGATCGAAAGACGAGCTCTTCAGTGGTATGGCCATGTCAGGAGAATGGAGGATGATAGGTGGCCCAAAACTCTTTTGGAATGGTCACCTTCTGGTAGAAGGAAACGGGGCAGGCCAAGAACAACTTGGAGAGGAGAGATCCATAGATTGATGAACGACCGAGGTCTGGAGGAGGATGAATGGCGTGATCGGCAAGAATGGCGAATGGGAATACAGGGTAACCGCTGAAAAGTGGAGAGGCCCTCAAAAGTAAAAGTAAGTAATAAATAGTAATAATAATAATTGATAGAATGTTAACAGTTATTTGCGGTAAGTTAGAACAAATTCTCGAAGCCGTGAAAGTTAGATTTTTTTTTCTTTTCAGCTTAAATTATCGATATTGCAATAAAAGTGATATAAACAACGTGTCGTTAAAGCAACTAAACTTGTAAGCAACAGCCTTCTATTAACATAATGAAAGCGATTATCTGTTATGACGTCTTGTTTGGCACCCTCATTACGTGAAAGGGTTGTCTATGAACACAAAACTGATTTCATGTTTACTTATAATAAGCAATCCTTTATTACTTAAAGGATCGCTCATTTTTAAGTGATGACTATGAATTCCGCCCTAAGTCCTACAATGCTCTGCTTGGTGGACGAAGTACATATCTACAACTTCAATGACTAATTTGAATCTCTTCGAAGATAGAGGATTTTGAATCCACAACTTTCATTTGGGTTTGTGCGGTTTTTCCTTCTAATGCCCTGTGCTGTCTTCAGCATTTGCCTGGCATCATACCAAGCATAAATCCTGGTTTTCCCGCCACTCTGTATCTGTCTAATGTCCGGTTATAGGTCGGTATTCAAGAACCAAGCTCTCTAGACCATACCATCTCCGTCGTCCGTAAACTGAGGCTTTCACCTTTCAATCGTTCCCAGAAATTGTTTTTAAATGTTCACATGATGTTGAATATAGTGAGCCAGTTAGAGTAGGTTCTGCATGGCCCACATAATTAACCACGGAGGGACGGGCTGAGAGTCGCTCTTCGCGGAAAGCTTGGTTCTTGAATACCGGTCTGTATTTGTCTGTGCTTATAAGCCGCATGCTAGGGGCATTGATTTCTATGGAAATATGTGTAAGTACTATAAAAGAAGAGATGGTAATACAACACTGAAGAAGAAAATAATTGCCTTAACCCTTAAATTGGCAATGTATCCTATAAGATACATTGATTTCATCTATTTAATATTTTTAAAACAATAGAAAAATAAATGATTAGAAATTACTTAAATTTGTGTCAAATTATATAATAATGTACAAAAATACTTACAGTTTTACATGATTTTCATTCATTGCAGTCTGAAACATTTAAATAACTGCCAGGAGAAATTATTGTTTTGCCAATTTAAGGGTTATCAATTGAAATGTCCAGTTCATATTCGTTACCTTGTTTCGCTGCAGTGAAGTTGGAACGGTAATCTGATGATAACAAAAAAAATTAACTTGAAGTGACCTGTAACCTTTCAAAGTGGAAGTATAGGTTAATACAAATTACACAGATACGGTGCCTTGTCTCTTAACGCTACATTATTTAAACACCAGTACATCGTTAACAATGCTATTAGATACCAAGCGGTATCGTTTGAGATTCATATTCGGATGGTGACTTCTCGTACTCCGGAGATGTTACTGAATTGTAACAGCAGTGCTGGCCAATTTAATATGAGTTTGCCGACGTTATATTTTCCATAGTAACTAAGATTGATATGATATTGGAACTGACTTTTTTTTAAGAATGTTCCTATCCCAAGTTTTCATTGTTTGTGAAATATAGCACTGTTTTTGTTTTTAGTATCGTAAGTTAAGAGAGATGTCTCTGGTCCCGAGGGTCGCGGGTTCAAACCCGGCCAGGGTCGATGGATTTTTTAGGATGGAAAAATCCAAGGAGTAAGTCCTCCGGGAGGGACTTTAAGCCGTGGGTCCCGAGCCCGAAGATTTTCAGGCTCGTAAAATATCCTTAAGCCTGAATGAAAAGGCCTCTAAGCAAAATTTACCGAATTTTCCCATCCTAGTACTACCTTGGTTTCCTAGATGTCAGTATGAGGTGGAACGCTGACCACGGACCACTCATATGACATCTGTACGAAAACAAGTGTAACTAAATTAGTATGGTTCAAATTCTTCCCTATAGGGGGAGAGAGCCTAAATCTCTGTTAAGGCAAATATGGGCTTACAAGACAAGAAGTTAAGAGAGAAAGAAAAATTATAAAATAAATAAATGCAAATTGTATAAATAAACAAGGAATCATATGAAGAAAAAATTTAATAAAAATGAATTAAACGAACAATGAGATGCGCAACAAGTTCATAAATAAATAATTAATAAAAATAAATCTTCTTGTCTTATAGCCCATGTTTCCCTTAACAGAGATTTAGGAGCTCTCCCCCTACAGGGAAGAATTTGAACCATACTAATTTAGTTACACTTGTTTTCGTATAGATGACATTTGAGTGGTCCGTGGTCAGCGTTCCGCCTCATACTTGCATCCAGGAAACCAAGGTAGTACTAGGACGGGAAAATTCGGTAAATTTTGCTTAGAGGCTTTTAATTCAGGCTTAAGGATCTTTTACGAGCCTGAAAATCTTCAGACTCGGGGCTTAAAGTCCCTCCCGGAGGACTTGCTCCTTGGATTTTTCCATCCTAAAACAATCCATCGACCCCGGCCGGGTTTGAACCCACGACCCTCGGAACCAAATGCAAGGAGCATAACCACTAGTCCAACGCGGCCGGTTAATAATAAATAATAGGCCTATATTTAAATGAGTGATTTCATGGAAATATACCGATATGAAAAAATTTGAAATTTGTGCAGGAATATTTATTTCGGCGGGATAAATATCGCATTTCCTGATTTTAGAAGAGATTGTTTGAAATACGGATTGTTATAATCTAAAATTAATAGAACATGTTCTGAAACCTAAAAACACATGTAAAATAAAATACAAAATTTTGTTTAACGATTTGGCTATATAAATTTGTTTTATTTCACACTCTTTTGTTAAACCATATTTTGGTCGTTCTTTATCGTAAATGTAATATTATTAATTGTATTATAATATTTGTAGATAATTTAAATGCGCCCTATAATTGTTAAACGTAAGCTACAGTCAGTCAGTCAGTCACACAAAATATACAAAAAATCATTGCATACAAAATAATAATCGATGGATTAAAATTTCCTCTGAGATTCTACGTCATCGTTCCACAACTAACAAAAAATTATTAATGACATTTTCTTGTAAAGTAAAATTACTTTTTCCTGCTACAGTCCCGTGGCTGACTGACTTTGTTCTCTCGTTTATAATACGGCACACTCAGTTGCTTTCTACACTCCGCTGAGGTTAAACGTGAACTCCTAATATGGATAAATCCCCGAGAGAAAGGCAGCGCGAATACAAACTCCGTTTGAAGGAGCAACGGCAATATAAAAATTGACAAGAAAAAGTAAGAGGAAACAAAGATCTGGAATAAAAAATATTAAAGCAGGAAGATAAAGACTTGAGATAATAGAATATACAAAGCAGCTCAGCGAGAAAGGAAAAAGTTAAAAATATCCGACGACATATTTCTCAAGCTGAGATACCTGGTGCGGCATTTTTGGAAAGTGCAGAAAATTTGGAAAGTGCAGAAAACGTGTTGAGGAAGCACTACCGAATTCACTAAGAATAAATAATAGTTTTAAAAAAATAAAACAACACGCTTTATTAGAAAACCGAACTAAAAAATGAAAAATAATTTTAATTTCCAACATGCTTGGGATAAAATTAAAGTGGCCAACAAAAAAATCATCTCCAACACATCCAGAATAAAACTAGAGTTATCTACAAAAAAAATAATGTTACCATCAATTAATATATTTGATAATAAACAGATATTGGTAAAAGTAAAGTCTCTAAGAAGAAAACGTAAAAACCATAAAAAGCACCCCACGCTTTCGATGGTAAAATTATTTTTTTTGTAGATAACTCTAGTTTTATTCTAGATGTGTTGGAGATGACTTTTTTGTTGACCACTTTAATTTTATCCCAAGTGTGTTGTTTTAGTTTTTTAAACTATTATTAATTTTTTATTTTTAGTTTGGTTTTCTAATAAAGCGTGTTGTTTTAGTTTTTTAAACTATTATTTATTTTTTAATTTTTTAATTTAAATGATTGTCATAAATCGGAATCCCATGAAAATTTAATTGTTTACGATATTTTTAGTGTCTACGCACGAATATAATTATACTTTTTTTCAATATTTTAATATAGATAAATAGTTAGTTAATCGTACCCGTCTCATATTTTTTGGGTAAATTACAATGTGGTAAGTTTACAAAATTGTCATTAATATTTATTTTTACAGAATAAGATAAAAATGTAAATATATTTAAATTTGTAGTATGAGCTAAAAGTAATACTCTTCTAAAAAATCTTCCGGGCCGTATTTGAACCAGCGACCTATGGATAACTGAAATTATATACCACTACAGTCCACCGCTCTACCAACTGAGCTACCAGAGGATATACTCGTAATATTCATTTCTTACAACGATGGACTGAAAAGTCGATAAGTCCGCAACCTATTATCTTCTTCGTCAGGCTCTACGACTTCCATTGGAATGTCTTGGCCTTCTCAACCAGTTTACGCCACTTCTTCCTATCTTGTGCAGTGGATTTCAAATCAAAAATCCCCATTTCTCTCAAATCTTCAATTACGTCATCCTCCCATCGATCCTTGGGTCTTCCCCTTGGTCTTGTTCCTTGTGGCTTCCAATTCAAAATATCATTCGGTAATCTTCCCTTTGGCATTCTTAGTGTATGTCCAAACCATTGTAATCTTTTGGATTTGATGAAACCAACTATATTTTCTTTATTATTCTTGAGGTATAATTCGTCATTCCTTCTCAACCTCCAATTTCCATTTTCCTTTACTGGACCTAGCACTCTTCTAAATATTTTCCTCTCAAACGTTAATAGTCTTAGTTTATCTGCTTCTTTTAGTACCCAGCCGCAACCTATTATACCGGTCTTTATTTTTTGATGTCCTGATGATCCTGTCCAGGATCTTAGAAAAAAAATTATGAAATTATTGTATTGCCATTGGTCCTTTACAAGTATACAAAGTTTCAAGTCGATCGAATGTTTTTAAGTGGGTGAAAATCGTGTTGAAAGATTCCGTTACATAGATAGATACAGGTCAAGCTAATATAAAGCATGTAAAAAGAACTTTGTGTAAGTTAGCAGAAAAGAAGGAATTGAAGAAGAGTAAACCAGCGAAATGTGTATCGAAAAGTCAGCCAGCAGATCATGTTTAGGGGAGCGGTACACGATTTCTATGAGGATGACTCCATCAGACTCCAGGAAGAAATTATTTTAAGAAGATCGTTGTGAATGGTGAATAAAAGAGGTCTGATTAAGTATTTAACTGTAACGCTAAAATAAGCACGTGCACTGTTTACTGAAAACAATGAAGATATTAACATTAGTTTATTCAAGTTCGCCTAACTACGCCCCACATTCGAATATCGCCAGTATGATATTCCACATAATGTATGTACGTGTATTATACACGAAAATGTAAAGTTTCTGCTGAAGCATTGAGTAAGAAATACGCACCTATAGTGACTGATTTTTGCGAATTCACGCCTCGAATATCGCCAGTTTGATATTCCACATAATGTATGTACGTGTATTATACACGAAAATGTAAAGTTTCTGCTGAAGTATTGAGTAAGAAATACGCACCTATAGCGACTGATTTTTGCGAATTCATACCTCAGTTGGTTTGTGAATCCAATCAACTGAATGCATGCAAACAGGGTCCATAAAACGCCCTTTTCTAACTGAGGTAGAAATAATAGATGAACGTGATAATTCACGATGCGAGTGTAGTCAGCGGACGAGCTCAAATTGATACGAAAGTAGAGCCAGTAAATGATTGATGGAACAACTGAGCAACCGTATACGATATTTCCTAAACATGTCCATGTTAAAAGACAACATGCGGAGGCATTTAACCCTTAAATTGGCAAAACACAAATTTCTTGTTAGATATTTGAACGTGGCGGACCGCAGTGAAAACGGAATCTTGTATAACCGTTATTATTAGGTATATTGCATAATTAGACACACATTTAAGTGGTTTATTTTCGTTCGTTTTCTTCTGATTTATTTAAAATATTAAATTAACTAATCCAACTGATGTATCTAAAAGGTTACATTACGAATTTAAGGATTAAATATGTTCGGGAAAACGGAATAAATTAAGTAGTTATACATTTTAATCTGTAAAAAGCAACATGAGATACGAGTATAGGCAGCTCATTGGAACAACAAGATCTCGATATTCACTGCAGTTACCTAGTTTAGACAGGAAGGTGACAGAGAAGTTCTCAAGAAATCCTTTGATCTAGTGTCAGATTATGACACATTAAAAGTATGCTGTAGATGTTTGCTTACCAAGAGTGTCATCATCATCTTCAAGGTATGGGCCTGTTGGCCCGTTCCGCTCCCCGGCGCACTACATGCCGCAGGCGCAGGTCGTCCTTCCAACGACGTTTTGGTCTTCCTACATTTCTTCGGCCTAGAGGCCTATAATGAAGCAGCTGTTTTGATAAACGATTATTTGGCATTCTTTGTATATGTTCAAACCAATTACGTTTATTTGTGTGTATTTTCTCGTTTATATTATAGATTTGTAGTTCATCTCTGATATCTTGACTTCTCTTTTGATCTCTTAGAGATACACCTGCAACTGATCGGAGAAATCTCATTTCTATTGTCTCAATTTTATTTTTATCAGAGATCGTTAAAGGCCAAGTCTCAGGCCCGTGGTTTCCCGAATATTTAGTGCTTCTTCCATAAAAAAAAACATCTTGTGGCGATAAAAACATTATTTTATGGATCAGCAGGTGACTTTTAGTAGAAGTATACCTTGAGAAATGTGTGACACTGTTTATTTGCATATTTGGACTCAACATAGAAGGCAACTTCTTTTAATCGTACCATGGAAAGGAAGCTGTAGATGGAATTGGAGGGCAGGTAAAAAATCCCTTATTGATGTCTGCAAAATCAGGAAAGAAGATACAACGTGATACAGAAACCTGTAAAATCGTAAGCAGTAAAACTAACCAAATACGAGTTCAGGTGATGTCACAAAATGAGGTAGAAGAAGGAAAGAGATTTCTAGAAAAACGATTTGAACATCTTACACTATCCCGGCAATTCATGGAGTTCACCATGTGAAAGTTTCGTGAGTGAAAGAAAACAATATTTTTATTAGCATATAAATAATTCCTCAGTAAGCCATCTTTCGATATCAATGTTATAAAACGACTCATTAGAGCATTGTGCTGTAGCGCTATTAAAAAAAACACGGAATTTCAGAAACTGATCGACGCATGTAGGCGATCGTGCACTTAAGGGGCTAGCATTAGTGTTGACCTTTCACAATCCATGTTTGCCGTATTATTTCGGGTATCCACAATCCTGTGTTGACACAGTTCCTTCGTTGTGCTTGCAGTGCGCTGTATGAAACATAGACTTGCATGTTCTTCACTATGTCGATAATCTAGTAGTATAGGCCTACGTCTTGCTACTGGTATGAGGAACATGCTTATTTAAATATACAAAAAAATTCGACTTTTGAGTCATGCCCATTTACATACTTTATGCTGAAATCGTACTAGTAAAATTCATATCAAATTCCATTGAGGTGAAGTCATATGATGAAAGTTAAAAATTAAATTGTACCTGTTGGTAGGTAAAACAAACCATTATTTTTAAATAACATGGTCTATGACATATAAATTGAGTTGTGATTTTTGAAATGGATAAATTAGATTTAGCAGACTTCATAAAGCAGAACTGATCATAATTTATAGGTCTATACATGTGCCCGCGCCATAGCCGAGCTATTTAAGGCATGATGCCTTGGTGTAGAGCTATGGACTTGCTCTGTTTCGAGTCGACATGAGGGAAGACATTTTCTCATCGAATTTCGGCAAAGAAAGGGTACACACGCAGCATCGTGAGGAATTTGGGTACCTAGAATATATATATCGGTTTCAGATTGAGAAAACCAGATATAACGACTGGGAAACCCGATATGCTCGCCACATGTAACCCAGGACTGATTAGATGATTGTCCACCTCTCTGATTAACACGTGTATGTTAAGCCAGCAGCCGGCTGATAGGCCAAACACCTTCTAGGCTTGTTGCGCCATGGAATTTAAATGGTTTGTAAAGGTGTAATTTGAACAAAATACGCAGTCGTGATGGCTTCTTCGGAAGGTAAGCAAAGCCATGATTCCCGAGTCGTAGGTTTACGGCCCGTCAAAGAACCACAAGTCTGATAAATAGCCATCCGAGCAAAGTTTGTCGGCCGAGTTTGAATAAATTATCTAGGATGTTAAAAAATCGACGTTAAAAAAACTAAGAAGAAGAAAAATATAATGTAAGTTGAGTATGATAGCAACTCAATGTGGTGTCACACAAGCTTTTAATCGAACAATGCTAAACGCCTTGTGCTGTTTTCTTCTAAATGAGTAGTTTGTCGAACAATTAGCCTACATACCGCAACTGAATTCTAAGGAATTTATTTCTCTGTACAAAACACATGAGCACAGCAACACATATTTGACAACATATTAAGCAGCCACTGAAATAAAGTATAAAATAATAATATATTGTACAAAGTACACAACAAAATAAAATAGAACCTTTGTTAAAATAAATGAAGCAACAATTTTAGACCCCGTTGATGATGTGAAAATACTTAAATAATATAGAGACCCGCGCAATTTCTCTCGATTGTTTAAGTAAAAGTAAAATTTAATGCCCTCTACTCATGTTCGTCATAATTCCAGGTCGAGGGACGAGATGAGACGAAGCCCCTATAGTTTAAGGTTGATGATACACAACGATATCTGCACAATCACAGGTACAGATGAAAATAACTGGATGATAAAGAATGGTGGAATGAAATGTTTTGGCAGGCAAAAACGAGATACACCCGGAAAAAAAAAAGCCTACCTGGTACCGATTCGTCCTCCAGGAACACTACATGGAGTGACCGTGACGCAAATTCGGGACGTTACATTGAAGACGAGTGTCTAACCACATCCATCACGGATCTCCTTTGATAGTTTAAGTATGCATAATATTTAGATCCCCTTTGATAGTTTAAGTATGCAGAATATTTAGAACATTTCCATTCAATAGACACGTTGGAAAAACAATGGATACTTTATACACTTGAAGTACGGGTTTGTCTTTTTAATGGGAAGCGCTTAAGGGACGAGCCAAATCAATCACAATTAGAACGCCATTTGCAAGTTCCAATGCAATGTAAATTTAATAATATTTTATTAATATTATATGAAAGCATTTTTATCATTAAATCCTTGAGCAAATCTTATATTTATTTTTATTTTTTCATTGAGGGAATATGAAAGTTGTCTGAGAATTCAATTTTCTTGCAACGAACGCTATATCTCTCTTTTCTTGATATTGTTCCAAACAGCTTCTTTATTGTCTCTCTCTTCTCAGTTTTAATTTTCCTTGAAACTTGGAACCAGCTGCACAGCTTCACCTATCCTAAATAAATGTCACACTACACTTTTTTTCTCTATTCTTTATTGTTAATTATTTTCGACGGCCCACTGATGGAAAAATAGTTATTGGCTATAACCATTTTTTTAATGTTAGAAATTTTATCACAAAATTTACGTCAAAGAAATATACATTTTTATGTGCGCTTCAAATATGACTATTTTAAAATACTCTTCAGCTTTTGTGGCTACTTAAAATAATGTTTCTATAGACTGTTCGGGTGACTTTCTGTGTTACCTCATACCCCAAATGGTAGTCAATGACCAATCACGTTTCAATGAATTTTGTTTTACAACCAATGACAGTCGTGTTTCACCTCGCTTTTTATCGATTTCTCTTTATCAGCTCCTGCTTTTGTGATAAAGGAAGCTCCTCCTTTTTTAATATTCTGAACAGGTCAGATTATTATTTTGCAGCGACTGACTCTCTAACAAATACATTGAATATAGCAAATAATGGACAGATTCCTTGATTTTACCGAGTTGTTTACTAAAAAAATAAATTAATGACCTATAATGTTGGTTATAATATACAGTTTGATGTGTTTCATCATTTCTCCACTAGTGTGCATTCTTACAATATTGCGATCCTATTTTGGCAATAAATAATATTATCAAGTTTCAATGAATAAACATAACCACACATTTCTGACTTGTTTTCAAACATCGCCGTTTACATTAAATATATTAATATTTTAAAATACCGGTAACTACGTATATTTAAATAATGATTTTTGAGTAAACAGCTTAATTTTATTCGTTAAATAGTCCTATGAAATGCCACTCTTGATTTCCAAATCCTCTAGATAAATTGGAAATCGCTCATAACATTACTTATGATAAACTTTGAGATATAATGGGCAGTGTCGAATGAAGAAACAAAAAAGAAAACGAGTATTCTATAAATACGATCCAGGAACGCTAAAGTATAACGCTCAGGATTTTCCTTCAACCCGCGAACCTCGGAACCAAAAATATTATTATTACACCAGCACCGATAATAAAAATAAGTGTTAGTGATCTTGTACATTTTTGTTTTGTCTACCTGGCAACTCTCAAATGTGGGAGAAATAAAAAATAAACAGACTAATATAATTTTGGAAAGCTTATTTCCCTTTCTTTCACATGCACGATCATATTATGAATGCGAATTCATGTTATTTACGTTTGGTACATTCAGTCAGCTTCTAAACAATCATAGCTTCATATCGTAGTTGAGGCTTTATTTTTACTGTCACCATGTTCTGTTTACTGCTGCTATATTCCGGAACAATTCCACCGCTTTTCCATTTATCGTCGGCCGAATAACAAGTAACTTCTATTGTTTCAGAACTTTATGTACCCACACAAAGCATTATTATTCATTCCTAACCGAGGACAGCCCAAATGTATCACGACCGATGTGCTCCTGCAGTATCATCCATACAAAATTATGTAAAAACCGTAATGATCTGAAATGAATTTTTATGGTAAGATCTAGTAATCTTTCCTTCGACTAGTGTCATTTTTGCAATGTAGCGCTAGAGTGCACCAGTTCCAGCATTACAAGCTTCTGACGATAACCGGCAGTTCTGAATTTCAGTTTCTCCCAGATAAGTTCTTATTGACAGAGTCGGCTAGAACTTATAGATGGAGTAATTGATGAAACAAAGAGTTATAAGTAGGGGTGGATTCTTATGACATGTCATATTTTTTTAAGCTTTATTTTGTGCTTCCAATATGTAATGATAAGTATGTAGATCCTCTGATGAAAATTCTGTGATTTTTATTGTACTAAAGGACATATTTCTCATGCTTTTAAATTTTTGGTCATCTTTGTTCTAATGTATGTAATAAAGTCATATTTAGGGGATTTTAATAAGTCGTCAGCCAAATCTAAATAACCAAAATAGCCCTCTTACTGATAATCCACATATAACTTTTATACACACATCTCACTTGAAAATTCTTACTAATAATCACTGTATTAGCTGTGCACTGTTTAAGAGGTGTACAACTTTACATGGGAATCGTTATACATGTCTTCAGCCTTGTTTAATGACTGCACAACTAGACAAAATGTCGGACTTTAAGATCAACTGATTGTTTTCTTATGATATTGATGAACGTTTCCTTAAATTTAACGCAAAATGCAACACTTTAACGACTGTTTGATGGATGAACAGGACATAAATAATATTAATAAATCTCGGTAGAAAAATAACACATCATAGAATGCCTTTTGTTACACTCATTCTCGATTAGGCCTATTAATATTTTTAAATTGAACATCGATTCACAAAAGAATACGTTCTATAATAGTCGCTGTGGGACAAGATTTAACCTGAATGTAGTTTAAATGTTTCATAATATTATTTTAACAAAACGTCCTTATATCATTAATACGTAATATACATAGATATAAAAATGTATTTAATTATAAAGGTCGCAAGTTGCAATGTCCCTGGGTCGAACGTCGCTTCCAATCTTGGAAAATCTTTAAAATACCGGATCGTTACACTCACTATAAGGAAATGTCTTAACTTTATACGATAAAACACAAACTCACTTATTCACGCCGAAGACTTGCAAGTGACTATATCCAAATTGAAGTACGATAACATCACAGGGGCTGATTAAATGAAATTGGACAAAATGGATAAAATGACTATGGGGAAGTAGTGAAATTAAGTTTTAGAAGAGAAAACTTGGAGAAATCCCTAGAAAAACATTTATTGTTTCTGATTCGTCCATCACGAATCCAACATTGAGAGATCGAAACGCGAACTCGGGAGCAGAGGTGGAGGGGCTGAATTATGCCTATCAAACATGGCATATATATATATATATTTAATTCTTACAAATCTTTACTGACCCTATCTCGTATATACCGAATATAACCTAAAGGCTGCAACTTTCTTTTTTTCGGAAAGAAACTCGGCTTACATATGAATTAATTTAAAACAAGTAAGTTCGAGTTCTTTGATCAGCAAAATTGTAACAATTGGATTAGGGGTTCATCTGAAGCGAAAATTTAAAAATCTGTATAATTGCAGCAAAATTAGATTTTTCACAAATAAACTCAGTATATGGCATTGAAATAAAATGAGAAAAGCATTCTCGAAAAATCAGCGAAATCAATATTATTAATAGAGATTTACCTTAAACTGTAATTTAAAAATCGGTATTGTGGACTCGATACTTGTTTTCTCGCAATATAACTCGATACATACAATTTAATTAACATAAAAGGATATATTCCAAAAACAGAAAAATCGAACCATAAATTCGACTTGTATTTAAGTTTATATACACCTTTATTTTCATATTTATTCGTATTTAAAATATAATATATAAAATATAACATATGAAAATAAAGGTGTGTATAAACTTAAATGTAATATCTGTGAAACATTTCATATAGGAAGAACATCAAGATAAATTCGACTCGCTGAAGAATTTGCCTCATTTATGCAGTTCCTGCGTGACGGACTTTTTATTTTTTATATACACATGTTAATTACTGTAGGGCCGTCTCGAAGCAATAAATATTATCAACTTCTCTTTGTTGCAAATGTTTAAATTCGTTATTAACAGATTAAGGAATATTTACTGTAGCTGAAGTGCAGATAATAACATTTCAACAAATGTATAAAACAATATCGAGATTAGATTGAAAATGTAAGTAAGCTTTCCATTAGCAAATGAAATGCTAATAGTAAGTAGAGAATACAATTCAACCAGTACATCAAAGCTGAATAGCTCAAACACTTTTTAAAAAATTAAACGGAATTTGAATACATCGCATTTTGCTACGTTAAGCTGTCTCGCTATGTAACTTAATTCCATTTAAAAGACGTACATTTTTGTAATCATGGAAATACCTAGAGAATTTTCAAAGAGTGAAAATATACATAGACATACAATTTTTCTTCTCGATAATAATATGTATTTACATTACAATGATTGAAAGGAGGTTCTACGGATGTTAACGAACGTAGACCTCTAAAACATTTTCAATCATTGCAAAAGGAATTATAAAAATTTGTATGCACAAATCTAGATTACCTACAAAATAAATGTATTCTGAATTCAGCAACATACTCATGAATATTAACTTATAAACTACTCAGTCCTGATATATAATTATTGAATTTCTCCATTCCATTAACTTAAATTCTCAACTTGCCACACGCCACCCGAGCTATTAGGACGAATTATATTTTTATTTTTGTGTTTAATGAATTTTTTGAGAGCAAATTAATGTTACAGACTTTTAAAATGCATGGTAGAACACGTTGAGGTTAAAACTATATTAACATTTTAAAACTCTTACTGTTAAAACAGTCGTCTTCAATTATATTAACTTTTGTTGTATAACATCGTCACACTATTAAAATCATTAACCTTTGTTCATTAACTTCAGAAGCCGGCCATCGTTTTAACAACATCGATAATAGCCTACAATGTCAATAATCCACAAAGATAACAACAGACACAAAATTAATATCCTCGAAGAAATTGAAATTATCACGGAAGCAAAAAATACGAACATGAATAACGAGAACACGTCCAACGACCAAAACCCTCTATATGAAATATACGAATAATTCAGTCCCATGACAAATCCTGAAGATGAAGCATGCTTTTTGAAAGGCCCAGATTTTAATAGTGTGACGTTATACAACAAAAGTTAATATAGTTGACTACTTTATCAGGTACGAATTTTAATATTTCAATACAAAGTAATATTATTCTAGGAAGTACCTTCTGGCGGCACTATGGCCCTGGGGTCGACTCAGCCTCTAACGGAAATGAGTACCAGACACTTGTTCTGGGGGTAAATGCGGCCGTCACGTAGGGCTGACAACCCGGCTGACATCAAGTGCTGACTGTCCAGAAAAAGTGGGAGCCTTAACCTCCTACTACCCCAAGGGCTTCCTGAGGCCTGTAGTGGGATTACTTTATTATTCTAGGAAGTAAAAATGTGAGCCAAAAACAAAAAAACTGACTGATTTGAAGAGTTATAATTTTATTTTAGTTAAATGACCAAAATTAGTTTAATTCTCACAAAAAGCAATAAAGATAAACTTGATGAGGAATGAATGTTTATCATTTATGATACAGACGGTTCCTATTTGGGGTCCAAGGGGGAATGAATCTCAAGTTATATCTTCTCCTCCCCAACCTCATCTTTCCGTGGTGTACCTAGTACACGACAAATGAGATAGTGGGGACTGAGTATCGGTGGAATAACCGTACCACATATTGTCTTTAGAAGGAAATGTCTAATCACGGCTTAAGATTTTTAAAATACATTATCAATATCCGTTGAGGTAGTTTTTTTATAAAACATTTAAATTTTAAAATTAGTACTTGATTTGCAGTCGTCCTCAAGCATCAGTATTATAATTTTTAAAAGAGGTCTTTCGAAACATGTTTCATCTTCTATTTCTAGTTTGGTGCTACAAACAGAAGATGAAACATGTTTTCGAAAGACCACTCATAAAAATTATAATACTGATAGTTGAGGACGACTCAAAATAAAATAACAATTTTAAAATTTAAAAGTTTTATAATCACGGCTTCCAGACAAGCTAAGCAAGCGGACAGATATCCAGACCTTAAGGTAGCAACTCTACCAAGATACTCGGGGAATGAGGACTATCACTCACATTGCCTTAAAGATGATTAAAGAATCTGACATGAGAGGAAGCGGAAACAACAATGATGCTACGTGACATGAAGAAGAACATGAAAACAGGATTCTGGAATGTGCATGAAAGTGAGGATATCTGTTACAAATAAGGTTGAGAACATTGGAAGAAAGTGGACCTAAATCAATTATTGCCAACCGTGTCAGACGGAGATCGCCCCTGTTTTCCATCATGGAGTGAAAGGATTTACTACTTCATTCCTATTTAGTTTCTTCGATTTCATACTGTTGCCACCTAACCTTAACATTTGAAGTCTTCAGGGAAAGACAAGGATTTTAACAAAAACAAAAAATTGAGAAAACTTGATTTTAACGTTTGAACAACCCTTGTTGTTCCCCATTATAGACAAACATAGACTGTCATTTCACTGCCAAAAAATATTAAAACATTTGCAGCAGATGTCACAGTTAAGCATATCTCTATTTTCGTAGAGAGCCTCGTAATTGTATAAACATTACTTGTAACTCTGTGATATGCTTTTAAAAATAAAATAAAAAATAAACAAGAAGAACAGTCATGTAATATTATAAAACCATTATAATATATTCATCCCTTGTGTAATCTTTCTATCTTCGGGTTTTTAAGCTGCTGCCGTCTTCCCGTGCCAAACCTCCAAAGCCTACGGTCTTAGGCATCTTCAATGCTTAGCCCTCTTGCTTGCATTACTGTCTTCATGTTTTTCTTCCATGTTAACTTTGGTCTCCCTCTTTTCTACTTTCTGGTCGGATGCCATTGATGTAGTTGCTTCGGCCATCGCTCATCTTCCATTCTTAAAACATGTCCTAACCACTTTAATTCCTTCTCCTCAATTCTTTCAATTATGTTTTCTTCTGCTTCCATTATGTTTCTAATTTTCTTATTTGTGATGTTCTAATTTTGACTTTCAGGCACTTATTGTGTAATCTACTTCCCTCAAATCATGGCTGTTTTCTCCCATCTCATTATTGGCCTACGTACTGGGCGCTTTCCTTCTGATTTTGCTACAAGGAGTTTCCATGCCCTTCTTTCATTCCCCATTTGTGCCACATTTCTTGCCCATGTTAGTGTACGAGATCTAACTGTTCTTATTATATCTGTTTTCCCATAAAGATTATGTACTTCACCATTATGTAGTAAGCTCCATTCGCCTGTCTGTTCATCTCTCTTTGGTCCAAAAATGTTCCTAAGAACTATATTCTTTAATATTCGTAAGCATTTCTCCTCTCTTAAAGTAAGAGTACATATTTCGCCTCCATAAGTTGTATATTTTAATTATTTTAAGAGATAGAGATAGAGGGGGAGGGAGATAGAGACAGAGAGAGAGATATACATAGAATTTGGGACAAGAGTCCCTGCAATGTATAATAGCATGCATTTCCAGAACTTTTAATTTATTTGTGGACCTAATTCAAACATAATTCGTCCTTATATTTAAATGATACTTCAAAGTACTAGTTATTTATTTAATGATGATTCTAGAAATATGTAATTAATAATCATATTTTAATTTGATTGCGCCATAATAAAAATGCCAGGGGCACGCCGTTGGTTAAGGCAATACGCTACAAACCGGAAGGTCGATGGTTCGAGTCCCTGTAGGATCAGGATTTTTAACCTTACACAAACCTTCTAGTGGCACCATGACCTTTGGGTCGACTCAACTCTAACGGAAATGAATACCAGACGATTATTCTTGGAGTAAAGGCGGCCGTCATGCAGGGCTGACAACCCGGTTGACACCAAGTGTCGATTGTCTAGAAAAAGTGGGAGCCTTAACCTCCTACTACTCCAAGGGTCTCTCATGACCTTACCTTTACATAATAAAAAATTCCAATAAAATATATTTCAAACAACATACAATTTTTACTACAAAAATATTATTTTCAGATGTCCGCAAGAATACCTATATGCAGAATAAGGTGGTAAAATTGGTTAATACGGTATACAGTAAATTTCTTTATGATTTATTATACACTATGTAGGATTGGTCCAACGCTGTGGTCTCGAGGTAGCGGGCCCGGGTTCGATTCCCGGCCGGGACAGGCTCCTGGGTGAGGGTTTTTTTTGTGTTTTTTTCTCACCTGTAAGACAAATGTCAGGAAGCTTAGGGCCAAACGGTCCCCGAAAATCATCCGGCCATCATCATCATCCTTCACCGGTGTGGAAAGCAACGGGAAGCTACCATACCTATAATTCCCTAGTAAAGCTGCAAAGCATAGCATGAAAATGCTATGATTGCAGTGAAAGACTTGCCTTCGGGCAGAATTACTATGGGTGGATGGATGGTCATTTTATTCTACATGGTTTATAATTTCTTTATTTTTAAATTAATTTGAATGTTTTTTAAATTTCCACATGACAAAAATATTGTAAAACCGGTAATAACTAAAGGGCCGGATATTAATGGGAGCAACTGCTATAATTAATAGATTGTGGTACGGAATCGAAGCAACTAGCAAAGTTAAGAGCAGAGATAGTGAAGAAGGTCGGGTCGGCTGATTGACTTCAATTTGCGAGGGTCAAGAAGCCATCTAATTCAGTTAAGCGAGTTAAGAGCAGCATATTCTCTTTTAGGTAATGTACCAACAATAACTATTCTCTCACAAAGTCTCGTGTTCCAATCCCGGTTGTTTTAGTTCCTTCACTTAAAATTACTTTCTCGGATATTTACTCAATGCAATTCAATTAGGCCCTACTATGACTATTTAACTCATGCCCCAAATGGGAGACAATGACCAATCATATTTCAATGATTTTTTATTTACAACCAATCACAGTTGTGTTTTGCCTAAAATTTACCAACTAAAGTTTATCATAATAAAGAAAGAGCCTCCTTTTTAACATTCTGAATAGGTCATAGGATTATTTTACAGTGACTGGCCCTCTACGAAATACGGCTACTAGACTATATATATATATATATATATATATATATATATATATATATATATATAAAGTATAAAGTAAAAATGTTCTCTTTAATTTGCTTACTTGTTATAGTCAGTTACTAGATGGCACTGAAGACCGAGTTCTCGCGACATCTAGTAATAATGGAGAATATAATACATATATAAGAAAAAAAATGTTTGAATTGGATTCGCCTAGTGGTGTAATGGATATCACACTGAGGTACAGACTCAGAGATGCGGGTTCGAATCCCGTCCAGGCATTTATTTTTCTTATCATACCATATTAAGCTTGCATTGCTCAATGTTAAACATTTAATTATAACATCGATAAAGCATCACTGCTATAAAGTAAAAATGTTCTTTTTAATTTGCTTACTTGTTATAGTCAGCTACTAGATGGCACTGAAGACCGAGTTCTCGCGACATCTAGTAATAATGGAGAATATAATACATATATAAGAAAAAAAATGTTTGAATTGGATTCGCCCAGTGGTGTAATGGATATCACACTGAGGTACAGACTCCGAGTTCCGGGTTCGAATCCCGTCCAGGCTATTATGTCTCTTATCATACCATATATATATATACATAGTGCATAAATGTCAGCAGAAAGCGCATGCGATAGATAATATAAAAACATTTGTAACAATTGATTATACCACAACAAAAAAAGAAAACACTATTTGCACTTTCTTAAACGAATTATTTTCCAAGAAATGACGTTGCAGAAAAATATAATTCACATATTTACATCATAGATCATCAGAAACCTATAACGTTGGTTATAAATTTCCCCACTAGGGTGCATTCTTACAATATTGCGTTCCTTTGGCAATAAATAATATTATGATCTGGTTGCAGTGATGAACAAAGGAAGGAACTGAAGCGTGCCAATCGTTTCTCATTTGTTTTAAAACATCGCCGTTTACATTAAATATTAAAAATAACTGTAGTTAAATAATGATTTGTGAGCAAACAGCTTCATTTTATTCGTTAAATAGTCCTAACAAATGCCACTCTTGATTTCCAAATTCTCTAGATAAATTCACTCCTCACTTCGTGAGTCGTAAATTTATCGATAATTTGGAAATCAGCATGGCATTACTTATGATAAAATGTTCCACATACATTTTCTGCCTTCAGAAATGCACTACAGCATATGGTTTAATGTTAACACGTTGTAAGTTATCGAAGCTTCGCCGGTTCAAACCCGAAAGATTTCCATGGATTTTTTTTTTTTGGAGTGAACATTCTGATAATGTTTCGTTCGTAAGAATAAAAAGCGCGGGTCTCTTAGATTTACAGAATATGAAATAATGAGAGTCTCTAAGCACAAATTGTTAGCTCTTTAATGTCCATCTTTCTCTAAGGTTTAATATTTATTTCACAGAAAAATAAAATCTCGATTTTCTTACAGGAAATAAATAGTTTTTTTACATAAATAAATAATAGATTTACTTTATCTGAACTTGTTTGCCACCCTGATTAGATCAAATTTATAACAATTAGTCTTATATACAAGTTACTACAAAAATAAATTATTGCATAGTATGCCTACAATATAATGACTAGTTAATGCAAATTATGTTTTGATCTATTCTAAACTTAAAGAATACAAGATTTAACGAATAAAAGTGAACAATAGACCAATTTAAATGAAAATAAAGCTACTTTAACAGATAATAAAAGTTACTGAAGTGGTTTTATTTACATTTAAATTATTTAATTTTCTTTTTATAATTTATATTCGCTAAATTTAGACTAAATCAACATGTAGTAATTAGGTCTATATTATAGGATTTAACTTTCAAGTTATAATACGAATAAGTAATAATTCTTTATTTATTCTTCCTTAGTTTAACATCCGTTTGTAAAAAAAATTACGTGACCCACCAGTCCCGGACCTTTCAGAGACACGACTTGTCAGGAGATTTTTTTTTTTTACTCTCGATCACATATACGCGTACATACTTTTTGATCACACAAGACACGGATATTTTCACCTGATGAACGATCAGCTCAATCTAAGCCTCCTCTGAGACAGCATGAACATTCAAGACGAAACTCAAACATTCATACTAAACATACTGGAAATATGATGTTCGGGGACTATTTGGGCCAACATTTCCTGATATTTGCCTTACACTTCAGGAAAAACCCCGAAAAAACCTTCCCGGGAAACTTGTCCCGACCGGGGTTGAACCCGGGTCCGCTGCGTCCGAGAAGACGACGTTATCTAGAGATTACAGAGGTGGATTAAACTAATAATTATTATTGCATATTTTATTTAATCTGCTTGAATTGTTGACAAGGTTAAGTAAAAACTTGAGAAATGATGAACTGAGGCAAGAGTACCAGAGCAAAATTGCTAACAGATATCAAATACTTAAATTTTCAGATGAAAATGTGGCAACCGAAGAAGAAACTGGTATAAATAAGGAATGGGAGGCTATAATAGATACCATTAAATTGTCAGAATCAGAAATAGTAATTGATAATGGCCATATCACAGTTTTACACACTATGTTCTTCAAAGACTAACTACACTGGGAACCATATCCTTAAATAAAAACTACGGTAACTAATAAATCCGTCCATTTAGAAATTACTAATATGCGATATTTATGAGAAAGAAGATAAGGTCAAATGTATACAATTAATAATGTACATGTTGTCGAAGTTAATTAAAGTACTAAGTGAAAAGTAATGTGTTATTACAGAAGTTAAAAATGATGAGCATGTAATTATTATTAATTTATTGTAAAACTGAAAAATTGAGAATTGCTAGGTACGGTTACTAGGGAACTGTTACTACGTAGCTTTCGCTTAGCAACCGTTGCTACGAAACCGAGGAGTTAACTGTCCCGGGCAAACTTTTCAAAATTGAGTATGGGTAATGCAGAATGTGAGATATTTGTTCATAATACATTAATTGATTAATAATAAATTAAGAAAAATATAATTGTCTATCCAAAATAAGATTTCCTCTTAGTAGTAGTAGGTATTTATTATTATAGTTCAAAACATAATTATTTATAAATGGATCGCATGAGCAACTTTTAACAATCCGCATCAATTCATCAATATCTAGTCTTTATACGTAAAAATGAGTGAGTCTGTTTGTTTGTTTGTCTGTCTGTCCTTTAAGGACTCAAAAACTGATTGACCGATTTTAATGGGGCTTCACCATCGTTTATAGATTTTTTCTGGGACAATTAAAGCATGACATATTACAGTACGTAGGTCGGAGCTATAAAAAAAAGGCATGAATGCACTAAAAAATAGCATTTTGGACGCTTAAATGGCTTACGCTGCCTAAATCATAACAAATACAGTAAAAGCTCCTTATTCGCGGGGGATATGTTCCGCAAATATGGCGCGAATACAAAAACTGCGAATATGGAATGGTAATTTGCATGGGTATATAGGGAATACGTTCCAAGGTTCCTAAATAGAATAAAAATTATCATAAATAATGCCACGAGTGATTTACAATTTATCTAGAGAATTTGGAAATCAAGAGTGGCATTTGTTAGGACGATTTAACGAATAAAATTATGATGTTTTCTCAAAAATCATTATTTAACTACCCATCCATAGTAATTCTGCCTGAGGGCAGGTCTTTCACTGCAGTCATAGCATTTTCATGCTATGCTTTGCAGCTTTACTAGGGAATTGTAGGTGTGATAGCTTCCCGTTGCTTTCCACACCGGGGAAGGATGATGATGATGATAAGGATGATGACGATGATGGCCATATGATTTCGGGGACCGTTTGGGCCTTAAAGTTTTCCTGATATTTGTCTTACAGGTGAGGAAAAACCCCGATAAAAACCTCACCCAGAAAAACTGTCCCGACCGGGGATTGAACCCGGGCCCGCTGCGTGACAAGGCAGCACGCTACCTCGAGACCATAGCGGTAGACTATTCAACTATAGATATTTTGAAGTATGTATATATTTAATGTAAACGGCGATGTTTGAAAACAAATGAAAAAGATTGATACGCTTCATTTGTTCATCACTGCAACCAGATCATATTATTTGTTGCCAAAGGATCGCAATATTGTAAGAATTTACCCTAATGGACAAATTTATAACCAACATTATAGGTATTAATTAATGTTTGATGTCCTATGATGTAAATATGTCAACTATATTTTTCTGCAAAGTTATTTCCTGGAAAATAATTCGTTTAAGAAAGTGCAAACAGAGGTTTCTTTATTTTGGTGGTATAATCAATAGCTACAAATGTTTTTATTATTATCTCCCGTAAGCGCTAACTGCCGACATTCGTGCACTATATATACAATGTGGTAGCCGCATGTGATGGCTGCAAAATAATGCTATGACTTATTCAAAATATTAAAAAGAGGAGCTTGATTTTAAAGTGATTAAATTAAACTGATAAAATTCGAGGTGATGAACGACTGTGATTGGTCGTAAATAAAAAATCATTGAAATGTGATTGGTTATTGACTCCCATTTGGGGCATGAGTTAAATAGTCAAAATAAAATCAATTAATGAGAAATTCTGAACAATTTATATTAATTATTATTATTGTCACGCTTAGGAAGGGCTTAAAGAACTTGTCTTGCCGCTTTTATAAGGTATTTCAATTCAGAATGATATTTAGCTGTGAATTCAGCCATAGAATTCCTTATTTTGTTTTCGGATTTCTTCATGAATTGTACAGTTGATTCATTAACACTGAAACAGCGTGATATGGATGCAAACGACTTGCCAACGTGTAAACGGTCAAACATTTATATTTTTACTTTAAGCGACAATACTACTTTTTTGTTCCGTTTTGGAGCTAATTTTCTTTCCTTTTACTCGACATTATAAATTGTCAACAAAGCAGAAGAGACACGTATTATTCAATCAAAATTATTCTAACGAATGACAAGTTGAAACAATAAAACGCCGATCATGGCGAAAGCGACATTTATCAACGAACATAGCAGCACATTAAATACGACGGCGGTGGCTTTTAACAAAGAACTTTAGGCTTAGTGACAATAAGGTTTATTTTACTTTGATATTAATTTGTCCATTTGGTTTGAATCGCCTTGGCACGTGCCTGTAGTAAAAAAAATATTTAAAAATTGCCAATGCGTTAATAAAGGATACTAATCATTTTAATATACCGACTGAATCCGCGAATAAAGAAATTTTTAGCCACGAATGCAGAAACTGTGTCGAAATTTTTTTAACCCGTGAATAATGAAAACGCGAATAAGGAGCTTTTGCTGTACACCAAATTAATGTACACAGAATTGAATATCTCAAAAAATTCTACAAAAATGTCTGCGACAGCATGTGTCTATCTTTTACGGATAACTCAATAACCATTTTTGTCTTTGAGTTCATTAATGCCAATAAGATCGGGATAAGTAGATTCTTGGGCAACATCGGATTCTCTATCATAAGAGGCAGCGGGACATCGCTCGCAATGCCCTAGTCCATTAACGCTCTAACTCCCCAATTTTTTTCATCGTAATCAAACTTGGCATATAGCAATTTATTAAAAACCTCAGGGTTAGTAGATTCCCGGACAACGCTGGGTAATCAGCCTGTAATAATATAAAGCAAACAAAAATAATAGATAACATTACTATAATATTTCAAATTAAGCAATTAAGTAGTAAAATTATTCAATATTATATAGTAATTATAATAGTTACATTTTGTTTGTACATTTATTTATTTATTGATGAATGCGAGTTTTTATTTTGTGTATCTTGTTCAGAAATCTGTCCATGTTTAACAAATGTTATGGGTTTACCATTTACTCGTAGCATGCCAATCTATTATGATTTGAATTTAGAAATATTTATTTTATATTTTGTATTGAATATTCTATTCGTTACTTTACCATTCATTAGTGTCATCACTAGAGCCCGGATTTGTATGGAAAATAAAGTACTAAATATTCATGGAAAATGTAGAATATATGCACATTAAATATGCAAAAACAGACAGTCATAAAATCAAATAACTTATTTGGTTTGTGGGTAATCTTACCTTATTCCTGGCTGTTCCAGTATATAAGGAAAGTTTTCTTGAGTGAAGCTCCTTCATCTGTCTGTGAAGAAAGGTTTGTACAATGAAAATATTCTTTCTACATTACACGATGTCACATGTGCATGTGAAAAACACCACATTTGTTCTTCAGTGAATTCCTCTTTGGTTATAGTTTTTTTCACTATCACCACAGAGCATTTTGCTAATTTGACAAATTCTATTGTAGCCAGGATTTTTATTTAATACTTCACTAAGCTTATCAAATGCGATTTAGCGATACTGTAATATTATTTCTCAAGGCCCACATGAATTCCCCTCTTACAAAGATGTACATATACACGTTACGCATATATCCAATTGATTGCAGAGACCTTATTAATTTAAAAATATAAATTAATGATTAATTAATTACTAATAATTAGCTGAAGGGAAAATTATAATTTAATACCATATTTAGGAGTAAACTATGCATTTATGCATTAAAAATGTAAAATAAGCATTTTCCCCCGGAATATACATTTCTATGCATTATAAAATACCGCTCAAATTGCCTGTGAAGGGACCACTTACTTACTCCCTGGCACTATCGAACCCGTAGGTTCATGGCCGCGCGGACATAAGCTCTCCATACATCCCTATCCTGAGATAATGCTTTCCAATCATTCCCTGTATAATCTACTTCCCTCAAATTATGGTTAATGTTATTCTCCCACCTCAGTCTTGGTCTACCAACTGGGCGCCTTCCCTCTGGCTTTCCTACAAGAAGCTTCCATTCAAGTCTTTCATTCTCCATACGTGCAACATGTCCTGCCCATCGCAGGACTTAACTGTTACGAGACTTAACTGTTCTTATTATATCTGGCTTCCAATAAAGACCATGTATTTCGTTGTTATGTAGTCTTCTCCATTCACCTGTTTGTTCATCTCTCTTTGGTCCAAAAACTTTCCTAAGTATTAATTCTCAAATACTTGTAATCTCATTTCCTCCCTTAAAGTAAGAGTCCATGTTTCGCACCCATATAATATAACTGGTAGAATAATAGTTTTATATATTTTCAGTTTAACGTTTTTTGAAAGGAGTTGGGACATCAAGAGTCTCTGCAATGCATAATAGCATGCATTTCCAGAATTGAGCCTATGTTTAATTTCTTTGTGCATATCATTCCTATTTGTGATTATTGTTCCTAGGTATTTGAATTCAGCCACTTCCTCAAAATTTCCCTCATTTGTCATTAGCTGCCCATTTCCATAATATAATGTATTTCTACGTGTGACCATATATTTAGTTTTATTGATGTTTCCTTCCAGTCCTAATTTCTTAGTGTTACTCAATAGTGTGTGCGTGTTGCCCTTTAGTATCTCCTCGCTATCGGCCAATTCATCAGCATAAACTAACAGCTTATTAATAACATTGAGTTGTAAGCCTTCCTCATTCTCTAAATATCATGCTCTAGTACAAAATTAAATAGTAGAGGAGACAGTGCATCTCCTTGCTTCAACCCATTCTGGATTTCAAAAGTGTCCGAGAACTGTTCGCCTACACGCACCCTACTCTTTGTGCCATTTACATACATTCGTATAAGTCTAACTAACTTTTTAGGAATTCCGAACTCCAGCAGGATACTAGATAACTTCTCCCTCTTAATTGAATCGTATGCTTTTTTGAAGTCTACGTATAGTTGATGTACAGTACAATTATATTCCCATTTCTTTTCTAAAATCTGTCTTAAGCTAAAAATCTGATCTGTTGTATACCTGTTTCTTCTAAATCCACATTGATGATCTCCTAGAATGTCATCAATAGGGAGTAAGTCTGTTTACTAATATATTTGTTAGAATTTTGTACGAAGTTGAAGACCACTTAATATGTAAATCATTTCAGCATACTTTTTAATGCGTAAAACAAAACATGCATTTCGCATAAAAATCCGGGCTCTAACCATCACCATTATCATGGCCCTCGTGTCCCATTAAGAATATCGATTTCAAATGTTCCTCCAAAATTCACTGTCTTACCATGTTTTTCTTCTTTTTAATTTATTCTTCCCAATCTCATTGCCCGGTTTGCACATTTGTCTTCCCTTGAACAATACACATTTCCAGTTGGTTTTACTCGAGGTTGTTTTCCTGTGACTTCTAGATTAAGCATTCATAGTAGCAGTAGTCTTCCATTTTCTGTTTTTTTTTTTTAGTCTCCAAACTTTTTTTTTTTTAGATCAGATGTTAATTTTTCTGTTTTTAATGTATTCCAGATTGTATCATTACATATCCTATCCTGTCTTGTATGCGTGCGATTCCATGAAGAAATTGAATTCCCGTGGCCAGAATTCTGCCCCAACTCTTTCTTTATAGGCCTAAATGTCAAAGTCTCGGACCTACGTATTTTGTACTTAATCGTCTATTTATGTTACTTGGAACTCTGGCAGGACACACTCTTGTTGACCACAAAACAAATGAGTTTATTCCTTACGAATTAAACAACTCAAATGTATTAAACATAATTTACGAATTCAAATCAAATGGATTTTGCATTTACAACGAATGCAACCAAGACTAATTCCATTGTTATCATACATGTTTATATTGTGAACTACAAGGATATTTACGGAATCTGACAGCTACAACTGGAGTTTGAAGGAGGAGTTAAATGTTATCGCTCAAACATGGACTGACGGCGGTTATGGTGGAATAGTAAACCAGTTCGCCAGAATTTATAATTCAGACATGGTAACATCGCCATTAATACTAAAAGTAGTCAGAATCATTAACAAGCATAAGAGAACACTCACAAATTAACTGAATAGGCTACTAATATTTACAAAACGAATGTAAACCAGACACAATGAATAAAACCCGAACAAAAAGCACTAAGTTTGTATTTTGGGGAACTTGCAACACTTCAAAATATTTTGCGGCAATGTTTGATTTTCTGAGCAGGAGAGTGAGACAGCGATTGGCTGCTGCCAAGATTGAATTCGTTGCTATGATACCATTGATGCACAATCCTCAAAAGCTGAACTATCAGAGGTATCAGAGGTTCAAGATTCGTCAATTCCACTGCATGTATTTTTTATAATAAACTAGCTAATACCTGGCGTGCGCTGCTACATCTAAATTAATGATGTGTTTTTGCATTTAGTTGAATAAGTAAAAGGAAAAATAAATATAAATTTATATCGTTATTATTTTTAGACACCCCGTGCTGTTTACCCGGGAATCTATGCATCCCGATGCACTTGGCATAAATGAGCTGAAATACAAAATTCGCAATTTTGAGTTATCCATAAAAGAGTACCCGCCGTGCGCTGTTATGCTTCCCCGGGAATCTACTTATCCCGATCTTCTTGGCATCAGTAAAAGACAAAAATGATTATTGTGAGTTATCCTTAAAAGATAAACATATGCTGTCGCGGACTTTTCTGTAGAGTTTTTTGAGATATTCAATTCTGTGTACAATAATTTTGTGTATTTGTTATGGTTTAGGCAGCGTAAGCCATTTAAGCTTATAAAAAGCGACATTTTTTCACGTTTTTTTTTTCTTCTCTACAGAAGGTAATGTTTAAGGGTGAAGTGCGTGAGCATTAAAACTCTCTTATAACCTTCCCGGGAAAAGCCTGAACATTTTGCAAAAAGCCCCATGACAATCGGATGAACGGTATGGCAGCACATGCTTACCCGGGAATCTACTTATCCTGATCTCCTTGGCATCGATGAAAGACAAAAATGGCTATTGTGTGTTATCTGTAAAAGATAAACATATGCTACTTTTTTGTAGAGTTTTTTCAGATATTCAATTCTGTGTATATTAATGTTGTATATTTGTTATGGTTTAGGCAGCGTAAGCCATTTAAGGGTAAAAGAAGGGACTTTTTCACGTTTTTCACTACAAAGAGTGTTTTTAAGGGTGTAGGAGTTGAGTATCTCAACTCTCTTACAGCTTATGTTCATCCCGGAAATCGCCTGAACATTTTGCAAAAACCCCATCACAATCGGATGAACGGTATGGCCGCGCATAAAGTACGAACAAACAAACTAACTAACTAATATTTTAAATATTAGATTTTAAGTGTATCTCATTCATAATTTTAAATACAACTTGGCCTGTTGAAGTAGAATATATCATAGATCTTCATCAAATACATTATTAGGCTGATAGAAGATATTAATATAATATTTCTGCTTTTCAATTTTTACGCGCCACTTCGATAGACCTCTTTTATATTGATTGCACTGTGCGCAGATAATAATAATTAATGTATGATGAGTTTATGTGTAGGTATTCGTGTTTAGTATTTTGTGTGAAGAACGATGAAGGGAAGGGAGAAGGCGAATCTCTTTGTCAGCATGAAGCCTACTCCTGTCAAAAAGCACCATGCGCTGCAGCTGCCAGGCTTAATCCCCGCAGGTGTAGGTATTCGTGTTTAGTATTTTGGGTGAAGAACGATGAAGAGAAGGGAGAAGGCGAATCACTTTGTCAGCACGAAGCCTACTCCTGTCAAAAAGCACCTTGCGCTGCAGCTGCCAGGCTTACGCTGCTAACAATGCAACATGTCTTCTCAATAAATTATTATGTACCGTCGAGGGGTTTGATTTAATATTCATGTATTTTTTTCGCAAACTACTGATATAAATTTTGCACTCCCACCTTTCCTATTAGCCCCGAGATGGAAATATTTACCATTAAAATATCCATCTCGCCAGGTATCAACCTAGAGGCAACTAGCCAAGAAGTAGGTATGTCATCAGGTCATCACCTGAGCTAGGACGACGAACAGTATTATTATTATCATTATCATTATTATTAGTATTATTCTTATTACTATTATTCATCGTCTTAAAGGATTAGACATATTGGTCTGTTCCCACTCAAAAATTCCTCACTCTATCTCTTTAGAGGTCGACCTATATTTTTTGTCACCTTCGAATTATAATATAAAACAGTTCTTGCAATCCTGTTGTACATTATCTTTCCGATTTAATCTATATTTTTTCTATTAATGTTGTGATACGTGATACTGGCAAGCCAGTTCTTTCAAATAAGTAAGTGAAACAAGACTTTAAACAAATAGAGGTGTTTTTAGACAAATATTATAGTGGCGGTGCAGTAATTAATCGTGTGGTTGCTATAACGATACAGTAGAAAAATTAAATAGGCTATATCATTATGTATGTACAGAATATGCGCTATTAAAATTTCCATTTAGTGTTACTCTCGCTTTATGTCCAATAATTTCGTGGAACAAATGGTGGCATTCTAATGGAGGTGGCAGTAGGCCTACAATTACTTATATCTCTGGCAGGCTATGAATCACAGAACAAATGAAATAATACGTCGGGATTTAAAATATTTAAAGAAATTAGAAAAAAAAAAGAGTACGAATAAAGAATCAACTGGCATTTACATGCTAGAAGCACACAGTAGTGTAGTTGGTTAAGGCAATACATTACAAGCCGGAAGGTCGAGATTCAAGTCTCGATGAGACTAAGATTTTTAAACTGTCCTAGATACTTCTGGCGGGACCATAGCGCAGTCTCTAACACCTATTTTCTGGGAGTTAAAGATGGCAGTAAACGCACGGCTGACAACCCAGTTGACTCATTAGTCTAAAAAGGTAGAAGCCTTAACCTCCTATTACTCCAAAGACCTCCTAAGACTTTTTATTTATATTTAATGATTTGGCGTAGAGAGGCAAGAAAATGAAGAACGGATACAATTAAAAACAAAATAATTAGAGAGAAATGATGAAATGGATAAGAATATTCTCGAACTAACTGAAACACGAAAATTAAAATGGTTTGAACACGTTAAAAAAAATAGAGAAGACAAAACTCCTAAGATTCTTTTGAAATGAAATGTTAAAAGCAGAAGGAGATTAGGAAATCCACAGGAACAATGCTTAGATGGGATCAGGAGTTTGAATAGAATGAAATTTACGGAAGAAGATGCGCAAGACAGGGTGTTTTGAAATAATACAATTACTTTATGTTGAAGGAAAATTATTGTAATGTATAAAAGATCCTAGTTAATGCTTATTTAATGACATTATGAAATGTGAATATGATAAATTGGTTCCTAACAATGAAATTCCAACCTAACATTTGCCTTAACGATTGAGGAGAACCAGAAAAAAGACTAACACCGGGATTTTAACCAAGGACCTCACGAATACGAATCCGATACTACATCGCTTGAGCCAACTCGGTTGGTTATTCAAACTTCGCGTACTTTTCATTGTTCACAACATACAATTAACAATAACATATGCTATGTATTTTATTTAATACATAAAGTAAGCAAATATATGGTTAGTGTCAGTCATGTTGGTTAGATTTTAGGACAATTTGAATGATGAACCCAAAATAACCCTGAAGACAAACTACACAGAAAATATGAACGTTCAGACTTCAATTGTGGATTTCCTTTAAAAAATTAAAATTGTAAGGTCATGTAAAAGAATGACAGAAGACAGATTCCCAAGATGAATAATTTACCTATTTACATATATATGTAACTATAGTTACAAACAAAATTCCATTAAAATCATAGGCCTATAACTACAAAACGAAAGGAAAAAAAGAAGAATCCGAATGCCTAAGAAGCGATCGGAATAGATCAAGAGACCATTTCATTAAGAGGAAGGTGATAATAAAAGTTATTTTGGAACTTTAAAATCTCATATATAGGCCTATATATATATATATATATATATATATATATATATATATATATGTATGAGAAGATATGTAATCTTGCATGTTTATATATTAATTATTTTTATAGTATTTGTTGCTTGAAAATACGGATATCTTCCAAGATATTTGTTTTTCTTCCTCGTATGAATGGGCGATATTTTCTCATCATAAGTTGAGATTCCAGATGCGGCACACTGAGTGATCCTTAGTCGTCGCCGTCACAAAGTGCAAGTGAGGTTATCTGTTTTAACCAGTGCAATAACTTTTATAGATGAAAGTTTTAATTAATATGATTAATTTAATATATCGCTATACAAGAAGTGACAACAAAAACCTATCGAAATTTTACAATTTCAGTTTAGATTCTCAGTTCTACTTGCCCAAATCCTGTTTTAAAAAGTGTTTTCCATATTTCATTTCACCTGAAGTTTGAAAATTAGAAAAGGAGTCTGAAAGATAACAGTCGATATTTATTGGAAGGGAAGAAAAATAGTGCAATATTAATTTAAAACTAGATTAGGTATATTCCAGTTGATATTTCGAAGCTTGGAAATGGAACCACTTTATGATGACAACAAAGGCCAATTGTTTTGAGAATTCTGGGAGTAACTACTGAAGCAATTTCATTTAGTTATGAAAAGAAGGTTCATTGCTCAATTCACACGATAGAGAAACAGTAAATTTATATGTAAGCCAATTTTCATAGAATTACATCCCATCAACTCTATAAAAAAATCACATAGTCATGGAACGTTGGGACATCCATTAGAGAAGTGAAGAAGCAGGTATTTTGCCGATTGAAGAACTTTCATAAGAAGTCTTAGAATCAAGAAGAAAATATATATAACAAAATAATGGAAAACCTTGCCAGAGAATTCTCCAGATTTGCAAATAATTTTGACCTATTCCATAGACTACTGCTAAGCTCTGATTCGGTAATTTCCAGCATTCCAGCACAAAAGAAGACAAGAAGATAGCTGCCCCAGGAAGTATGCGATATATTGTTTATATTAAAGGATGAAATGGAGCAGGATAAAGATGAAGTAAAATAAGGAGGAGATGTACCCTATTCAGGAAATGAATAAATATTTAACGTAAGTAAATAACAAATTAACTTCAAAACAACATTTTACTCAAGTTATAAATTGAAGTATTTTAATTGTATTCAAGGAATATATTTCGTCTCCTGACCACGTGCAGACCTGATCTGATCACTCGTCCAGGGAGGCATTTAATATCCTTGTGTGGTAAAAAAAAAATAATGTGATCCAGTATTAAAAATCTTCTCCACACAAAATGTATCCCTATAAGGCACGGAAGAGAGAGGCATGTAAAATTACTGACAAAGGGAGAGGTTACACGAAGACAGAGAAAGAGAATGTGATACGTGGGCTGTAACAAAAATAGTGGCAACGTTGCTGTAGAAAAGAAACCAGACGGAGTTAATTGTTGTAACTTCTGTCACATGTTAATACATGTCTGATCTGTCTTACAGTAAATTGACTCGTCCGTACGTCTCAAAGCGAATGTGCATTCGAGAGACAATGTTAGTCTCCTCTGAGTTGTCATTCTAAGTTGTTGTGTTTCGCCATTTTACAAAGCAGGAACAGCGATCTTGGTTGAAAATTCAATGTGCCATGGTCATACAGCACGAAAATTTCATGAAGGTCTTGTGGAAGCATATGGGGAGACGAGATTGCCATACAGGACAGCTCGGACGCACACAGCACACCTGTAGCTGATCTGTACCATCGCTGGGAGTGGGAAGTGCTTTTCCATCTATCACATTCACTGAACTTAAGCCTCTGTGATTATGATTTGATCCCTAAGATGAAGGAACCACTTCGTGACATTCGATTCCAGACTGTTCCCGAGATTCTGCTGGCATTAAGGCGGTCAGTCAGAAACATCAACAGAACAGGGGCTGCTATAGGGATACTTACAACTTCCACATCACTGGCAATGAGTTGTAGATAATGCTGGGTGCTACATTGAAGGATTGTAGGAAGTTTTACAGGTCTGTCACCTGTATACTAGTATTAAATAAATAGTTTGAAGTTACAACCTAAGTATATTAATTAGCCGTACATATTTGATAACTAATTTATTCAAGTAACTTTGAATTAAAATTGAACATTTAAAATGTACCAGATATGTAGACATTGCCATCATATATTCAATTATCAGTCCCAGAAGAACTTATGGTTGAGAAAGATAATTCTATATAGGCGATAATTCAATATTGCCTTAATTACATGTTATTTGCAAGTTCTGCCGATACTTGGAGATGTCTTCGAAGACTAGTGATATAAGTTCTTGTAACGCATCAATATTTTAAACCCTTTTAGTGTAGTCGGTGCATGAACCTTCATGTCACAGTCTGTTAATTTGTTTTCATCATTTATTTCGAAGAGTCCATTATTCGTTTTCATAACACAGGACTGGTCTCACAATCAGTTTATATAAAAATGTATGTGTGTGTGTGCCAGCATAACTCTCGAACTCCTGGCCCAAATTTCAACCAAACTTGGTACACGTGTGTATTACAATCTGGAAAAGTGAATGTAAGTGGTAATGGAATCCTAGCATCCCTAAGGAGTGAGAGGGAAGTTAACATAAAATAAAAATATCAAAAAGACAGATATATGTTCCACCATAACTCTAAAACGCCTAGAGTAATTTCAACTAAACTCGGTACACGTATAACCTACAATCTGGAAAATGGTATGTGGGGTATGAGACCGCTAACACCCTTAAGGAGGGGTGAGAAGGGATGATATAAAATTATTCGAAAACTACTGATATTATTGTCGAGCTTTCCGGGTTGATACCGACGGTATCAGCCCCCATTGAGGTGGGGGAGGGGTGAAAAGGAGTTAATCAAATGGCCGATACTAGTGTCGAATCTAGTTTTCGGGATAGTTAGCTAATTGCTAACAAGAAAATTTGGATAAATAAATACTGGAGAACGCCGAGTAATCAGCTAGTTGTCTTATATAAAAGAATATGGCTTGATTTCAGTACCGAGGAAGGAAGACCGAAACGACGTCGGAAGGACGACCTGTAGCATATTGTGCAGCGGGGAGCGGAACGGGCCAATACGCCCATACCTTGAAGATAATGATGAAGTTTCAAAATTATGTTTAACGATGCTAATGGATTTGTTGAGTCACAACATTTTCTCTGGTAAATCAAAATTTTCAAAAAAAGATAATTTATAACTTAAACAAGTAAATTCATTAAGCTATTGTAATATTTTGTTGTCCACACAAAACTTGCTTGATGCTGGATATTTATCACAAAAAAAGTTTTTTTTGTATGGAAATTTTCATTTGCTGTGAAAGCAAGAAGACCGAACGTATTCCATTACGGTTTCCAGCATGTTTAATAAAATATACGTCGTACTTTCCCATGTGGGAATTAGGACCTCCCTAGTGGGAGTGTATCAAACTAGATAACTTAATTAAGCTTATTTACCAATAGATGTCAGCGAGTGATATGGCGTCGGCATATCGCCTCAGTGAGACACCTAGCGGGCAACTAAAATATTACTTGGAAGGACAACGGTCGGTAAATTTTGCACAGAGGCCTCTTTATTCAGACTTGTCGTTGTTTTACGAGCCTGTAAATCTTCAGATTCGGGACCGAAGGCTTGAAGTCCCTCCTGGAGGACCTGTCATTGGATGTTTGCATTCTAAACAAAAATACATCGACCCCGGCCGGGTTTGAACCCGGAACAAGAGACAAGGAACATAACACCAGTCCACTGCTTAATAAAATTAATAGAAAATAATTATGAAACCATGGCTGTTAGATCAGTTAAATTATATCATTGTTTAAGCCAATGACGTAAATATGATGTTGGTGATATTTGTATGTAGGTAACGTAGTCATAGACATGACATCAAAACTGAGCGGTAATTGAGGCAAATTAATTTGAAGGCAAGACCTTTCAAGTAATCTCAACTTCCGCAATGCAGAGAGCGCCTAGCCGTGCAGCCAAAACCATAATCCTCATGTTTCCAAACTGTGTGTCGCAACCCATATATTTGTCAGCTTAGGCCATAAATGTTATATACCGTCTAAGTTTGTAATAAATACACTGAAACCTGGAAATTCGACCATAGGGTCTACCTCCCCCTTACTGCAATCTCACTACAAAGGGCCTAATAATAGATGTAATCATCATCATAAGCTTTATTGATTGGATCTCTTTACCCGTTCCGTCTCTATGATATAGGCCTATAACTCTTCTCGCTACCCCTTATTCATTCTGCCATTCGTCTATCTTTTCGTTTTTAGTTATGGTTTTAATGGAATTGTTTGTTGACATGCGCTATATATTATCTCTCTCTCTCTCTCTTAAAGATGTTACAATCCAATACTTCTATCCATAAAAAATGTAAATGATATTGAAGATTTATATAGACCTTAAAACCGGATATTTATCCCCAATAATAATAATAATAATAATAATAATAATAATAATTTTTTTAAATATTTAAATATAATTATATTTATTTCTAGTAAGAATGGAAATAAGATTGATTTAGAGAATTCAAAATTTGTATAAGTATATAAAAAATTCAAACTGGTCAATATAAACTGTTAATATAGTTAGATGTATTTCTAACTGATTTAAAATATGTAAAAATACTTTAAATATTTGAATTGATATTTTTTATAAACAAATAAATGGAATTGGATGGGAGTCAGCCAGTAGTACTCCTTCCTTTTCAGTTGGACCAATCAGAACTTCCAGATTATATCTGAGATGAAATGGGATTTTTCCCAGAACAAGAAGATGGCTACAATACTTGAAAGAAATCAGACATGTAAAACTACAGGTCATCAAGAAATAAGAGAATTATAGTTCATTTCTTGATATTAGTTGACAAAATGGTGTCAAAGTTATGGAAAATAATATTATAGTAGAAATATTAATTCATATGGAGTATAAATAATCCATAAAGTGGAAATAAAGTGTTAGTGAAACATTGACAGTTGGAAATAGTCATCCATTACATATATGAAGTAATAATCTTCTATAAGTGAAATTTATTAATTTAATCCGGAATATTTTAAAGTATTGATCATGTACAAGATTCATCTAAACAGAAGTGAAAACTTTAATAAAATAACATTTAATTTAACTGTTAACAAAGTGTCGTTATTTGTTTATGTTAGAAACTTTTCCTCATTCGCCTGACGGGAGTCATCAGTGCCGTGGCAAATTACAGTGATCCAAATTATTACAATCATGTATCTACAACGTGGGAGATCACATCCAACAACCTCCCTTTAAATTTGGATCATTGTAATTTGCCACGGCACTGATGACTCCCGTCAGGGGAATGAGGGAAGGTTTCTTACATGAATAAGTAACGACACTTCTGTTAACAGTTAAAGTAAATGTTATTTTTTTATTAAAGTTTTCACTTCTGTTTAGATTAATCTTGTCAATGATTAATAATTTAAAAGATTCCGGCTTAAATTAATAAATTTCACTTATAGAAGATTATTACTTCATATATGTAATAGATGATGTAAATGATATTGAAGATTTATGTAGACTTACATTTAAAACATATCTAATATATTTTCTCCAATTTGCTGTAAAAAATTGTTATTTTAGAATCTAAATCAGTTGATATAAAATATCAGAATCTAGATAGGCCTAATTAACTTGATTTTCCAATTTGCTGTAAAAAAATGTTATTTTAGAATCTAAATCAGTTGATATAAAATATCAGAATCTAGATAGGCCTAATTAACTTGATTTTTCCTAGCGTTTCACAGATTTAATAATAATTATTATTAATCAGTTTATATATATATATATATATATACGATATAAATTAAGCTTTTTAATGATGCATACATTCAGATTTGGATAGGGCAAACTCGGCTAATTTCGTGACACGGATAATTTCGTTATATTTTTTTCTTTCGTTTGTAATGAAGTTGTACTGGCAAGAAAAACAAATTATTTCTTCTGTCTCGTAGATGGCAGAAAATCTGCTTTCTTGCTGTGTTTTCATATTTGTGATAACAGCGTTTCTTGGATGTATTTTATGTTAACTTGTAGAGGAAGTGTTTTCATTTATGTTAGCAGTTGTTAGATTTAATACTTGTCTGTGTTTGAAGAACATTCTTGAGTAGATATTCTTCGACACTAAAGGTGAACGGATACAATGTCGAAAATGTTATCTGTGGTTCCATGAAAAGTGTCAAGGGTTCAATATTTATAAATGGGATTTCAAATGTGTTGGGTGTAACATGGAGAGTGATAAAAAGTTTGTCACGAATTTACTTTAATACTAACACGAAATTACCGGAGTTCTTCAAACCTCGAGAAAAAAATAATTTATGTCATATTGGTAATAAAATAAAATATATATTCAACAACTCAGCATATATATTTCATTCATATATCCTTAACTTTAATATTCCTAAGATTCTAACCAGAAATGTTCATAATATTAGGGTATAATAGTCTAAATCCTTAGTATCACGAAATTAGCAGAGTTTGCTATATAACTGCGTTCTCTATCCAGCTGCAAAATTAGGAATGATTTAAAAATCGGTGCCTTGCTCCAGGCTTTTCGCATTGATTCCACTTGAGAAACATCTGATAAAACATTCAATTGAGAAAAGCGAATGTATTCAAGCAAACGTAGCGGTCTCAAACCAAGGCAAAAAGATTGAAAATTTACTCTCACACATGACGTATAGAAAACCACTTGTTTACACTTGACTCGGTTCCCTCTTCCATTCTTCTTTTCACACAATTCAAAGCTTCAACTCAATAACTTAAAAATCTTTTCGCTTAAACCAAGCACTATCAACTCCTCACAACTTTCCTAGAACTTCCTCGAATATTGTAAATTATTGGCAATTAGGGCCTACTAATAGTAACTTTAAAAATGTTTTAAGTTTACTAATACGGAGTGACTGAATTTATTTTTATTCGCGGAAAAAAAAAATGGAATAAGACAGTGAATCTTCCAATTATATTATACGGATCCGAAACATTATCTCTTGTTTTAACAATTTACAAAACATTGCAAGTATTTGAGAATAGGGTACTTAGGAAAGTATTTAGACAGAACAGACAGAAGAATAAAAAATAAAACAAAAACTTTAACAGTGAGCTACATAATATTTATGGGAAACCAGATATAATAAAACAGTTAAGTCTCGTAGACTGCGATAGCAGGGTATGTGGTATGAATGGAGAATTAAAGAGAAAAATATACACTTCTTGTAGGAAAACCAGGGGGAAAACGGCCGGTAAATAGGTCAAGAATGAGCTATTTTTGCTATGAGGTGAATGTCCCATGTCCAAGGCATGGTGAGAATAAAACAGGAATTCAATATTTCGATTACTAATACCATTCATTAGTAATCTAAATATCGAATTCCTGTTTTAATCTGATAATATCCATGGGTATGGAACATTCATCTCATAACAAGAATTCTGGAAAATATGATTAAACCAATGTAGTTCTAGGCTATCGATTAAATGAGATTTGAAGGAGGTGAATTAACAGGAAATACTTGGAAAATATTAGTGCATGATAGGGATGTATAGAAAACTTAGGTATATAGATTTAAATATAATTTATTATTTTATATATTTTCATAAGTACATCTTTAATTCTTTCGGAAATGCTAAAAATAAGCACTTTCTCTAGAAGATATCCAGGATTTTCCATATTACATATGCAAGTAAAGAAATATACACGGACGAAGTGTGAGTCTCAACTAGGCAACAACGGAGGACGGAAAAGACAAACTATTGGTAAATACTTCAACAGTCCCGCCTCACCTGCCATGAGATAATCAACTCAATTTAGCGATGAAACATTATTACAGGTAAAATAAATGTATAAACGGGGATTAGAAATACAACAATATGAGAAGTCCTTCAAAACATGAGCCTGAGATGCGGGTTCAAAGGGAACAGGCGAGGTGTTAAATAACTGTTAGTGCCAGGCTCTAAGGAAATAGTGTTGAATTAGATGGCACAAACATATTCCACTCTACCATGAAATGCCTGCTTCAAAAATATACTGTATGGTGATCATTAAGGGAGTGGTAATAGTACCCCTATCCTTAATACGGGTGCAAGCAATAGGTCAAATGGTTTTGAACCCAAGAGTTCAGTTCTTTCAGTGAATTTATTTCATACCATATTTAATTTCTGTACTTTACGATTTACAAAGCCGGAAAAAAGGAACATTATACAGTGAGTTTCACTCGACTTGCCGTCACTATCGTGGACATTGCGTCGGCAGCGCGAGTTGATGACTAATGCTTTTGCAGTCACTTTTCCCGCTATCGGCCGCAGGTCGAGTGAAACTCACTGTACAACTATATACAGTAATGTGTTTTGTTCAATACCACCAGGCTGTCTTTTATGACATTTCTGGCTTTCTCCCTGGCATTGGCGAAATTGCACTCCATTCCTTAGGTTGGGGCACCTGGAAGGCGGGGTTACGTTAACCCGATGATATAATGGGTCATAAATGATAATGAAGCGCCAGGAGAGTCCTTAACATAAATTCCAGACCATGGGCAACCACAGGAATAATTATCTTTAAGGAAAAATCCCTTTGGTCTGACCGGGAATCGAACCCGGGACCTCATGAATCGTAGACAGAAACACTGACCACTAGCCCATGGTGCTGGTCACAAAAACAGACGCAACTCTGCCAGGTAAAATAAAGCTATTATTATTATTATTATTATTATTATTATTATTATTATTATTATTATTATTATTAACTTTCTCCAACATATGAATAAACCGTGACAAACTTAATAAGTTTAGAATTAAACAAGCAAAAGTAATCAATCGAAAATATGTGATATAAACAATTTAAATACATTAATATTTAATTCAATTTAATGATGCAACGTGTTCATCGAATGGAAGATCACAGGATACCCAAACAAATGTTAATATATCAACCTGCAGGAAGAAGAAGACCAGGACGTCCACTCAAAAGACTTCTGGATGGTGTTTCTCTTGAGGCCGAAACAGGTCAACAAATGGCCTAAATTCGTGAATGTACTATGATGATGATGAATAATTCATTCATTCTAAAAGCTAAATACTCTACTCCATTACCGCAGTTTAACATGTCACCTTTTAGGTAATCTTACGCGCCACACGTCATCCGGGTCTTACAGTTGCACAACCTGTCGGGAGTGGGATTTCAATTATGGACCACACACATACTTCTTTGACCACATATGATATGAAGGGCCTTCCCGAATAAATGATCAGCTTAATGTCAGAGTCTGGCTCCGAGATACGACAACATTTTAATACAAAACACCCATTCACACGAAACATGGCGAATAAGATAATGATGATTATTATGGTCAAATGATGATCGGGGACTATTTGGACCTTAAAGTTTCATAACATTCGTTTTAGAGGTGAGAAAAAAATCAAAGCTAAATATAAATAAAATATACCACTTTAGAAAAAATACCAGTAAATGTTTAATAGTTGAGCTACAATTTGCATTTCATCTTATCAATTGATGACGTTATGCATCAACAGCCTAAGCGCTATTTTGTTTAAAAATTGATATTCTAGTGATATCTGCTGCATTGGCTAATGAAGTAAGTGTACGCACACCTTTAGAGCCATATCTCTAAATTTAGCCTTATTATTGAAGAAAAATGTAAACGCAATTAGTTCTATAAGTCCTATGTATTATTAAGTGAATCATATATTTTTCATACATGAAATCCATATAGTCCTATTTTATAAACATAAAAACAAAAAAAATCAGATGCTTGTCAATTCAGAGGTCATTGTAATAGGCGACGGAGTTAGGAGATTCACTGTTCATCAGTGAGTAAAATTCGTTCTGCTATTTTTTGTGAAATGAAAAGTGTATATTTTTTCTAAGTTTGTTCTATGATAATTTAATATATATATATATATATATATATATATACACTTATTTTAAATATTATTTACAATTACTCTTAGTCATGTATATGTCCTTTAAAAACGTATTATGATTCAAAATAAAAATATAGTGTGCAAGTTAATAAATGTAATCAGTATTTTTTACTCGATGGAATAAAAAATTGGTTTCACAAAATTGTTATAGCATGCCTGTTTTATATGTGTTATTTTTACATATTGTAATTATATGAATAAAGTGATTTAGAAAGCATTATTCATTTAACATGAACATTTCATAATGTAATATGTATAGGTCTAAGGTATTATAATAAAATATATAAACACATAAATAATAAGTGCATTGTGCATATAAACATTAATATTATGATACAATATTTTACAACAGTATATACGCATTCAATACGCATCAACTGTGTAAACGCCCTCTTGCGGCGCTTAACCGATGGATGCAGAACGATTATGACATCATTCTCATTGCGTCTAAGTGCAATATTGAAATACTGACTGTTAAAATAAATATAAATTGTTTTTACTCATAAAGTACGAATCAATATTCGTCATGGTGACTGCAACAGGTTGTGTGTAATTATTTTTAACTTTTTCAGTATGCTAAAAAAAAGGATTGTCATAAGTAATGCCACGAGTGATTTCCAAATTATCGATAAATTCACGACTCACGAAGTGAGGAGTGAATTTATCTAGAGAATTTGGAAATCAAGAGTGGCATTTGTTAGGACTATTTAACGAATAAAATTAAGCTGTTTACTCACAGATCATTATTTAACTGTAGTTATTTTAAAATATTTATATATCTAATGTAAACGGCGATGTTTGAAAACAAATGAGAAACGATAGGTACGCTTCATCTGCTTCTTTTGTTTATCACTGCAACTAGATCATACTATTTCAGAATATTAAAAAGGAGGAGCTTTCTTTAATATGGTAATTATAACACTGATAAATTTTTCGTGAAACACGACTCTGATTGGTTGTAAAACAGAAATCATTGAAACGTGATTGGTCATTGACTCCCATTTGGGGCATGAGTTAAATAGTCTCTACAAATATACATGTATAGGGTATATATATGATTATCAAAATTATATTATATATTATTCCTGGATGACATAGGACCATTTGCAGCTTGTGCAAAGGTGAATGCTGGTTACGATGATGCAATAAAACACAATTCTGATTTTTGGTGACATACGACCTATTGCAGTCACCACGACGATACACAATATTATCATATAAGTGATTATGAAGTCAGAAATAATTAAATAGCTCTTGCTAGGGTTTAAAATGTAAAAAAAAAATCTAAACGTATTTTTCTCAGAACTTACATAGTGGCGCACAGCCGGTTGATGCGTAACATCGTCCATTGCCAATACTGTTTCTAAATATCTTTCATTTGTTACATTGATATAAGTAATAATGTAAATGGCTGACTACACATTCAAAACTCTAAGTTTATTCAATGATTAATTTTTTTATTGTCATATATATATATATATATATATATATATATATATAATATGTATTATTGCAGCCAATGACCATGTAGTATTGTCATATATATGTACTCGTATTTCCAGATTTTTGATCTGGTCAAAAACCCTGGTGGAACTGATATTTAATCTCTGGAGTGAATTTCGGTGAAGTCCGGAGGGTCTAACTTAGCCAAATCCACTCTCCTCACCTCCAAGTTGCGGCCCCTTCTTAAGATCTTTTAAGATTTTAAGATGCAAAAGAGAGAGTGGGGTGTGGAAAGAAACGGGAAGCTACCACACCTATATATCCCTAGTAAAGCTGAAAACATGGCATGATGAGTCTTTCCACGGTAAAAGACTCCGGACGTAAATTATCCCCCCATTCGGATGTCTGGGAGGGGGATACTGCGGAAGGAAACATCATGCAGTCAAAACAACAGAAGAAAAGAAGACTAAGGATTGGAGCCCGGAATGTTAGAACTCTTCTGCAAGCCGGGAAAGTGGAAAATTTGAAGGAAGAAATGTGAAGAAACAAAGTGGATGTGATGGGAATATCAGAAGTGAGGTGGCAACAAAGTGGTGAATTAGTGAGTGATGAATTTAGAATGTTTTATTCCAGTGGTGATTCTAAAGGAAATTATGGTGTCGGTGTTGTATTAGGACCACGTGTGAAAGAAAAAAGTGATATCAGTGCGTTATGTGGATAATCGAATGGTAATGGTGAGGTTACAAGGAAAAAAGTTGACTTGGCGATAGTGCAAAATTTACATGCCCCATAGTGGGTTAGCAGATGAAGAAGTGGAGGAAAGATATGACAAGATAGAAAAGATTGTTGAGAGAGAGAAGAAGGGGGCATGTGTTATCCTAATGGGCGACTGGAATGCTGTAGTTGGAGAAGGACAGGATGTAAGTACAGTTGGAAGATATGGATTAGGAAAAAGGAATGAGAGAGGTGAATCACTGGTGAGTTTCTGTAAAAGGAATTCAATGATAATTGGAAATACAATGTTTCAACAGCATAAAAGAAGAATATACACATGGATAAGCCCTATGGACAACAAACGATACCAGATCGACAACATACTGATACAGAAAAGATTCCGAAATAGCTTGAAACATGCGAAGACCCTACCAGGAGCAAATATCAATTCATACCATGTCTTACTAATAGGCGAAGTAGATATTTGCCTGAAGAAGATAAGAGGAAGACAGGCAACAAAGAAGTTTGATTTGGAGAATCTTAAAACTGAAGAGGAAAGGAGAAAATTCCAACAAAATTTTCAGGAGAAAGCCTCTACCATGTATATCTCATATGGCAAGTAAAGTAAGTAAAGTAAAGTGATCCCACAACAGACCCGGAGGTCCTTGGGGTAGTAGGAGGTTAAGGTTCCCACTTTTTCTAGACAATCGGCACTTTATGTCAGCCGGGTTGTCAGCCCTGCGTGACCGCCGCCTTTACCCCCAGAACAAGCGTCTGGTACTCATTTCCGTTAGAGGCTGAGTCGACCCCAGGGCCATAGTGCCGCCAGAGGGTTTGGGTCAGTTTAAAAATCCTGACCCCAACGGGACTTGAACCCTCGACCCTTCGGCTTGTAGCTCAGTGCCTTAACCACTACGCTACGGCGTGCCCCCATCTCATATGGCAATACCAAAGAAAACTGGAGTCATTTGAAAACCTCTATACAGATAGCTGCAGAGGAAACAATAGAATACGAAGAGAGCAAGGATATTAAGAAACCTTGGGTCACAGAAAAAATGTCAGAGAAGATGGAAGAAAGAAGAAAATGGAAAAAATAGCAATACAGAAGAAGCCAAAAGAAAACTTTACAACGAACTTAGAAGAGAAACTGACAATGCAAGGGAAGAATGGATGAAGCAGAAATATGAAGAACTAGAGAATCTGGAGAGGAAAGGAAAATATGATTTAACGCACACTTAGCGACAAAAAGAATGGGCCGACTCTTGATCTCGAATATTTCAAGTTCCAGCGCGCGATTCACAAGAGTAAATTAATTACACAGTAGAGCTATAATACGTTTCCCTTCTTCCTTTGATGAATATTCTTTCAAGCGCCGTTAGCCAGCGTGCGCTTAGCTCAGTGCTTAGTGACTTGATTCGTATGCAAAAGGTCACAGGTTCGATTCCCGATGAGGTTAATTTTTTTTAATTGTTAAAATGATTTCCATTTTATTCTGCCTGTCTATTCTTAAAGAAAGAACGTACTCACTATTTGGAAGTATTACTATTTGTATTATTATTTATTTATTTATTTATAAACAGGTTTACAATGTAATAAAACATATTCCTCTGCCCAAAGCTTTTTAAATGTTATCTTCTTTCTCTATTCTTCTCTATCTTCACATTCCAATACTTCCAAACCTAGCTCCCTCATACCTCTTCTTACATCATCCATCCATTTAAATGTAGGTGGGGCTCTCTTTCCTATTCTAGGTGGAATCCATTCCAAAGCTTGTCTGGGTAATCTTTTCTTTGGCATCCTACGTGTATCACCATACCATTCTAGTGTCAGTATCTCACAAAATCTAATATTGAATTTTGGACTTTCATTTGTTGTCTGATGATTGTATTTCTGATTTTTTCCAATTTAGAATGTCTAGTTGAGCAGACATAAGCTTTAAACTCAAAATGTTATTCAACTGCCAAGTTTCTGCACCGTATGTTAGCGTGCTTCGAATTATGGATTTATAAATTCCTAATTTGGTATTCATTCATATGTTCTTATCCCACAAAACGCCGTTTAACATTGTTATTACTGATCTGCCTTTTTTGAATTCTATATTTTATGTCATTTTCTTGGGTACATTTTGAGTTAATTTTGATCCCCAATTAATTACATTCTTCACATCCTTTGATACATCCCATTATTATTATTATTAATTATTATTATTATTATTATTATTATTATTATTATTATTATATTGTTATGATTGGTATTTATTATTATTATTATTATTATTGTTATGATTGGTATTTATTATTATTATTATTATTATTATAAGAAAATTAGAACATGTCACAAATAAGGAAATTAAAAACATAATGGAAGCAGAAGAAAGCACAATTGAAAGAATTGAGGAGAAGGAATTAAAGTGGTTAGGACATGTTTTAAGAATGGAAGATGAGCGATGGCCAAAGCAACTATATCAATGACATCCGACCAGAAAGAAGAAAAGAGGGAGACCAAAGTTAACATGGAAGGAAAACATGAAGACATTAATGCAAGCAAGAGGGCTAAGCATTGAAGATGCCCAAGATCGTAGGCTTTGGAGGCTTGGCACGGGAAGACGGCAGCAGTTGTAAAAACCCGAAGATAGAGATAAAGATTATGATTATGAGTATTATTATGGATGATGGACAATAAAAATAATAATAATAATAATAATATTATTATTATTATTATTATTATTATTATTATTATTATTATTATTGCCCATCATCTATGGGCTATTATTATGCTGGACTTGACATATATAAACTAAATGTTTTAACTGAAGGGTGAAACTTTTTCCTCACTAATATGTAATATATAAATAAACACATAAATATATGAATATATTATCTTTTATTACATAAATTTATAGCATTATTATTAAAACGTGGTACTGCACACACAATTAAATTTATACCGGTAGCTAAATAGTGTTATAGTTTACGATGGCAGGAATATTACTTAATATAGCGTAAAGTGGACGTAGATTACGTGGCAGTAATTAAATATTATATCACTTAGGCCTATAGGATGTATTTTGCGAAACTATAAAGAATAAACATTGTTTAAGGATTCGAATCCTGGCTTTCATACGTATTTCATTTTCTTGTAAGTGGTTTAACGATCTACGCTACTCGAAGGTCGGATAGTAGTTGTCAAAATATTGGTTGTCTGTACTTTTGCACTATGAACGAGAGTTAAACTTCATTTGAAATGCCGCAATTTGAGTAATATTGCATTTGTCGAACACTCGTAAATATCTAGAAACATGTATGCTTCACTGCTCTTTGACTATTTAAGACAATTAAAACCAAATACAGCTTATTTAAAACATTTAACAGTGCGTTACCTCGTGAATCACAGTTTAGCTTTTCGAGTATGCGCGGTGAGCCAAAACAGGAACTCTGCTTTTTGAAGCGGCTCATTATTTTTGTCGCTAAGTGTACCAGGAAGTTAAAAGCTTGGACTATGGAAAGAAGAGTAGGAAAAATATGTGGTTGATTGAGGACGAAAATAATGAAGAAATAACAGACACAGGGAATTATGAATACACGGGAAAAATATGTAGAAGAGCTATATGAGACAAGAAATCGTCCGGCCAACTTGGATATAGAAAATGAAGAAGACGTATCAGAAGATGAAAAAGTATTTTCAATTCTGAAGGAAGAAGTTGAACTAGCAATTAAGGAAATGAAAAATGGGAAAGCAACAGGGGTAGATGGAATCCCCATTGAATTGGTTAAATGCTTGGGTGAAGGAAAGAAGGAAATTCTGCGTTTATGCAACAAGATATATAAAGAAGGTGAATGGCCCGAAGAATTGACTGAGACAGTGTTAATACCAATACCGAAGAAAAACAATGCAAAGAAATGTAAGGAGTTCAGGATTATCAGCTTGGTATCACATTCAGCAAAGATTCCCCTGCGAATACTGAATTGACGTTTACGTTCTACGATGGAAAGCGAATTGGAAGAAGAACAGTTTGGCTTCAGGAAGGGAAAGGGTACAAGAGATGCAATTGGATTGATACGAACAATAGGAGAAAGATATATAGAAAAAAATAAAGACGTTTATGCAGTATTTGTTGACCTGGAAAAGGCCTTTGACAGAGTAGGCCTAAATTGGAATAAACTCCTGAAGATCTTGAAGAAAATTGGCGTGAACTGGAAGGAGAGGTGGCTCATAAGTAGTCTTTATATGAACAGCGAATAAAAGTGAAGATAGGAGAAGAAATGTCAGAGGGAAGAGAAATTGGAAGGGGGGTAAGGCAAGGATGTCCTCTATCACCTACTCTTTTCAACATCTACCTGGAAGACCTAATGAAGAACTGCTTCAGCAATACGGGAGGCATAGACATGGGAGGAAGAAGAATAAAGTGCTTAAGATTTGCCGATGATATGGCTTTGCTAGCAGAAGATGCAAGACACTGAGGAACATGCTGATGAAGCTAAATGATAAGTGCGAGGATTATGGGATGAAGATAAATATAAATAAGACGAAGGCCATGATTATAGGAAAGAAACCAAGGAAGATAAACATGAGGATTAATGATGAGGTCATTGAGCAAGTGGAGAGCTTCAAATACTTGGGTTGTTATATCAGTAGTAACACGAACTGCGGTCAAGAAGTAAAGCAGAGGATAGCAATGGCAAAAGAAGCTTTTAACAAGAAGAGAAGCATTTTATGCGGACCTTTGGCAAAAGAATTACGGAAGAGGCTGGTGAAGTTCTTTGTGTGGAGTATAGCATTGTATGGTGCAGAGACTTGGACATTACGACGGAATGAGGAAAAGCGACTGGAAGCTTTTGAGATGTGGATATGGAGAAGAATGGAACGTAAGACAAAGTAAGAAATAAAGAAGTGCTAGACAGAGTGGGTTGAAAGAAGAACAATGCTGGAACTCATAAAGAAGAGGAAAAGAAATTGGATTGGCCACTGGCTAAGAAGAAATTGCCTGCTGAAGGATACCCTAGAAGGAATGGTCAACGGAAACAAAGTTAGAGGCAGAAAAAACACATCAGATAATAGACAATATTAAAATTAATGGTTTGTATGCAGATACAAAAAGGAAAGCTGAGTTAAGGAAAGAGTGGAGAATGCTGAATTTGCAGTGAAAGATCTGCTCTTGAGCAGAACACTTTGAATGAATATGTACTCGTATTGGAAACAACTTCTATTCGTATTTTATCATGGAATAGTCTTTATAACTTCAACACTCCAGACGATCTAGTCCATTGTGAGCACATGTAGGCCTTATGGGTGTCTTCTTGTATCAATTCGTGGTTAAGTTACATACCTAGAGTGCATGTTAATATTTAATTACTTGAAATCATAAAATTTGACATAACATGACATAAAATTATATAGACTGCAAGAATTGAAAATTTTACGAATTAGTTTCGAAATTCAGGCCTCAGCTGCAAACATAATTCTTCCGTAAATCTTCATTTTCAATTCTTGTAACGTAAATTAAAAATATGTATAATTGATATATGGTGGCCTAGGATCATAACCAACCAAACAAGAAATTGAGGGCAAATATTGAAAATGGAAATGGGTCAGGACGAGGAGAGAAAGTGGGAACATACCTAAAGTGACTTTTGACTGGAATATCCAATGAACAAACAGAAGAATAGGCAACCCAATAATTACATGGTATAGTACAGTCAGAAATTAGGCAGGGGAGTTAAGAAATTACGCTTTCGCAAATAAACGAACTATACTGGCGTGCATTCATTAAGACCCAGAGGAGTGAGAGAGGAGTAAGAAGATACTACTACTACTATTACTGTTTGAAAACTTTAAACTATAGTACCGATATTTTTATATGGTTGTTCATGTCTAGAAAATAGTATTGTTCTTACGGGAATGCTTTTGCCACCTGACGCCACAGACTGAGTGACAGAGATGGAAATATAATATTATCATCCTCTTCTTTTAGCTTATGTATAGTATCAACATAAGTTGACGGGACAAATATCTTCACTACTGCTACTAAAATTTAAATCGTTATCGTAAGTAATGTCCCGAGTGATTTTTAAATTACCGATAAATTCACGACTCACGAAGTGTGGAGTGAATTTATCTAGAGAATTTGGAAATCAAGAGTGGCATTTGTTAGGACTATTTAACGAATAAAACTAAGCTGTTTACTCACAAATCATTATTTAAATATACTTTAGTTATTTTTAAATATGTATATTTTTAAAATGTAGGCTAAACGGTGATGTTTGAAAACAAATGAGAAACGTTACGTTTCATTTGTTCATCACTGCAACCAGATCATATATATTGCCAAATAGAATCGCAATATTGTAAGAATGCACATTAGTGGAGAAAAAATTAAACACATTATTACAGGTTATTAATTAATTTCTGGTGTTCTATGATGTAAATATGTCAGTTATATTTTTCTGCAACGTTAATTCCTAGGGAATAATACTTTTAAGAAATTGCAAACAGTGTTTTTTTTATGGTATAATCAATTGCTACGAATGTTTTTCTATTACATCTCGCAAGCAGAATCTGGTTATATTCGTGCACTATATATATATATAATCTGGGAACCACTTGATAAAATGAAAGTGATAAAATCGAGGTGAAAAAGACTGAAATATGGTTGGCCATTGACTGCCATTTGGGGCATGAGTTAAATAGTCATTCCAAAGTGGTTACAAAAGAACAATATTAATATTTGGAAATAAGTTCTTCAATTATATAGGCCTATATTAATTTCGTTTTTATAAACTATAATCATCCTCGAAAAAAAACATTAACGTCACAAACTAAATCTGGACGTGAAAGGGGCGACAAATTTTGCTCAGAGACTTTTTTCAGGTGTGATGTTCGTCTATATACCGTATATCTACTATTTTAGGGCTTTATTTCTATTCCAAAGTAACTTATACTCAGAATTTTACGCCTTAAAAAATCCAATGGCCACGGCTGAGTTTGAACCCGCGAACCTCGGAACCGAGACAAGCATGGTAACCACTATTTTACATGAACTGACTTTTAAACTCGTCCTGAACATGATATTGTATATCTAGGTTAGACATTTCAACCCTGACTTGACAGGCGCTACCATATATACTAATACAATATCCTTAGCCTACCAGCCGGTTGCTAGCATCACATCCGCATGTGACTATCACAGAAGTGGACGATCATCCAGCCAATAAATTAATATGTGATCATCATACCAGTCGTTAGATCTGGTTTTAGCGAATGCCGAAGAAATGAAGCTTTTGAGGTAGTTCTCATGATTTTTTTTAAGTTACAGATCTTCACCGATCCTATCTATTAACTCACTGGCATTATTGAACCCGTAGGTTCATGGCCGCATGGACATAAGCTCTCTAAACATTCATATCCTAAGCTAATGTTTTCTAATCATCCCTTGTATAATCTACTTCTCTCAAATCATGGTTAGTTATTCTCCCATCTCATTCTTGGTCTACCAACTGGGCGTTTTGCCTCTGGTTTTCCTACAAGAAGCTTCCATTCACGTCTTCCATCCCCCATTCGTGCCACATGTCCTTCCCGTCGCAGTGATCATATCTATTAGACATGAAAATTGCCGTGTGTGTGTGTGTGTGTGTGTGTGTGTGTGAGTGTGTATGTGTATGCTTGTGTCTGCATGTGGTTGTGTTACGCTCTAGCGGCCGCAATTTTTGTTTTATCAGAAACAAACTTGGTAGATATCAACCAATTAAAAAAATGAGGTCGAGTTCGTTAACCACAAAGTCGGGCCATTAAATATACATGTTCACCTGAAACAAAAATCTAAAAATCGCTCTAGCGGTCGTAATTTTCGATGTTTCGCAACGAAACTCAGTATACGCTATTGAAACATAACGAACGAAATTCGACTATTAGAAGTGGGGGTTTACCTGAAAACCAAAATTTAAAATTCGGTCTAGCAACCGCCATGTTTGTTTCGCCGCAATGTATACCATACTTTAATTAACTCTTTAAATTGGCAATGTATCCTACAAAGATACATTGGTCTGATTTAATATTTTAATAAAGCAATGGGAAAATAAACAAATTGTTTAAATTTGTGCCAAAATTATACAACAATATGCAATGCAATTGATAATAACTTATAGTTATGCACTGCTTGCTTTCACTGTAGTCAGATACTTTTTAAATAAGCTAGAATAAAAAATTGAGTTTCCCAATTTAACAGAAGAAAATACCAGCGACATTGGACCATAAATTCGACTTGCTGTGGAATTTGCTTAGACTTTGTCAACATGAAGCTGCTACTTATTAGGCCTATAACTACCCAAATTTCTCATGATGCCAGGTAGCCACCAGTCTCTTTACACTGGCTGAAATTCCGCTAGTCCAGCAGATCTAACTTGTGTTTGATTAATATGGGAAATGTGTATTTTTGTCCAAGTTCCTTTCTTTAAAATTTAAAGCATAAAATAGATTACTTTCTTTGCCAACATATTAACTTTATCATTGCCAACTATGTAGTGCTATGCTTTTTCCTAGTTAGCTAAATTGTTGAATCATCTTATGGATTTATTTTATATTCTCTTCTTTTTTTTTAAGTGATTTTGTTGCTTGACTGCTGATTGTGAATTACAATGTTTTTTTTTTTATTTTGTAGCCAAAGTATGAATGGACCAAGCGTTTAAAATAATGTTTAGTTTTTGTACATTATTAACTATTTTGGAATATATTTTGCAAGGCTATGCAAAAGCTTCAACTTCCTCCTCAGAGTTTAAATTTGGTGTTTCTTCCAATATTTATTAGAGGAAAAGTAAAACTGGCTCCAACACCTTCATCATTGTTAGAAAGAAATCCATCTGTATATTTGTGTGGCCATTAAATATAAATTGCACTTAGTAATTGATATCAATAATATAATTGTTCACAAAGTATTGAACTTCTAGATAAGCATATCCTCTGTCAGCCAAAAACATTTTCATGCATGGATCACTAATACCACATTCATCAGGTGTTCCAGTTATCTGCAACAGGTTCATTAACATCACAAAAGTTTAACGTCAATTGAGAACTTAATCTCTCCTTATATTTCATGCAGAATAAATTAAACTTTCAAGTCAATTTCATATTCCAACCACACTATTTAAATATATTCATACTTTCCTCCTTATTACTTTAGCCTTTCTCTTTTATAGGATCTGCAACCCCATGGAATACATATTATACAGATCACAATGTGGGTCCCCTGGATCTGCAACTAGCAGGATGCCAAGACCACCGTTCAAAACACCACAGGACAAGTGACACACATCCAGACCCAAGGTAAAGAACACTTACTTTCTAATACATATTTAACTTTTTCTTTCAGTATCTGAACAACATATAAAATCTAATATAGGATACTGCATGCGTCAATTTTTAGAAATATTGTTGTTGCTGAACAGCAAGCTTGTATTTTTTAGTATTATGATGATGTATGCATTTACTTCAGATGTTCCTGATCATCTTCTTCTCCTCCTTTTATCATGTTCACCTTACAGGAGGTCAATTTCAAATGCTGCTTCAACCATCTCTGTCCTCCCATGTTTTTTTTTTTATTCTTCCCATTTGTATTTCTTGTCTTGTAAATTTATCTTCACTTGGTCAATCCATCTTTCACAGGGTCATTTGCCTTTGAATCTAGAATAAGCATTCCTAGTAGTAGTCTATTCAGCCAGTATGGAACCGGTGCCCACCCAGCATCGTGAGGCATTTGGGTAGCTACAATATGGAACAACAACAGGATGAGAAGACCAGCTATAACGGCTGGGGGACCCGACATGCTGACCACATGCCACCTCTATACTGGCTAGATGATCATCTATCTCTGTGAGTAACACATGTGGATGTGAGACCAGCAGCCTGTTGGTAGGCCAAGGGCCTTCTAGGCCTGTTGCACTTTGAGAGAGTAGTAGTCTTAATTTTTCCATTCTTTTGAGTTGTCCAAACCATTTTAAACTATTTTTCTAGATCAGTTGTTTTTTTTCCCTTATATTTAACATCTCCTTGATTGTATCTTAATGTTTTGTGTGTGATTCCAAGCAGAAATTTAATTTCCACGAAGTAAATTCTGCTTAGCTCTTTCTTTGTATATGTCCAAGCTTCCTCAGATCCATCCTGAACAACATGATGCACACAAACTAACAAAAAAAATACTTTTCTGTATAGTACATTGTACTAATTAATACAAATAATATCCATAAAAAATTTTCTCCACCTGAATTCATAGTTTGGGACTGAAAGGGTAAATGCCAACCATGTAAAGCATGTAATGCTAAACATCACACACTGAACACTGCCAACCACAGTAAAATTACAAGAGTTTAGATGATGAACAAATTATATTACAGAAAAATAATGCCTTAATTTCATTAATTAAGTGAAATCTTAGGAAAAAATCTCAATAGTAAAACTCACTCAAAACAATAGGGAGAAAAACAATAAATCTGTTACACTTAACAGATTATAAATATATTATTGTTATGCTGTTGTGCATTTATAAGTTTTGTTTTCACTCTCTCATTCCAATATTAGTTAATTAATTTATTTTTAAATAAAAAATCATGTTTAAGTAAGGGATTTGGTTATCATTTGAATCTTTTTGATTTATTGTTATCAAGACAAGTGCTGGATTGCAATTTTATTACAAGGACCCATTTCATCAATCATATCAGCCGTAAGGGTTGTATTCCTAGAAGGATTGATATGATCCACAAAAGTTTATGGTTTCATATCAATCCAAAGATTATAGATGTAATATCACTATCTATCCGAACATAGTAATTCTGCCCGAGGGCAGGTCTTTCACAGCAATCATAGCATTTTCATGCTATGTTTTGCAGCTTTACTAGGGAATCATAGGTGTGGTAGCTTCCTGTTGCTTTCCACACCGGTGAATGATGATGATGATGATGATAATGATAAGGATGATGATGATGATAATGATAAGGATGATGATGATGATGGCCGGATGATTTTCGAGGACCGTTGGGCCCTAAGCTTCCTGACATTTGTCTTACAGGTTAGAAAAAACCCCGAAAAAACCTCACCCAGGAGCCTGTCCCACCGGGAATTGAACCCGGCCTGCTGCGTGACAAGGCAGCATGCTACCTCGAGACCACAGCGGTGGATACTATAGACCAAAAAAAAAAATGTAATTAAATCTTTACACTTCAATTCAAATGAAGGGTACAAGGAAAACAATGCAAGTCACTTTTACCACAAAACCTGGAAAATTGACTTTTAATTAAACAATGTACCTACTCCTTTACCTGTATACCAAAACTTTGAAGTAAATAAACTCATAACTAAACTATTTCATTTACTGTTTTAATTTCTAAAAGATAGTCCTTTCAATGGACTATCAAATTCTATTTTGACAAAAAAAGTGACTTTCCTGGTTCTTTCTCTGTACTCTTTCATTTTAAGCTTGGGACCAGTTTCAAAGGGAAATCTAGTTTATCTTCAGTCAACAATTTAATTGTTACAATAACTTACATAAGGTGAGGTGAAAATATTTAATTCAATTTATTTGATAAAATACCTCATAGTGTGAATTCCTATTAATTTTGTATGTGTGTGTATATATATATATATATATATACACAATTACATACATACACATATTAAAAGTCTACAAATAATAAAATGACAAAATGCATATTTATAGTGTACCTGTATAACATCTACCGTACTTCATAAGGTTGATCTCATTCTTAGAGTAAATATTTTATTAATGATAAAACTTCGAACTTGATCATATTATTTCCTTTTTAAATAATGTTTGTCAAACACAAAAATTTTCCAATCAGAATTATGGAGGTACTTATGTTTGACTTTGTTCAGATATAGTACGAAAACCGATATAACAAGGCATCTGTGATTTCATGTGTTAAGATTTTACAAAATATCCAGATTGGCCCAGAAGAGTAGCCGTTGCATCATTCCGTACTGCAACAGGACACGACTGCCCAGGTAAACACCTTCCTTGCCTCGATCTTCTACCAACTCAACAATGTATCCTCTGCAACACTATGGAAGATATGGATGCTGATCACATCCGAACTTGCCCAACCCTAACAACCAACAATTTCGTGGACAGATACTGGGAAGCCAGGGAAAAGATGATGAACATTTTATAATCTTTCTTGTTATTGCTTGTTATTGTTTGTTTTCCTCAGTCATTATTGGCTAATGAAACATTTCAAAAGCCACTACATTTAAATAAATAAATTAAATAAATATTTTTTATCTCAATCTTATTTATAGATTCTCTAATAACTAAGGTCACATCACAGTATTTATTTATTTTAATGATACAATGAAATGGTGAATATGATGAAATGGTCATCACCATCATCTCCTGTATTACAGAGCTTACAGTGTGCCCTTAACCTCCCTCACAACAACAAACACCATTCTAATCTATACATTGTTGTTTTATTTTATTTATTTTTATTTTTTTTTCCAATTTTTGATTTGAACTTTTCTTAACTATATTATTCTATTATTTTTCAAGATTTCCTCCCCAATACATTAATCACAAAGTTATTTCTAAATAAACTCCTTACATTCTGTGTTGCAATGAACCAGCTATTTTTCCATTTTTGTATCCTATATTTATTAACATATTAATCCATCATTTCAGTGAGGCTACTTGTTTTGGGCTCCTGAACTGTTAGATTTTCTGGAATAAGGGATCAGCCCTATGCAACAAAACTCCCAACCTGGAGAATCAGGTCCCCTATGTATAACCCCAGAGACAAGGTGGTCCAGCTATACCCAAAGGCAGTAGTTATCCATTTTAGTCACCTTCTTTGACATGCATGGGTAGTAGGACTATTCCTTGATTCTGGTTATCACATAGGATGATGAAATGGATCCGGTAATAACATTTCAACCAAGCATTTGCCTTAACAAGTGAGGAAAACTAAGAAAAAACTTTAGTGATATGGTCAGCACCTAGATTTGAATCCAGGACCTCTCAAATGTGTCTACCACTTGAATCAACTAAGTAGGTAAAACATTCTAGTAGTTCAAAATTTCTCATCAGAGGCAGGTAAATACATTAATTACAGCTTTCATGATATATAAACCATTTAATATAACCAGCCACCATGCCACTTGATGTGACTTCAGTCTACAGATATAAAGAGATAAGACTGGCAACAGGCCATGCAATTCTAAAGCAAGTTGCTGCAACCACTATATTTGAGTCTAAGTTTCACAAAAAATAATCTGAAGCTCAAAAGTCCAGTGGGTGGTATTAGAATAGTTTCACAATATGGTTCTCATCCAATTCTGCTTAGTTCTCAGTATCAAGCTTAAATTTGATGTATTTGATTGAAACAGCAAAAAGTATAAATGAAGTAATAAACAATTAAAATAAATAAATAAATAAATTTTAAGCAAATGAATTTGTTAATAATATGACTGATAAAATATTACCGGTAGCTCCAACTCGACATATATTCAAGAAGAAACTAGATCCATAATATGTGATAAGATCAACCTTCCATTTCTGATTACTACTTCTCTAGATTTGATGCTTCGAGATAGGACATTCCCAGTCTATCTCTTTATGCCTATGTTTCAATTATAAAATTTATTTTAAAAAATCAGTTTTACTTCACAACATATTTTTTATATTACAATTTTTACTAAAAATAATGCCTGGGAACAATATAATTTCAATTACAAAGTAACATTACTTATCCAGTATACATACTGTTCTTGTGAAACATCTTGAAAATACAATGCCATTTTACATAAATATGCAGTAGATACTCAAATTTGGTGTAATTTTGAAATAATTAAAATGAGATATTAATTAATTAAATAAAAATAAAACATAGTTTTATTTGATTTTCATATCTTAATATATAAAAATTACGTGTCATGTTGTTTGTCCGCAATGGAATCCTAAACTACTGAACCGATTTTAATAAAATTTTGCACGCTGTGTGCTGTTTGATCCAACTTGAGACCTATGGTTGTTTATAACTAAATTTATAGTCGTATTATTTTTATTGCAAATTATTTGTTTATTATTTAACAAAGAGTTATAATTATCTGTGAGTTCCATACGATTCTAACAGATGGCCGTGTAAGGTAATTGGTTTATTATTTAACAAAGAGATATCCAGGTGGCTGTGCTTTTTGTTGCAACCGCGAATTTCAATTGAATTACAAATATTGATTATTTCATAATTTAAGTGTGTTCAGTGTTTATTTTATTTCCAATATATTGATAATAATATTAATTTCATGTGTATTAGTTTTAAGTAATCTGGCTGAAAGACAGCAGCTTAATTTAAATTTAACTGGACCGAGAAGGGACATTGAAAAATATGGCAAATCAGTTCTAGAGACCATGAATGATAAGATATCAAGTGAATTTCCGCAAATTGGTATAGGCCTATGTGACATAAATCTTACATTTAAGAAGAATGTCAATTTAAAAACATATGAAGGTCCTAAGGAACGGAATAACAGAACTGTAAGTAAATCTGTTAGTTATAATAATATGCCTAATATTACGGAAACAATCTCCATGCCTCAATTAAATGAAAAACAAGATGACTATAATATATCACAGGATGATATTACTATACAGAGACTTCTTGATGATGATGAGAATCCAAACTGCCAACAAGTTCATAGAAAAAAACGAAAGTATAATGAAATCAGCAAGCCTCCTCAAAATATTCCATCAATAAATGTATATAATCCTTATGATACACTTATGGATGATACTGAGAATGCAGACAACATAAATTCATCTCAATCAACAAAACCATACGGAAGAATTAACGTAAAAATAGTTAAAGGTGATACGAAGTTCGCTGGGCCATCTAGTTTATTATATAATTCAGTGACACCTGTTTCAGTACACTGTACCTTCTTCAGATATGTTAACAAATTATGAATAATGAGATATCTAATAGTTATATGTACAACAACACTGATGCCAAAATAAATTAATTAAAATATCATACTTTAATATTCCAATTTAGTATCTGAAATTATTTTAGATTACAATTTGAAATAAATTCAGCAAGATTGTTAAAAATTAAATTTATCTAAATATACTATATAAAAAATGTATTAAAGTATCTCATATCAGATCATGAAGGGCAGGTGTAGAGATTTATATTTTTTATAGACATTGTGTAACAAAATTAAGTGTGTAAGCTAGCCTTAAATCCAACTTACCATCTTCAGAAAAGTCTCAATTTATTTAATTTAAAGAAGGATGAGCAGAATTCAGTCTAAATACAGGTTTCTGAGGACAATTCAATAGTTTATATAAAAAGTGGCAAAATCCAATTAAAATTTTAATTAAGGTTGAGGAATTGTATTATGCTATGTGACTCCCTGTACTGTCTTCTGGCTTACTAGTGACACCAACCAATTCAGTCGGTGTTTGCTCTTTGGAGCTGTTATGCAACATAAAAGTAATTTGGACTTTACAAAATAATAGCTTGAAATAACAGTAGGTAACTTCACCCATACTACTTTAAATTAACACATAATTTTAATATAACATTAAATGCTATAGGCCTATACTTTGGTTGTGGGATTTAAATCTGGGACATCATTAATCAATATACAGAGTGTCCACTCTGGAAGTATCAAGAAATAATTGTCAACCATTTAATAACAAGAAAGAATATTATTATTTTATATTATGTATGGCACAGGATCCATGGAATAATATTTTTATTTTTATAACAAGATTGCTGCAAATCTATACAACAAAGCATGAGAATTGATGGAAATTATAATTAAATAATAAAAAAGTTAAGTAAAGTGATCGCACTACAGTCCTTAGGAGGTCCTTCAGGTAGTAAGAGGTTTTAAGACACTCACTTTTCTAGACAATCAGCACTTGATGTCAGCTGAGTTGTCAGCCCTGCGGGACGGCCACCTTTACCCCCAGAATAAGTACATAATACTCATTTCCGTTGGAGGCTGAGTTAACTCCAGGGTCATGGTGCTGCCAAAAGATGTGGGTCAGTTTAAAAATCCTGACCTCACTGAGACTTGAACCCTCAACCTTCTGGCTTGTGTGTATTCCCTTAATCAACTATGCTACGGCATACCCCATAATTAAAAAATAAATTACATATTAATAAGGAATAAGTAAGCAATTGCTTCAGGGAATTATTAAATTATTTGAGAGAGCAATAAATTTAAATAAAGTATACTATCATGTTTTCTATATTGAGGTAATATGAATTGTTGCAATGAAAACCACATATTCTTGATATTTCTAAATGGCTGGACTTATTGTATGTGAGTATAAATTAAGGTATTATTTAGGTAATTTAATTTATTTTTTCATTGTGTTATTTTACTTATCCTTGACATACTATTTTCTATCAACATTCTAAGTAACAATAATCAAGAGATTTCTCATAACTACTGAGGTTAGGACAAGTCAGTGGTCTTATATTCTGACTGCAGTAGGATGAATATGCTAAATAATCCAAAAACTATGACTTGTACTAACACACTTTGCTCTCTAACTTAATATATTATCTTTCAAAAATTTGCTTAGACCATCAATTGGATGTATATGAGATGCATATGGTATGGTATATTAATTTCCTGTTTTACAGCAATTTTTTTAAAATTATTATTTGTTTTTATAATTTGAAAATGTTGAGAAATTGCTGGAAATAGAGGACACTGAAATGTATCATACATGTCCCAAGTACATCCAGTAGACAGCATCGAATGTTGAAAAATTGGTGATGCAATTTGCTCTCTTGCACTTCAGCATTTGAAAAAAAGATTTAAAAAATCAATGAGAGAATAAGATCTCAATCCATATCCTTATTAAGATTATACAGTGCGATCAGTATGGCATTAGACAGCAGACGTGGGGATTTCACTGGCACTGCTGGCGCATTCACGGCGGGGAATGGACAGCATAGGATAGCGGTGTCCAATGCTATACTGATCGCACTGTATAAAGTGCAAGTAGAAGTTTAATAATACAAATTTTTTGGAGTGGACCCTAATATTTTCATCTAATAGGAATTTAAATCAAGATTTGATAATAAATATTACCTTGCAAACTAAATTGTTTAAAAGCAATTCACAAATTTTACCATAGTTCTCCTGAATAGTTAATTGGTTCAAATATAGTTGACAGATTAGAAGATAATGAAGTTAATCCAAAGTGATAAATCTTAAATTTCTAAAATTCAGAACACTCTTAAGGCCATACAACTATTTCTAAAGTAATTAAAAGTTGTAATACATCCATTCAATGGTTAAATTGGCTAAAAGCTGTAGTGAAACTTTGACATATGTAGACTTAAATCCAACTTTCGATATTAATTCACTTCTATATTATTTAATTTTAAAAGAAAAGAATTCGTATAACGTGGACTGATGGTGTTTTGAGCAGCATGAGAGGAAAAGGATTGGACGATTGAGATTGGAATGACAGCTATATGGGGAAGAGAATGACAGTAGATTAATTGGGCGCAGAAAGATATTGCAAAACATTCTGAAACCTGCTAAAAAAAACAATAATAATAATTTGTAGAGACTAACTCACTGGTACTATTGAATTCAGAGTACATGGTAACATGAACTTAAGCTCTCCTTACATCCCTATCCTGAACTAATGATTTCCAATATTGTTCCTTGTATAATTCACCTTCCTCAAATAATGATTAATTTATTCTCCCAACTCATTACAGGCCTTTCTAATGGGTGCTTCATCTATTTTTCCTTCAAAAAGTTCCACGTCCCTCTTTCATTCCCCGTTCATGTCATATGCCCTAGCTGTCACAGTCTATGAGACTCAAATGTTATTACATCTGGTTTCCCATAAAAATCATGTAGCTCACTGTTATGTATGAATTATTTAAAAAAACATTGATACAGAAATATTAAAAGAAACACAATCAGTGCCCAATAGAACATCTTTGAAAATGGAACTAGTTCCGAAGGGTCTAGCTGATTATTTTAAACAATTTTAATTTGTTGAAGACAACTACCATCACAAGTACAATTTTTATTGTTTTAAACACTGTTATGTAGACCTAGTTTTCTCCATTTGCTTCTCTTTGGTCTAAATTTGTTCTGAACAACTTTATTCTCAAATACTTGTAATCTTTTCTCCTCCCTTAAAATAAGAAACATATTTCTCATTCATACAATCCAGTAACTGGAAGAATAACCATTTCACATATTTTTAGTTTAACTTTTTGTTAGAGAAGTTAGGAGTCAAAGAGTTCCTGTATTGTATAATAGCATTCTTTGCATTATTTTTCCAGAAATTAGCTTATGTTATGGCACCTCGTTCATATTTTTTGTAAAGACTTTTCTGTTCAAAATATCTCTAAAATGCCCAACTACCTCACTTTTATGTTTCTTACATAGTGTTTCAACAAGTGTTCACATTATGAAAATGTATTAACCTATTTACATTAGAATTTCACCAGAGATCTGTCCTTTTATGAAATTATATTTTCCAAATGAAAAATTACTATTATGAAGTTAATTTGAAAGTTTGCTTTAAAAAGTTAATCCCATTTTTAGAAATAAAAATATACTACTAAATGTACTTGTTTCATCACAATCACTTTATTAATCTTAAGTTTATACAATTGCAGTAGTAATTTAAATTATGGTAATCAGGATTAAATAAAATTACTATGTTAGTGAAACAAAAAAAAAAGTTCCTGTTTCTAGTGATAAAGTTAAATCTTGATACCAAAGTAAGTTATTGATTAGGCAGTCATAATATGCCAGTAGTTTGTGAGATGGATCTACTGTGTTATATTTTCATATAAAAATATAACAATACCAAGTGGTTAGCCTATTTACTGAATTTTAACAGAAAATATCTCTACAAGCTGTCTTAAAACTAAGTACTAAAGAAATATTAACTTCAATATAACTGTTTCAATTAAATAGCTGCAGTTTATTAAAAATGTTTCCCTATTTCTATGTTTTATGTAGATTAAATCTATCTCTCTCTTGCAGTTACAAAATTTGATTTAAAATAGCACTTATAAGAGCTAATAGTCTTTTTGTTACTATAAGCATAATTACTATTATTATTATTAAATTGTAAAAATTGCAGCTAACAAACAATTTAACGACATTATGACAACTGTATGTGGTTGCATATGGAGAACAAAATCGAATATTTGTCACATGGGTTTCACAACAAAATAGACCAAGGAATAAAAGGGTTGATCATGCGATTTATTTTAACTAAATGCTGAAAGATAATTCAAGAATTATCAGCTAATATAATGTATAAAAAGTGTGTGTCAATATTGATGTAAATTATTTTCCGAACTCTCTACGCAACTTGGCCGGGAAATGACGGGACTGTCCAGCGCCCTTTTTTCTTTATATTACATATTCGCAATACGCATACGTTACACATATCTTTGTACATACGAAAATTATATATATTATAACACCTGTGCATATAACGTGTATATAACATTCTCCCTTGTATTTGCAATTACAAAAACCTGGACGAACCCGTATCGATCTTATGTTGATGACCCCCCTCCTCTTCAAAGTCGTATTCTTGTGCAAGAACCAATACCACTTGTTAACGACGATAGTGTTGATTTTACAAAAGAGAATTAAATTATACATAACATTACTTATAAATGTCATTAAAATATAATCTACCTTTATAGTAATATAAATATCTATACTGACATATTACAATGTTCGAAACATTTTAATTACAATCTTGCATTGTTACATTTTGCTTAACTACACATAATTTTAATTCAGAGAGATCATTATTAACTGTATATGGTTTGATGACATTTTTCAAGGAAACCTTTACACACCTACACTTAAAAATGTTTTGTTTTAGGGATTGGGAGTGACGTTTGGCAAGAAACGAAGTTTGTTTAATCGCCAAAGAGAAAACATATCATGCCAGCACTCACACTGTGAACTAATATTATTTTAAAATTAAAATGTGATTTATAAGGGACACTCTATTACTACACTACATACATTTCAGGTTACAATTACAGATATAATTATGAACTACTGCATTAGCTAAACATGGCGCCATTTTAATTCTTGTCACATACCTTGGCCACTTGGAAGTTCTCCGGTCTAAGAGTTTCAACTATTTCTTGATCAACTCTCGCCTGTTGAGCAACAGATGACCGAAAACCATCCAACACACCCTTGAAGGTGAACTTCTTCATTTCTTTAACATAAAATTACTGTTCTCCATTAATTAAGGCAGCTTCATAGCCTACGTTGCCTCGTCACCACATTCCACAATACAAAACTCGTCTGCTAAGCCGCAAATATTACTGCAGCAAGGGGTTATGGGTAATCACAGGGCGTTGGATAAAGTAGTATGTCGCTGTCATTGCGACTGTCAGATGGAGAGTATTTGTATCTAGTATAACAGATTTCCTGCATAAATATATGAACTAATACACATACTTGATATAGTTTGGAGTAAATATTAGTTTTCCACGTGGATGTTTGTTTGCACTTCTTTATATTTCATCTTCAGCATTGCGGATTTCACACACAAATCAATAACAACCAATTCCCTGTGCTTATATCAGCTGTTGTGGCCCAGGTAAAGTCGGTGTGGTGAATACTGTCGCGTGGACTACTGGACTTTGGCAAAGTTTATGAATGAATAGCAATACAGTAGCAAGTGGAATTCTTTTCGACACTATAGCAGAAAATGGTTTTAATACAAAATTTACATTTCCTAGGACGCCAAGCAATCAATAGTCTTGCAGTATTTCAACATTTTTGTAAAAATAAAAAAACAAGACTAAGGTTAGTGTTCATCTTAAATATATTAGAATGACGAAGTAAATATTGTAAAGGGGAATTATTCACTGATGTTTGGTATCCATACCACTAAATGACATATTTTATTGTATATTTTTTCAATAACAAAAACACTTAACATCAAATGAGAAAAAAATATAAATAAACTTTTTGGTTAGAAATTAAAAAAGGTTCTCACGCCCAATTACCAAATAGTTAAAAATTGATTTAATATATTTATGTAATTATAAAGAAATTGTCATTGAACTATTTTGGTTCAAGGCTTTTATATTAACCTTTTAAATTTAAGGCAACAAAAAAATCTTACCTAGGCTACTTCCTTTAAGCAATCAGAGAAATTAACTAATGAATGAATAAAGAAAAATGCATAATGTGCAAGGAGTTTAATTATTCTAAGATGTAGTAGTGCAGAACTTCATCAGCGATTCATGTCTCTGTTTACATGTCATCACATGGTATCTATCACACATCTTCCCACATTGCCTGTATACACAGTCTCGGCCTGGCTGATGATATCTTGTGTTTTCACAATTCATATGATGGAAACCAAATCTGGTGACCACATGTTTCAATTCACAGTTTCTCTGCATCCAATCTTATGATATCATGGCATCAGTGGTATAGAATTCGCTCCAGATTTCTTCTCTTTTGGACAGTAATTCTTGTTAGAGATACCTATATCCAGCTGTGGTTGACAGAAACAGTTTGAGTTGGAGTTCTTCTATATAGAATGGCTCCCTGACCATGACATATACTAGATGGGATGGTGTGGAATTAGATAAGCATAATGCATTCTTCAAGTATGTCGCTTTGATTTTCTCGAGTTCTACTAGCTGTCTTTTTTGTGAAGTATGCCAATATGTTTTCTAGGCCATATATAGCAATGTGTGTTACTTTGATGTGGAACAGTTTCATAGCTTAATGTTGTAAATTGGTTTTGTTGGTATGTTCAGTCTATCCCATACATGTAGTGTGAATACATTGCCAAAAAGTTTGGAACATCACTCCTAGATATATGAAATGTGTTACTGCTGATAATGGTCCTGTTTTGTGATAGAAGAGAGCCTGCTTTCCCCTTTTCTGAAGATCATTGTGACAGTCTTCTTTTCATTGATAGTGAGCTCATTCCTTTCTGCCAGCCGATTGAAGGATGCCTAGAGTTTTTTCTTTCGACGTTGAGCAAATTACCGTATCGTCGGCATAGGTATACATTTTCACATCCTAAGTTATTACTGAGCTTGTGATATCTGCTGGGCCATGATGAAAAGTAAGGGACTCAGGGGATCACCCTGCAGGATACCTAGAGTCTGTCTTATAGGTTTCGAGTGGGAGAGGCCATCATCATTCTCTATATAATTATCACTCAAGATATTCTATATGATTCTGTATAGATAGTTTTGGGTTGCAATGAGTGTATCTAGTTTTCCCATAATGATGTTTCTATTGAGAGTGTCATGAATACTTTGTATCTTTGTCCATTGACCCTAGGTCAAATTGTAGACAAGTCCTAAAACATCTATGATGTTCTGATGGATAACACAGCTCTACAAAAAAAATTTTTTTTGTTGCCCTGGATATCTCAGCAAATTTCTATGTTTTCAAGTGCACAGTTTACGAATATATTCATGAAAGTGCTGAATGTGCTCTAGTTTTTATGATTTTTGCGTATCTTATATTTTAAACAGTAAACAGCTTGTTACTAATAAAATTTATGTTTCCAGTCATAATTTGATTTCTGTGCATATTTTTCGCACATACAAACATCACGTGATTCCCACTCTCGCACCCCTCACTCCGCACATCGGCCGTGATCTAGTTATTTGACAAAATTAAAGTACTCACGACGTGCATCTGGATATGATAAAACAATTCATCAAAGCATTGGACAACAAGGAAGGAGAATGTTTCAAATACATTTGTACAACATTTCCTAAGCTCAGTATGGAAAAGTTAAAAGGCGGAATATTTGATGGTCCTCAAATTCGGCAATTGATGAAAGATGCAAATTTTATCAATGTTATGACTGTTCCGGAAAGTGAAGCTTGGAAGGGTTTTGTATTGGCAGTGTGGAAAATTTCCTAGCTAATTATAAAGCACCCAATTATGAAGAAATTGTGCAAAACATGTTGACAAGCTTCAAGATTCTAGGAGCAAATATGAGTATAAAGTTATACTTTCTCCACAGTCACCTGGGTAGATTTCTGGATAATTTAGGAAATTGTAGCGATGAAAGGGAGAGCGCTTCTTCACCAGGATCCTAAAAGTAATGGAGGAAGGTACCAGGATAGATGGGACCGTCACATGATGGCTGATTACTGTTGGTCTTTAAGAAGAGATTGTCCCCTAAAAAATTATAGAATAAAATCTTATAAAAGGCGTTTCACTGAAGTATAACATGGGTTTTCGACATTTTTCTTGCTATTTACATCGGTGTATACTATTTTTTTTTTCAAAAAACAATAGACATTATAAATGTATGTTATATTTTTTCATATTTTTCCGACTTTTGTAATGTAAGATTAAAATAAAGATTAAAAAGAAAACCAGAACAAATCTTCCAAAATCATTGATAGTTTCATGAATTATGAGCATAAGTATATCCGAAATTAATCTTATATTAAGGGCAACAAAACCACTGTTGACCAGTGTAATAAATAAATAGGTGAAACAACATGATGTTCTATTAATCAGTCATGAAAAGTGCTGGACCACACATTTGCTAAAAATCAATGATGAAGATGTGATTGAACAACTGAGATTTCTCTTATGCACACCCTTACTGATAATGTAAATTCAAGATCCAATCCCATTTCAAGGAAGCCTCATCTGTAAAAAAACAAATGCAATGAAGTTAAGAGTGGGCACGCTGTAGCATAGTTGGTTAAGGCAAATATGCTACATGCTGGACTAAACCTTCTGGCAGCACCGTGGACCTTGGTATTGACTCAGCTTTTAATGTTAATGAGTACCAGATATATGTTCAGGGTGATAAAGGTGGTCATCATGCAGGTCTGACATCTTGTACCGATTGTCTAGAAAGATGAGAGTCATAACACTCCTACTATCCCAAGTGCCTCCTAAAAACTTTTTTTTTTTTTCGCTTTTTTTATTGAAATCAGAGTCAATATACTATTAGATAAACTATTGAAGAATTCAAGCCATGCAGGAAAATCAACTGGTGAGAAAGAGTACATGGTAAGCATGCAAGTTCTCAAGCAACACACTCCAGATTGTTATGTGGTCCACATGTTCCCTTGCTGCAAATTGTTTGTACTGACATTAAGATTTTTATCAGTAGCATGAAGAGTGTCTCCTCCATTTGTGGAGTCTTCACCCTTTTATATTTCTTCCTGTCACCAGTGGTAGTGCCATGTTCCATAAGACATCTATGAATGATCTCATGTCTGAGCACCATCGATTTAAAAAATCTATCCCAATACAAACTTTGAGCACGATTGCTATTGCCAGGAACGAACATCTGCCAGCTCTGTATTTGAATAATATTCCATACTATACTTTAAACAAAATCAATAATGTATATATGAAACAACTGAAACTACAATCTACTTTGATGTTATTTAAGGGAAATCACTTGTGAAAAAGGGGTAAAGAATAACTAGGAAATCAAAAGATGACATCTCTTACACTAATTACCCAATTTTTTTGTGTTACCATATTTTTCCAGTATAAAACTGACTTTTTTACCTTAAAAATTTGTGTTAAAATTGGAATACGTCTTAAATAACAAAGGTAAAGACTGTTGTCCTCGTTTCAAAATCATATGCACTCCTTCTTATCTTCCATTATTTTTGTAGGCAGTTAATAGCACAATCACATGACTCATTGGCTAAGAATGGGGTTTTCTAATTAATTTTATACCGATGTTTAACAATATTGAGTTGACGTGTTGAGATATTTTGTAAAAATGCAGCCTACATTCATATATTGCAAGTACAAATTGTAGGTTGTAAAATATGTGGAAGTAATTGTTAACAAAAAAGCTGAAAGACATTTTAGATCACCGCCTACAGAAAAAATTATTAGAACTTAAAGATACTGTTCAATTTCTTCATCTCTTCTTCGGCTTTCCCCCACTTACAGGTTTGCCGTCTTCAGTTTCCATTTATCTCTATCATTCCAAATTCCTATCATCCATTATGGTTCTGACGTAGGTTTTCCATTTCTATCTTGGTCTGCCACGTTTATTTCTTCCGGGTGGTGACCATTGGTATATATTTTTTGGCCATCTTTCATTTTCCATTCTTTGTACATGGCCATACCATTTAAGCGTTTGATTTTCAATCCTCTTAACAACAGATGTGGTGACATACATTTCTCTCCAAAGGAATTCATTTCTTATTTTATCCTGTCTTGTTTTTTGGAGGCTTCTTCTAAAATAATCAAATTCAACTGTTCTAATTTTATTGTTTTGTAATTCCATCAAAGACCAAGTTTCACTTCCATATGACAAAATATTCTGTATTATGCTCTTATAAATTTTCATTTTAGTTTCCTTTGTAATATTTTTGTTCCAAATTATTCCATGTAATGTCTTAGTTGCATTTTTTGTCATTGCAATTTTAGTCTGTACATCTCTCTCACAGGTACCTAAACTTGTAATTATTGACCCAATATATTAAAAAAATTCATGTTTTTTTTATTTTCCGTTTCAAGTATGAGGTCATCTACATCCTTTCCCAAACACATATATTCTGTTTTCTGTAAACTGTTCAATTTAAAAAACAAAAAGAACACAGAACATGGAAAAGTGTAAAGTGGCCAAAACTAGACCAAAGATTTAAATTGGGTACAAGAAAATTGGTTCCAAATTTTATCTTTCCTAACATACTTCTTAAACATTTCATCTCCAGTTCCTGAATTCAATGTAAATTTTTCTCTGTTTCAGTCCACATTTCAGCCCCACAAAGTAATAATTGTTTGGTATGTTTTATACTTTTTTCTTCTTTTTACAATTCAATGATACGGTACATCCTGATTCAATAACAAACTTTAATTTACCCATAATATGTTTGGAAGAAAATTCTTGTCTTAAAAATTAACCTGAAATTCTATAAATATGGGTGCAAAACAAGATATCACTGATATGATTGGCTTCACAGATACTTTAAGTATAGATAAGAGCTGATCTAATTGGCACATAGCTTCTAAAGGGTTAAGAGAAGAGAAAATATTATAAGAATAAAATTCTTATGAAAATGTTTGGGCCAAAGAGAGACAGACAGACAGATGGATGGAGAAAACTACATAACAGTGGAAAACTAGATATACTAAGAACATTATATTTGAAGAGAAAAATTATACACTCAGACTCCAGTCTGAGCATATAATTTTTCTCTTCAAATATAATTTGTCCTTCAGTGAGAAGTATTAAATTAATAATAAAAACATACTACAAACAGTTAAATCTCATATACTATGATGGACATATGAGGAATGAAAGAGGAGCATAGAAACTTCTTGTAACAAAACCTGAGGGAAATCATCCAGTAAATAAACAAATTTAACTTTCACAGGGAAAAAACACTATGAGGTTTAATTTAAGAATTAAATTAATATTTTTATTACCTCACCTCATATCCTTTATTCTTCTAGACTGCAGTTCCGGAGCTATATCTCCATCATCAGTAGCCTCTCGTCGACCGGTGTTATGTCATTTCTTGGCAGTTTTCATCTTCCTTCTATCGGTGGACTGATGAATTGGTGAATATACCTCTGGCCAGAGAAAAATATGAAAAAGAAAAAGAATACATAATTAAAGTAGCAATAGAAAATGGTTATGAAGAAAACATGGTACACAAGAAGATAAATAAGTTTAAAAGGCAAAAATTAATCAACAAAAGCACACTTAAAAAACAAACAGAAGAGAACATAAAATTTAAAAAATTCACTTACCATCCATTAATAAACCACAAGTTCCAGAATTTTTTTCAAAATTTAACATACGAATTTGCTCCGAAGAATGAATACAGTTTAAATAAGATAATTAAATCCAACAAAAATGAAAAAATTTAAGAAGAAAACAATCAGGAATATATCAGATCAAATGCAAGGATTGTAACAAAATCTATATAGGAAAAACAAAAAGAAATTTAAAAACAAGATTGAAGTGTCAAAAAGGATGAAGTCAACAAGTCTGCTGTAGCAGCTATAGCAGGATTTTAATATCATAATAAATATGGAAGTTAAAGTTAATAATTTTATACTTTAAAATTCTATTAATATTTAAATATAACTTAAAGAAAGAAAAACATCTAAATAATTATATGTATTTATTTAATGCAGGGCACTTGAAAATACAGATCATTCACCCAAATGACTGACCTTATTAACATATTTACAATAATTATACACAATAGAAACAATAACATAAAAACACTATAGAAATATAAATAGAATAATCTTAAGTAGATTAGGAGGTTTGCAGTGAGGTCATTTTCCCTCTTGACTCCCAGTAGCATAATTCTATGTTGTTCATTGTTGAATAAAAATGTCTCAGTAACAATTAAAGAAATTGTATTACATAACAGTCTTTCTAAATAATGCTTTTAAAATTGTTGTCAGAATTATAAAGCTGTCTGTTATAACTGTAATAAGAACACCTGCTTAACTTCATATTTTTAAATAAAAGTATACTAAATTCTGATTGGATGTTAAAACAATTAACTTTTTGGTTTAACAAATCAAATTTAAACATTATATTAACCAATAGAATTTAAATATAAAATCATGTGATGTAATAATGTTCTTTAAAATTATTAAAAGAATTACCTAGTCATTGAGCATACAACTTTCAACAAACATAGAAGCAATGTTCTCCTGTTAAAATGTGATATTTAATACAAGAAGAATAGTTGATTCAAGAAAAGAAAATAATTAATTTTTTTAACTGACGGTGAAGAATAATACCACCTATATTTACTTGATCTGCTGGGAAATTAAATAGTAAATAAAATTTACAATTATTTCTACAAGAAACAATTTTCAGTGATTTTAAAGTGTTTTCCTATCCAGTGTACCAACTTCCGACCTTGAGAAGAGAATCCGGCTCTACCGAAAATCAAACCCAACCTGAACCAGTAATTCTTTTTTATTTTTGGACACAAATCCTTCTTCAAAATGTTACTACAACATCGGGCATGAAGAGAGTTAGCTGCTTCAAAACATTGCCACAACTTGGGAAAAGAATTGCTTCTTCACAGCCCATGCTTGGTCTGAAAAACATTTAATTGTTACATAAGCTAGCCTAATCAAACACACAGATAAACAGAAAGAACTCAGGGTTTGGGAAAAAATCCACATCCAAAAAAACAAGAAAAAACTCATGAATTTTGAAACTCCCACAAATTTTGATTTGATCCAGAGGTTCACGGTCCACCGATAGAAGAAAGAAGAAAACCGCCAAGGAACAACATAACACCGGTCGATGAGAGGCTACTGATGATGGAGATATAGCTCCGAAACTGCAGTCTAGAAGAATAAAGGACATGAGGTGAGGTAATAAAAATATTAATTTAATTCTTAAAATAAACAGATGTCGAGATGGAAAATTGATTTCAGGGAGGTGAAAATATACAGGAATTTTTTTGGAAAATATTAGCTCAGGATATGGATAAATTGAGAGCTTATATTTGCACAGCCATAAACATCCAGATTCAAGAGTGTTAAAGAATAAGTTTAGTTAGATACATTTGGAAAATTGCATTTTTTTTTACTAATCCTCTGTTTTCTGCAGACCATAGGATTTTGCATAAAATTCTCTCTCTCTTCCCCCCCCCTCAATTGTAGTTTTGGAAGACTGCCAGTTACTCATCCAGAAAACACATAGAGGCCTACATGTTGATATCATTAAAATGTTTTTCATTATTATTATTTGTATGTACAGATATGTGGGCATCATGGTGTTGGGATCAGGCATGGCTGTGTATTCTGCTACCAAACACAAAGCTCATATGGCTAAGAAGGTCATTGATACTTCTACATTTATGGCTGAACCAATTAGTAATGTCTCAAAGCTCTCTGAGAATTCAAATGACATGAAAACCAAAATGGAATTACTTATCATGAGAATTCAGGTAATAAATGTTTACCTCCTCCTATAAAAATTTGCACAGTAAACTCTATTCATAAATACTTGTATAAGTCTCATTTAATATACAAAGATTGATTTTTTTTTAGTTCTGGCAATTTTTTCCCCCCTCTCATTACATAAATTTTATGTTACATGGTTCTAAGTTTTACATACCTTCAATTTAGATACCAGCATTGAATCCCATTAGCACTCCTAATTTGTTAATGGTGCAAATAGAGCAGTCGGTTACTGTAAAACTTCAACTGTTTGAAAGCAAATCCTGCAAAGTGGTTCCTTCATCTTAGGGATTAGATCAAAGTCTTGAATCTGGAGAGTATGGCAGGTGATAGAGCACTTCCAGCCCCAGCGATTGAACAAACTAGACAAATCTCCTGCTGTATGTGCCCTAGCATTGTTATACAGAATGATGGGTGGATTATCCGAGAAGTGTTGCCATTTTCTTCTTAAATCTGCTGGCAGATTTTTTCACAAAAACTAACAGTAATATCTGTATTAATGTTCTGCCTTGGGGGAACTAAATAACCATGATTAATAAGCCCACTATACCTACAGTTATATTATTTTCCTCCCCATAAAATAAAAATGTTAAATTAGTATTCTTTAAGATGTAACCATCCCAATTATAGGTAAGAATGAGCATATCTTTCACATTAGTGAAGCTGTCGATTCTTTTTGTGGTGACTCATGATCATGTCATCATCCTTTATGAACCTGAAAATCTTCTCTCCCAGAGGACTTGTCTCTCAGATTTTTCCATCCTAAAAATCCATCGACCCCAGCCAAGCTTGAACCCATGACTCTTGGGACTAGAGGCAAAGGAACATACTCACTAGTCCACTGCAGCTGACTTAGTTGAAATTTATATTTAATAATTCAGTGAACCCTACCAGGAAAAAAAAAAAAAAATTACATTATCTGATAACCAGTTAATTTCTAGATTCATGTTTACTGGAACATTTTTTCTTCTCATCCCTACATCACTTTTGAAACACTCTGTATGTAATGTGGAGAGGTTTTGGAATTTAATCAGATATTTGCTTCACAATATAACAATTAGGAATTGTATACCACAATCCTTCCTAGCCTCAAGACTAAAAATGTTTAATATTATGTTTTCAAACCTCACTGGGTATAGAACCTGGTCTCACTATTCAAGAAGCTAACAAGCTCCATTATGAATTTTTCAAGCACCAGATATTATTACCACAACACACAAAAACAATCTGTAAAATTGAACCAACTTTTATAAGATTCATGATGTGTTCCGTTGAGGAGACGGACCTTTCAGGTGAATATTCTATAATTTTATATTAAAATTGAACCATTAACCATTGAAATATATTTGTTCATATATGCTGAGAGTACCTACAAAAGAAAAGGTTAACTAAGGCAAGAAAAAAATTAATAAATAAAAAAGATTTTCACACTATCTGCCTTAAGGTAAAATTAGAAAAAATTTCCAAACTGAAAATGAACACATTTGTTACCTTTTCTATTGAATAATAATTAATACAAGTATAGTTTTATACAAAGAGATTGAATCTGTTATATACATTCACCTGTACTTTAGCGATTCAGCCTTTCATAAATCAGTTTATAGTGTTACTTCCTATCAATTTTGAGAATAATATGTATACAACTAACCCTTGGAGGTAATAATCACTGAAAGCAAATGGAATTAATACATCTACCTCATAAAATGAATTTTCTCAGTTGGACATGTTTATTCTCAACAATTACACAAATTTATTAAATAAGTGGAAAATGAAACATATTAATTACTGGGGAAGGGAAGAAGAAGAACAAAAATATAATTATGAATTTTGAATATTTAATTTTAGGAAGTTATATTTTGAGGTTATTTTAATTATATTATTTTTAGTCTGGACATCTTACCTCAATATTAATGTTGATTTGTTCTTGATGAATTCATCAAGAACAAATCAACATTAATATTGAGGTAAGATGAACTCATGAATTCATCAAGAACAAATCAACATTAATATTGAGGTAAGATGTCCAGACTAAAAATAATATAATTAATGAATTTTGAAGTTCCTGCAGACAGGATCTCATCTCTTAAGTTCATCTGCCCACACCAGAATGGCAGATACTAGCATACTCAGAAGGCCAAACTTAAATATTTGGAATTTAATTGATTGAGAGTGGGTTTCTGACACAAATCCAGGCGAGAAAATTTATGAGCTGAGATGTTTATTTTTTATTCAATTTTAATATAAATTTAGTCTTCAAATTTCCATTATTGCAGCATTTAAACAAACTACTTTAAAGCTTTTCAAAAAATGCAAATTTCATAGATATAAAATAGATTTTTAAGAAAAAAATCACATGGAGGAGAAGTTGGGCAATGATTTTTCATCATCCTGTGTATATTATGCTTTCAGGCTGAATTCTGTCGTGCATTAGAGGCAGAAGAAGATGAAGAAACAAAGTTTATTGTTGATCGTTGGGAGCGTAAAGAAGGTGGTGGAGGTATAACTTGTGTCATGCAAGATGGTAGGATTTTTGAGAAAGCTGGGGTGAATGTTTCTGTAGTTGAAGGTCATTTACCACCAGGAGCAGTTCAACAGATGAGAGCAAGGTATAAAAGTAAAATCATATTTCATACTATAGTCAAACCTCTGTTAAAAGACCATTAGCAGTTCCAGGAAAAATTGTTCTTTATGAGGGATGATCTCTTAATAGGAGTATAATACCATTTTATGTAGTAAACTTAAAAATAAACTGTACAGACTACATCTATGTTATCAATTTAATAATCATATTTCATACTATAGTCAAACCTCTGTTAAAAGTTGGCAGTTCCAGGAAAAATTGTTATTTATGAGAGGTAATCTCCTAGTAGAGGTGTAATTATGTAGTAAACTTAAAAATAAACTGTACAGACTATACCTAAATTAAATCTTATTTCAAAATAGAGGCAATTTTTATATTATAAAGTAAATAATAACAAAGCTTTGAATATGCAAATCAACTTAAATTGAGGTAAGATGCTTCTAGATTCAAAAAAACTTGATTAAAAGAACCTCAAAATATAACTTCCTAAAATAAACCATGCATTTAGATGCTGTTACTGTATATTGGGAAATTAGAAGAAAAATAGTTTTATTGTCAAATCCTGAGCATTAAAAACATATATAATACATACATACATACATACATGTGTAACTAAATATGAAGTATAAAATGTAATATCTAGAAAATATGAGATGAGTCAAAATAACTAACTCATTTTTGAAGTAATTCTGCCCGAGGCAGGTCTTTCACACTATGCTTTGCAGCTTTACTAGGAAATTATAGGTGTGGTAGCTTCCCGTTGCTTTCCATACTGGTGAAGGATGACGATGATAATGACAAGGATGATGATGATAATGATAAGGATGATGATGGCCGGATGATTTTCGGGGACCGTTGGGCTCTAAGCTTCCTGACATTTGTCTTACAGGTGAGGAAAAACCCCCAAAAAAAACCTCACCCAGGAGCCTGTCCAGACCGGGAATAATACCGCGAGACCACAGCGGTGGACTAACTCATAATAATTATAAAATGTAAGTTAATAATAAAAGGCCTATATTAGACAGTAATTAGATTAATGTTGTATTATTATAAATAATTAGTTATATTAGAATAGATTAGGGGTAGGATAAAATTACTACATAAGCATTTAAGATTACTTATTTTTAGTAATGGAACATGCTGTCTAGTAATGACAAAAAAAGGCTGTTTCATCCTCTTTGTATATGTCTTTCAAAGAATATCCTTTAACCGAAACCTAAAAGAGGAAAGTTTACAATGTGTGAGAGACCTTAACATTGAACCTAGTGAGATCAATATTAATACTCGAAGTCTTCTACCAGATGCAAGGAAAACTCAGGAAACAACTAAGAAACAAAGAAGCAGTTCTCTGGAGTCAACTTCCTCATAAAGGAAAAGGCGTTGTTCTCTACAATGAATATACACCGGCAAATCAATGGATCCGTAATCATCAGGGATTGTCTTGTTCTGAATGGAGAGAAGTGATTAAACTGCAAGTCAATGTATCGCTGGTGTGTTCTTTGCCGGTTAGGTCTAGGGACGATACCCTCTGTAGACGTCACAGAGAGCATGAAACCCTTGCACACGTCCTTCGGGCCTGTCCGTTTGGAGAATCACTGAGAAACATTCAGCACCACACTATTCAAAATATGATGGCAGAAGCCTTGCGAGATTTTGGATACACAGTTTATGAGGAAGTTCATGGTGTGGCCACTAATGGGAGTAACAGACGAATAGATATTATTGCATTTAGACCATCTTCTAAAATTGGTATGATATTAGATCCCACAATTCGTTTTGAGACTCATAGTGGCCAACCTGATGAAGTTGACTCTGAAAAGAAAGCCATATATGAGCCAACAATTGACTATTACAAAGATAAATACCAACTAGATAGTATAACTGTCACAGGATTGATGATCGGGGCAAGAGGTACTATACCAGGATTCTTAGCCAAATTTTGGAATTCCTTAGATTTGGGCAGGGTGTATCTTTCTAAAATTGCCATTGCTGCCATTAGAGGATCAATTTCAATTTTAAGAAACCATATTTATATAATTTCTACTTTATAGTATGTATACTTCAATTAGGCCTAAAATTTGAATTTTATTAAATGTATTTACAAAATGTATTTCATCAATTCCAAAAATTAATTGTCTACATCACTTTATCCTTGAGGCAATTCTCTTATGAGGAAAGTTGTATATAATAAAAAAGTATATATATATATATATATATATATATATATAATTATTTGCTGACAGCAGACTAATTCTTCCAGTCCTCACACAATGTATCATTCACATAACCAGCTTTGAGCAGAAAGCAATGATATTGTTCATTCTGAATCTCTTGAGCCAGCTGTTATTTGCAGTGCAATCAGTATGGACAGCTTATGTCCGCTTTGCCCTGAACCTACATGTTTGGTAGTGCCAGTTAGTTATGATAATATAAAGAAATTGTTCATATAATATTTTGTCTTCACAGAGGTAAAGTATTGCAGGAAGGTCCACTGCCATTTTTTGCGGCTGGAGTGAGTTCAGTGATTCACCCAAGAAACCCAATGGTTCCTACTATACATTTCAACTACAGATACTTTGAAATACAAAATGCAGATGGTACTAAACAGGTATGTTAAGTGAAATTTTAAAATCACTTCTAACCACAGGCATTAAAGAGATAAGACTGGTAATGTTGTGGACCTAGTTTCTTCTTGAACTCATGTCAAATTGGACCTATAATTTTATTAATGTCATATTAATAACAGATTGCTTTGCTTATAGCTAATTAATTTTAATTATTACTTCTTATTAGGAGGCATGCTATAGCGTAGATGGTTAAGGCACACCACATGCCAGAAGGTTTGCAGAATCAATTCCCAATGGAGTCAGGATTTTTAAACTGGCCTAAACCTATTGGCTACATCCTGGCCATCCTGGCACGGGTAAATGGCATGAGTAACTATCTATGATTATAGGAAGATATTTTGTCAGCAAGGGCGGCGGGCCTGCAATAGCAGGGTGGGCACCTTCGCGAGGTTTTCCCTGTTAAGGTTCTCTTGCACCTTAATGATCAGAGGTCGAACTAAGTTCCATCCCCTTTGGGGGGTCCCGCTTGCCTGATTCTCCAAGCTCTTATTTATTAACTTAAGCAAGAGGCTTTTTCCAAATTCACGAACCCTGGTAGTGGTCGTGCCATCGCTATGTCTCATTAATCTAGGGAATATGGATAATTGCACGACCATAGTGTCAATTGCTCTCTCCACTCCCTCAAGTTGCCCTCAGGCAGCAGAGGTATCCATTGCCGCACCCAAAAGATGAAAGTGGTCCCATTTCGATTGACTATAAATAGCCAAATGCCTCATCATGTAATTAGTGATGCGCATGAATGGATTAACGAGATAACCTCTGTCCCTATCTACTATCCTCAACTCAGCCTTTAATGGAATAAGCATTGGGCAACTTGTGCCAATTGTCTAGGAAGGGAGGAAATTTAACCTCCTACTACTACAAGGGCCTTCTTAAAAAGTTTCTGCTATGTCTCTTTATTTTTGGCAACTCTTTTTCCAGTTCCTAAAACCTGCTCTTCCTCCATCTTCAATCCCATCCTCCCACTGTAACTTTGGTCTACCTCCAGGATCTATAATAAAACCTTCCTACCTCATCATACAGCTGGTAAAGCTCACAATTTGCCTATGGTGCCATCTTCCACCATCTAATATTACATCACAAATTTTCCAAAGGATCTTACATTCAAAATATCTGAGTCAGGCCCCATCATGTTTTGGAATGTACCCAAGTCTGTGCTCCATACAAGGCACTGGCCTAATGATAGTCTTATATAGGAGGATCTTTATTTTCCTAGACAATATTCTTGATTTCAAGGATTTCATAAGGCCATTAATAAAATTACTGGCTGACAATAATTGGACATTATTTTTCCAAAGTTTTGTTGTTTTAATAAATAAGATGTGTCTGTCATCTTACCTCATAAATTGTTGTATTCTTTTGGATTTGTTTCAATATCCTTGCATATTATCTTCAGCTTTAAGATAATATACAAGCATGCCATGTAAAAGGTATACTTACCAATATTAAGTATATCAGGCGGATTAAGAGTCTTCCCACTACATTTATTCTTGATTTATTCTATTCTATAGTGTTCTGCCCTAAGGCAGTCTTTCACTGCAATTATACCGTTTTCATTCTATGCTTTGCAGCTTTACTAGGGAATTATAGATGTGGTAGCTTCCTGGTGAATAAGAATGATAATGATGATGGCAAATGATTTTCGGGGACCGTTGAACCCTAGGCTTCCTGACATTTGTCTCAAGGTAAGGAAAAACCCTGAAATAAACCTAATCCAGGAGCCTGTCCTGACCGGGAATCAAACCCGGGCCCACTGCGTAACAAGGCAGCATGCTACCTCGAGACCATAGCGGTGGACTCTTGATTATAAACTGGTCCTATATCTCTAGCACATTTTTCAAGAGATAAAAATGCATCCTTCAAATTTTTTCTCTTTGGTTATATTGCTTAAATCACAACACAGAATGCAGGGTGTACATAGAAGTAGTTTGATTGTAAAATTATATATTGTTGCTTTGCAGTGGTGGTTTGGTGGTGGTACAGACCTCCTTAATGAAGAAGATTCTAAACATTTTCATCACACACTCAAGAAAGCATGTGACAAGCATGACAAGAAGTATTACCAACAGTTCAAAACTTGGTGTGATGACTATTTCTTCATTAAACACAGAGGTAGTATTGTAAATTTTGATATGTTTACCAAAACTGAGCACTTGGCAATGGAGCCATCAATTCTCTTCCTCTCAAATATTTCCCAGGTACTGTAGATTTGGATGAAAGTGTTGGACATTGCTGGAGTGATCCTGATCCATATCTTCATGTAGATTGCACAAGGGAGTAGAGAAAAAATAATTACAATTCTGTGCAAATGCTTTTGACAGATAATTGTGACCATGATCAATCTAAAGTGTACAACAGCACTTTTCTTTGGAATACTCAGGAATTTTAAATAATTGTGAGTTGAGACTCTCCCATATTTTATTTCATGAAACTTCATTAAAATAATCAATTGGACAGTATAATTTTAAATTCAGAAGTGATTAATCTTTTTGCTGTTAAGAATGACAAATCTGATGATGGTTTTTGCTCTTATATTACATCCTTTTAAAATTAATACTAATTAATAATTGGATATGAGGTGAGGTATAAAGAATTTTAATGTACATCTTAATACTAGGGCATTCAATAAGTAACGGCAACACTGCTATAACATTGCAAAAAATTTATTTAGGTTATTTTTGACATTATGAACTTCATTTATAGTTTCTTGTCAAGTCAACTAAACATTGCCAAATTCTAGGAAGATGATGCACTTCATCTGCAGCAGCATTTTTGGATATGTCTCTCATCTGATCAATCTAGAGCTTTCTGGATATCATTTCTTGATTGAAATTGAATGCCTCGTAGAAGTTCTTTGATCTTTGAGAAAAGTTATAGTCACAATATGTCTGATGAATTTGGTGGATGTTCGAGTACTTCCAAATTCCACTTTCTACACAAAGGGGTCCTCATCTAGGGGATATGTGGATGGCGACCACAAGGTGCCCAAGCTGAGCAAAACATTTCTTCCACTTACTTGTGTTTTGCACTCTTTTAACTTTACTATCTAACCTCTCTTGGTTAACTCTTGTTTTTTTTTTACCCCGACGCTATTAGGGCATCCGAGGGCTAGGGAGTCTTTCCTTTCTTCCATTTCTTCTTTCTTTTATTTTCTTTTCTTCTCCAAAAAAGCCTGACCAGAGGCTATAAGATGGCAGCCCCATACATAACTGGTCTTGCCTTCCTTTGGCCAGCAACCAATCGAAGGGACTATTATTATGCTTTCAAGTCTTATATGAGAATTTCCCTGACGCTGGAGGGAAAATTTTCTATAGGATCGTAACAGGCCTTGGCCTAATACTTGGAAGGAAGAAGAAGAAACAAATTCTACTGAATATCTTTTTAAGACAGTATCACTTACTACATGTGAGAAACAGTGAATGTATTCACAAAATATTGCTATTTTGAGACTTTCAATATTAAACATTTATACAACAAAGACTGCTCAACAACATACTACAAGATTACATGAGGATCGCTGATTTACAACATTGTTGCCATTACTTATCAAATGTCCTAGTAAATAAATAGTGAGTCGTGATAATCTCATGACTCACTATTTATTTATTAACTTGAAAGCCTCATAATTCATAAATTTATTATGGAAAATAATGTTATGAGGTTCTTCAATTATGAATGAGTCGATTCTTATTTTATCTTACCTCATGTTTCTTAAACATGGGAACTGCGGTTTTCAAGAGGCTTCTGTCTCTCATTGTCAGCCATAACATCGACTCATTGAAGTCAAATTAATTATTATTAAGCAGTGAAGTGAATGAAGGAATTGCCAATAATTTAATTCTCATAAAGGAGGTAATTTAAATGCAAGAATTTTAGAAACTGCTGTTTCGAACACTCATCCATAACCTTTGTCCATAAAAATAGAAACATTGTTAACCATATTGTTTATTTTTTATCATTTCACTCACCTCATACTTCATAATTTATAGCAGACCCAGGGTTTCTTCACGTAATTCGTGACATTGTCAATGCTGCGTCATGTTCACAACTGACGTCCAACGGCCTTCTATCCTGCAGACTGACCTCCGCGCCATCTGGTGGCCGACCGAAGAATTTCCAAATCAGGCCTCTTTCTTTATAACCGGGTATTTCAAAATTCATAGTTGTATTTTCATTCTTGCATATGTAAATTTTTTCCCAAATTGTGAGCTCCTTCGGTTTTTCCAATTGTTTAAGTAATTTTGTTTTGGTTTCTATTCTATGTTTTTCTGACCAGGCATGTGCAGCTATTGCAGATTTTTCGGTTTCTCCATTTTTAACATTTCTGAGGTGTTCTTTTAATCTTGTATTTAGATTCCTTTTTGTTTTTCCTATGTATATCTTTTCACAATCTTTACAATTAATTTGATAAATTCCCGATTTTTTGCAGTCTTCAATTTTTTCATTTTTGTTGGTTTTTATTAAATTACCTAAGCTGTAATCATTTTTCGGTGCTAATAATGTTGAATTTGTTGAAAATTTTTGAAACTTGTCAAATACGAAAGGATGGTATGTGAACTTCTTGAATTTTTTGCCTATATTTTTATCTGTCTGAAGAGTACTTTCATTGATGACTTTTTGTTCGTTGAATTTATTTATTTTCTTGTGTATCATTTTCTTGTGAAAACCATTATCCTTAGCAATTTGTATGATGTGTTCTTTCTCTTTATTGTAATTTTCTTTGCTCATGGGGACATTCACAAGTCTGTGTGTTAAACTATTAAATACTGCCTGTTTGTGTGAAAAATGGTTAAATCCAGTAGCTTTATATAATTGTCGATGTGAGTTTCTTTTCTGTAGATTCCAAATTCTATTTTCTTTTTCTCTTCTTTCCTAATCAATTTAAGGTCTAAAAATGGTATTTCATGATTATTTTCTATTTCCATTGTAAATTTGATTGTTTTATTTTGAATATTTAACAGTTTAATGGCATCTTCTAATTGTTTCTCTTTTACTATTGCTATGATATCATCTACGTATCTTCTCCAAATTTAAACATCAAAGGATGTGCTTTAGTTACATGACATTCAAAATTCCCCATAAACATGTCTGCTAAGAATGGTGATAATGGATTTCCCATTGCGAGTCCTGATTTTTGTCTAAAGTATTTTCCTCTAAAGGTGAAGAACATTTGATTTAAGCATAATTTTGTTAGTTTTATGTATTCTTTAACGCTATCATCATCTAATTTGTTTTCTTTCAACCATTTTTCTAAAATTTTCAAAGTTGTGTCAGTCGGTATGTTTGTGAATAATGAAGTAACATCAAATGAGACCAATCTTTCTGAAGGTTCTATTTCTACATTTTCTAATTTCTCAACTAATTGGTAAGAATTTTCTACTGCTAAATTTTCAAATTTTTCCATACCTTTAAATTTATTGTTAAGCCATTTGGATATGTTATATGTCGGTGAATTGATATTGTTGATGATAGGTCTCATTTTCTTTCCGTCTTTGTGGATTTTAGGAAGACCATGAATGTGGGGTTTCTGGGATTTGGTATTTTTAATTTAAACTTTCCTTTTGTGTCATAATTTTTTTAATTGATTTTAGGTTGGTTTCAACTTCTTTAATTGTTTTTGCGAGAGGATTTGTTTTAATTTCTTCATATTCTTCCCCCTTTAATAAATTCTCCATCCTATCATTATAATCGTCTTTATCCAATATTACCAAATTATTCCCTTTGTCTGACTTTGAAAAAACAACATTTTTATTATTAATGTTTATTATTTTCTTCATATTTGTTTTGCATATGTTTTTTATTTTGTGTTTTTAATTTTTTCAATAACTTCCCCACATTCTTTTCTGATTATTGTTTGTTCTTCAAAATTCATGTCATCTATAGCAATTTCAATATCAGCTATGTAATCTTCTAAATTGTTAGAGTAACTAATGCATGTTTTCAATCCCTTGTCCAAAATAGATATTTCTTCTTTTGTAAAGTTTTCAGATGATAGGTTAATTACATTATTCTCAATTTCTTTATCCCTTCCTAATGTAGTGGTTATACTTTTGTACTTATATTTTTCTTCAATTTTTTAAATCAGGTTTTAATTAATTATCTTTTTCTTTTGTACATCAAATTTTTTCTTCATTTTGAGGTTCAATTGGTTGTAGAAGTTTTTTTCTAGGTTATCCCAAATTATTTGTCCTAAATTGTTGTTTAATCTTAGATGTAAAAAGTACAGTATAGACGTAGAACTGTACTTTTACATCTAAGATTAAACAACAATTTAGGACAAATAATTTGGGATAACCTAGAAAAAAACTTCTACAACCAATTGAACCTCAAAATGAAGAAAAAATTTGATGTACAAAAGAAAAAGATAATTAATTTAAAACCTGATTTAAAAAAATGGAAGAAAATATAAGTACAAAAAGTATAACCACTACATTAGGAAGGGATAAAGAAATTGAGAATAATGTAATTAACCTATCATCTGAAAACTTTACAAAAGAAGAAATATCTATTTGGACAAGGGATTGAAAACATGCATTAGTTACTCTAACAATTTAGAAGATTACATAGCTGATATTGAAATTGCTATAGATGACATGAATTTTGAAGAACAAACAATAATCAGAAAAGAATGTGGGGAAGTTATTGAAAAAATTAAAAAACAAAAATAAAAAACATATGCAAAACAAATATGAAGAAAATAAGAAACATTAATAATAAAAATGTTGTTTTTTCAAAGTCAGACAAAGGGAATAATTTGGTAATATTGGATAAAGACGATTATAATGATAGGATGGAGAATTTATTAAAGGGGGAAGAATATGAAGAAATTAAAACAAATCCTCTCGCAAAAAAAAATTAAAGAAGTTGAAACCAACCTAAAATCAATTAAAAAAATTATGACACAAAAGGAAAAGTTTAAATTAAAAATACCAAATCCCAGAAACCCCAACATTCATGGTCTTCCTAAAATCCACAAAGACGGAAAGAAAATGAGACCTATCATCAACAATATCAATTCACCGACATATAACATATCCAAATGGCTTAACAATAAATTTAAAGGTATGGAAAAATTTGAAAATTTAGCAGTAGAAAATTCTTACCAATTAGTTGAGAAATTAGAAAATGTAGAAATAGAACCTTCAGAAAGATTGGTCTCATTTGATGTTACTTCATTATCACAAACATACCGACTGACACAACTTTGAAAATTTTAGAAAAATGGTTGAAAGAAACAAATTAGATGATGATAGCGTTAAAGAATACATAAAACTAACAAAATTATGCTTAAATCAAATGTTCTTCACCTTTAGAGGAAAATACTTTAGACAAAAATCAGGACTCGCAATGGGAAATCCATTATCACCATTCTTAGCAGACATGTTTATGGGGAATTTTGAATGTCATGTAACTAAAGCACATCCTTTGATGTTTAAATTTTGGAGAAGATACGTAGATGATATCATAGCAATAGTAAAAGAGAAACAATTAGAAGATGCCATTAAACTGTTAAATATTCAAAATAAAACAATCAAATTTACAATGGAAATAGAAAATAATCATGAAATACCATTTTTAGACCTTAAATTGATTAGGAAAGAAGAGAAAAAGAAAATAGAATTTGGAATCTACAGAAAAGAAACTCACATCGACAATTATATAAAAGCTACTGGATTTAACCATTTTTCACACAAACAGGCAGTATTTAATAGTTTAACACACAGACTTGTGAATGTCCCCATGAGCAAAGAAAATTACAATAAAGAGAAAGAACACATCATACAAATTGCTAAGGATAATGGTTTTCACAAGAAAATGATACACAAGAAAATAAATAAATTCAACGAACAAAAAGTCATCAATGAAAGTACTCTTCAGACAGATAAAAATATAGGCAAAAAATTCAAGAAGTTCACTACCATCCTTTCGTATTTGACAAGTTTCAAAAAATTTTCAACAAATTCAACATTAAATTAGCACCGAAAAATGATTACAGCTTAGGTAATTTAATAAAAACCAACAAAAATGAAAAAATTGAAGACTGCAAAAAATCGGGAATTTATCAAATTAATTGTAAAGATTGTGAAAAGATATACATAGGAAAAACAAAAAGGAATCTAAATACAAGATTAAAAGAACACCTCAGAAATGTTAAAAATGGAGAAACCGAAAAATCTGCAATAGCTGCACATGCCTGGTCAGAAAAACATAGAATAGAAACCAAAACAAAATTACTTAAACAATTGGAAAAACCGAAGGAGCTCACAATTTGGGAAAAAATTTACATATGCAAGAATGAAAATACAACTATGAATTTGAAATACCCGGTTATAAAGAAAGAGGCCTGATTTGGAAATTCTTCGGTCGGCCACCAGATGGCGCGGAGGTCAGTCTGCAGGATAGAAGGCCGTTGGACGTCAGTTGTGAACATGACGCAGCATTGACAATGTCACGAATTACGTGAAGAAACCCTGGGTCTGCTATAAATTATGAAGTATGAGGTGAGTGAAATGATAAAAAATAAACAATATTAAAGAACCTCATAGTGTTATTTCCTATCTACATAACTTAATTGTTAACCATATTTTGCTGTTTCTTAATTCAAGAAGCTACTGTTTTACTCGCAAGGCTGGATGGATCCCACTTCAGACTATGTACCCTTAAGAAAAATCTCTGTGCTATAGCTGGAAATTGAATCTAGGATTCTTGTGATATGCTGACCATTATGCTAAAGAGGTGGTCTTATAATTCAATATGACTCTCTTATATTGTATATGTGTAACCAGGAATTGAAGTTCAGGACCCCTGCAGTGCTAATCAATAAACCATATTATGTTATTTCATATATTTGTAGCCTTCAAGTTCTTTGCAAGTATATTAATAGCATTTGTAGAGAATTTATTCTTCAGAAAATATAAATTTGTTCCAAGCATTATAAATAATTAAATCAATTTATATTTGAAAAGAAAACTATACGCCTAGACTGGGGTTTGAACCCAGGACCTTTGACTCTCCATGTCAATGCTCTTCCATCTGAGCTACCTAGGCCTCCAGATGGAATAGCATTGACATAGAAAGTCAAAGGTCCTGGGTTCAAACCCCAGTCTAGGCGTATATATATTTTTTTTCAAATATAATTTGTCTATCATTAAGATGTTAAAATTAATAATATTAAAATTAATTCAATGTTATCTATTGGTGGACGCATCTCCTTAGATTTCATTGCATCTGTTCCTTGTTTTAGTATATACTAATTGAATAGCTGCCCAGAAGAAGGTTGTAATCCTCATTTTTTTCCCCCCAAATTAAATTTTATCCGGAGAAGGGTTGTTAATGGCATGTGGGACCTTTTCTATGTAAAAAACAATTTTGAGAAAAAATCAGTGTTGCAGTCTTTTTCTGGTCAACTATTGAATTTCAAAGTAGTTCATTAATTTATATATTAAATTGGGAATTTTTAACATTATGAGGTTCAATTAATAATAATTAAATGAATCGTGATTTTTTCTTACCTCATACATCTATGTTTCTTTTAACACAGCACTGCAGTATCGGCGACACTTTGTCGTCATCGTCAGCTGTTTTCACTGCAGTGCTGTGTAAAAGAAACATAGATGTATGAGGTAAGAAAAAATCACGATTCATTTAATTATAGTTCATTAATATTAAATAATGATTTAAATTCTGAAAATTAATAGGAAGTAACACTATGAGGTAATTTATAAAGCAGGATTTTAATATAATAAGTAGTAGTAGTAGTCTAATGCCCGTTAGCTTGGATGTGTTCCATTTGCTTTCTTGCTTCCCAATAGAGTCTTGCCAGAGTTCTTGTAGGTGACATCTTCAGAGCCTCGCATCTTTGTTCATGGTAGTGTTACTGTCTTGGCACAGGATACAATTTGGAGAGTTGAAGATTCCAATTTTATGGAGGTGTGCTGCCAGGTAGTCATGGCCTGTTAACAATCTGAATGTTGCTACTGCTTCATGTCTTGGTTGTTCAGGTATTAAGTTTTTATTCTGTTAAATAGTTGCCCATGGTTTCTCATTACTTTGTGATTTGAAGTGCTCCATCAGTTCTTTCTGGAAGTTTCTTTTAATTATAATTTTTGCAGAATGGTAGGGCAAGGACTGATTTGTTTTCTGTAAAATTTTGGTGCCCTTTTTTGCTAAAAGATCCGCCATTTCATTTCATGTACCCCGCAATGAGGGGGGATCTATTGGAGCTGGATAATTTTATTTTGTTGGTCAATAATCTTATGATCTTTTTTATTTCCAACACTTTTCTGGAGATTGGAGAGTTATATGTTGTTATGGCTTGTATAGCTGATGTTGAATCACTTAGTACAACTGCTCTCTGAAATGTATTTATTCTGTAGAGGAGTTGTGTTAGTGCTAACTCTATTGCCTGAATTTCTCCATCGAAGGTGTGTAATTTTTCCCTACTGCAACATAGAAGCTAAACAGTTTTGAGTAAATTCCAGCTCCGTCTTCTATTTCCATTCTGGATCCATCTGTATAGATATGTACCCATTGTGGTTAATATAATAATAAATATGAAAGTTAATAATTTTGTATTTTAAAATTATTTTAATATTTATTTATAACCTAACCCTAGAACCACAACGTGCACATCTTGGAGCGAAAACCATAACATAGGGTCACCCGTGACCCATATTAAATAATTATTTTAAGGCATTGAACTATTTTATTTAACTTAACGTAATCAAACAACTTATATCTGTATTCAATAAGTTAAAAAAATGAAACATTAATCGCAATGTGAAACAATATGACTTATAGGGCAGTGTAATTAAAAACGTGTTTTTTTCTTTGTTATGATATTAAACATTTTCTATTCAATTTTTTAGAGTTGTTGCTTACTTTTTCACATTATTTATGTGGCAATTAATAAATAACAGATGTATTAGCCCTTTAAGTCATAGAACGATAAATAAAAATATTAATATCAAACTTTATCTTCAACTCAGTTTTGTTATTAAAAAAATATGATTTTTCTCGCTTTCGATATTACACATTTTTGTACTTCATGTAATTCATGTCTTACTGCTTGCAATCTTAACAAACACTATTTCTGTGTCTTGCACACAGACTTCTTAAACTGCAACATGCTACACCTTTTCAGTCCTTGGTTCAAGGACAGAAAGCACATCGTCCAGCTGGTGCCGTGATTTGAGTTTCCTCCACTTCACAACCAAGTACTTAGCGAATGTTGCTCCTTAGTTTCCTTAGAAGTCTCTCTTTACTATTCTGAGCCTCATATGTTTTTCACATAGTTCTAGGGCAACATTTTTAGGAAGTCTGAGCGCTTAATCAATTTTCTACATTTAGAATTGCATCTAAATATTACATATGCATTTATTGTTGCTGCATCGAACATCCCATAGAAAATTCGTAAGGACCATCTTCTAGTTTTCCTAGCTGCAGTCATTGAATGAGAAAGCTAATCAAACTGATCAACTGCTCCCTTCGTTCCATTATAGAAGAGAATCAACTAAATATAACAAACCAATCTAGGCAGGTATTTTAGCCTTGTTAGTTAGTATTAGGTAATGATGATGAAACTTGAAGCAAGTTTTTTTTTTGTCTCTCTATTTCTTCATTTGTGTGAACTGCAATTTCTTCACACTAGAATCAGGGAAGAATAAAAATCAAATTATATTTTTCGTTGCCTACCTACACCTTTCGACCAAGGAAATTAATTCACTATATTTTTTCTGAAGCTTCCTGCTTGTCTTAGCATGAAAAGGTTTAGTGAATCCTTTACTTCCATTTTAGCCATAAATTACTTTCTTACTAGTATTTAATATATCCTCAGAGCCCCCATCAAATCTATCTTCATCTCCTCCTCTGCCTCAATATCATTCTAATCCTCACTCACTAATTTTTCAAGATCTGAAAATTTCCTGCTACACTATTTATCTGCATCCAACATACTTCTTTTTCAGTCAATCGACATTTATACTCCACCATAGCTGTTTAATTTTTCCTGTGTCATATTGAACTATAAGACCACCTCTTTGGCATAATGGTCAGCATATCACAAGAATCCTAGAAAAAAGCCAATATTATAAAATACTATACACTAACCACATGGGGTCATATGTGACCCAAAAGCCTATAAATCTGATTATAAAAGGAGGGCAAAATAATACAAGCACTCCTTCTAAGAACTCATCAAGCACTGAAGGTACTAGAAATGACAGCTTTCTTTACCTTAGCATTTCATGTGCAGAATGAAATTAGGATTCGCCGGGTCACCTGTGACCCCATGTTGTGGTTCTAGGGCTAAATAAATAAAAACATCTAAATAATTCATTGTTAGTTATTGTTGAATAAAAATGTCTTAATAATAATTAAAGAAATTTTATGAGATAACGGTTTTTGTAAAGATTGCTTTTAAAATTTGTTTTAATTCATTGTTGTCAAAAATTATAAATCCTTCATTATAACTGTAATAAAAACCTGCATGACTTCATATTCTTAAATGAATGTAAAGTAAACTCTGAATTATCTTTCTGATTTAACAAATCAAATTAAATTTTATATTTAAAGAACTATTAACCAATAGAATTTACAAAATAACATCATGTGATGTAATAATGTTCTTTAAAATTATAAAAGAATAACACTAGTCATTCTGCATACAACTTTCTTCAAGAATAGAAGCAATAAGAGCTCTCTTGATAAAATGTCATATTTAATTCAAGAAAAGGATTGATTAAAGTAAAATCTACTATTATAAAAAGAAGAATAATTAATTTTAAGGAAAGAAAATAATTTATTTTTAATTGACGGTGAAGAATAATACCACCTGTGTTTACTTAATTTGCTGGGAACTTAAGTGAATAAATTTACAATTATTTCTACAAGAAACATCTTTATGATTTTGAAGTGTTTTCCCAACCTCCAGTGTGTTAATTCTGGCCCTAAGAAGAGAATCCACCTCTACCGAAAATTAAACCCAACCTGAACCAGTAATCCTTTTGGGACTCAAATCCATTTTCAAAATGTTACCACAACATGAGGCATAAAGAGAACTGTTTCTTCATTTATTAAGAGATTGAATCAGAAATATACATCTTATCTCACAATTTTATTTTCTCACCTAGAACATGTTTTGATGAACATTTTCACTATTCTCAGCTAGAATTGAATGCCATTGGAAGTCTTGTATATTCTCTCCCTTGCTGGTGGGCAAGAAAATTTCACAATTATATTATTTTTGCCTTGAATTTCAAAATTCAGAATTTTTAATTTCCCAAGGAAAAGGATTTAATTGTAAGATTTATCTACCCATCAGCAGAGAGAGAAAATACATGAAGGGTCCAGGGAGAGAACCGGTAAAGTCACTTTTTTGTCAAAATTGAGTTTGAGAAACCATTAGATTCTGCATGGAAAGGACTATTTTCTAGAAGTTTGAAAATAAACTGATTAGTCGTGGGTTTATTTATGAGGGCGGATCGGAAAGTAACGCACAATAATTTTTTTTTAAAAAGTTTAATAGTAAAAAAAAGGAAAAAAATCACAAATGAACTTACATCTTTTACCTACTTTTCGACATAGTCACCAACTTTCTCAACACATTTTTCCCATCGTGTTACCAGTTTCAATATGCCCTGTTCGTAGAAGTCCATTTGGTTGGAGTGTAGCCATCTGCACACTGCTGATTTCACTTCCACATCTGTCTCAAAGTGTTTGCCGGCCAGGAATTTCTTCATGGGACCAAATAGATGAAAGTCCGATGGTGCAAGATCCGGACTGTATGGTGGATGCTGGAGCACCTCCCAACCAAATCGGCGATTTTCTGATGAACGACAGCAGCAACATGGGGGCGAGCATTGTCATGAAGAAGTTTAACGTTAATGTTGTGACGTTTGTCACGAATGGCACAACGCAACTTCACCAAAGTTTTAATGTAGGCCGCAGCATTCACAGTGGTCCCTGTGTTCAGCAAAGTCCACCAATAAAACACCATGCATATCCCAGAACACTGTCACAAGCACTTTCCTGGCAGATTGAGTCACTTTGAATTTTTTCTTTACTGGGAAACCTGCATGTTTCCACTCCATTGATGCCTGCTTTGTTTTGGGCGTTTAGTGGTACGCCCACGACTCATCACCTGTGACGATTCCTTCCAGAAAGTCATATCCTTGTGCGGTGTTACCACGTTAAGTGGTCCAAGCTGCCATCATTCGCTGGCCCTTGTGGTCGTCTGTCAGGTTCTTAGGCACCCAGCGAGCACTAACTTTACGGAATTTCAAATTTTCATGAACAATATCGTACACTGAACCATAGGAAATGTTGAACTTCTGCGATAAGACTCGCAGTTGCACACGCCGGTCGTTCAGAATTGCCGCCTCAATGCCTCTGACATTCTGCGGATTGCTGCTGTTGTCGGCCGGCCGGAGCGTGGCGAATCACTAAGGTTCACGCGTCCCTCTTGGAAGAATGTGCACCACCTGGAGACATTGCTACGGTACATACAATCATCCCCATACACGCCATGCATGTCCCTGTGAATTTCACTGGGTTTATGCCCTTTGGCCCACAAAAATCGAACAACACTTCTCTGTTCCTCACAGGTGGACGACTGTAGCATGCGTGCCATCTTTGTTGCATAGTTCAAGCTTCTCTCGCAAGAGGTGCACCTGAGAAAAAAATACCATCTGTAGCGAAAACTTCAAACTATATCTCTGTGAAATTTCAACATTCTAGCTGCAATACCAAGGCAGAAAAAAATTATTGTGCGTTACTTTCCGATCCGCCCTCTTATCTTCAAAGTTTGGCATAAAGGTAAAGAAATATGAGAGTTGTATAATTAAAGAACTTTTTCTCAATTTCAAGGAAATATGAATTACCTTGTTCTTTCCCTGTACCCTTCATATAAGACTTCCAAAGGTCAACATGGCAGTCAGATTCTAGCTGAGAATAGCAAAGATGTTTGATGAAACATATTCCAGGTGTGAAAACAAAATATGAGGTGAGATGTATACTTTCAATTCAATCTCTTATTGAATTATTTTAACTTCAAATAATAGAGATGATTTGAGAGCTTCAAAAAACAATCAGGCCATGTTTAAAAACATTCAAAATATTTTACAAAAATTATCAAAGAACAAATTCATGAAAAAAAAATTCCACGACCCTTGGCCTACCAGCCAGCTGTTGGTCTCACATCCACGTGTTATACACAGAGGTAGACAATTATCTAGCCAGTGAAGGGGTGACATGTGGTCAGCATGTCAGACCCCCTGCTGTCATAACTGTTTTCTCAATTTGGAGGTGCTACTTATTGTAGCTACCCCCGAAAATCCATGAGAAAATTTATTCCCCCATGGGAACTTAACCAGCACAAGTCCCGTAGCTCTGCACCAATGCTTCTTGCCTTAACCTTGGCTATAGTGCAGGATGAACAAATTCATCCATTAATATATTTCAGCAGTTTTTTTTTTTCCCCCAGACATTCGTATATAAGACTTTCTATTTTGTTGCAGGAGAGAGACGAGGAGTTGGAGGAATTTTCTTTGATGATTTAGACACTCCATCACAAGAAAAAGTGTTCAAGTTTGTTACATCATGTGCAGATGCAGTCATTCCATCCTACATTCCTCTGGGTGAGTTACTTCATTACACTATTAAGTATTTTTTCATTTTCACAAATGTTTAACTATTTCTTACATGTAACTTGTCGGCCGCAGTGTTTATATTCCTTGACTCTAGTTCTGAGTGTAAATCTGGCAGGAGTCGATGAATTTTTAGGATGGAAAAATCCAAGGGACATGTCCTCCAGGAGCGACTTAAGCCATGGATCGCAAGACTGAAGATTTTGAGGCTTGTTAAAGAACCTCAATCTGAATTAAAAAGTCTGAGCAAAATTTAACTGATCTTCCTCCATCCAAGTAATAATTTAGTTTCCTATTAGATGTCTCCTCAAAGCAACGTACAAATCACAGGTCACTCGCTGAAATCTATAGGGAAATAAGTGTAATTAAATTAGTCTGGTTAAGAAACTTCCCACAAGGGGAGCACCCCATGTCTCCAGTGGGACGAATGGTGATCAATCAATCAGTCAATTTTTTTATTTTAAGTAAAATTTTTATCACCTCACCTCATATTCTTCTTCATCTTAGACTGGTTTTGGAACTTTCTTCTTCAGTTCTATCCTCCGTATTTTCACGGCCATTGTTTTGTCGTCTTGAAGAGTTGCCTCTTGCTTCCTCTGTTGGTAGACTGTAGAACCTCGAATTCAGATCATTTTCTGTGGGAATTTCAAAGTTCATTAATTTCTCCTTTCCATTTTTTTTTAATGTAGATTTTTTTTCTTCTCAAACCATGAGTTCTTTGGGTTTTTCTATTTGTTTTAATAATTTAGCCTTTCCTTCGATAAGATGTTTTTCTGATCAGACATGGGCTACTACTGCAGATTTTTGTACTTCCCCATTCTTGACATCCCTGCGATGTTCTTTCACTTTGGTTTTCAAATTTCTCTGTTTTCCCTATGTAGACTTTCTGACATTCTTTGCATTTAATCTATTTAACTCATGCCCCAAATGGGAGTCAATGACCAATCATGTTTCAATAATTTTTTTACAACCAATCATAGTTGTATCTCACCTCGATATTTATATACTTCTGTTTATTATAAGTAATGCCACGAGTGATTTCCAAATTATCGATAAATTCGAAATCAAGAGTGGCATTTGTTAGGACTATTTAACGAATAAAATTAAGCTGTTTATTCACAAATCATTATTTAACTATAGTTATTTTAAAATATTTAATGTAAACAGCGATGTTTGAAAACAAATGAGAAACGATTGGTACGCTTTATTTGCTTTCTTTTGTTCATCACTGCAACCAGATCATATTATTTATTGCCAAAGATCGCAATATTGTAAGAATGCAGCCTAGTGGAGAAATTTATAATCAACATTATAGGTATTAATTAATTTCTGATGTTCTATGATGTAAATATGTTAATTATTGACGATTTTATTATTAATTTAACACTTCTCATTGAAGGATAAATTATATTTGAAGAGAAACATTTTCGCCTAGACCGAGACTCGAATCTGGGAAAGCCAAGGGTCCCGGGTTCGAGTCTCGGTCTAGGCGAAAATTTTTCTCTTCAAATATAAATATGTTAATTATATTTTTCTGCAATGTAATTTCATGGAAAATAATTTGTTTAAGAAAGTGCAAACAGTGGTTTCTTTTTTTTGTGGTATAATCAATTGCTACAAATGTTTTTTATATTATCTCCCGCATGCGCTATCAGCTGACATTCGTGCACTATATATACAATCTGATAGCCATATTTCTTAGAGAGTCTGTCACTGCAAAATAATGCTATGACCTATTAGAATGTTAAAAAGGAGGACCTTTCTTTAATATGATAAACTTGTTTGATAAATTCGAGGTGAAACATGACTGTGATTGGATGTAATTAAAAAATCATTGAAATGTAATTGGTCATTGAATCCCATTTGGGGCATGAGTTAAATAGTCATATTAAAGAAAGCTCCTCCTTTTTAATATTCTGAACAGGTCAGGGCATTATTTTGTAGTGACTGACTCTCGAACAAATATGTTGAATATAGCAAATAATGAACAGATTCCTTCGAACTACACATTTAATAATTGTGTGTACAATAATTGTGTTTTTAAATAATTTACGGAATTGTTTCCTAAAAAAATAATTAATAACCTATAATGTTCATTATAATATACAGTTTGATGTTTCATTTTTTCTCCACTAGGATGCATTCTTACTTTATTGTGATCCTATTTTGCAATACATAATATGATCTAGTTGCAGTGGATGAACAAAAGAAACATAACAAAAAAATTCTCATTTGTTTCCAAACATCGCCGTTTAAATTAAATATCCATCCATAGTAATTCTGCCCGAAGGCAGGTCCTTCACTGCAATTATAGCATTTTCATGCTATGCTTGCAGCTTTACTAGGGAATTGTAGGTGTGGTAGCTTCCCGTTGCTTTCCACACATTAGATATATAAATATTTTAAAATAACTATATTTAAATAATGATTTGTGAGTAAACAGCTTAATTTTATTTGTTAAATAGTCCCAACAAATGCCACTCTTGATTTCTAAATTCTCTAGATAAATTAGAAATCACTCGATAAATCCCTGATTTGTTTTCTTCATATATTGGTGCCAATCATATGTTGAAATTTTTAAAAAAATTTGAAAGACTATCAAATATGCATTCTAATTCTTCATAGAACTCATCCTTGATTCTTGTCATCCTTATATTCTATGGGATCATACACATTTATAATTACAAAATCATGTCTTTTACCCTTTAGAATTATGTATGATATCATGTCACTGATAAATTTAATATATTGGATTGCCGAGAGGATCCTCTTTCAGAATAAAAACCTATTCCAAATTCAGGTCTTGCTGCACCTCCATAGCATAATGCAAAGCTTCTCCTGGCCATCCTACTTCCTGTAAAACATTATACCTAAGGGCGATTTATCTAATTCCTGTGTTAATATTTTTAGTGCCCCACTATAATGTCCTAACATTCCATGATCCTAGGAAGATGTCCCTGTGTTTGAGCCTTGACATGGATTCCCTGAAGTAATCTCAGCTGGAGAGTTGAATAGGGGATTTTTTTACCTCCAGAAAATTTTACCCCAGTGAAACCTATGTCCGCATTTCTGGACAGTTGTATTTTTATGGTGAAAAATCACAACTCTTTCGACCTATCCGGCATGGGTAACCCTTTCAGCAGCATTGCTATTGCCAATATAACTCTTGGGGCCATTTAAGCATGCAAGCTACTCCACTATGACAAAATAAAGATGCCATGGAGGGGCAACTAATGACCTCAGTCAAATAAATATAATTTTCACATAATCATTTTTTTTTAATAAGACACTCTTTTAACATAATATGTATAATTTAATTAAATATGTTATGGATTTTCATCAAGAGGCCTTACTGGCTTTTAAAGTAATGTTAAATTTCCAATAAATGTCTTCTTAACTAAGAAGCCGCCATTTGCAAAGATAGAAACAATGGTTTCAAAAGCATTTGGCGATAGGGAATTACAACGTATATAAGAGAAAAATTTGCGTCTAGATCGTAACTCGCCTCGGTAGCTCAGTTGGTAGAGCACTTGGCCCGGAAAGCCAAGGGTCCCGGGTTCGAGTCCCGGTCTAGGCGAAAATTTTTCTCTTCAAAATTAAGTAAATACCAATTCAGTTGATTACTTAATATGTATTACTCCGTGCAATATTTGTTATTGTTTGCTCTAACAAATAATTTCCATTTTTTAAATATTTTTGTTGACATTGTCATTTATTATAATAAAGAATAATGCTATGTCACTGTTTCCTTTATAAATAACAACTTGTGAATGATAAACATTATGGACTCTTTCAACCCTTCCTTCCGGTGATGTATGGTGTACTTTGATGAATGTTATTTTAAGAATGGTTCTTATTTTGGATAGAGTATAGCAACCTTTATACTCTTTCAAAGTTAAAATTGGGAAACACATTATGAGGTTTATTTTATTATTAATTTATTAACCTTTATACTATTAATATTCTTATCTTTATAACTGCATTGCTTTCAGTGAAGAAGCATAAAGATGATGCATATGGTTACCACGAGAGACAATGGCAGCTGCTAAGAAGAGGTCGTTATGTTGAATTTAATCTTATATATGACCGTGGAACAAAGTTTGGTTTATATACCCCTGGAGCAAGGTTTGAGAGCATTCTCATGTCACTTCCTCTGAATGCAGTGAGTATAGTAATATTTAGTCCCTACTACATCTCTCATATGATTTCAATAGCCTTAAGACACTTGATATAAATGTGGGATAACCAAAGTTTACTCCCATAGCTATCTTATGGTTACCATGCTCGACCCTGTATTAGAGTAGATGGATTCTTCCAGGACATAAAAACCCCTGAGTAAGATTTCCTTTAGAAGGGAATTAAAGTCACAGCCCCACATCATACATTTATAGCACATAAAAGAACCTTAAGTCTAAAATTAGAGGCATCTGAGCAAAATTTGTTAGTCTTTTCATGTGCTCAGATTTGAAGAGTGACATTAATTAGTTGAATTGTTGAAGAACACTGTTAGATAAAATGTTAATTTGTATAAATTGTAATTTCCAGAGATGGGAATACATGCATTCTCCTAGTCCTGAGTCAAAAGAATGGAAACTACTTGAAGTGCTCAAGAACCCAAAAGATTGGGTGTAATAACACATAAGTGACAAGTAGATTGAAAGTAACTTTCAGGTGACGGTTAAATGTGATTGTAAATCAATTAAAAATATAAATTTTCTATAAATGTTATTTTGTAAGTAAGATTATCTGGATATAAAACACATTTATATTTTGTAATTTTATACATTTATCCTGTCTTGCATGATCCTTCTCATTTTCCAGTTAGGATTTATTTTACTTTAAAATAAGTTACTCAAAGTTCTCACTTTATAAAACTTATAGCCCCCTAACAGGTCCTGTAATCAGGAGTAGATACCCACATTAAATATTTACAGACCTTGGCATTTCTGGACATGTGGTCAGTGAGTGTATTATGCAATTGTGAAACATCAAAATGCACTTAATCAAAATTAAAGTGGGAGATAACACTATGAGGTTTGAGCCTTTGGCATGGGTTCCCTGAAGTAGTCCTCGCCCGGAGACCCGAATGGGGGACTATTTGACCTCTGGAAAATTTACCCCAGTTGAACCCATGTCCGCATTTCTTGACGGTTGTATTTTTACGGTGAAAGATCGTCACTCTTTCGACCAAGGTACTTTTTTCGTCTGGCTTATCACCTTCGACCAGTCTGGCATGGGTAACCCTATCGGCAGCAATGCTACCGTCAGCATAGCTCTCAGGAACACTATGAGGTACTTTCAATATTTATGAATGAGTTGGAGAAAATGTTTTTTATATCTCACCTCATTCAATGAATCAAAATGTATGTTATTGACACATTGACATAGTACTATGTGATCATAACAACATTAAAAATCAATATTTAACTTTTATAGGAATTAATCACTATGAGGTTTAATTTATGGTGAAATTAAATGTTTCTTACCTCTCCTCATATATATTTTCTAAGTTGATTGCGATTTTGAGACTATAACTGTCTCATCATCAGAACTTTGTTGACGACTGGTGTTATGTCGATCAGAAGAAACTCTTCTTCTTCCCTCTGTTGGTGGACCGATGACCTCTGGATCAGGTCAAAATTTGCGGGAATTTCGAAGTTCGTAAGTTTTCTTTTCTTTTTCTGAATGTGGATCTTTTCCCAAACCGTGAGTTCCTTTTGTTTGTCTATTTGTTTAATTAGACTGGCTTTTGATTCAATTAAATGTTTTTCGGACCAAGCATGAGCAGCTACTGCTGATTTTTCCACTTCTCCATTTTTGATTTTTGTTTCTAAGATGTTCTTTCACCCTTGTTTTCAAATTTCTTTTCGTTTTTCCAATATAAATTTTGTCACAATCATTGCATTAAAGATCAATATATGGATCAATATTCACTTATTTAATAAAAATGGATTATTCACTAATTAATGATACAACACAGATTTGAATTTACTGTCCACCGCTGTGGTCACGAGGTAGCATGCTGCCTTGTCGCACAGAGGGGCCGGGTTCGATCCCCGCTCGGGACAAGTTTCCTAGGTGAGGTTTTTACCTCACCTGTAAGACAAATGTCAGGATACTTCAAGGCCCAAACATCATTTGGCCATCATCATAAATATCATATTCACCTTCATTAGATTAAGTTTAGGTTTAAGGCCTCTCCTGGAGCATCATTACCCATCGTCATCACCCATCATATCATTGGGCAGCGTAACCCTGCCTTCCAGGCGCCCAACCTCAGAAGTGGGTTACAATATGCCAATGCGAGGAGAGAAGGAGAGAATACCTGAAATGTCGAATGATAAACAGGTGGCATTGAACAAAAAAAAAAATTGAATTACTCACTGATATGAAACGAGCTGACTAGGGTATTTTATTGAATAATTATGTATCAATTTTTCACCTTTATTAAACAAAAATTAGATTCTTGAAGAATGAGTAATTTTTTTATATTTTACCTCATAGATTATGTTTTCTTAAACACGGGAACTGCAGTTTTGAAGAGGAATTTTTACTTTTACTTCCCATCATAATTTTTATTAAAATATTGATGATGCTTTAAAATTCCTCAACCTACAAGATGAATCCATGAAGTTTACTATAGAATTGGAAGAGAATTTTAAAGAATCATCAATATTTTAATAAAAATTATGAGCTAATTTACATTTTATAAATGGAAGTAAGAGAAATCTTTTTACATCTCACCTCATAAACTCTGTGATTTTCAATTTATAAATTGGGTAGGAGAAATCTTTTTATATATATGAGGTGAGATGTAAAAAGATTTCTCCTGCTCAATTTATAAATCATCAATATCCATCCATCCATAGCAATTCTGCCAGAATGCAGGTCCTTCACTGCAATCATAGCATTTTCATGTTATGCTTGCAGCTTTACTAGGGAATTGTAGGTGTGGTAGCTTCCCGTTGCTTTCCACACCGGTCAAGGATGATGATGGCCATATTATTTTGGGGACCGTTTGGGCCTTAAAGTTTTCCTGACATTTGTCTTACAGGTGAGGAAAAACCCCGATAAAAACCTCACCCAGAAAAACTGTCCCGACCGGGGATCGAACCTGGGGTTGCTGCATGACAAGGCAGCATGCTACCTCGAGACCACAGCGGTGGACTATCATCAATATATATATATATATGAAATTTATTATAGAGAATATATCTTTCATATATCTGTACCAAACTTAGAGATCCATGGGTAAGCTTTATTAATATGACAGTCAAGGTAACCCATAAACAAATTAGCTAGAAATGGAGGAAAATTAATCACCCATTGCCAAACCTGAGATCTACCTATCAAATTTACCATTGAATATGAAGAAAGAATTGTTAGTACAGAGTTTTAGGCTTATGTATTTTTCTATTACTTCTGTTCTTAATTTTAAAGAAATTTAATCTTTTTTTTTTCAATGCATTTAATATTTTATCATTTAGGATGCTAGGAAATAAGGAAATAATATCAAATGAAACCAATCTGTCAGTAAGTTTTAGTGTGACATTTATTAATTCTCCAATTAAGTTTAATGAATTTTCAATTCCTTTGTTTTCAAATTGTGAAAATCTTTTAATTTTTTTTTTGTTAACCATTTTGAGAAATTATATCACAGACAACCAATATTGTTAATAATGGTCCTAATCTTGTCTCCATCGTTATGTATTTTCAAAAGACCATAAATTTTTGGATGTCAGATTAGGTACTTCACACCATTGTACAATTGCAACGTAACATTATTCAAAATATTAATATCAATGCACTTAAAGTGTTGTATCATCAGGAAAATACTATTGCTTCATTGGCAGAAAGATCATTAATCACAATAAAGAATAAAACCAGTCCCAGAATGGACCCATTAAGAACTCAACTGTATATTTTTCTAACATTGGAATTACTTCCATTAGACATTAGATCTTTTAAATTTGATATCTTATATATAAAAATCAATGTTTGTTTGTCTGTATTCTATGCACGGCCATACCGTTGATCCGATTTTGATGGGGTTGTTTGCAAATGTTCAGAAGATTCCCGGGATGAACATAGGCTATAAGAGAGTTATAATACTCAACCCCTTCACCCCTAAAAATTACCCTTTGTAGTGAAAAACGTGAAATAAAGTCCTTATTTTAACGCTTAAATGGCTTACACTGCCTAAACCATAACAAATACACCAAATTAATGTACACAGAATTGAATATCTCACAAAACTCTACAAAAAAGTCTGCGACAGCATATGTTTATCTTTTGCGGATAATTCACAATAACCATTTTTGTTTTTCATTGATGCCAAGAAGATCGGAATAAGTCGATTCCTGGACAAGGTTGCTCTGCCATACTATTCATCCGATTGAAATGGGGCTTTTTGAAAAATGTTCAGAAGATTCCCGGTATGAACATAGGCTATAAGGGAGTTGTAATACTCAACCCTTTCACCCCTAAAAATCACCCTTTGTAGTGAAAAACGTAAAATAAAATCCCTATTTTGATGCTTAAATGCTTATGCTAAACCATAACAAATACACAAAATTAATGTGCACAGAATTGAACATCTCAAAAAACTCTACAAAAAAGTCCACGATGGCATATGTTTATCTTCTATGGATAACTCACAATAATCATTTTTGTCTTTCATTGATGCCAAGAATATCGGGATAAGCAGATTCCCGAACAGTGCACGGCTGGTGGTAAAAACATAATAGCATTTATTTATGAGTAGCACCGCACGCCGGATATTAGCTACTTATATATAAAATATTTAAAAAAAACAAAATTTAACTAAAGAAATCCATAATATTATAATTTTGCAACAAGATAGCAGGACTTATACACATGTAAATATCATAGTAATATGATGATCTTGAAGAAGATTTTCAGGCTGTAGGCTGTGATTGTGAGGCTTGCAGTTCCCCGATGTTTCACCAGAGACTGCGTCTGGCATCCTCAAGGGTTGTCTTGAGGATGCCAGATGCAGTCTCTGGCAAAACGTCGGGGAACTACAAGCCTCACGACCACGGCCTACAGCCCGAAAATCTTCTTCAAGATCATCATAGCAACTCCGGCCGTGAAAGTCTACATGAATACATCGCCAGTAATATTTTGTACTGAAATAATTTTAAAGAATTCATGCTTACAAAACTAATTAATTGTTTACTACAGAACGATCAGTATAAAATTGAACAGCGCAATCCTATGCTGTCTGTTCCCTGCCAAGAGTGCATCAGCAGTGTGGAGTGAAATCCCCGTGTCTGCTGTCCAATGCTATACTGATGCACTATAGTATTGCAATGAACAAGTTTCTAACAGGTAAGGGTAAAAATTCATAGTTAAAAATGGGAAATAACGTTATGAGGTTCTTAATTCAATGAATGAATGAGTCACTTCTTATCTTACCCCTCATAGTTTGTTTTTTAAACATGGGAACCCCAGTTTTCAAGAGGACATCTGTCTCATTTTCAACCAATATTATGACTATATTGTCATAATATTAGATATTATGAGTCATAATAAATTGGTTGAAAATGAGAGGAATGTTCTCTTGAAAACTGCAGTTCCCATGTTTAAAAAATAACTATGAGGTAAGATAAGAAGTGGCTCATTCAGTCATCGAAGGATAAAGATGCCTATTTTTCGTGATATCACTAATTCCATGATAAAATTTCAATTTGTTGTAAAGGAATTAGATGTTTTAAAATCAACTTTTATAAGATTCATGATGTGTTCCGTTGGGGTATTATTCAAAATTAATATAAAATTATGAAATATTCACCTGAAAGGTGCGTCTCCTCAACTTAATTAATTATTTAACTGTAGCGCTTTCGGGACTTGTCCCATCATCGGCAGGATTCAAAACTGGTGTTTCACTGAAGATCTGGTAGAGGGGGTTGCATGTATTGGGTCCGTTTTCGTTTATCAGGTTGTTGTTGTGAGCTGCTTTCATGATTTCCATCTCGTCGAGTACGTTTATCTTCGCTGGATTATTTTCTCTGTGCATTACTGTTAGGGTGTTTTCAATATTTAACATGCGATGTCCTTCATGGATAACATGTTTTGCATAGCTTGATTTTCCTTCTGCATGAATGAAGTCTCGAAAATGTTCTTTGAATCTGATGTTAAAACTCCTGTTTGTCCTTCCTATATAAAATTTATTGCAGTCCTTACTTACTTACTTACTCACTGGCACTATCGAACCCGTAGGTTCATGGCCGCACGGACATAAGCTCTCCATACATCCCTATCCTGAGATAATGCTTTCCAATCATTTCCTGTATAATCTACTTCCCTCAAATCATAGTTAATGTTGTTCTCCCACCTCATTCTTGGTCTACCAACTGGGCGTTTTCCTTCTGGCTTTCCTACAAGAAGTTTCCATGCACGTCTTTCATTCCCCCATACGCGCAACATGTCCTGCCCATCGCAGTCTATGGGACTTAACTGTTCTTATTATATCTGGCTTCCTATAAAGAACATGTAGTTCATTGTTATGTAGTCTTCTCCATTCACCTGTCTGTTCATCTCTCTTTGGTCCAAAAATTTTCCTAAGAACTTTATTCTCAAATACTCGTAATCTCCTTTCCTCCCTTAAAGTAAGAGTCCATGTTTCGCACCCATATAATATAACTGGTAGAATAATAGTTTTATATATTTTCAGCTTAACGTTTTTTGAAAGGAGTTGGGACATCAAAAGTCTCTGCAATGCATAATAGCATGCATTTCCAGAATTGAGCCTATGTTTAATTTCTTTGTGCATCTCATTCCTATTTGTGATTATTGTTCCTAGGTATTGCAGTCCTTACATGTCAATTTATAAACTCCTTTGCTGTTGAAAATGTTATTTTCTTCAATGTTATTGTTTATTATGTTGTTTAATTTGTTATTGGTTCTGTATGCTATTTTTACGTTTTTATCGGCTTTCTTTAGTGTATTGGCTAATTTTGTCATTTCTTTTCCAGTGTATGTAAGTGTTATCCATGTTTTCTTGTTGTTGTCAGATTATTTTTCTAGTTTAGTTATGTTGGTTGTCTGACAACAACAAGAAAACATGGATAACACTTACATACACAGGAAAAGAAATGATAAAATTAGCCAATATACTAAAGAAAGCCGATAAAAACGTAAAAATAGCATACAGAACCAATAACAAATTAAACAACATAATAAACAATAACATTGAAGAAAATAACATTTTCAACAGCAAAGGAGTTTATAAATTGACATGTAAGGACTGCAACAAATTTTATATAGGAAGGACAAACAGAAGTTTTAACATCAGATTCAAAGAACATTTTCGAGACTTCATTCACGCAGAAGGAAAATCAAGCTATGCAAAACACGTTATCCATGAAGGACATCGCATGTTAAATATTGAAAACACCCTAAGAGTAAAGCACAGAGAAAATAATCCAGCGAAGATAAACGTACTCGAAGAGATGAAAGCAGCTCACAACAACGACAACCTGATAAACGAAAACGAACCCAATATATGCAACCCCCTCTACCAGATCTTCAGTGAAACACCAGTTTTGAATCCTGCCGATGATGGGACAAGTCCCGAAAGCACTACAGTTAAATAATTAATTAAGTTGAGGAGACGGACCTTTCAGGTGAATATTCCATAATTTTATATCAATGTTTTAAAATGTAGTTCCTGGAATACTCGAGACATGGCATAAGCTTTCTTCTTTTCATTTTATTGCTTTGCCTACCTTTTGAAAACCAATACAATGCCTCAAAAGCCACCGTGATGTTGAAAGTGGTTCTCTTCACCGTCCTTGAAGAAATGTTCTATAATTTGGGTGTTTATTTAATAGTAGTATAACATTCTAATATAAGTATGAACCGTTTCAAAATATTAAATGTTTTAATGTATGCTGATGATGTGGTTATTATTCAAGAAAATGAAAATAATTTGCAGTACTCTTTACATCAATTAAATCAGTTTGTAAGGCAGTAACTTATATCAATCCACAGAGTATTGGTGTTTTCAGGTAAACCTGTAACTTCCTCTTGAATCACATATCCGTTCTCTTTCAGGAAGGTGTCAATCGTATTATGAATTTTGTGATACCTCGAGTTGTCTCATCGAATAAGCAGGCTCCATGGATATCATCATTAGCTTCAGTATTGAATATTAAATATTTTAATATATGCTGATGATGTGGTTATTATTCAAGAAAATTAATATAATTTGCAGTACTCTTTACATCAATTAAATTAGTTATGCCAAGAATATAATTTTAAAATATCAAAAGAAAAAAACAAAAATTATGGCATTTTGGGAAAATGAACATATAAGATAAAAAATCATAATAGACAACAAACTTCTGGAACAAGTAACAAATTTTAATTATTTGGGTTGTAATTTTACTATAAACACAAAAACTGAAAGAGACATAAATTTGAAAATCTTGAAATTTCAAATGATATGCAGAACTATACATAAAACATTAAAGAACAAAACAAGAAGAGATACTAGATTGAAGTTTTATAAAACATTGGTAGTTCCTGCATTACATTATGGGAGTGAAACTTGGGTAATGGCCAAAAAATTACAAAGTAGAATACAAAGCATAGAAATGAACTTCCTTAGAAGAACATAAGGCTGCACACGATTGGATCGGATAAAGAATGAAGATATAAGAACTGAGTTAAATATATATCCACTGAATGATAAAATCAAGGAATATAGTGATAAATGATTTGGACATGTAGAAAGAGTGAATATAACAAGATTACCAAAAGCAGCATTTAACTATAAGCCAAGAGGTTCAAGGAATGTAGGAAGGCCAGTGAAAAGATGGACAGAACAACTGTGAGGCAGAACAGACAATTTGCCTAGCCCGTGAAATGAAGAAGATAACATTCTAATATTGTATTTTAATATCAAGTGAACAACCGACATGAGTCTTAATGTTTTAAAAGGATAATAATGGTACAGCAGCTTCCACAATTAAGATTTTATCATTTTCTTATGATATGACACACTCTTATTTAACTGTGTCAATATAGACGGTAAGAAGAAAATTCATAAGAATATTAATAAGCTTTCATATTACTTACATTACGTAGAAATCAGTTATATTAAAATTACATATTTTACTCATTAAACCTATAGCTGCTAAGTAGGCGTTTGATTGAAACTAATTTCCTAAAATCATTTTTTCATTTATAAAACAGAATTGTTTTGAAACATGTTCAAGAACAAATCAACATTAATATTGAGGTAAGATGTCCAGACTAAAAATAATATAATTAAAATAACCTCAAAATATAACTTCCTAAAATTAAATATTCATTTTTTCATTGTTCGTTAAATTATTGAGTTCTTTTTAATTTTCAATTTTCATTGTTATTTCTCTAAATTATTATTATTTCATGCTTATGTTTATAGAGGATAATATTTTTGATAGAAAGCAGGTCAGTATATTTGTTTGCAGACATTTTAACACCATTATTAAGTTATGTAGGTAGGAAATAACACTATGAGGTTTATTTTAATTTTGTTGAGTTGTTTCTTGACTCACCTCATACTTCTTAACTCCCTCGCAGATCTAGATTTCATCACTGTATTTGTAACATTTTCAATGCTGTTCACGTTCACAACTGACGTCCAATGGTCTCCTCTCCTGCAGACTAACCTCCACGCCATCTGATGGCTGACCGACGAACTTCAAAATCAATCCCCTCTCCTTATCACCGGGTATTTCAAAATTCATAGTTGTGTTTTCATTCTTCCAACTATGAATTTTGAAATAACCAGTGATAAGGAGAGGGGATTGATTGGAAGTTCGTTGGTCAGCCATCAGATGGCATGGAGGTTAGTCTGCAGGAGAGGAGACCATTGGACGTCAGTTGTGAACGTGAATAGCATTGAAAATGTCACAAATACAGTGATGAAATCTAGATCTGCGAGGGAGTTAAGAAGTACGAGGTGAGTCAAGAAACAACTCAACAAAATTAAATTTTAACACCATGTGTATTCTTAAATTATTTTATTTAAATTACTTCTTTTAGGAATTAACACTATGAGGTTTTATCCATCATTGAGATGTATTAAATGAATAATAAAAACATCGAAAGAAGCCATACTGACCTTATAATGTAATGTAAAATTCCCAATTAAAGGTCTTCTTAATAAAGCTGCCACCATTTGCATGATAGAAGCAACGGCTTCATAGCATTTGATGCACGAGAATTAACAGTGTATATAAGAGAAAAATTTGCATTTAGATTGGAATTTCTCAGATAGCTCAGTTGGTAGAGCATTTGCCTAGAGTGCAAAAGGTCCTGGATTCAAACCCCAGTCTGAGCGTATAATTTTTCTCATCAAATATAATAATTTATCCATCATTGAGATGTATGAAATGAATAATAAAAACATTGAACTATGAGGTATTATTTATTCACGTATAATTTTACATGACGATGAAACAGAAGATAGTTCCGAAACTAGTTTATGAAGAGGAAAAATATGAGGCGAGTGATAAAATTACATATACCAGTAAATAATTTAAAATTAGGTTTATTTTTAGAGTGAAACAGGCCTAAATATTAAATGTTTTTTTATATAAATTATGAAACTTTGTATTTATGCTCTTATAGCTTCTAATATTGATTATAAATTAAGTTTTTTGAGACTGGAAACATCTTACCTCAAATTAATGTTGATTTATTCTCGAACATTAATTTGAGGCAAGATGTTTCCAGTCTCAAAAAAACTTGATTTAAAGAACCTCAAAATATTACTTCCTAAAATAAACCATTGATTATCAACTTTAATAAACAGCGAATTTAGTTTTAATTTTAATTTATAAAAAAACTCCTGGTGCGACAGGCCTAGAAGGCCCTTAGCCTACCTGCCGGCTGCTGGCATCTCATCCGCATGTTCAGTCACAGAGGTAGATGATCAGCCAGTGTAGGGGTGACAAGTGGTCAGCATGTCGAGTCCCCCAGCCGTTATAGCTGGTTTTCTCAACCTGGAGCCGCTACTTATTGTAGCTACCCAAATGCCTCACGATGCTGGGTGGGCACTGGTCCCATACTGGCCGAAATTCCATGAGAAAATTTCTTCCCCCATGGAGACCCGAACCAGCACAAGTCCCCTAGCTCTGCGCCAAGGCTTCCTGCCTTAACCACTCGGCTACGGCGTGGGACTTTTAATTTATAAGCATCTGTTTTAATATCACAAAATCAGAATACCAGTAATGCAGATTTAGGAGCCATTTCACATATTTAGGAATCCTTGTTTTGGAGAAAAAATTAGCCTTTTGGGGACAGTTTGGAATGAAATCAATAAATAATCTTGTTGAATATTCATATTATGTTCCTGTATTCATATTTTGTCACCATTATCTAAAATTGTACATTTGCACAAAAAAGTAGAAAACTATCACAGAATTAGGCAATCTTACCCTACATAATGACAATTGCACTACAGCCTTCACTTGGTACGTTCAGCTTCAGTCTTTCTACATGTAAATATCATAGTAATATCTTGTACTGAAAAAAATCTTAAAGAATTCATGCCTACAAACTGATTTATTGCTTACTACTGTTGCAATGAATAAGTTTTTAACAGGTACATAATGGCAATAGTACTACAGCCTTCACTTGGTATGCTCAGCTCCAGCCTTGGTGTCGGTTTGTTGAGAGATATCCCACCCACAAGTTGGTTGTAGCTATTCAGAATATCTCCATCATCTAAGAAATAAATTATTCACATAAATTAAAAATATAATGGTTGAATATGATCTTAGACATTAAAGTATCTATAAGTGAGAATGGAATAAATAAATATATTAGATATTTGACGATTTTATTATTAATTTAACACTTCTCATTGAAGGATAAATTATATTTGAAGAGAAAAATTTTCGCCTAGACCGGGACTCGAACCCGGGACCCTTGGCTTTCCGGGCCAAGTGCTCTACCAACTGAGCTACCGAGGCGAGTTACGATCTAGCCAAGGGTCCCGGGTTCGAGTCCTGGTCTAGGCGAAAATTTTTCTCTTCAAATATAATTTATCCTTCAATGAGAAGTGTTAAATTAATAATAAAATCGTCAATAGAAGCCCTACTGGCTATAAAGTACTGTTAAATTCCCAATAAATGTCTTCTTAACTAAGAAGCCGCCATTTGCAAAGATAGAAGCTATGGTTTCAAGCATTTGGCATGAGGGAATTACAACGTACATAAGAGAAAAATTTGCGTCTAGATCGTAACTCGCCTCGGTAGCTCAGTTGGTAGAGCACTTGGCCCGGAAAGCCAAGGGTCCCGGGTTCGAGTCCCGGTCTAGGTGAAAATTTTTCTCTTCAAATATAATATTAGATATTTGTTAAGAAGTAACACTATGATCTTTTATTTATGTATAATTTTATCACTCACCCCATATTTTTCTTCTTTTTAGACTAGTTTTGATACCATCATCAGTATTTCCGTGACCATTGTTTTGTCATCCTGAAGTGCCATCTTTTGCTCCCTCTGAAAGGGACAACAAAATAACAGTCGTGGAAATACTAATGATGGTACTGAAGGTGTCCTGTGCCGTAGCAGAGTAGTTAAAGCAAGGGCCTTTGGCACAGAGCTATGGGACTTGCGCTGGTTCAAGTCTCCACGGGGGAAGAAATTTTCTCGTGGAATTTTCGGCTAGTATGGGGCCAGTGCACACCCAGCATCATGAGGAATTTGGGTAGCTACAATAAGTAGTGGCTTCGGGTTGAGAAAACCAGCTATAACAGTCGGGAGACCCGACATGCTAACCACATGTCATCCCTATACTGGCAAGATGATCGTCTACCTCTATGATTAACACATGTAGATGTGAGGCCAGTAACCGGCTGGTAGGCCAAGGGCCTTCTAGGTCTGTCGTGCCATGGAGTTTAGGTACCAAAGAAGGTACCAAAACTAATCTAAAAAGAAAAAAAATATGTGGTGAGCGGTAAAATTATCCATAAGTAAATAATACCTCATAGTATTATCATCATGGGCAAATTCGTTTTAGGTCATGTGCTAACCACATGTCATCCCTATACTGGCAAGATGATCGTCTACCTCTATGATTAACACATGTAGATGTGAGGCCAGTAACCGGCTGGTAGGCCAAGGGCCTTCTAGGTCTGTCGTGCCATGGAGTTTAGGTACCAAAGAAGGTACCAAAACTAATCTAAAAAGAAAAAAAATATGTGGTGAGCGGTAAAATTATCCATAAGTAAATAATACCTCATAGTATTATCATCATGGGCAAATTCGTTTTAGGTCATGTGTAAACCTAGCAAAGATGGTCTTGATCTTTCCACCAATGTTTTGGTCTTCCTTGGTCCCTGTGTCCAGTTGGGGTATATTGGAATGCCAATTTTGGAAGTCTATTTCTTGCCATTCTCCTCAGATCATTCTTCCATTCTTGTTGGTATCTTTGTATATCTTCATTTAAACTTGTTACTCCAAGTTTTCCTCTGATAATAGTGTTCCTTTGGTGATCCAGTCTATTAACTCCTAACAATGATCGTAAGAAACGCATTTGGCTTACTTGAAGTTTATGAGAGTTTCTTTTATTTAAAATCCAAATTTCACTTCTGTATCTTAGAGCAGCTTTTGATGTGATGTTATGTAATCTTAGTTTTGTCTCTGTCCTCATCTATTTACCAAAATGTCTTCGTATTACCCCATTCATTTTATTAATTCCTTAAAAAAAAGTACTATGATATTTTTATTTAAAAAATCAAATGAAATTTAACATTAATAAAAGCTTGGTTTCCTTTTCTGCACTAGTTTCAAGAGAGTTCCCTCATCATCAAGTGAATTAAAGGAATACCAAGTGTCATTATGACATATGCCAATTCATGATTAGGAGAGTCCCTTGAAATTAGTTCTGGAAAGAAAACCAAATGAACTCGAACTTCAATATCTCAAAGTAGACATAATTATTGCTTTGATTTATAAATTGAGTCAGAGACATCTTTTTACATCTCACCTCATTAAACTTCTTGTTTTCATAGGACCGGTTTCAAATGCCATCACCTCCATCCTCAGCTAAAACTCTATTGTTGAAATTCTACCATTACCCATCATCTTCCAAACTGCCATCTGGTGCCAATTTTATGAAATTTGAGATTAAATTTTGCTTGCCGGGAACTTAAAATTCATGGATTGTTGTGCCTGCTTTCTGACTAGCGGGCCGGGTTCAATTCCTGGCAAGGTTGAAAATTTTCAATTGATACATTAATTAAATAAAATTAATTGACAAATTTTCAATCTCGGGACCAGGAGAGACAATGGTGTGAAATTTTTAATAGCTAGATTGTGCACCAAATTCCTGCATTAAATTGCAAACCTCTCTGCAGTACATATGATGAGAAAGCATGTGGTGCTGTTGATAGCTATTCGTCCATCGGATGGAGATATTAAGCCTGGTAGCCCCTTGGTGCTTTTTGACATGAGTAGGCACCAGGTTTCACCTTCTCCCTTCTCTTTATCATCATCCCTCACATAGCACACTTTACACTACACCTCATCCCACACTCCTCCCTGTACACAATATAAGAATACATAATCTATGTAAAATGGTCTGCTGAAGTGGTGCATAAATTGAAAATAGACCACATTAACACCATCTATCTGCCCTCCGCAGAACCCAAAGTAAGAACAATGCAGTGGGTGGTATTAGAACTCACAAAAATATTTGTTCTTCTGAATGTATATATTTTCCCAAACTGTTAATTCCAAAAAATTCTCTAAATGTTTCAAAAGTTCAGTTTTTCTTCCAATTACATGACTCTGTAGAAAACTCATAGTTTGCTGCAATTGTCAATTTTTCAATTTCACCATTTTTGATACTTCCAAAGTGTTCTCTTGTATGAGTCTAATTCCTTTTAGTTTTCCCTATATATATTACTGCAGTCATTGCAAGTAATTTGATAAATTCCAGATTATATCTGGGACATTAACCTTTTTATTTGTGCATTAGAGGTTGAAATGGTGATAGAAAAATTGAAGATGTATAAAGCATCAGTTCATATGGGATCCCAGCAGAACTGATAAAATCAGGGGAAGAAAAATTGATGGACAAGATACATCAGTTGCTTGGTAAGATTTGAGAAAAAGAGGCTCTTCCAAATGAATGGAAGTAATCAATTATCATACTAATCTGTAAGAGAGGAGATAAAATTGGTTGCAACAATTACAGGGGCATGTCATTAAGTTCAACTTCATACAAAATTCTAACAAATATATTAGTAAGCAGACTTACTCCCTATATTGATGACATTCTAGGAATTAGAAGAAACATGTCTACAACAGATCAGATTTTTAGTATAAGATAGATTTAAGAGAAGAAATGGGAATATAATGCACAGTACATTAACTATATGTAGACTTCAAAAAGGTGTATGATTCAATTAAGAGGGAAAAGTTATATAGTATCCTTCTGGAGTTCAGAATTCCTAAAAACTTAGTTAGACTTATATGAATGAGTCTAAATGGCACAAAGAGTAGGGTGCGTGTAGGCAAACAGTTATCAGATACTTTTGAAATTCACAATGGGTTAAATCAAGGAGATGCACTATCTGCTCTACTATTCAATTTTGTAGAACATGATGCAATCACAATTGAGTAACACTAAGAAATTGGGACTGGAAGTAAACATCAATAAAATTAAATACATATTCACATAAGAATACATTATATAATGGAAATGGACAGATAAGGGAAATGTTGAGGAAGTGGCAGAATTCAAATACCTAGGAACAATAATTGCAAATAGGAATGAGTTGTACAAAGGAATTAAACATAGGCTTAATTCTGGAAATGCATGCTATTATGCATTAGAGGGACTCTTGTCGTCCCAACCCCTTTAAAAAAATATTAAACTGAAATTATATAAAACTGTTATATTATATGGATGTAAAACATGGACTCTTACTTCAAGGGAGGAAAGAAGATTACGAGTATTTGAGAATAAAGTTCTTAGGAAAATTTTTTAACCAAGGTGAGATGAATAGAAAGGTGAATGGAGAAAACTACATAACAGTGAGCTACATGGTCTTTATAGGAAGCCAGATATAATAAGAACAGTTAAGTCTCGTAAAATGTGATGGGCTGGACATGTGACACGAATATGGAATGAAAGAGGAGCATGAAAGCTTCTTGTAGGAAAACCCCCAATTGGTAGACCAAGAATGAGGTGGGAGAATAACATAACCATGATTTGAGAAAAGTATATTATACAGGGGATGGTTAGAAAATATTAGCTCAGGATAGGGATGCATGGAGAGCTTTTGTCCATGTGGCCATGAGTTCAATAAGCCAGTGAGTTAGTTTGTAATTTAATAGAAATTAAGACTAAACTGTAACAAAATTGTAGTCTTTGATTTAAGATGTTTATATTTTTGTAATTTTACAAAAAAACAAAGATTTAAGTAGAATAGAAGAAGTGGTTATGAAATCAAAAGAAATTGAATCAGTTATTTTTTTGGCTGAGAATGGGGGTAAGACCTTAAAAACATGTCCCAGGTGCGAGAGCAAATCTGAGGTAAAGTACTAATATGTGAGATAAATTATAATGTTTCAACCTCTCCTCATAATTAATTTTCTAAGTAGATCGTGATTTCAGGGTCTTGGCAACCCCATCCTCAGCACACTTATGCCGATTGATGTTATGTCGATCGGAAGCATTTTAATTTATCTTAAATTAAACCTCATAGTGATTCATTCCTATAAAAGTTCAATACTAATATCTGATCGAATTTCTTTCATAAATACCTCATAATAATGTTTCTTATCAATTTTGTATTGGAGATGAAATGTTTTAAAATAAGTAAAAGAGGTAAAGTGATCGCACTACAGGCCTCAGGAGGCCCTTGGGGTAGTAGGAGCTCCCACTTTTTCTGGACAATCGGCACTTGATGTCAGCCAGATTGTCAGCCTTGCATGATGGCCACCTTTACCCCCAGAACAAACACCCGGTACTCATTTTCGTTAGAGGCTGAGTAAACCCCAGGGCCATAGTGCCGCCAGAAGGTTTGGGTCAGTTTAAAAATCCTGACCCCACTGGGACTCGAACCCTCGACCTTCTGGCTTGTAGCATAGTGCTTTAACCACGACGCTACGGCATTTCCCCTTTAAAATAAGTAAGTTAGGAAAATCTATGAGAAATAAAATTTGGAACCCAGAAGTGAAAGAAACTTTGAATCTAGACAGAATACAGGATAAAAAAGAAGATAGTAGAGTTAGCTCAGGTAGTAGCATGACTGCTTTCTGATTAGTAGGCAAGGGTTCAATACCAACAGGGTTGGAAATTTTAATTGTAAAATTTTCAATTTTGATACTAGAAGGGGTGGTGGTGGTACAATTTTTAATCACTACATTGTGCGTTAGATGCCTACAATAAACTGTAAATCCTTTCACTGTACATATGTTGAGAAGACATATCGACGGTATGCAATGAAAACCTCGTAAGTCCATCAATCACTGAAAACCACATAACTCCAATAGCCAGCATAAGAATATGTGATGCATGACCTGTTGAGAACACGGACTTCAAATTTATTAATAACATGACTTGTATTCTGTAGTAAAATATGTGGGAACTATTGCTGTATCAATTTTCATAATTATTTAAAACAATTATTTGTTTCTCCTGTACAATTTACCGAAATGGAGTTATGAGGTTTTCATTGCCCACCATCAATATGGTACTGTTGAGTGATTTGTCCGTCAAATGGGAATGTTAGATCTGGCGGCCTCCTTGGTGCTTATTGACAGGAGTAGGTTGTGTGTCAGGACCGGGTTTTACCTTCTCCTTTCTATTCAACATCATCATCCCTCACAACAACACACATACAAACAGTAACATATGCTCATCCTACACTTCTCTCTGTACACAATACAAGTATACACCATCTATGTAAAGTGTGGTCTGCTGAAGTGGTGTATAAACTGAAAACAAATCACATAAATGCCATCTATCCGGCCTAGTTCAGTGGGTGGCATTGGAACACACACACAGCATGGCTATGTTAAAAGGATGGACACTAGGAGGTTACCAAGACAGGCACCGGAATACAGAATACAAGGAAGAAACCAACAGGTCACCCAAGTTATAGATGGGAGGAACAAGTTATGAAGGATGTTGAAAGAAAAAGAACTAACTTAAATGAAGGAAATATGGAATGATCGAGATAGGTAGAGGCTTTTATCCAAGACTCGACCCCCAAAAACGACATGAGGAAAAACAAGGAAGTTGTAATTATAAATTACTATTTTCTACCAACCTGGATTACACAGAATGGCTTGTTTCAATTCATAAAAAGCATCTTTCTTGAATGAAGGACTTCTTTTCATATAATTGTTTGCTTTCTCGGCATGAAGTTTAGAAGAAAGAACATTTAACATATTAATTACGTCCAGCATCTCGTTACTACACAAATCATTTCTCTTTCTTTTAAAGTTACTGATAATTCTCAAACACCTGAAAATAAGAGAGCACAACAAGACGATTAAGTTGTACTGATGTCAACAAGTGCACACATCCACACACACACACACACACACACACCACACACACACAGATGAAATAAGTAGACAATTCATCACTCTACTCCTTCAAAATCTATACCAACGGTAGCAAAATTCAAGGTAATATCGGTGTTGACGTGACAATTGCTGACAAAACATTAATAAAAACAGCTGAATATAAAGAGATTGAATCCCCATTCAGGACATGTGGCACAAATGGGAAATGAAAGAGGAGCATGGGAATTCCTTGTAGAAAAACCAAAGGGAAAACACCTAGTACAAAAGCCAAGAATGAGTTGGGAGAATAACATTAACCATTGAGCAACCATAGCAAATTTAACACTGAATTAACACCAAAAAATGATTATAGCCTGAATAAATTAATTAAAATTAACAAAAATGAAAAGATTGATGAAGGCAAAAAAATAGGGACCTATCAAATTGATGGTGAAAAAAATATACATAGGAAAAGAGAGATGAACAGACAGGTGAATAGAGAAGACTCCATAACAAGAATTACATGGTCTTTATAGGAAGCCAGATATAATAAGAACAGTTAAGTCTTGTAGACTTCGATGGGCAGGACATGTGGGACGAATGGGGAATGAAAGACGTGCATGGAAGCTTCTTGTAGGAAAACCAGAGGGAAAACGCCCAGTTGGTAGACCAAGAATGAGGTGGGAGAGTAACATTAACTTTGATTCAAGGGAAGTAGATTATACAGGGGATGATTGGAAAGCATTAGCTTAGGATAGGGATGTATGGAGAGCTTATGTCCGTGCAGCCATGAACCTATGGGTTCGATAGTGCCTGTGAGATAATTAGTTAGGAAAAATAAAAAAGAACTTGAATACAAGACTGAAAATACACCTTAGAAAATTGGGAAATAGAAAAATCTGCAATAGACTACACATTAGTTCAGAAAAACACAGAATTAAACAAAGGTCAAATTACTGAAACAGATAAATCAAAGTAACTCACAATTAGGGAGAAAATTCACATCTACAAAAATAAAAAGAAAATGATGAATTTTGAAACCCACAGGGAATGATATATGATTTGGAAGTTCATTGGTTAGCCAAGAGGGGGAGCAAAAATCAACCTACAGGATCACCAACCGCCAATTCAACACTTAGGTTGGAATTGATAACGATATGTAACATATTGAAACTGGTCTTCAAGAAATCCACAAATATGAAGTGAGTCATTAAAAATTCTAACTCTCTATCAATTAACATTAACCATGATTTTAGGAAAGTAAATTATGCAGGAGATGATTGGATAATATTAGTTTAGGAGGGATATATGGAGAGCTTATATCTGCACAGCCATGAAACTGCAGGTTCGATAGTGCCAGTGAGTTAGACTGAATCAGAAATATATGCCTCACTTCATATTTTATTTTCTCACCTGGACATGCTTCAGTGAACATCTTCACTACTCTCAACTAGTATCCAATTGAGATGTTTATTTTTGATACAATCACTTAATAAATTACCTCATAATGTTACTTCCTATCAATTTAGATTAAGGTAAATATAAACTGTATAATGGTTTTTCCAATTGTCAAGCTGAGCAATTTGCTGTTCTCAGGTATTTTTGGTCATAAATAGTAGTAATAATTACACACTATAAGAAAGCAAGATAACACTGGATTCTCTGAGAAACAGCTTCCTATATAGCACTCTAATAAAAATATAAGAAAGAAAATATGGGAATGCAGCACTTTAAAATGCATTCATTTTGGAGAAAGAAGACTCATACTTGGATAAAAAAGGAAGCAACTGGCAGACCGACTTGCTAAAGAAGTGCTGAGTCAGTCTACAGAAAAATACAAGTGATAACAAGAGAGATTAAGAACTTTATAAAATGGCAGCAACAATGGAAGGTCACCAGAAAATGTGAGTATGAAGAATATTTTTATAATAAAGTTGGGAAATTTTACATTAGAGGTTTTCTTAATAAAAATCAAATGAATCATCCGTCCGTTTTTTGACAGCATTTTTGCCGTCCAGTGTGCTGTTTACTGGAATAGTTTTTCATCCCTGGACAGCTAAATTACTAGTGGCTATCAGTAAGTGGCTTTCTTGGGTGTAACCTTGAACTAAACGGCTTTTTTGTTAGGAATTTAGTGCTGGATATGGTTACGGAATGTGGACATGCGCTGTGATAGTGTTTCAGCGTCATGTGCTTATGTTTACCACTTTGCCCTTATGGAGGTTGGTCTATGGTGAATATGTTTCAGTGGACTGTACACCATCGCGGTAATTGTCCTATCATGCGCACTATTGGATTATCATGTTCCAAAATATTTTTATGTATTTTGGTAACTTGATCTTTCACTATAGCATCAAGATAGGGTAATTTACCTGCATTGTGTAGCTCTGCTATCCATGTGTATATAGGAGCCGAAAATATAATTTTGAGGCAACGATTCTGAATTATTTGAATTTTCTTTTTGTTTTTTAGGAAGGATACTCAAAGCCTCGCAGCCATACAGTAGCATGCTCCGGATTACAGTTACATATAATGTAATTTTAATCCATTGCAATAGTGTTGTGGACCTGAAGAATGGATATAATATAGCTATTGCTGCGTTTGTTTTCTGTTGTACATCATTTATATGATGTTTGAAAGTTAATTTGGAGTCCAGATGTAGTCCAAGGTATTTAACTGTAGTCTCGTTACGGAGAATTTGTGCACTAACCGTTAGCTGGATTGGTGGCGTGAAGTCTTCTTACCTCATATATCTATGTTATTCAACATAGAACCATGGTTTTGGGAATCATCATTCCCATCCTCAGCTGTTGTCACTACTGTGGATTCTTCATTATGCTGGTCATTTTCTAAACTGCCATTTATTTTAACGTATATCTTTTCCCAAACTGTTAATTCCAAAAGTTTATCTAACCGGCATAATGAAGAATCGACAGTCTTAACAACAGCTGAGGATGGGAATGATGATTCCCGATACTGTGGTTCTGTGTTGAATAACACAGATATATGAGATAAGAAGAATTCACAATTCATTTGATTTTTATGCAGAATATTCTTTCCAGATATGCCAGAAGTCAAGAGTCTCAGGGATAGTTTAGAGTTTTAGAGCTATTGCAATCGATCTTGCAAAAAAAAGGTATACCTGCAGCACTTCCAGCAGTTATACAATCCTATGTACGCCTGTAGTCTTAGGGAACAGACTTTGGACCACTTGAACTATGAATGTGGAATAGATCTTACAAACCCTTGCAATGGTAAGTGGAGGAATGTGGCCAACCATACATATTGACCTCATTATGAAATATTTAAATTCTTTCATTAACAATGTATTAGAATAAAGAATAAAGCAATTATAGCATAGGGATCCCAGATATTCTTGTGTAACAAGATCAGATAACTTCTCCAGATTAGTTCTCCTATCAGACTCAAAAATAGCTCTTCAACTAATCTGTCACTCAAATACATATGACTCCAAACAATGGTTATGACATGATACATCAACTTCATCATTACAGAAAAGAAGTCATCTTACAGTAGATTCCATCACATTGTGAGATCCTGGTCAATGAAACAGCTGATCTACTTGCAAAGAAAAGTTTCCTGATAACACAATCACCAACACCCAAATCTATATCTTATATTTCAGATTTAAAAGGCACATAAAATCAAAAACCAAGGACATTAACAACAGACTTCAATCATCCACAAAAGACAAAAAATGGAAATGCCTTGTTCACAACACCAACTCCATACCAGAACTTCCACTTGCGCAATTCAGATTAACTACACATCACGACTACCTTGCTAAACACTTGCACAAGATTAACTTTATTGTCTACACAATATTCTATGTAACCATCCAGAGGAAGGAATGGATGACGAACATCTCAACAACTTTTAGGTAGAATTTTTTTTTTATCACCCACCTCATATTGTTCTTATTTGACTAAAAACTAGTTTCAGAACATAGTTTCTGTTCCATCCTCAGTATCGTCATGACCGTTATTCTGTCGTCTTGAAGAGCCGTCCTTCGCTCCTTCCATTGGCAGACTGAAAAAACCTCGAAACCAGGTCATTATCCCCGGGAATTTCAAAGTTCATCAATTTCTTCTTTTTGCTCTTTTGAATGTAGATATTTTCCCAAACAGTAAGTTCTTTTGGTTTTTCTATTTGTTTTAATAATTTAGCTTCTTTCTCGATAAGATGTTTTTCAGACCATGCATGGGCAGCCACTGCAGATTTTTCTACTTCCCCTTTCTTGACATTCCTGAGATGTTCTTTCATTCTTGTTTTCAAATTTATCTTAGTTTTTCCTATGTAGAATTTCTCACATTCTTCACATTTAATCTGATAAATCCCTGATATGTTTTCTTCTTTTATTTTCTCATTTTTATTAGGTCTAATCAATCTACTGATGCTTGTAGTCATTTTTGGGTGCTAACCTTATGTTGAAATCTTTAAAAATGTTTTGAAACTTGTGGTGTTTTAATGGATGAAAAGATCTAAATTCAAAGAGCAAAAAAGAAGAAATTGATGAACTTTGAAATTCCCGGGGAGAATGACCTGGTTTCGAGGTTGTTTCAGTCTGCCAATGGAAGGAGCGAAGGACGGTTCTTCGAGATGACAGAACAACAGTCGTGATGATACTGAGGATGGAACAGAAACTATGTTCCTAAACTAGTTTATAGTCAAATAAGAAGAACAATATGAGGTGAGTGATAAAAAAATTCTACCTAAATGAATATACCTCATAGTATGAATTCCTAAAATAAGTAATCTCAACAACTATACAGCCGTCAAATAGAATACTTCCAAAAGTCCAAAGTACTGGAGAGCAAGACTGCTAATGACTTCAGTGTTATATGCAGCACATTTGACACCAACCAACCATTATCTGATTTATAACCTACTTCTTTCCCATGCTTTTTACTGTTCATGTTAAATGTGGAGTGATACACTTTGTTTACATCTACTCTATTTTTTAGTTGAAATAAGTATAGGAAGAACAGAGTAATATACTATGGCAGAGAGATGGAAGAGGTTACAATAAGATGACACTTTTAAAAGAGAAAAAATTCTGCCTACCCATAAACCTGAGCTTTATGCACTGGTAATCTTTCCAATTAAGCTATCCAGGGAAGTTCTAGACCTGACATAAATTTCCCTCTCTTATAATCCCACATTTCAGTAGCAGTGGAATTTCATTCACAAAGCAGTACTGGGATGCAGAATTATAAGAGAAAAAACATTTTTGTCAGGACAGGAACTTGCCTGGGTGGTTCTAGTGAAAAGAGCTCTAGTGCAAAAAGCTGGAGGTCTTGGATTCAAGTCTTAGTTCAGGCAGAAATTGTTCTTAATAAAATAAATTTGGGAATTTTTACATTATGAGGTTTTCTTAATAAGGATCAAATGAATTGTGAATTCTTCTTATCTCATATATCTATGTTTTTTTAACACACAACTGCAGTATCAGGAAACATATCATTCCTATCTTCAGCTGTTTTCACGACTGTCTATTTTTCATTATGCCAGTAATTTTCTAAACTGCTATCTGCTGTACTTTTGAAGAACTTTGTAATCAAATTTGGTTTCTCTGGAAACTCGAAGTTCATGGTTCTAGTATGGTTTTTTTGAATGTATATCTTTTCCCAAACTGTTAATTCCAAAGGTTTAGCTAGATGTTTCAAAAGTTTTGCTTCTTTTTCAATTCTATGATTCTTTAATAAACTATGTGCTGATTTTTCAATTTCACCATTTTCTAGAGTTAGTTAAAGTGTTCCTTTTTGTGAATGTCCAAATTCCTTTTTGTTCTTCCTATATATAAAACTTGGATAGAAGGAGTACAAGCAGCTATGAATATCAGAGGAATGGAAGAAGATCAATGGATGGACAGAGAGGAATGGCATTTGTTTCTGGAAGATGGTGGCAGCTGCCATGATACTGGATGATGATACTTTATTACAACATAATTCCAAGAAAGATGAAAAATTCGAGAAATTTACTTACCATCCAGAAGTTCATAATAAATTTCAAAATATTTAAAAAAAATGTAATATAACATTGGCTCCGATTAACAAATTCAGCCTGGGTAATCTCCTGTTAACTAATAAATAAGTTAACACCTCAGACAATAAAAAATCTGGAATTTATCAAATTAATTGCAAAGATTGTAATAAAGTATATATAGGAAAAACAAAAAGGAATTTAGACACTCGTAAAAAAGGAATTTAGACACTCACAAAAAAGGAACACTTTAGAAACATAAAAAATGGTGAAATTAAAAAATCAGCAATAGCAGCACATAGTTTATTATAGAGAATCATAGAATTGAAAAAGAAGCAAAACTTTTGAAACATCTATCTAAACATTTGGAATTAACAGTTTGGGAAAAGATATATATTCAAACTAGAACCATGAACTTCGAGTTTCCAGACTAACCAAATTTGATTACAAAGTTCTTATAAAGTACACCACATGGCAGTTTAGAAAATTACCAGCATAATGAAAAATTGAGTCGTGAAAACAGCTGAAGATGGGAATGATATGTTTCCCGATACTGCAGTTCTGTGTTAAAAAAACATAGATGTGTGAGGTAAGAAGAATTCTCAATTCATTTGATTCTTATTAAGAAATTTTTCTCTTTAAATATTTATTCAGATGATTTGCCTAAGTGTATTAATTTGTTAATTACTATCATAAGATGATAGTTACCTGTCTAAAGTATCTGCTTGTTGAATGAACTGTTCTCTGAGCTTATAAATGTGAGCCAGCATCATGAGAGCCACAATGTCATCTTCCAGAGAAAGAAGTCCATGATTCTGAGGTATGTAGCAGCTGACAGCTTGTCTGCACAGTTTCTCTGCCTCTTGCTCTCTGTTACATTCGAGAAATACTGCTGCAGCATCATGAAGAGCACTAGCATGGGGTAACACATCTTGTAGTGCTAACATTTCAACATACACATCACAGGCTCCACTCACATTCTGTAAAACACAATTTTCAGTCATTAACCAGTCAGGATTTCATGTTGTGTAAACAAGTCATGCAATTATATTTGAAAAGAAAAATATACGCCTAGACTGGGGTTTGAAGCCAGGACCTTTGACTCTCTATGTCAATGCTCTTCCAAGTGAGCTACCTAGGCCTCCAATCTAAATGCGTATTTTTCTCTTATACATAGTTAATTCCCTAACCCCAAATGCTACGAGCCATTGCTACGATTTTTGCAAATGGCGGCTTCTTTATTAAGAAGACTTTTTATTGGGAATTTAAACATTACTTATAAAGCCAGTAGTGCTTCTTTCAATGTTAATACAACTGCTCTACCAACTCAGCTACCAGAGGATATAATATTAATTTCTTACAATGATGGACTAAAAAGTCGATACATACACAACCTATTATACTGGTCTTTATTTTTTTGATGTCCTGATGATCCTGGCCAGGACCTTAGAAAACAATTATGAAATTATTGTATTGTCATTGGTCCTTTACAAGCATACAAAGTTTCAAGTCGATCCAATGTTTTTAAGTGGGTGAAAATCGTGTTGAAAGATTCCATTGGATAGACAGACAGATACAGGTCAAGTTAATATAAAGCATGTAAAAACATCAAAGTCATGCAATAATTACAGCACTGGACATGTGTCATGATGAATCCCAACGCTATGGTCTCAGTTATCTATGGTTATGTTCCTTGTCTCTGGACCTGAGAGTTCAAACCTAACCAGTGTTGATGGGTATTTTTAAAATGGAAAAATCCAAAGGACAAGTCCTCCAGGAGGGACTTTGTTCCCAAGTTTGAAGATTTTTCAGCTTATAAATGTACCTTAATTCTAAATTAGAACCTCTGAGTAAAATTATTCAACCTTTCCCATCTAAGTACTACCTCAGTTATCAAATTTTTAAATGTAATATTATTTAATTTTAAATTTTTTAATTTTGGTGTAGATATGTTGGTAATATAATTGCTATTGTGAATCTCAAACATGTAGATGATGCTTTAAAATGGTTGAACATTCAGAGTCAAACTATAAAGTTTACAATGGAAACTGAAATCAACAAATACTATTTTTAGTTTTTGATGTTATAATTTAAATTAAAACTTTTTAGAATTGAACATAGTTTATTCTGATGAAAAGAGAACTGTATAAGTGGAAAGAATTGTTGACGTTCGTATCAGGGTTCAAATGGTAGCTGCTCATATTTGGTCAGAAAAACACAAAATAGATTATTATTAAAAACACAAAATAAATAATTATTAAAAGTTAGAAAACACAAAGAGAAAATGCATGCTATTTTGCATTATAGAGACTCTTGACATCCCAACTCCTTTCAAAAAACGTTAAACTGAAAATATATAAAACTGTTATTCTACCAGTTAATAATATATGGATGCGAAACATGGACTCTTACTTTAAGGGATGAAAGGAGATTACAAGTATTTAAGAATAAAGTTCTTATGAAAATATTTGGACCAAAGAGAGATGAACAGACAGGTGAATGGAGAACACTACCCAACAGTGAACTACATGGTCATTATAAGAAGCCAGATATAATGAGAACAGTTAAGTCTCATAGACTTCGATGGGCAGGACATGTGGCACGAATGGAGAATGAAAGGGGAGCATGGAAGCTTCTTGTAGGAAAACCAGAGGGAAAGCGCTCAGTTGGTAGACCAAGAATGAGATGGGAGAATAACATTAATTACGATTTGTGGAAAGTAGATTATACAGGGAATGATTGGAAAAAATTTGCTCAGGATAGGGTTGTATGGAGAGCTTATGTCCGTATGGTCATGAGCCTATGGGTTCGATAGTGCCAGTAAGTTAGTTAGTTAGAAAACACAAATGAACTCACCATATGGGAAAAAATCTGCATACAGAAGAACAAGGAGAAAATTTTGAAATTCCCAGGGAAAGGAACCTAATTAGCAAGATCAGTTGACCACAGAAAGAGGGAGCAGGAGTCAAGATCCAGGGCCAACAACTTGAGAAAAACCAGTCTGTACCAGCTGAATATGGGGCTAATATGCCTTGAAACATATGTCCAACAGAAACAACCACATGAGGTAAGAATATACAGACCAAACTTAATGATTAATTATTATGTATAACCTCATAATATTACTTCCTATTGTACTAAAAAAATCTGTTAGTTTCTTTAAAATATTGAGCACTTGGCAATGAAGTCCCAAAATGAAAGAAACTAAGAAATTTCCACCTTCTGGATATGGTTAATCGTGCAGCTTTACCAATAAATACATTCATCCATATTATTATTACTGCTAGAGATGTGCAACAAAATTATAAAATATATGTACCTGTAAAGGTACCATCATGTTGTTGTTTTCAAATGCTGGGCCTTGGCAATGAAGCCATTAGCGTTCTTACTCTCCAATATTTCTCTATGGTGGATACAACAGGTAATACTTCACAGGTTTGTAGATGTTCTTTGTTCATTTCTTCGTCCATCATAGTATGTAACGATGGGACAGCAAAATATAAGTGTCCAGACAATAACATGCAAGAAAATATAACAAATGACACTCTGGCGCCTAACCCAACACCAGAAAACCCTTTTGAAAAATGGCTCATCAAAGGAACCACAGTATTAGAATTAAAATGAAAATAAGTATTTTAGGCAATGGAATATCTTTATAATTTTAGGAAATTATAGTCATTATAACAATTAAACAAGGAAATTAAATAAAAATGATTTATTTTATAGAAAATATTGGTTTTCAAATATAAGCTAAATTCACATTTCAAAGTACTTGTGGAATTACCAGGATGTAGAAAATATAAAGTACAGAAATATTCCAGAAAGTTACAAAAACATTCCAAGATACTGTTAATTGCACTATGGAAGCATATAGAAGAAATAACTCCACATTAGGATGTTGCCTTAGGCAATCAACTTGTACAAATAGCCACATTTAGACTATATGAAGGTCAAAAGTATTGTTAGTTGTATTATAGTTGGCTGAACTCAGAGCTAATAAAGTATTTTTTGGATGCTGTTATGTGTAATTGTAAGGACATAGGTCCCTTTAGGTGCCATGAGCTGATTAGATCGGCTCTGATGCTTCTGTCCAATACCTGCCAGATAGTATACTTGAACTACTTGCACAGCCGATCACATCGGTGGATGCGATTAAAATTCTGACACAAGAGATATTAACAGTGACATGCAGAGGGTTAAACTAGCTATATTCTGGAAAATCACCATTTTTGGTCGAAGACTGCAACAGCCTTAGACCTACACAGGACATGCATATTCAACTCAATTTATGTGAGTGAAGTTTTGTAATTTCATAAGACTCGGGTAGAAATAGATTTTACTATAGTAGAATACAGAACTTAGAATTTATTGTAGACGTAGGTCAATTAAGTATGAGTTTGAAGTAATAATATAAAACTTGTCTTCAGTATTTGATAAAAACTGAGGTCTCTCGTATCCGCTAAAATTCTAGTATTAACTTGTTTGCTTTCAAATTGGCGCTGTTTCAACAATAACTATTGTGCTTCCATAGAGATAGCATTAGTTAATTTAAGTATAATTATAATTGGGTGTTTAAGGTTAAAATAGTTTATATATTCATTGATTTTAAATTTTATATAGTTGATTTATGTACCAATAAAGTAGTGTTTAAGTTTTAGTTGTTTTTTTTGTCACTTATGTCTTGGTTGGCACCCATCAGATCTGTCTGCAAATATTTTAACCTAGCTAACGGGACACTGTGCAGACATTCCAACAGCTGATATTTACCGGTTAGAGTCTCTGAACTTGAAAGCTTCTGCATTCCTGACTCATATTGTAATCTATAACCCGCTCAGGCCTTTAAAATAATTGAATAATTAATCTATTTACCCTTTATTAAATAATAGGTATATCTGATTCCCAACTGAATATAGTTTACAGACGATATCATAACCTAATAGAAATCACTAACACAGTAATTAATAAATTAATGAGTCATTTTAACATCTTACCTCATATTTCATGTTTTATCAAACAAATCAACACCAGATGGCAACGTTAGAGAGGGAGATTCCAACGAATATCCGGTAGTCATAATGGCGGTTGAAAATGAATGACAAGATCATTTGAAAACTATAGTTACCGTGTTTGATAAAACATGAAATATGAGGTAAGATGTTAAATGACTCATTAATTTATTAATTAAGAACCTCATAATGTGATTCCCAATTTTAACTTTGAACACAGTAATTAACCTAGAGCATCCGATTATAGCATAGTATCTTACAGATATTAAATTTTATAAATTTATATTTAAAATTTTACATGCATTTAATATCATAGATTTAGAAGAAACATTTTAAATCTGAATGAAGGATGCACAGAGAAGAAGATGAAGTTGGTAACAACTTTATTAACATTTCAAAATGGGCAAGTAGAAGATTCAGTTATACCAAAACTATATAGATGCAATTTAAATTTTGCTAATGCAGATTTTTTAGAAGTTCTGGTACTAAATCTAGTAGGCAAAAAAAAAAATGTTATTTTATTTTAGGACGTAATATTTTGAGGTTCTTTTTATAAAGTTTTTTTGAGTCTATATATATCTTACCTCAATTTAATGTCGATTTGTTCTCGAACATGTTTCGATATATTCTATATCATTGTCAGCTATAATATCAGTCTATTATTGCTGACGATGATATAGAAGAATATATTGAAACATGTTCGAGAACAATTCAACATTAAACTGAGGTAAGACATATATATAGACTCAAAAAAACTTGATAAAAAATGTCTTCCAATAAATAAGTTTGGTCTGTATTTTCTTACCTCATAAATTGTTGTTTGTTTTAGACCCATTGCAAAACTTAGTTTCATCAGTTGATACAAATTGATTTTTAAGTTGTTGGCCCTGGATCTCTTATTACAACAAACGTCTTACAATAAACAATTTTAGCAGGAATTAATAGACTCTAAATACTAAAATATAATTAATATGATTAATAGTAATAACTGAAAAGCGCACAAATGTGCATATGAGTCTATTACCAACATAGGAACCCCAAACGAATGGTACCTACCCCTCTAATGTATAATGAATAGCATGTGCATTTAGAGTGGGGTAGATAACTTTATGGGAGGAGTCATCGCCCTTATAAGGTGAGGATGCGTGTGAAAACTTTCTCACACTTATATGTCCTACGGTAAGGAAGTTCTTCAGAAACCGTCCGTGATCTTTAGTAAACTTTAAAATCTTAAGTATTTTAAAATCCAAGAAAATTAGTAACTCGGAATTTTAAGTGATATTAAATACACGTGGACTTAAATAAACTCATCAACTCCACTCTGAATATTAGTGAGATATAAAATGATTGTAATTTTCTGTAAATTAATAGTGCAAAATTAACCAATATTTCCTATCTACATAACTTAATTAACCAATAAACTGAAGTAATAAGTTTAAATTTATTTATAATTACATAAATAATATAAACATTCTTGAGTTATCATTTTCTACCCTGAGTGAACCGGCATCACAATTTATGAAGTAAAATGAATATAGACCAAACTTATTTATTAAGAGAATCTCTAATGTCTTCCAATGTTTCCCCACTACTGTAAAAATCATATTTACACCAGATGCTACCAATGTTGATCCCAGTAAATATAAAGCCTTGGATAAACTGATTGTTGGCTGGGAATGTACAATGTTCAATATCCTTGATTTCATGCAGAATGAAGAATATGAATTCTTGTCATTATCTTGAAGAACCTGTAACAAATTAAAAATTACAAATATGGTCAAGCATTTTATAAACATAATTATGCAAATTAACATTATGGCATAATTTACAATATATTTCAGTGAGTCAGATAACTTTTTACGGTGTTTTACAAGTTGAGATGTAAAAGTTTTCATACTCATTTATATAAATGGTAAAACATATCTCATTCAAACATTTTTAATTCATATTTTTCACTTGTCTCCTTGAAAAAACATGTGTAAAAAAATAACTAGCTCAATGTCACTATCGAACCCTCATGGTCGTGCAGACATAAGCTCTCCATAATGTCCCAATTCTGTTTTCCAATCATCCCATGAATAATCTACTTCCCTCAAATCATGGAAGTTGACAACACTTTAAAAAACACTAAGAAATTGCCAACAAAAAAATAAAAATTCCAGTTGAAGGTTTCAAAACCAAAAAATCCAAAGATCCACAAAGAATGAAATAGAATGGGGCAAATTATCAAAAACATAGGGTCGCCCACATATCATATAACTAATTTTAACCAGATTATGCATAGGCCAAAATGTTTTTTACATACAAACAAAATCATGGTTTCATGAAACTTTTAACGGGTTTTAATATTATCAGGCTTTCAAATTAATTTTATTAAAATTCTGGACTTTTGATGGGAAACTCCTTGTCCCCTATTTAGCTAATCTGTGGGGAGTTTTAACATAGGATAATAAAGGGAGATCCCTTGATTTTCAAATTCTGGTGTAGATATGTTGATGATATTAAATATAAGTAGGTAGGAAATAACACTATGATGTTTATTTTAATTAAATTTTAGTTGTTTTTGACTCACCTCATATTTCTTGATTTTTATGTAGACCTAGGTTTTATCACTGAATTCATTACATTTTCGATGCATCACAACAGCCGTCTTTCAGTTGTCCCTCCTGTAAATTGATTTCTGCGCTCTCTGTTGGCTGACTGATGAACTTCCAAATCAATCCCCTCTCATTTTCAACGGGAATTTCAAAATTCATAGTTTTCTTTTTATTCTTGCATATGCAAATTTTCTCCCAAATTGTGATTTCCTTAGATTTTTCTAACTGTTTAAGTAATTTTGCTTTGGTTTCAATACTGTGTTTTTCTGACCAAGCATATGCGGCTATTGCAGATTTTTCTATTTCTCCATTTTTAACATTTCTGATGTATTCTTTTAATTTTGTATTTAAATTCCTTTTTGTTTTCCCTATGTATATCTTTTCACAATCTTTACAATCAATTTGATAAATCCCTGATTTGTTGCCATCTTCAATCTTTTCGTTTTTGTTGGTTTTGATTAATTTATTCAGACTGTAATCATTTTTCGGTGCTAATTTAATGTTAAATTAGTTGAAAATTTTTTAAAACTTGTTAAATACTAAAGGGTGGTATATAAATTTCTTGAATTTTTTACCAAGAAGAGTACTTTCATTTAGTTGAATGCAGGCTTTCACGGCCGGTAATCATAATGTTGAGTGATTCCGAGTTCTGTGGCCGTGGTCCATAGTTGGTGTTGATACCAGATGTTTCGCTCTCAACTGCGGAGGGCATCTTCAGTGGCGAGTGCTTCTAAGCGTGTTTCCTGGTCGGAAGATCTACTTAGAGTGAACGCTGCGGTCGTTGTATTGATACTAGTGGTGGGAGCCCACCACTAGTATCAATACAACCCACCACTAGTATCAATACAACGACCGCAGCGTTCACTCTAAGTAGATCTTCCGACCAGGAAACACGCCTAGAAGCACTCGCCACTGAAGATGCCCTCCGCAGTTGAGAGCGAAACGTCTGGTATCAACACCAACTATGGACCACGGCCACAGAACCCGGAATCACTCAACATTAGTACTTTCATTTATCACTTTTTGTTTCTTGAATTTATTCATTTTCTTGTGAATCATCTTTTCTTGAAAATCCATTATCTTTTGTTATTTTTACAATGTGTTTTTCTCTTTCTTGAAATTTTCTTTGCTCATGGGAACATTCACAAGTCTGTGTGTTAAACTATTAAATACTGCCTGTTTATGCGCATATGGTTAAATCCTGTTGCTTTAATATAATTATCAATGTGAGTTTCTTTTCTGTCAATTCCAAATTCTATTTTCCTTTTTTCTTCATTCCTGATCAATTTCAGGTCGAAAAATGGTATTTCTTGGTTATTTTCCACTTCCATGGTAAATTTAATTCTTTTATTATGAATATTTAAAAGTTTAATGGCATCTTCTAATTTTTTTTGTTTTACTATTGCTATGATATTGTTCACATATCTAATCCATCATCATCATCATCCTGCCAGGTATTAGTCCTAGAAGAACTGTTACGGCCTGAGAAAGCGGTTTTCGTGCCATCTTTTCATAGGTCGACCAAGTGACCATTTCCCATTTGGACAGTAGTTCATTATTGCCTTGGGGATCCTGGATCTAGCCATTCTTGAGACATGTTCCTTCCAGTTTACCTGATATCTGGAGATGTAGTCCAGTATTGGTGACACATTAAGTTCTTGAAGGATTTCTACATTTTTCTTTCGATCCCATTTGGTGTTCGGCGTATAAATTTCATCTCACAAGCTGTTAGTCTGTTTTCATCTCTCGTCCTTATAGTCCACGCTTCACTCCCATAACATAGGACTGGTCAAGCCATTATTTGATAAAGACGAGTATGAGTTGATTTTTGCACTAATGAAGGTTTTAAAAATCTATTAATGATTCCCATTGATTTGTTGAATATCACAATTATCTCTGGTAAATCCAAATTTTCAACAAAAGAGAGTTTATATTCTAAATAAGTAAACTCATTAACTCTCTCTAAAATTTTATTATTTAAACAAATTTTGCTTGGTATTACGGATTTTCCACAAAAGGCCATTATTTTAGTTTTATTGGTAGATATTTCCATTGAATATTTCTGGGCTATCAAATTTAAATTATGTACTGATCATTGTAAATCATCTTCAGGTGTTGCTAGTAAAACAAGATCATCTGCAAACATTATTATATCTAATTATATTATTTTTGGTCTGGACATCTTACCTCAATATTAATGTTGATTTGTTCTTGGACATGTTTCAAAACAATTCTGTTTTATCGTCAGCTTTTCCCAGACTGGTTTTATTTATGTTGCATTATGTTGCACCACCTGGATGTCGATGTCAGCTCCATCCTGTGGTTGGCCAAAGAACCTCCAAACAAGGTCACCCTCCATCGGAATATCAAAATTCATAACTCTGTTTCTGTTCTTCTGAATATAATTTTTTTCCCAAATAGTCAGCTCTTTTGTATTTTCTAACTTCCTAAAATTAAATATTAATTATTATATCTAATTTTAAATTTCTATTGATAGTGATACTTCCATGTTTTGTTTCTCTAAAGCCTTTTACAATGGCATTCATATATATGTTAAAAAGTAGAGGGGAGAGGCCACAACCTTGTCTGACTCCTGAGTTTATTTCTTTCCACTGAGTTATTTTTTCTTTTATTTTTATTGCAATGAGAGTTGACTTATAAATGTTATAAATATTATATATGATCTGCTTTGGGATCTGATCTTTCATCAAAATTTCAAATAACAGACTTCTGTTCACTTTATCAAAGGCTTTTTTAAAGTCAATAAATGCCAAGTGTGTTTCTATATTAAATTCACAATGTTTCTCAATCAAAATTTGCATTGTGAAATATCCATCACAGCATGATCTACCCTTCCGGAAGCCATTTTGTTCTTCTCCAAGTATATCTTCATAATATTTATATAATTTATTCTTAATAATAGTGGTATAAATTATGTAACCAGAGTTTAATAAGCTGATCCCTCTGTAATTATCACAATTGGTCTTATCTCCTTTTTTAAATATTGGAATTACTAATGATTTTGACCAATCTTGAGGTGGATTTTCTCCTTGCCATATGATATTCAAGAAGTTTATTAAATATCTTTTGAGAAATAGTTGACTGGAATGTTTAAATAGATCAGTGGGTATTTCATCTTCACCAGGTGCTTTATTACTCTTTATATTTTTTAAAGCTATTTGAAGTTCTTCTAAGGAAATAAAGTATCTTTGTAAATTATCTGGCTCTTGTATCTGTAAAGAAGGACAGTTGTTGTTTGTCCATAAATTTTGATAATAATTAGTCCATTTATCATGAGGAATTATATTTAACATATCTACTCCAAAATTTAAAAATCCAAGGGTATGGCTTGGTTATGAGACATTCAAAGTTACACATAAACATATTCGCTAAAAATGGTGATAATGAATTTCCCATTACAAGTCCAGATCTTAGTCTATAATATTTTCCCCTGAAAGTGAAGAACATTTGATCTAAGAATAATCTGGTTAATTTCATATACTCTTTAATGCTTTCATCATCTATCTTGTTTTCTTTTAGCTATTTTTCCAAACTTTCTATAGTTTTGTCAGTTGGGATGATTGTGAACAATGATGTGACGTCAAATGAGACCAATGTTTCTGAAGGTTCAATTTCTATATTTTCTCATTTTTCTATTAACTGTTAAGAATTTTACACAGTTAAATTTTCAAATTTGTTCATTCCTTTGAATTTGTTGCTAAACTATTTTGATATATTGTATGCTGGTGAGTTGATATTGGTCTCATTTTCTTTCCATTTTTATGGATTTTAGGAAGACCATGAATGTTGGGGTTTCTGGGATTTGATATTTTTAATTTGAATTTCTCTTTTTCTGATAAAATTTTTTAAATTGATTTTAGACTGGATTCTACTTCTTTAATTGTTTTTGAAAGGAGATTTGTTTTTACTTCTTCATATTCTTCTCCCTTTCATAAATTCTCCATTCTATCATTATAATCTTCTGTATCCAAAATTACCAAATTATTCCCTTTATCTGATTTTGAAAAAAAATTTTGTTGTTAATGTTTCTGACTTTCTTCATGTTTGTTTTGCATTGGTTTTTCTATATTTGTATTTTTAATTTTTCCTATAACTTCCCCACATTCTTTTCTGATTATTGTTTGTATTTCAAATTTTTATATCTTCAATAGCAATTTCAACATCTGCTATGTAATCTTCTAAATTATTTGAATAACTGATACACATTTTCAAACCTTTGTCCAAGATAGATATTTCCCCTTTTGTGAAGTTCTCAGGAAACTTAGAAATGTAAAAAATGGGGAATTGGAAAACTCAGCAGTAGCTGCTCACACTTGGTCAGAAAAACATCAAATTAAAAGAAAGGCTAGTTTAATAAAACAAATAGAAAACCTAAGGAGCTCACTATTTGGGGAAAAAATCCACATTCAAAAAAACTAAAAAAGAAAAAATTAATTAATTTTGAAATTCCCGGGGAAGTTGAATAGATTGGGAGATTCACTGGGCCACCAACAAATGAAGTAAGAAACAGTGCTCCTGGACAACAGAACATTGATTGTATAACTACTGAATATGTAACCACTAAGGTTACGAAACCGATCTAAAAGACAGGACATCAGGTAAGGTGGAAAGAATTTTATTTTAAATTAAACCTCATAGTGATATTTCCTAAAACAGTTCAATAACTACCTCATATTGTCTCTTCCTATTGATTATGTATAAGGATCCATTAACAGCCATGAAGGCCCATGGGGATCTGGATCCAAGGATCAATGATTCTTACTGGCAGCAAGAAGAGGAGGTACAGTTGCTAATAATATATTTCGTCTGACTTCATTTCCCTAGGAAAGTTCCAAATATTCATTTTATGGGAGACGGAGTTGGTCCCGAAGTGGTTTCGAGATGAATTAGAGAAAAAAAATCTCCACCCTCCTCTGCAGGGGTCAACCCAGGCTATCAAGCCATTAAATGTCTTGCTGGCTGATCACTTGACCCACTGATTATGTATGATGTGGAGTTATCATTCTCCAACCTGGAGGACTAGGATATATTTTGTTGTTGTCTGAATTATCATCTTTGACTAGTAAGGGAAGCCAAATTACAACTGGTATCTTAGGATCATTTAAACATCATCCCTGTGGTCTCGAGGTAGCATGCTGCCTTGTCATGCAGCAGGCTCGGGTTCAATTCCCGGTCGGGACAGGCTCCTGGGTGAGGTTTTTTTCAGGGTTTTTCCTCACCTGTGAGACAAATGTCAGGAAGTTTAGAGTCCAACGTCCCCAAAAATCATCTGGCCATCATCCTTATCATTATCATCATAATCATCCTCCTTCACCGGTGTGGAAAGAAACGGGAAGCTACCACGTCTATAATTCCCTAGTAAAGCTGCAAACCATAGCATGAAATGCTATGACTGCAGTGAAAGACCTGCCCTCGGGCAGAATTACTATGGATAGAATATCAAAATAAAATTCCTGAATATGCAATAATTACCTGGACAAGATGACGTAAAGTACCTGGACAAGATGACGTAAAGTATCAAGATGAGCTGCTTGTAGAGAGGAAGCGAGTGATCCTGGTGGACATGCTTTGTATAGCAACTCATACTCCTTTGCAATGTGGTAGAGTGTCACATCTACCAATTCTCTACAGTCTTGATGCAATGCTTCAAACAGTTCTATTAAGGCATCATTACGCCTCCCTGCTTTAGACAGAACACAAGCTGAGAGAAGATGACTCTTCACTATCATCTGAGAACTCTCAACAGTGTTTTTCATTGAAAGTAGGAACAGCACAGCTGCTTCCAAATCACAGCTCAAGTAACAAGCTAGCACTGTAACAAAAATACCAATCAATTTTGGCAGCTGAGACTTGTATTCTGGGGCCAACCAATCTGACTGGGATTTCCTCAATCAACAAAGCAAATTGTGACTTGGAATTCTAGTAATCATTCTTCATTAATATTTTGCATACTATTTATTTTAAACATTTTAGGCTTTCTATATTATTATTATTATTATTATTATTCCTTGTGAAATTTTGAAGTACCAACAAAATGGTAAAACATCATTGAGATGTCCAAGAGATGATTTGAGAATTTTTTGTGGCCATAACATATATTTCAGGACTACAACGCGAAAGTAAGATGATTATTTTCATTTTAATATTGTTGTACTTTTCTTATCAGTTCTATATTGTGTATTGTTGGTAGGCAGATGAACCTCATAATTAAAGTTTTGTCTCTTTTCCCCTGGGAACTTAAAAAATCATATACCAGAATATACAAGATTTCCGACGGTCAACGCAACAGTTTGTTTCTGGCTGAGAATTATGGAGATTTGCACCGAAACATGTTTAAGGTGAGAAAATAAAAATATGAAGTGAGGTGTAAATTACCAATTCAAACTCTCGATAAATCATCTCAAAGTGTTATTCCCTCTCAATTTGAGAATTTTATTTTTGTTTTATTAGATGGTAATAAATCTTATTTAATATTTGAAGGAAGTAACACAATGAGGTTTCTTTTAATTATTATGAGTAGAGTCCGGATGTTAGGCAATTAAAAAAAAGCAGGCAAAAAAGGCACTAAAAATCATTAATATATCGCATTAAAAAATTCAAAATAGGCTCTTACAAAAAATGCACTACAACATAACTTTTTATAGTCTTATGTTAAGAATATAAACATATGCTATCAATAGCATGCCAAGATATCAGAGACGCTTTTGGAATTTGTTTTGCCTTTTTACAAAGAGCAGAATTCTCTTTGTCACTCAGCAATGTTTGTATTGAAAAGAAGCAAAGAATTTTTCTCCGAGCTGGAGCATAATACAATGGGATATAGCTTAGGGCTATTTCGTTTAATGGGAATGCATGAGGTGGAAAAATACAATATTTACCTAATGGGAGTGCATTGAGGGGGAAACCATCTACCTGCTAGGTTATTTGGTTATTGCCACTCTTCTTCTTCTTCTTCCTCCTTCCAAGTATTAGGCCAAGGCCTGTTACGATCCTATAGAAAATTTTCCCTCCAGCGTTTCATAGGACGGCCCAGTGATCTTCGTCCTCTTGGTATATAATTATAAACAGCTTTGGGGATCCGATTTGAACTCATTCTTTCAAGATGGTGTTTCCAATTTAGTTGGTACTGTTTAATATATTCCAAAATTGGCGTAGTCTTCAATTCTTTTAAGATATCGGTGTTCCTTTTCCGATCCCATCTGGTGTAACCCGCTGTTCTGCGCATGAATCTCATTTCACAAGCCGTTATTCTGCTTTCATGTTGTTTTCTTAGTGTCCATGCTTCACTACCATAGGTCAACACTGGTATAGCCAAAGTGTTATATAAACGTAATCTGGTTGTTTTTTTGTACAAGGGATGGTTTCATAACTTGATTAATATTCCTAAACTTTATTATAACTAGTAATTTTTTCAGGGATATCCTTTTCATCTCAGATAGAGAGATAATATCCAAGATATTTAAATTTATTATATCTCTGTAAAATGTTATTGTGGAGACAGATTTTACTTTGTATGGGGTCCTTCCCATGAAATGCCATAATTTTAGTTTTGTTAATTGATATTTCCATATTAAATTTGGCACCTATTTTCTGTAAATTATAAATATTGATCGTTGCAAATCATTTTCGGAAAGTGGCCAGAAGAGCTAAATCGTCTGCAAAAAGAATAGCATCGAGTTGAGGTTCCTATTGATGGGTATATAACCTCTTGTGTTTTCCTCCATTCATTTATTAATTTATTCATGTATATAATGAAAAGCACCGGTGAAAGTCCACATCCCTGTCTTACTCCAGTGTTGATCTTTTCCCAAGAAGATAATTTGCCATCTTGTTTAACAGAGATTTCATTATCTTTATAGATGTTGAAGATATTAGTAATATATTGTTGTGGAACATTATCATCAGCTAAAATTTGTAGTAATATATTTCTGTCTACTTTGTCAAAAGCCTTTATGAAGTCAACGAAGGCGATATGAGTTTCTATATTGAATTCCTTGTGCTTTTCTAATAGTAGTTTTAGAGTAAAGAATCCATCTGTACAAGATCTACCCTTTCTGAATCCATTCTGCTCTTCTCCAATTATATTTTCATAAATTTTCCTCAATTTATTCTTAACTATATTAGCATAAATTTTATATCCAGAGTTCAACAAGCTAATTCCACGATAGTTATCTTTGATTTGACGACTTCCTTTTTTGAAGATTGGTATTACAATGGATTTGTTCCAGCTTTGTGGTGGTTCTTGTCCTTCCCATATCATATTAAGGAGAATAAGAAATCTGTCTAAAAAATTTTTAGTTGAAAATTTAAATAATTCTTGATTAATGTGGTCTTCTCCGGGAGCTTTGTTACTTTTTAATGATTTAACAACATCAGTTAATTCATCTATAGAAATTTGTTCCAAAGCAGTCTTCTTAGAGATTGGTATTTGTAATAAATCATCCTTTTGTGTCCATAAATGATGAAAGTAGGTAAGCCAAGATTCTTTAGATATACAATTTAAATGTGCATTTTCTCTTGAATCATTATTTAAATTTTTTAAAACTTTATATATTTTTGGTTGAGTCTAGTGATATCATTTTCCAAAAATGAGACAAATTGTTCCCAGCTTTGTCTATGTTTTTTGCGAACTTCAATTTTAGCTATGGCTCTCTTCCTATGATACTCTACTTTATCTTCATCTTTTTTTGTAGACAGAAATTTTTTGTATGCTTCACGTTTATCATCAATTACTTTTTTTATGTTTTCATCCCATATCCGTAGTCCTTTTTTTCGATTCCATTTGGTTTTGATACCCAGGCTTACCCTAAAATATTCTAAGGGAATTTATAAAAAGAACACTTGAAAACTTCTATGAAATGATTTGTGCCATGAAGTTTTGAAATACTGAGTTAATTTCAATAAAAATTGTAAATAGGCATTTATAGGCATTATAAGCTGAAATAGGCATTTATAGGCAAAATGAACTTCATGGAAAACAACTCTAGTGTCATTGGTATGAACTTATACAATATCTATTATAAATAACTATAGGCATTTTCCCTAACATCCGGTCTCTAATTACGAGTTAAGAATTTAGACTCACCTCATATTTTCTCATTTTTCTTGCAGACCGGTTTCTTCATACCTTCGTGATATTGTCAATGCATCTTAACTGTTGATCTTGCAGTTGTCGATCCTGTAGGTTGATTTCTATTCCTTCTGTTGGCTGAGCAATGAACTTCCAAATCTTTTTTTTTCTCCAGGAATTTCAAAATTCATAGTTTTCTCCTTATTCCTGTGGATGTAAATTTTCTCTCAAATTGTGAGTTCCTTAGATTTTTCTAATTGTTTCAGTAATTTCAACTTAGTTTCTATTCTGTGTTTTTCTGACCATGCATGTATAGCTATTGCAGATTTTTCTGTTTCCCCATGTTTAACATTTCTAAAGTGTTCTTTCAATCTTGTGTTCAAGTTCCTTTTTGCTTTTCTTATGTATATATTTTTCCACAATCTTTACAATCAATTTGATAAATCCTTAATTTGTTGCCTTCATCGATCTTTTCATTTTTGTTGCTTTTAACCAACATTGCGAATCCTATTTCACCTTCTGGTATGCTAGGGTTTTAGTTACAATACAATTAATTATTTACAATCATTTAGGGTATGCTTAATTTCTAGTATTACATATCAATAATGGGGGCACGCCGTAGCGTAGTGGTTAAGGCACTGAGCTACAAGCCGGAGGGTCAAGGGTTCGAGTCCCGGTGGGGTCAGGATTTTTAAACTGACCCAAACCTTCTGGCGGCACTATGGTCCTGGGGTCGACTCAGCCTCTAACTGAAATGAGTACCAGACGCTTGTTCTGGGGTAAAGGCGGCCGTCACGCAGGGCTGACACCCTGGCTGACATCAAGTGCCGATTGTCAAGAAAAAGTGGGAGCCCTAACCTCCTACTACCCCAAGGGCCTCCTGAGGCCTGTAGTGGGATCACTTTACCTTTTACATATCAATAATAATGTAATCTAATATGAATGAATGAATTAATTAATTAACAATCAAAAAACTATCTCAAAGTCTCTTAAAAGTATAATAGATAAAGTAACACTGCTTCCTATAGCAGCATTTCTTATATAAAGTATTTGATGAAGGTAATTGAAATCTATTTTGGTAATAAAATCTGAAATAAATAATTCTGAAGTGATTAATCTCTTAGTTATTAGGAATGGCAAATCTGATAAAGTTTTTTGCACAATACTGCATTGTTTCTTTACTAGATAATTCTTCTTCTTCTTCCTTCCAAGTATTAGGCCAAGGCCTGTTACGATCCTATAGAAAATTTTCCCTCCAGCGTTTCATAGGACGGCCCAGTGATCTTCGTCCTCTTGGTATATAATTATAAATAGCTTTGGGGATCCGATTTGAACTCATTCTTTCAAGATGGTGTTTCCAATTTAGTTGGTACTGTTTAATATATTCCAAAATTGGCGTAGTCTTCAATTCTTTTAAGATATCGGTGTTCCTTTTCTGATCCCATCTGGTGTAACCCGCTGTTCTGCGCATGAATCTCATTTCACAAGCCGTTATTCTGCTTTCATGTTGTTTTCTTAGTGTCCATGCTTCACTACCATAGGTCAACACTGGTCTAGCACTGGTCTACTAGATAATTAATCACATTTTTTGACATCTTTTATTAGATTAACACTTTCCAAAACTGGAGAGTTTTATTTAAGAAAGAAAAATTAACGCTTGAACTGGGACTCAAATCCCAGATCTCTGACAATGTGTCAGTATGATATCAGTTACACCATTTGAGCTTCCAATACGAACGTCAAGAATTCTTTCCTCTAATATAATTCTCTTTCATCCGAGGCCGATAGCCATCGCTACCAACAATGCCATCTGACAACTTGTATTCAGAAGTAATTTTATTGAGAATTTATGCATTACTTTTGACCAGTAAAGCTTCATATTTTGATGTTTTTTATTTGAATTAAAACTTTCCAAACCTGGATAGAGTTTTATTTTTTTTAAAGACTCACAGAGGCTTACCCAGTCTTATCCTTAGTGATAATGGTACCAATTTTGTAAGAGCTAACATAGAATTTAACTAATTTTTGTTTGAAAACAGGACTGAAATCCACGAGTTTTCTGCCAATTTAAAGTTTGATTGGAAATGTATTCCACCTTCCAGCCCTCACTTTGGAGGAATATGGGAAGCTGGAATAAAATCAGCAAAAACACTGTTAAAGAAGACAATTGATAATTGTCCACTTAACTTTGAAGAGTTAAGCACTCTATTGTACCAAATTGAATCAATTTTGAATTCTCGATCTATTTGTTCCTTTGACAATGATCCTGATGGTCAAGTATATTTGACTTCCAGTCATTTTTTGACTGGACTCCTGCTCACATCTGTCGCTTCTCAAGATTTATCCAATAAACCTTTGTGCTATCTGGCAAAGTGGAATCAGGTGCAGCAGCTCTACCAGAATTTTTGGAAAAAAATGGTCAACAATGTATTCGCAATCTCTACAGCAGAGGCAAAAATGGGTCTCTCAGAGAAATGGACACCAGCTGCAGGTGATATTGTAATTTTGAAGGACAATCTTCTTCCCTCAATCTGGAAGTCAGGAGAGACAGTGAAAACCCACCCTAGTAGTGACAACATAATTTGTGTGGTAACAGTGCACCCAAACATGCTGACTGCTACCAAAAATTGCACCGTACCACTCGCGTGTTTGTGCTGGATCGTATCAATGTTGTTTATAATTACCTTGAATTGAAAACATAGAATGCTTAAATCAAAAATCAACATATCTTTGCCCGGACCCATGAAAGGCAAATATTAATTCACCTTTCCTTTATAAATTGTTAAGCATATAGTATTGTAAGCTACACAGATTACAATCGTGGAAGTTTTAAGGAAAGAGGAAATCAAATTCGCTTGAGAAAGCTTTCGAACTTTATACCAATATTTGACATAACTAGCTACTCAATCAATAAACAGACGTTAACTAAAAATAAATAGCTTATATTTACTAAGAGTCAAAAAGTCAGATATAACATACAAATAATAAAATATAATTTTCTTGACATTGAAAAATAAGTTAAGAAAGAAACAGTAACCTTATTGGTCATCAAAACAAAACTCTATAACAATAATGATAATAAATATACGTACACTCTTCCACTCACACCAGTCCCGCCAAGGGCTAGGGTACACGGTCTTTGTGGCCCTACCCTGGCCTAAGGGACTGAATAACTAAACAAGCTCCTTCAAGCTATATCGACTTGACTCGTTGAATCTTAAACAGATGATGACCCTGATGTTCATGAGCGCAGCTTGTTTGAGGATTTACCTAGCAGAGGGGAGGAGTGCGCAATAGCTCACGGCGCATAAAGGAAAGGGAGGGAGTATGTAGGAGAGAATTTGGCACTGTTCACTAAGATCACTGAAGAAATGAAGACGCGATGACGTAGTGGTTGCGCAGTATAACATAATCTACGTACCGAAAACTTGATTTCGGTACAACAGTAAGGGCTAAAAATGGACTATTATATTGGACTATAAACAAATTGTGTCTGTTACCCACACAAGTGAATTAAGAACGATAGTGAACTTGTTCAACTTAAGTTTGAAATTTGTGTCACAACAAAACTGAAAAAACAATACTGAATTAAGTTATGTAGGTTTATTTTAATTTATTTTGAGTTGTGTTTTGACTCACCTCATATTTCTTGACTCCTTTGCAGACTCGAGTTTCTTCACGGCATCTGTGACATTCTCAATGCGACATCACAGTTACAACTTGTAAGTTGTAACAGACTCGAGTTTCTTCACTGCATCTGTGACATTCTCAATGCAACACCATGGTTACAACTTGTAACTCGAGTCTGCGAAGGAGTCAAGAAATATGACGTGAGTCAAAATGCAGCTCAAAATAAATTAATAATTCTGAAATCAAGATTTCGAGAATCTATTGCAAATTCTTTGATATCTATTTGCTTGGAATGAAAAGACAACAAAATATAATTTCTTATTTAATTGTCTCTTGCTTTTGTTTGTGTGTTTTGTTCTTTTTCAGGCAAGGAACAACTTTATTGAAATTTGTGAAACAAACTTGTGAAGTTTTCATGATGTAATATATGATTTTCTTTTGTTTTTAATTAGGTGTATTTTGCACATTTGTGTATGTCTAATATTTTATTATTTTTAACTTGAATTTGTTTCATATTGAGATGCCTCAAAGAGGAAATATGTTGAGTTTTTCTTCTTCTTCTTCTTCTTTGACTTTCCCCCACTTATAGGTTTGCCGTCTTCAGTTTCCATTTATCTCTATCATTCCAATCTCCCTCTTCCAAATTCCTATCCTCCATTATTGTTCTGACATAGGTTTTCCATTTCCATCTTGGTCTGCCACGTTTATTTCTTCCAGGGGGTGACCATTGGTATATATTTTTTGGCCATCTTTCATTTTCCATTCTTTGTACATGGCCATACCATTTAAGCGTTTGATTTTCAATCCTCTTAACAACAGATGTGGTGACCTTCATTTCTCTCCAAAGGAATTCATTTCTTATTTTATCCTGTCTTGTTTTTTGGAGGCTTCTTCTAAAATAATCAAATTCAACTGTTCTAATTTTATTCTTTTGTAATTCCGTCAAAGACCAAGTTTTGCTTCCATATGACAAAATATTCTGTATTATGCTCTTATAAATTTTCATTTTAGTTTCCTTTGTAATATTTTTGTTCCAAATTACTCCATGTAATGTCTTAGTTGCATTTTTTGCCATTGCAATTTTAGTCTGTACATCTCTCTCACAGGTACCTAAACTTGTAATTATTGACCCAAGATATTTAAAAAATTCACATTTTTTTTATTTTCCCTGTTTCAAGTATGAGGTCATCCACATCCTTTCCCAAACACATATATTCTGTTTTCTGTAAATTTATATTCAGTCCCCACTTTTTATATTCTTCCATTAATTTATTTATCATATATTTCATATCATCTTCATCCCCTGCAAAAATTATTTGATCATCTGCAAACAACAATGAATGCAGTACTTTTCCTCCTATAGGAATACCCATTCAGAACATTTTTTATACCATAAGTTAAGAGCCTGGTCTAAATAAATGTTAAAAAGAATTGGTGACAAACTGCATCCCTGCTTAAGGCCTTTATTCACTGTGAATTCCTCTGTTAAATTATTCTGTATTTTTACTTTAGCTTTTGTATTACTATAGATCCTCCTAACAATATTAATCCATTTATCACAGATATTCATATTTCTCATTGCCATCCATAACAATTGTCGAGGTACACTATCATATGCCACCTCTAAATCAATAAAGGTCATATGTAGTTCTTTATTTTTTGCTAGGATTTTCTCTTGTAATTGTCTAATACAGAAAATATTATCAATACATGATCTTCCACTCCGGAATCCACATTGTTCTTCTCTTAAGTTATCTTTTATCTCCTTAAGTTTAAAATTTATAATTTTACTAAAAATCCTAGCTGTTGAAGGTATAACGCTTATACCTCTATAATTGGAACACAGTTTTTTATCACCTTTTTTAAAAATAGGAGTAATGTACGATAAATTCCAGTCTTCTGGGATATCGTCTCCAATTTCAATTTTATTAAAAATATTACTAAAATATCTCCTCCATGTTTTAGGAGTTCCGTCTGAATATTTCCTGGTCCTGGTGCTCTCCCATTTTTTGCCCCTTTCAAAGCTCTTTTTACTTCTTCTTCTGTTATCTCTGGAGTGTCAAATTTATATTCTACATCCGTATCTTGAAGTTGAAACTCATTTCTATTTTCTTGAAGTAAACCTTTATAATGTTGCATCCATTCTGATGGTCTTATCAACTGAATATTTATCTTCTTTCTTTCTGATTTCCTGATATTTTGTAATGTTTTCCAAGCTTCTTTGGATCTAGCACATCCAATCGAATGATCTATATTCGAGCATATATTATCCCAGTACTCATTTTTTGTTCTTCTCACTTCTGCCTTTGTTTTATGTTTCAAAGTGATATATTAATTTCAAGATGTTGTTGAGTGATCTGATAACCATGCTTTCTTTTTTTCTTCAACTAATTTTTTAATATCTTGATTAAACCATTCATTATTTCTTTTTACTTCTAGATTTTCTGTCCCAAGTGCTTCTAAAGCTGCTGAATGTATACTTTCCTTTAGTTGATCATACATTTCCACTGCAGATTTATTTAAATTTAAATTAAGTTTTTGTTTTAATCTTGATTGAAAAAGATTTTTTATACTCTCATCATAGAGTAAACTTACTTTATATCTTTGTTCATTCAAAGGGGTTGTATTTATTCCGTCTTCCATTACTTCAATATTTTGTTTTTTCCCACTTGTTAATATGAATTTTCCCAAAAGCATATAATGATCACTTCCGCAATCTGGTTTTCTATACACTCTAATAACATCTTTCACTATCATATCACATTTTTGTTTCACAATTGTATAATCAATTATTGATTTGAGACTTTTTGTTGGCTGTTCCCATGTGTATTTATGTATTTCCCGATGTTGGAAGAAATTATTCATTATCATATAGCCATGTTGTTTACATAAACTTATCAATCTATCTCCATTGTCATTTTCCACTTTTTCCCCAAATGGTGCAATCACTTCATCTTTCATTCTACTTCCTACTCGACTATTAAAATCTCCTGTTATTATTACTTCTCGATTTTTTTTTATTTCGTCCAAAATTTCTGACAGTTTGTCAAAAAATTAATTTTTCTCTATGGTTGTTGCATCCTCATTTATGTCATATACTCCTATTATTATAAGCTCTATCCCAAAAAGTTTGAGATTTAACTTAATAATTCTTTCATCAATTTCTTCCCAAGACACTATATTTTTTACCAACTTATTTTTTATCAAAATGGACCTCTTTTTGCTCTACTAGTTTTTGGTACTCCACTCCAGATATGTGTATAATTTCCTAATTTTTCCTGTCCTTTCCCTTTCTTTTTTTGTTTCTGAGAGCACAATAATATCTGCATTCATTGCTGTAATCTCATCTATTACTTCTTGTTCTTTAGTATTCAAGCCTTGAACATTCCATGTGCCAATAGCTAAGGTCCGTTTTCGTAGCTTAAGTCTGTCATATTTAAATCCATCCGGCTGACATATTTTACTGAAGTATGTAGCGATATACTTTTTTCCAGGGCCAGGTTGCCAGCCTGATGCCTAACCCCCAGACATGGAGGACCTGAGTTTTTTTTTTAGGGTTTGCTCCCTTAGCCGACAAGTCTCAGTTTTAAGGTGCTGAGAACTCACCTTTCGTCCCATCCTGTTAGCTACAGTCTATTACGACTGCAGTCAAGGAGCACGACGAGAACATAGGATTAGGACTTGCTGGCAGAGCTGCTAAAAAAGTCGCAGTGGCATTACTCAAGATTTATTAAGGTATACATAGTCGGCATCTGTACCCTTCTCGAGGCCGTACCAACCATTGTTGAGTTTTAAAATCAATTATTTTTATTTATTTTGTAATGATTTGTAATTGTAATATTTACTAAAATTGGTTTATATATATTTTTCTTTTTTTTTTTTTTGGTGGCCACATTTACATAATTATCAAATCATACTCTCTCCCCAGCAGGCATCGCACACATCTTACACATTTGAGAAGCATTCATCACATGAGACAGACATGTTGTGTTTCTCTGCTTAAAGGGAGCCATTTTGTTTGAAATGTGTAAAAGCATTTACATAGTGCGGGTGAAATTATAATTATTCACCTAAAAATTATTGTGTTCTAATTGAGAATCTAGCACGACATAAAATGGAAACCTGCCAGGAGGTTATAATAATACAGTCTGCGTAGCAGCATTATTAATTGTGCCAATTATCATCTTGGCCTAGACAGTATCCTTATTAATCGACGGATATGATTAATATATACCATTTTGGAAATAAATACTAAAACCCATTTATACATATCTGAATTTGATATAATGTAGTATTGGCCACACTTTTCTTCCACTTAAATGTTACATTATATGTCTTATCAGACTTGTTTATACTTCTTCTTCCTTCCAAGTATTAGGCCAAGGCCTGTTACGATCCTATAGAAAATTTTCCCTCCAGCGTTTCATAGGACGGCCCAGAGATCTTCGTCCTCCTGGTATATAATTATTAGAGCTAGGAATTTTAGGTGCTGCACTTTTTTTTTGTTACTATAATGTTCAAATTAGCTAGTATTGCAAAGAAAACATTAAATAAATGCCCCTAACGTGTTTTAGTTGCACCTTTATTCAATGCTAGCACCTTTTTGCACCTTTTCTTTAATGGAAGCACATTTTGCACCTTTTCAAACCTTTTTTGTCTCCTTTGTAACATTTTATTACCAAAATAATATATATATATATATATTACATTCATTCAAATACGATTTCAAGGGTTGGTAATGATATGTGGTATCAGTCGATATCACATTACATCCACTTCAGTGCAATCCCGTTAGGCTATTCCTTTTAAATTAGTTGGCGCCTCATTGGACCACAGTTATGCGAAAGCTATTGTTTAAGCAAGGAAGGCTGTTGAGTGCATGAATAAATGTTTCAGTTCAAAATAATATTTGACTAGTGCGGTCTGCTATTTTCCTGAGTTACCAGTATACAGTATGCCGAAACCAAAAGTGAACTCCTATAAACTACGTGATATTGTTAAAAAGTTTAGTGCAGATGGAATTCAGAGTGACGGATCTGTTATCAGGTGCATTCTTTTTGGTATTTCAATAACAATTGATGAAAAACATCAATGCATTCGTGTTATGCAGCATATAAGTAGTGTAAGTACTTACACAGACTCTTTAATATAAGACAACATGCGTGAATTTTGTGTCGTTAGTTACTTGTACGTGGTTTTGGTAATCTTTAATGATTATTTACATGGGAAATTTGCAACTTTTATTTTAAAAATTGCACCTTTTTTGCACATTTTTCTGCTAAATTAAAGCACCTTTTTTGCACCTTTTTCACCAAAATTTTGCACCTAAAATTCCTAGCTCTAATAATTATAAACAGCTTTGGGGATCCGATTTGAACTCATTCTTTCAAGATGGTGTTTCCAATTTAGATGGTAGTGTTTAATATATTCCAAAATTGGCGTAGTCTTCAATTCTTTTAAGATATCGGTGTTTTTTTCCGATCCCATCTGGTGTAACCCGCTGTTCTGTGCATGAATCTCATTTCACAAGCCATTATTCTGCTTTCATGTTGTCTTTTTAGTGTCCATGCTTCACTACCATAGGTCAACACTGGTCTAGCCAAAGTGTTATATAAACGTAATCTGGTGTTTTTTGTACAAGGGATGGTTTCATTTATATTTATTTATTGTTTATACTTAATAAACTATAGTAATTCTTAAGCCTATTCATCACAGTTCTCATTTCTTTCACCCTAAATAGTCCAATGTGACTGCACCCATAAATCCACAATCCTATAGATAAAGTTAATCATCTCATACTTTGAGCAAAACCTATATCCATCAAAGATATCCAACAGTGTCCTATGTCCACCCACAAATAGTGCCAAACGTTATCGTCCATCCACAATGTTCAGGTGAGGAATCAAAATATGAGTTAAAGTTCTTAGGAAAATTTTTGGACCAAAGAGAGATGAACAGACAGGTGAATGAAAAAGATTACACAACAGTGAACTATATGGTCTCTATACAAAGCCAGATATAATAAGAACAGTTAAGTCTAATAGACTGTGGTGGGCAGGACATGTGGCACGAATGGGGAATGAAAGACATACATGGAAGCTTCTTGCAGGAAAACCAGATAGAAAATGACTAGTTGGTAGACCAAGAATGAGGTGGGAGAATAACATTAACTATGATTTGAGGGAAGTAGATTATACAGTAAATGATTGGAAAACATTAACTCAGGATAGGGATGCATGGAAAGCCTATGTCCATGTGGTCATGAACCTACACGTTCAATAGTGCCAGTGAGTTAGTTAGTTACGTGTATAATACGAGGGCGGATTGGAAAGTAACGGACAATAATTTTTTTCTGCCTTGGTATTGCAGCTAGAATGTTGAAATTTCACAGAGATATAGTTTGAAGTTTTCACTACAGATGGTATTTTTTCTCAGGTGCACCTCTTGCGAGAGAAGCTTGAACTATGCAACAAAGATGGCGCGCATGCTACAGTCGTCCACAGGGCGGATCGGAAAGTAACGCACAATAATTTTTTTTTTAAAAAGTTTAATAGTAAAAAAAAGGAAAAAAATCACAAATGAACTTACATCTTTTACCTACTTTTCGACATAGTCACCAACTTTCTCAACACATTTTTCCTATCGTGTTACCAGTTTCAATATGCCCTGTTCATAGAAGTCCGTTTGGTTGGAGTGTAGCCATCTGCGCACTGCTGATTTCACTTCCACATCTGTCTCAAAGCGTTTGCCGGCCAGGAATCACTAAGGCGAATCACGTGGCGAATCACTAAGGTTCACGCGTCCCTCTTGGAAGAATGTGCACCACCTGGAGACATTGATACGGTCCATACAATCATCCCCATACACGCCACGCATGTCCCTGTGAATTTCACTGGGTTTATGCCCTTTGGCCCACAAAAATCGAACAACACTTCTCTGTTCCTCACAGGTGGACGACTGTAGCATGTGCGCCATCTTTGTTGCATAGTTCAAGCTTCTCTCGCAAGAGGTGCACCTGAGAAAAAAATACCATCTGTAGTGAAAACTTCAAACTATATCTCTGTGAAATTTCAACATTCTAGCTGCAATACCAAGGCAGAAAAAAATTATTGTGTTACTTTCCGATCCGCCCTCGTACTAATCAAATCTCTAGAAAAATTCTTACCTTTAATGTAATTTTCAACAGAATGAAGTTGTACATGTGTAGTCTGGTTGGCTCGTAAGCAATCCAAACATTCTGCATACTGCTGTGTTTTAATATAAAATGCACAATTGCATAGCTTGAGTATTGTGAATGATATTTCTGAATCAGTTCTCTCCACACTGTTATTAATGACAGTGAATCCTAACTTCAAGTTGCATCTCCACTCTTTATCATTATGTTGTGTTAATGGCAGTAGTTTACATTTCTCACTCAGGATGAAGTTTGTAATGCTAATACATTTCACACAAATTTCCTTCCCAGGTTCCAATTCTAGCAACATCAGCATAGTTAAAATTATTATATCAATCAACTGCAGTATCACATCACTTCTCAATTTAAACCAACTGTCTGATACCTGCTTCATTAGATTTACAATGGCATGTTCACTATCAGAAAAACATGAGCCTATGTTTCCAGTACCAGTACCACAATGTTCCAGTACTGAAATATCAAAATAAAAACAATAAATGATAAAACAAAAACATAATAAAAATAATAGTAATGAAGTATTTGTTAAGGACAGTAACACCATAATTTTCAACTTTTCTAAGAATCAACAATTTTAGAATTTACTTTCAAAAGGAGATTGAAACATTTTTTGGAACTGCATTATTTTGGCTCTAACCTAACTTAACCACTGTCATTGTTTAACTTAGGGTCGAATGTTTGAACACATTAGACAGTAAAAGGCGTTCTCTGCTGATAAAGTTTTATCCAAACACATTTTTCTTACACAGAAATCTATTCACGCGGTAATAATTGTAAGCTACCTGACAAGGTATCTTAAGATCGTAGCTCAAAATATAAACTTATGTGAAAATCCCGAAGGGAACCGATGGTAACCGATGTAGTTTGAAACTTATCCAAGATGTCGGACCTTGAAGACTTCGATCATGTTTTCGGTATACGCGGAGAAGAGGAATTTGATAGAGTCTACCAAAGAATTCAACTGGAAGAACAGGAGAATCGGCGTAATATTGCGCGTCGCAGACGTGTTTGTATATGGTATTATTTGGAGGATGCAAGCATAAATGCATTCCTCTATAGCAGACGAAAATAACGGAAGTGGTTTTATCGCTGAGAATTCTGGGTAATTCGTTGCCAATATTACGAAAACGTCAACATTCATGCATGACCGGTAAGGCGGCCGTTAATTCGATCTCAGCTCACCAGTGATTGGAAGTAATTTGAGTAGAGACTAATGTATTTGCATACGACCCTTAGTGCTAGAGCATCACTTTATCCTCTGAATTACTAAGCTAAACTCTGAGTTAGGTTAGGTTAAGTTAGATTAGTCACAATTATGTAGTTTGGAAAAAAAATGTAATCATGTTTGAAAATAAAGCTTAAAGTTGTAAATTCTTAAAATAAAAAAGGTTTGAAAACTATGGCATTGCAGTTATTAGCTAGCATATATGCAAGAATTATAGCCAGCAAATTATAAATTGACTATAGAGACTTACTTGATGAAGAACAAAATTGTTTTAGAAAGGGATATTCCTGTGCTGATTGACATTTTACATTAAAACTTTTGATTGAAAAAGTAAGAAATTTAACACACTATACACAGTTTGTGTAGACTTCAAGAAGGCATTTGATAGAGTTGATATAAGGAAACTCTTACAAATTTTAGCTGATGTTGATACACCACTTCAACTCATATTTGCAATAGCCTATATAACTTAACAAGAAATAATACAACACAAACTTGGACCAGAATCTTCTATTTGGAAACCAATAAATTGTAGCGTCTGACATGGTTGATTTTTGTCACCCCTTGCTAATCAATATACTTAGGTTGTAACTTTAATAGTGGCAATTGTTTATTTATTTATTACTAGTACACAAGTGACAGAGCTGTGAAACTACTACAATCCTTCAATGTAGTACCCAGCATTATCTACAACTCGGAAGTTGTACTACCCCTGTAGCAGCTCCTGTTCTGTGGATGTTCCTGACTGACTGCCTTAATGCCAGCAGAATCTTGGGAACAGTCTGGAATTGAATGTCACGAAATGGTTACTTCATCCTAGGCACCAAATCATAATCACAGGGGCTAAGTCCAGTGAATGTGGTAGATGGAAAAGCACTTCCCACTCCCAGCGATGGTACAGATCAGCTACAGGTGTACCGTTTGCATCTGAGGAGTCCTGTATGATAATGCCATCTGCCCATATGCTTCCACAAGACCTTCATGACATTGTTGTGCAGAATGGCCATGGCACATTGAATTTTCAACCAAGATCACTGTTCCTGCTTTGTAACATGGCAAAACACAACAGCTTAGAGCAGCAACTCAGATGAGACTAACTTTGTCTCTCTAAAGCACATGTGCTCTGAGACATATGGATGTCAATTTACTGTAAGATACATCAGACATACATTAACATGTGACATAAGTTAATACAATTAACTCTGTCTGGTTTCACTTCTACAGCAGTGTAGCCACTATTTTTGTTACAGCCCACGTATATATAAATCAACTCAATTATTCTATATTGGTGTTTGACAATAAATGGATCTATTAACGTCCAAAGGAATCCTTAGATATACTACTATTACATGCAGATTACCACGTCCTTTTATGGTAATACTGAAGATGAATTACTTATTACTATACTTATAAAGTAAGTCTTTTCCTAGATCCCACTATTACCTGGCTATACAAATGCAGATTACATCGTCTAGTTCAAGAAAACACCGGTTGGTGAAAATATTGAAGAAGAATGGCTTGCTCTACAAAGTATTTTGACACAAGCAGCAAATGAAAGCCTGGGTATCAAAACCAAATGGAATCGAAAAAAGGACTACGGATATGGGATGAAAACATAAAAAAAGTAATTGATGATAAACGTGAAGCATACAAAAATTTCTGTCTACAAAAAAAGATGAAGATAAGTAGAGTATCATAGGAAGAGAGCCATAGCTAAAATTGAAGTTCGCAAAAAACATAGACAAAGCTGGGAACAATTTGTCTCATTTTTGGAAAATGATATCACTAGGCCTCAACCAAAAATATATAAAGTTTTAAAAAATTTAAATAATGATTCAAGAGAAAATGCATATTTAAATTGTATATCCAAAGAATCTTGGCTTACCTACTTTCATCATTTATGGACACAAAAGGATGATTTATTACAAATACCAATCTCTAATAACACTGCTTTGGAACAAATTTCTATAGATGAATTAACTGATGTTAAATCATTAAAAAGTAACAAAGCTCCCGGAGAAGACCACATTAATCAAGAATTATTTAAATTTTCAACTAAAAATTTTTTAATATGATATGGGAAGGACAAGAACCACCACAAAGCTGGAACAAATCCATTGTAATACCAATCTTCAAAAAAGGCAGTCGCCAAATCAAAGATAACTATCGTGGAATTAGCTTGTTGAACTCTGGATATAAAATTTATGCTAATATAGTTAAGAATAAATTGAGGAAAATTTATGAAAATATAATTGGAGAAGAGCAGAATGGATTCAGAAAGGGTGGATTCTTTACTCTAAAACTACTATTAGAAAAGCACAAGGAATTCAATATAGAAACTCATATCGCCTTCATTGACTTCATAAAGGCTTTTGACAAAGTAGACAGAAATATATTACTACAAATTTTAGCTGATGATAACGTTCCACAACAATATATTACTAATATCTTCAACATCTATAAAGATAATGAAATCTCTGTTAAACAAGATGGCAAATTATCTTCTTGGGAAAAGATCAACACTGGAGTAAGACAGGGATGTGGACTTTCACCGGTGCTTTTCATTATATACATGAATAAATTAATAAATGAATGGAGGAAAACACAACGAGGATATATACCCATCAACAGGAACCTCAAACTCGATGCTATTCTTTTTGCAGACGATTTAGCTCTTCTGGCACTTTCTGAAAATGATTTGCAACGATCAATTTATAATTTACAAAAAATAGGTGCCAAATTTAATATGGAAATATCAATTAACAAAACTAAAATTATGGCATTTCATGGGAAGGACCCCATACAAAGTAAAATCTGTCTCCAGAATAAAATTTTAGAGAGATCTAATCAATTTAAATATCTTGGATATTATCTCTCTATCTGGGATGAAAAGGATATCCCTGAAAAAGTTACTAGTTATAATAAAAGTTTAGAAATTATTAATCAAGTTATGAAACCATCCCTTGTACAAAAAAACACCAGATTACGTTTATATAACACTTTGGCTAGACCAGTGTTGACCTATGGTAGTGAAGCATGGACACTAAAAAAACAATATGAAAGCAGAATAACGGCTTGTGAAATGAGATTCATGCGCAGAACAGCGGGTTACACCAGATGGGATCGGAAAAGGAAAACCGATATCTTAAAAGAATTGAAGACTACGCCAATTTTGGAATATATTAAACAGTACCAACTAAATTGGAAACACCATCTTGAAAGAATGAGTTCAAATCGGATCCCCAAAGCTGTTTATAATTATATACCAAGAGGACGAAGGTCACTGGGCCGTCCTATGAAACGCTGGAGGGAAAATTTTCTATAGGATCGTAACAGGCCTTGGCCTAATACTTGGAAGGAAGAAGAAGAAGAAGAAGAAGAAGATGAATTACAATATCCCACTCATCACTTAAATCTCATAGCAAAAAATTATAATTTGGAAATATTCCTTTTTTTAAACAAATGAGACAGCGAGAAGTAAAATTTGTGATCAATAAGTTCATACTGAACAGGCCAAACCTTCAAATATTTTGGTTGCACACTAGTATATCTACAATACTTCTAATAAAATCCAAACTTACAATAAATCAACCAAGTCTTTCCAGTTACAAAAGTCCAAAAACTAAATGACTTACATTATATAAAATGTTGGCATGTTCAGTGCTCAGTTATGGCAGCAAAGTTGAATGGCAGTTGACAGCAGCAGAAATGAGATTTCTACAAACAATTTCTGGCTATTGTGTCTGGATCTTAAGAGAAATACTGATATTGTAGAAGAATTATTATATTTGAAGAGAAAAATTTTCGCCTAGACCGGGACTCGAACCCGGGACCCTTGGCTTTCCGGGCCAAGTGCTCTACCAACTGAGCTACCGAGGCGAGTTACGATCTTTTTCTCTTCAAATATAATTTATCCTTCTATGAGAAGTGTTAAATTAATAATAAAATCGTCAGAAGAATTATTGTTTATTACTTACAACAATATAGAAAAGAGTGGAACATACCAGAATACCCTGACAAATGCTTCACTACACATCCCAGGCCAAGTGCAAGACCTCATAAGAGATGGATGGAGACTAGGTCTACTATTTGACAGGTTGATGAAATTTATCTTAGGTTACATTTGCTTTAATTATAGAATTGGAGACTGATACCAATTGAGGCAACATGACCAGCTAGTTATACAACATTCCCAATATGTTGAAAATTCCGTTTTTAACCATTATCTATAGCTGTCTTTACAATAATTTTTACATCACAAATTTTATGTTATTTTTATCTCCAATATCGAATCAATTCTTTTCACTATTTTTCATATACATATTGTTACATGTCGTGTAAGGGCGTTTGAATTGCGTGGGTGAGTCGCCCCTAGTGACCCGCAGAGCCGCTTGAATTGTCTGGAACATGTTGCCAAAGTTTCTACCAGCATCACCTTCTGCTTGTAGAAAGATCGGAAGCCAGAGGTTGCGTGAAGCTGTTACTAGAGCTTTCCTCTCTGCTTATATAAGAGAGCGGAGGAGAAGGCCAGCCAGTCAGTCTGCAATAATTGGTCGGCAAGAGTCTCGCGTTGGATGGCGAGAGATTAATTATGAGCATAACTGTGGGGAAGGATTGTGTCTGCAATTGTGTTATAAGTGATTATCTTATAAACTGTCAAAGAAGAATAGTTGTTAAATCAAATTGTGTTTGAAGATTTAGTGATAATTGTGGACAAGGAAATAAAGTGAAAAGCAAAATTTTACATAACAACTGTGTATTTATTTAAGTCCAAATAAATAAGAGAAAAACCCCGTGCCATCAGTGACAATATATATATATATCAGGTTGCTCATTACATTCTAGAATAATAATTTGGCTGTTTTTTATGTTTCTGAAAAATTATGATAATGAATCATTTGTCCCTATAATCGATGAAAAATCTACTAGAGAGCCATTTAATTCCAGGTCTATCACGTAAATCTGCTGTAGCTATGTGCTGATTGAATACTGGTCATGACTGCTTGGGTAAACATCTACTATATAAAGAACTAGCATCTTATCTACATCAAATTATACATTGTGTGCTCAAGAAGAACTTCATCAAAAACAGACATTACACATAAATATTGGACAGCAAATGAGAAAAGCATTAGATGTCCAGAATCATACTAAAAATGCAAACGAGCATTTGTCCAACTGTACACAGTGTGGAAGAATAAAAACATTTCAATCAAAACTAAGATCCAACTATTTAACACAAATGTAAAATCAGTTTTATTCTACGGATGTGAAACATGGAAGATGACAAAAGAAATAATTTGCTCCAGGTGTTCACGAATAGATGTTTACATCAGGTATTAAATGTGAGATGGCCTGATATAATCTCAAACCAAGAACTATCGTGCAGAATTGAGCAATCACCAATTGAAAAACAAATAAAGGAAAGAAAACGGTGTTGGATTGGACATACTCTATGTAAACCTCAAACTGCAATAAAAAGAACTGGAATCCTCAGGGTTCAAGGAGGAGGGGAAGGCCAAAAATAACTTGGAAGAGGACTACTGAAGGAGAAATATGTGAAATGGGAAAAAACTTGGTTGGAGGTGAAGATGTTGGCAGATGATAGAGCTAAATGGAGAAATTTTATTGTGACCCTATGCTCCAGCTTGGAGCAAAAAGAAATGATGATGAAAGGAGAAAATAATTCCGATGTTAAGTCAACCTACTTATCTACAGGTGATTATTCTAACTATTGGCTGTGCATTTTCAGCACATTACAAAAACAATGATACTGTACATATAATAATAGTCTATTGACATAACTTACTTCATATTTCATATTACCTATTCTGAAGCATTCACTTGCCACATGAATACATGTGTCGGCATGTGATCTGTTATTTTGAAATCCATTTGGATGCCACCATCCCCACCACAAGGTATTGTGAACTGCATTCAAAAAGTACTTGAGTGATATCATACTTAATGCATGTAGGCTGGTATATTCATGATTTAACTGTTTGAAATCCTGCATAATATCATTCCAGGACTCATAACTGCCACTGTCCCGTATCCACACCTAAACAAATGATGAAAAAAATCTCCTTACTTTAAATGTTTTTTTATATAAATGTGAAATTTTCATGTCATTTTAATGGGGGGAAAACATAAATGCACATACAAAAAAATGCAAAAAGACACAAACTGAATTAAAATATATAGACTACTAAAGGCTTTTTGCTCTTTAAGTGATCCTCATCAAAACAAAACCATGTGACCTGATCGCTTTTAATTGGTTATGGACAACAATGTATGGTGTAGAAGCAATAAGTATGCGAGAAAGTATTACCCATCCAAGTGTTTTGTGCAGGCAGAAAATATGTTAACTAACAAACTGTCTTTCTCTTTCTATTCCTTACTATGTTGCCACATCCTGTCCTTTGTATTATGTTGTTTGATTGGCAGGTAGAAAGCTGACAAATACTATGTATTTTAATGATCCGTCGTTCTGCGCGGTCAGTGGCAAAATGACTAACTTGACAACCCTGTTACTTTTGGGATTACGTCTAGGAATGAGCTGTCCCTTCCTTGCCCTTCTCATTACATGTTGCCACTTGTGATTTATTGTGAGGCTGGTAACAGAGAGATGACAAATACTGTGATTTTAAATGATCCGACCGCTTGAGCGTTCCGTGCTTAAATGACTAATTTGACAACCATGTTAAGATCTTTGACACGTGTTTAGAGATTCTCCCCCCACATTTGAAGTTGAAAAATTTCAATACGTGATAGGATGTACAGTTTTTTCCTACATCCCTTCCACAGATTCAGTAGATCGGCGACACTAGCGCTAAAACTCTTCCCCTTTGCCCGTGAACAGTTAACTTGGATGTGTAATAGTTCCTATCATTAAATTAAAAATATGTTCTCTGAACATACTTGTTATTCTACGTGAATAAAAATGATATTCAAAATACAGAAAATATTCTAAAATACACCTAATCAATAATTACAACTTAAAATGGTTTATTACTATGGCTAGGATTTGTATGTATTTACATATTCTTTCCCTTTGCTTATACATGGGTAAAATTGATAAATGTCCATGAATTAGAAATTTACATATCATATATGAAAATTTATCATTACATATTTTTTAGATATTTGATCATAATTACATATTTTTACATATTTAAAGATTTTTTGTGTAAATTTACATATTATGCCCCTTAATTAAAAAAGATAATTCATTGGGCCGTCCTATGAAATGCTGGAGGGAAAATTCTCTATAGGATCGTAACAGGCCTTGGCTAATACTTGGAGGAAGAAGAAGAATTAAAAAAGAAAATCATATTTTCATAAGTGGTAAATAAAATAAAACAATATTTGTGACAAATTATTTTCAGTCTGATTGTCTTACCTCAATATTAATGTTGATTTGTTCTTGGACATGTTTCAAAATAATTCTGTTTTATTGTCAACTTGTCCAGACAAATCAACATTAATATTGAGGTAAGATTATCAGACTGAAAATAATTTAATTAAAGTAACCTCAAAATATCACTTCCTAAAATTAAATATTTGTGACAATATTTGTTTGCATTTAAAAACTCAAGATACCTGATTGTACACTGAGACTGTTTTTTCCAACCTATACAAAAGTTGCTTAGAAGAATAATTCCATTTACTATACGGGACAATCGATATCAAATCGGACAGCAAAAAATCTTGCAATTTATTTTTTAATTTTATGTATCCCTAAATATAGTGAATACATTTATAAACGTATTAATATAGAAATTTAATTTTTATTATTTATAGGTTCGTAGTTATCATGATCTAAAATTATCGTAAATATGATAAACTAAAATGTTTACTAACTAATATTTCTGAAACAATAAACAGCAAAAATTTGTTTCAAACATATTTATATAGGTGATATCATGTAGTTTAAGGGCGTTATTTTTATAATTAGGATATTTTTATTTTCGGTGTCAATTTTCTGTTTTATGGCGGTTTACTGCAGTACATATCAAAAAATGAAAACGGAAAAAATACAGGATACTACTCACGTAATACGGATTAATTTTCAGCAATTACCTTTTTGGAGAGTCAAATAGTTCAGACAATATAAATGTTTTTTATTCTATTTTCGTAAAAAACTCGCGGGTCCACAGCGCAGCAGATTCATTTCATGACCAAGGTCGTGCACATACTTTATTGAAAGAGCTTTATCATTGACTTTTTCAACTGCCATTAAATCGAATAGATTATTAAATGTTCTGCTTAATGGAACAGTACCGTAAATTTATAAAAGTGGCAATATTTTAATTTTTACGCTGTAGATATTTATTTATCAAATTTTATTGCTGAAGTGAGAAGTAAAGAGCTCTGTTACTTATGTTTACTGTGAATTATTAAACAAATTATTTATAACTAACTCACTCACTGGCTCTGTGGAACCTGTAGGTTCATGGCAGCGTGGACATAAGCTCTCCATACATCCCATCCCGAGCTAACGTTTTCCAATTATCCCCTGTATAATCTACTTCCTCAAATCATGTATAATGTTATTCTCCTACCTCATTCTTGGTCTTCCAACTGGGCGTTTTCCCTCCGTTTTTCCTACCAGAAATTTCCAAGCACCTCTTTCATCCTCCATACGTGCCACATTTCCTGCCCATCATAGCCTACGAGACTTAACTGTTTTTATTATATCTGGCTTCCTATACAGATCATGTAGCTCACTATTATGTAGTTTTCTCCATTGACCTGTCTGTTCATCTCTTTTTGATCCAAAAATTTTCTTAAGAACTTTATTCTCAAATACTCGTAATCTTCTGTCCTTTTATAAAACAAATTATTTATTTTGTTACAAATTTTTCATTACAGTTTAAATGTAATATTAATATAAAATTATAGAATATTCACCTGAAAGGTCCGTCTCCTCAACTTAATTATCATTTAACTGTAGCGCTTTCGGGACTTGTCCCATCATCGGCAGGATTCTTCACTGAAGATCTGGTAGAGGGGGTTGCATGTATTGGGTTCGTTTTCGTTTATCAGGCTGTCGTTGTGAGCTGCTTTCATGATTTCCATCTCTTCGAGTACGTTTATCTTCGCTGGATTATTTTCTCTGTGCATCACTGTTAGGGTGTTTTCAATATTTAACATGCGATGTCCTTCATGGATTACGTGTTTTGCATAGCTTGATTTACCTTCTGCGTGAACGAAGTCTCGAAAATGTTCTTTGAATCTGATGTTAAAACTCCTGTTTGTCCTTCCTATATAAAATTTGTTGCAGTCCTTACATGTCAGTTTATAAACTCCTTTGCTGTTGAAAATGTTATTTTCTTCAATGTTATTGTTTATTATGTTGTTTAATTTGTTATTGGTTCTGTATGCTATTTTTATGTTTTTATCGGCTTTCTTTAGTGCATTGGCTAATTTTGTCGTTTCTTTTCCTGTGTATGTAAGTGTTATCCATGTTTTCTTATTGTTGTCAGATTCTTTTTCTTTTTTGAATAAACCTCAACGGAACACATCATGAATCTTATAAAAGTTGATGTAATATTATATAATAAAAACTATTTCATCATTAATTGAATAAACTGGTATAAATTTTTATTATATTATAATTACTAATTTCAGTCTTAAAATAACTTTTTATTCAGTGTATTGTATTGTACCCTGAAAACTTTGACGAAATAGTATTGTTATAAGATATCATTTCCAAATAAAACCGAATGTTTTAATACTCGTACCACTTCCTACCAAACGATAATAATGCAGTGTCAACAAGTCTTCCTTAAACATCTGTTTTACATCAACAATTCTCAAGTTCAGATTACATACTAGACAGTTGATTTACACCAGTGTGTATGTTTAGTGCATCTCGTCATTTTAAGTGTCACAGTCAAATTAAAAAAAATATCTTATTGTTTTTAACTAACAAGTTTGCAGATTTACAAAGACTGAATGGTGACTTAGAAGTTAAATCATCATCATCATCATGAACAAATTCGTTTTAGGCCATGTGGCCTGTATGGTAAACCTAGCAAAGATGGTCTTGATCTTTCCACCGATGTTTTGGTCTTCCTTGGTCCCTATGTCCAGTTGGGGTATATTGGAATGCCAATTTTGGAAGTCTATTTCTCGCCATTCTCCTCAGATGATTTTCCATTCTTGTTGGTATCTTTGTATATCTTCATTTAAACTTGTTACTCCAAGTTTTCCTCTGATAGTAGTGTTCCTTTGGTGATCCAGTCTATTAACTCCTAACAATGATCGTAAGAAGCGCATTTGGCTTACTTGAAGTTTATGAGAGTTTCTTTTATTTAAAATCCAAATTTCACTTCCGTATTTTAGAGCAGCTTTTGATGTGATGTTATGTAATCTTAGTTTTGTCTCTGTCCTCATCTGTTTACCAAAATGTCTTCGTATTACCCCTTTTCATTTTATTATATTTTTGTAATTTTGAATCAATGTCACTCTTATACTCTTGAAAATACACTTCCTAAGTAAGAGAAATCTGACACTTGTTCTATAATTTTTCCATCAATCTCAATTTTCACCCATTGTATGTTTTTTCCACACATTGCCATTGTTTTGGATTTTGAAGTGGAAATTTTCATATTATATTTGCTGGCAATTTTGAATAATTGATACGCTGCTATTTGTAAGCTATCTTCGGAATCTGATAATATTATTTGATCATCAGCATATAATATTGTTTGAATTATTTTATTCCTAGTTATTGAAATTCCACTATTTACTGTTTGTTTCCATTCTTGCACTATTCTGTTAATATATATATTAAATAAGAGTGGAGATAGTCCACATCCTTGTCGAACACCTTTGCTTGTGTTTATGTGTTCTGTTATTTCTCCATCTGGTAATTTAATTTTGATTTTAGAATTTTGATATAAGCTTTGTATGGCTCGTATTACATGTGAGTGTATATGTTCTTCATGCAGTATCTGCCAAAGTTTATCTCGGTTTACATTATCATATGCCTTTTCATAATCTATAAATAGTATGTATAGTGGGAGATTAAATTCTCTCCTTTTTTCCATAATTTGTTGCAGGGTAAATATTGCATCTATAGTTCTCCTCCCTTTTCTAAATCCACATTGTTCTTCTTCCAAAAATGTTTCACTACTTACTGATAATTTATTTTTTAAGTTAAATATAATTTTAATTATGCATATGTTAGTATTTCTTAGGAAAATTTTTGGACCAAAGAGAGATGAACAGACAGGTGAATGGAGAAGACTACATAACAATAAACTACATGGTCTTTATAGGAAGCCAGATATAATAAGAACAGTTAAGTCCTGTAGACTGCGATGGGCAGGACATGTTGTGGGTATGGGGAATGAAAGACGTGCATGGAAACTTCTTGTAGGAAAGCCAGAAGGAAAACGCCCAGTTGGTAGACCAAGAATGAGGTGGGAGAACAACATTAACTATGATTTGAGGGAAGTAGATTATACAGGGAATGATTGGAAAGCATAGCTCAGGATAGGGATGTATGGAGAGCTTATGTCCGCGCGGCCTGAACCTACGGGTTCGATAGTGCCAGTGAGTAAGTAAGTAAGTAAGTAAGTATATGTTAGTATACAATAGTTATTAACAATATTATGTGTTAATATATAATTTTACAATTTTTTAATGTTTCTGGAATGAGAGAATAATCTTAGATATATACATTTTGTGTTATAAAAGGAGATGGGAAGTTTAGACATTAAATTAAATACTATAATAATTTAGCTTATAATAAAAGCTAATATTATCGTGCATTTTAATATCATCCTAGATATGTCATGAGTAGGGGATGCAAGATCAGTAAGTGACACCAAGCCAATAAAATATATTTATACCTCTTAAATATTACTTGTAACAGCATGAAAATTGTTATAAATTATTATCGATAGCTTAACATTACTTACAATATTCAACATCAGACATTGGTGTAGGGTACAAGTACAAAACATTACAACACATTACAAAACTACTCTCTAGAAAATATTTTTAATAGGCCTACCACTTGAATTCGTAGGTGCTTAGTAATTTAAATTAAACTATACATTAGCCAAAATCAGCACAAAATTAACCGCCTACTGAATATATCAATAAAGATTGTTATATTTAATGACGTTTATTATGTAGCAATTTATTTCAAGCACGAGGTTCTCCTACGTACCATAAATTTACGACACGGGACTCATGGATTTCCTTCCTTCTGGAGAAAACTACATTCAGAATTGTTACGCCTTTAAAATGCCATTGATTCCTATCGAGTTTGAACCCGTGAACCTCGGAATCAGAGGCGTGCAGAGTAACCACTTGTCCACGATGATGATGATAATGTAATAATTGTAATAATGATAATAAAAATAATGTAATGATGATAATAATAAAAAATATTTGTAAGTGCGCAAAGGACTATTACCATGTAGCTCCGTCATTGTTTGTACAAGCGAGCGATCTCCACTCACGCGAAAGGTATTGCGGGCAGTCTACACATAGGAGATTTTAGGAAAAATAATTATTTTTGGTAGTTTCCTTTCAAGACTCCACTTTAATACGAATTACAAAAAATTAACTTGTGTTCAGGTAATAATGTGACACTTTTTGATTTTATAAAATTTTTGGTGAGGAAGGTCAATTGCATATTAATTGCATTTACGCCCTTCAGAAAAACGTAAATATTAACATACTAATTTTCAAGCAATAGAGCATAAATCATCTATAATGTACTATCTTTTCAAGTTGAGGGAATAGCCATACTTCGAGAAATGTATTTTATAAAAGAGACTATTTAAAACAATACGATAAATTGACAGCTCTATTACTCTTTAATTACACCAAGCGAAGACTTGAAATTCGGTTCAGATATTCAGCATATCATAAAGTTTCACTGTAAAAAAAATGGTAAACTTTTAAAGATGTGAGTTCAATTTTCACAATTTTTTTGCCGATTTCGTATGGAATGTCCCATACATGATACACATAAATACAGGAAGATCTGAGTATAGTGTTCCACATAGCAAGATCTCCTTTAAAATCTCAACAATCTACTCTGTTTATGGATGAAATATCAGAAATATATAGGGGGCACACCATGATATAGTTGGTTAAGGCAATATCCTACAAGCCAGAAAATCAAGGGTCGAGAGCTGATGGGGTCAGGATTTTTACATGCTTAATCTTCTGGTGGCATCATGATCCTGTGGTCGACTTAGCCTATAAAAAAATTAATATCATACTATGTTGTGGGGTAAAAACGGCTATCAAACAAGGCTTAAATCTCTTGCCAATTGTCTAGAAACATGGGAGCCTTAATGTCCCAATATCCCTAAGATCTGTAGTGGCATGATTTTATAATAGAAACATGAAATACAATTCTTACCACGTAGTCAAGTATTTAACTGTCCCATTCCTTCAAATTTGATCTATCTTAAAGTTAATGTTTAATATAAATTTATATACAATTCAATTTTAATATATTTAATATTACATATTTTAAGGAATTTTTATGTAATCTTACATATCTTACACAATGTTATTACATAAATATGTACATATGTTTCATGTTAATATTACATAAAAATCCTAGCCTTATTTATTACATATGGATAATGTATTTGAGTCATGCTTCAGTCAATAATGAAGCAATGAAATGGCTGAAAGTGTTGAGTCTTCTTTTGCTGTGTCACCATCTAAATTTTTAAAACACAAGTCTGGCAAACCTTTGACTGGTAGTCAAAAAACAGTTATTTTATATGTATTTCTTGAGTTCAGTGAAAAATCTCACTAGCTTTCTTGTAATCTACACCATTCAACAATCACATGTCCTATATACTTCACACGTGCTCCCTGTCAGACAGAAATTGTTATGCGAATGGAGGAAGGATACAATTGGCATTTGTTTATGTTAGGATCACTCTAAGAGCAGATAAGGTATACTGATAACTATTCTTTGTGAAATAAATTATGTGATACCAGGAACTGATTTGTAAATATGATATTTATAGTCTAACCACTGATTCTCCGGCCCTGACATTTTCACGAGTGTTACTGATATGGATATTCAGTGGGAGGGGCCGCTTTATGTATGCGGTTAGCAGAAATACAGCCGACAACATTGCAGCAATTTCAAACCTTATTAGTCGCATCAAGAGCAATGATTGGTTGTGGTAGATGTTCACTCCCACTTTCAACCATTTTCTTATTGATAGTAGAGGGCGAGTTTCTTCCTTTATCCCTAGCACAAACTAAATGTCAGGGCCAGAGACTCAGCGGCTGGACTATAAGCTTTCAGAATGTCATCAATGATATGCATCCACTTTCAACTCACAGTGCACTTCTTGGGTTACATCACAAATATTGAACATCCAAATTAAGACAATTTTGGTTTTAAAAAGAAGCTTATACACCTCCTACAATAAAACAAAAAATCCACAAACCAGAAAAACAACAATTTATAAAGCACTACTTCACAATCCACATCCATTTGTTTGTTCCACATTACATACATTTCCTTGCTACAATGTAATGCTGAGTGACATTTTTTTTTTTGCATGTGAATACATAAGGTCCACTATATGGGTCTTTCTTTGCCTCTTTCGTGATTCTTCTAATTCTGCTTCCCAGTAGTGACTTTTATTCTCCTTGATTATCTTCTTGTAATGTTTTCGTTTTTCAGAATATGCTCAGAGAGTCGTCTTGTCTGCATTCTTTTTTAGGCGATGTAGTGTTTCTAATAGCTCTTTTCATAGTGTGTAACAATCCTTGTCGAACCATTTTTATACTCTTCTGTGTTTCTTTGATTCCGCTGCTTGTCTTATTATTTCTCCTAAGGTTAGTGTTGCTTTTTCCAAGTTTTTGTTTTCTATTTCTCATATTGTATCTGTGTTTTCTTCAATTTTATTGGTGTTTTCTTCAATTTTATTGACATTGATGATTCGTGAGAGATTTTCTGTTTGTTTCTTTTCTTCGTGTTCCATTCCCTTCTACTTTTATGTTTATTTCCATGGGAATATGTTTTCTAATTGGGGCATGGTTTGCTGTCCGTAATGGTGTTATACTGCCCTATATGTTTCCTCTTATTAGGGCAATATCTATTGTACTTTGTCCATTGTGTGATAAATATGTTGGAATCATTGGGTTATTTAGTAGCATAAATCCATCTTCTTGCAGTTTTTCCATGATTATTTTTTTATTTATAGGATTGTATGTCTAATCTGCAGTTGTAGTCTCCTGCGATGATTATTGGTTTGTTTTGATTGCTCTGTGCGATCATTTGGGTTAACTCATCCATTATGCTAATCACTGTTTCATTCGGTTGGAAATAAGCTGCAATTATTGTACAGTTTTTTGTTTCCATCAGAACGGAGTGTTCTAGTTGTCTTCTTGCCTTTATTGGGGCCTGCTCCGGTTTCGTGAGGATAGATTCTCCTCCTGATGGTCTTCTTTTTTCTCCTTGTGTAGCTTTGAAGTGTGTTCTGTAGAATTCAGGTATTTATTTATGTATGCAAAATTCCTGTATAATTTATCTCCCTCAAATCCTGGTTAATATTTTTCTTGCACTATATGGTTATTCCTCCGTACTGGGCACTTTGCTTCTAGTTTTCGTACACGAAGTTCCTATATAATTTCCTATTCGTGCCATATGCCCTACCCATAGCAGCCTACGAGACTTGCAATGTTTTATTACATCTAGATTTCATAGATATCACGTTGCTCAGTGTTATGTTCGACTTTCTTCCAAGTTACACCTTAATTTCCTAATAGATCTCTCATGAGTCGATGTGCTAACCACATGAATCTTGTTGACATGTTGGTAAATAAGTGTAAGTGCCAATAAATAAAAAAATAATAAAATGAAAGGGTCAATAAAATAGTAATTATTATATGTGGTCTCGAGGTAGAATACTGTCTTGTCATGCAGTGGACTTTTGGGCCCAAACGGTCCATGGACATCATCTGGCTTTAATATCATTGTTACCATCATTATCATCCCCTGGGTGGGAAGCTACCACACCTATAACTCCCTAATGAAGTAGCAATCATAGCATGAAAATTCTATGATTACAGTGAAAGACCTGTACTAGAACAGAAAACTATAGAATATAGTATCGAAACATAGAATGATATAGAATGGTGTCTTTCATCGGTTAATTACAAGTTATATTTAATTGTAGATGGAGCTTTTCTTATACTTTCATCGAGATACAAGTTAAAATGCATTCATTTTTTAAATTGTTGCTAATGGTTTACTTATAATTCATAATTCTAAACATCATCTATTTATCATTCATTCATATTTTTAAATTAAAGATTTTCATAATTCCACATATCAGATTCACTATGTACAATATTTATCTAAATTTTTATTTGTGATATAAATTCATTTATATAATTATAGAAATTTATTCGTGTAGAATGGATTACCTTGGTTAATAAAATCCCGCTAGGGAGCACCTGTGTTGGAAGTGTGCAGTACATACATTACTATTATTGCTATTATTATTATTATTACCATTACTATTATAACTATTTTTATTATCATTACCATTATTATTATTATTACTATTATCTCTATTATAATTTTTACTTATTTTTTCATAATTCTACACATCAAATTCGCCACGTAAACTTGTTACAGAAGTTAGAAATGTCTGAGACACGTTTTTGTGTATACACATGATCCACGTTGGTTTTGAAAGAAAGGTTAGTTATGAGACCACACAGTGAGACACTTACAAATATTTCTTTTCGGCAAAATAGGGCATTCACTAGTTCGAACGAAGAAGGGCGTAGCTGAAGAGAAAAAAAATACAAAAAGTATCTCCTTTCACTAGTAAGTAGCGAACTCACTCCACATGCCTGTCGTAAATTATGTCATAACATGAAGGGGAAATTTTGCTACAACAGCAACAAAAAATAAGTTCTCCAGAATGTTTAACAAACTCCCTATAGGCCTTGAAAATCATAGATGTAGCAACGCGTGATGACATGGCAATCTGCATTTGGATATTTAAAAGTCCAGGCGTGTTACAACGTCCTTCTGCATCTCGGAAGGGAACGCCATGTTTAAATGTCCACGTTGATGGGTTAAACAACGGCTCATCAAGAAATAAGATAATTATTGTTCATTTCTTGATATTAGTTGACAAAATGGTGTCAAAGTTATGGAAAATAATATTTAATATAAATTTAATTCATATGGAGTATAAATAATCCATAAAGTGAAAATAAAGTGTTAGTGAAAAATTGACCATTGGAAAGTCATCCATTACATATATGAAATCATAATCTTCTATAAGTGAAATTTATTAATTTAAGCCAGAATCTTTTTAATTATTGATCATGTACAAGATTCACTAAACAGAAGTGAAAACTTTAATAAAATATCATTTAGTTTAACTGTTAACAAAGTGTCGTTATTTGTTTGTGTAAGAAACTTTTCCCCATTCCCCTGAAGGGAGTCATCAGTGCCGTGGCAAATAACAGTGATCTAAATTATTACAATCATATATCTACAACGTGGGACATCACATCCAACAACTCACCTTCAAAAATTAAAAGGCAACAATTCAGAAAACAATTTTTCAAGAAAAGGAATGGATGGAACACGAGGTTCGGTTAACAAAAATATGTTCATATCAATTATTTTAATAAGTTGAGCAATGCTGAATACTGTAATATACAATTTTTATATGCCTATATCATGCACTGTCTTAATACATAATTATTGTATTATATTGAGTTTTCTGTAGGGTTAATAAAAAAGGCTGATCAAAACAAAGAAACATCTAAGCAATATGTCATACAATGACATTAAATTAAAGTAAGGGGCAACGTGCACATTGAAAAATTTCTCAAGGTAAGAAATGGATTAATGCAAGGTACCATAATAACCTACAAAACTATGCTCATACCAATTCTTTTAATATAAACTGAACAATACCGAATATAGTACTGCAACATTATAGTACCACATTTAGTAACTTTTTATTTTATTTTCTAGATGTAAAATACTAGTATAAAATTTGCTTGAAAATATTAATTGGCCTATCACTTGTAACTTCAAAAATAGCTTAAAAATTAATATTACTGTATATACAACTTTCTGAACTGTCATATAAAGACAAAATTAAGAGACAAACACAGAAGAAAATTTTCATAAGTAATGCCACGAGTAATTTCCAAATTATCGATAAATTCACGGCTCACGAAGTGAGGAGTGAATTTATCTAGATAATTTGGAAATCAAGAGTGGCATTTGTTAGGACTATTTAACAAATAAAATTAAGCTGTTTACTCACAAATCATTATTTAACTATAGTTATTTTAAAATATGTATATATTTAATGTAAACGGCGATGTTTGAAAACAAATGAGAAACGATAGGTACGCTTCATCTGCTTCTTTTGTTTATCACTGCAACCAGATCATACTATTTATTGCCAAAGGAACGCAATATTGTAAGAATGCTTTCTAGTGGAGAAAAAATGAAACATATCAAACTGTATATTAATTCATTTCTGATGTCGTATGATGTAAAGTAAAAGTAAAGTGATCCCGCAACAGGCCTCAGGAGGCCCTTGGGGTAGTAGGAGGTTAAGGCTCCCACTTTTTCTAGACAATCGACACTTTATGTCAGCCGGGTTGTCAGCCCTGCGTGACGGCCGCCTTTACCCCAGAACAAGTGTCTGGTACTCATTTCCGTTAGAGGCTGAGTCGACCCCAGGGCCATAGTGCCGCCAGAGGGTTTGGGTCAGTTTAAAAATCCTGACCCCAATGGGACTTGAACCCTCGACCCTCCGGCTTGTAGCTCTGTGCCTTAACCACTACGCTACGGCGTGCCCCCCGATGTCGTATGATGTAAATATGACAATTATATTTTTCTGGATTATTACATGGGAAAAAATAATTTATGAAAGTGCAAACAGTGGTTTCTTTTTTTGGTGGTATAATCAATTGCTACAAATGTTTTTATATTAACTCCCGCATGCGGCATGTGTTGACGTTCATGCACTATATATACAATCTGGTAGCCGTATTTCTCACAGGCTCTGTCACTGCAAAATAATGGTCAGACCTGTTCAGAATATTAAAAAGGAGGAGCTTTCTTTAATATGGTAATTATAACACTGATAAATATTTCGTGAAACACGACTCTGATTGGTTGTAAAACAGAAATCATTGAAACGTGATTGGTCATTGAGTCCCATTTGGGGCATGAGTTAAATAGTCAATGAAAGAAATGGATTGAGGTTCGGTGATTAACAAAACTAAGTTCAAACTAATTCTTTTAATAAGTTAAACAATGCCAAATACTGTAATGCACAATTTTCATATATCATGCACCATATTTTAATGTGTAATTATTTGTTGGGTTTTCTGTGGAGTTAATGAAGTGCAGACAAGAGACGTAAATTACGTGGAACAGCTGATTATAATTAATTCTATATTTTCTAGCCAGATAGCATGCTATTAGATTGTTCTCCTCTAAGAGTAATCCCTTCCTCCTAACGGACTCGACCTACCTGCTTGTATAGTCAGCATCACAATATTCTCTAACAGTGTCATAATGTTAATGTTTTGTGTATTTAAATAAATACTTAAAAATTGTCAAATAATGTTATAAAAATTGTTTGAAAAAGTTTAAATTATTAAAAAATGTTAGTAAATACAGAAGAAGAGCAATAGTTTACGACAACAATCTGAAAAATCAAGCGTAAGTAGAACTGCTGTTGAGCCAACTAGTGAAATGTGTATACCCAGACCAATGGATCTGTGCCTCTATAGCGCTGACATCATTCTTAGAAAAATATATGTCTATACTCACACTATTTCACTGCACTCCCACTACGTCAAACAACAGCAACGGTAACTTATTGAGTAGGGATGTTGCCAAACTTCCCCCAGTGTCATGGCTCTTGAATAATGAATAAAGCAAGGTTGGAGATGAGTTGACAGCACTGGAGTGCAAGTGAAAGAGAGAGATAGGAATGCACGGCAGAAAAGGAAGTAGGCTTTAGTTCGCATATTGTATGGGGGCACAGATCCATTGGACAGACAATATTTTGTAGTGCTTATAAAATGTTATTTACCGCTTTGTTTCTGGATGGTCCGCAATTTTTTTTTTTTTTGTGTTTTCATCTTTGGCGGTCCTAAGCATCATTTTAAAACCAAAATTCTCGATATTAGGATGTCCACTTTTTGCACCGCAGCCTCTAGTTCTTCAGGGTAGTTTTTCTAATATTTAAAATCTTCATGTCAAACTTCAAACTTATGTCCACACGTGTTACTTGATCAGTCACAGACATAAATATGCAAATCCAATTAAAATCATTACATGTAGACAGTCCACCACTGTGGTCTCGAGGTAGTATGCTGCCTTGTCACACAGCGGGCCCAGGTTCGATCCCCGAGCGGGACAGTTTTTCTGGGTGAGGTTCTTATCGGGGTTTTTCCTCACCTGTAAGACAAATGTCAGGAAAACTTTAAGACCCAAAAGGTCCCCGAAATCATATGGCCATCATCATCATCATTATCATCATCATCCTTTACCGGTGTGGAAAGCAACGGGAAGTTACCACACCTACACTTCCCAAGTAAAGCTGCAAAGCATAGCATGAAAATGCTATGATTGTAGTGAAGGATCTGCCCTCGGGCAGTATTACTATGGATGGATGTAGACATAGAATTAAATTTGGAAAAAGTCCAGTATTTGGTAGACACGAATTCTTCTAAGTTCCACAGAATCACAGTGCTCATGCGCGAGTTGCTGCAATGGTTAATGTAGCCTCCGGCATATGGTTCTGCAGTCGGCATTACCAACTTTGGGAATAAATTCTCAAATGCTAAAAAAAAAATGGACGTAAACCAACTTGCCATTTCCTAACCAAAGAAAACAATTTACATGCATATTATTTATTCCCAAATGCTAAAAAAAATGGACGTAAACCAACTTCCCGTTTCCTAACCTTACAAAACAATTTACATGCGTATTATTTAATAAACTATAAACTAATTTTACGTACACTAACACAAAATATAGTTTGAAATTATTTTCAAATGTTGGTAACTCCAATTTGAGAGCCACTTAGCGGAAGTTACATGAAGCATTTCCGCATCTCTAGAACCCGATGCACAAATTTCACATAATTTATAAATATTTAAAAATCGTAAGAAATGTTTAAGAAATGGTTCCAAAATGTTAAAATAGTATGAAACGTGTTTACAAGTGTTTAGTGCATCAGTGGCGTAAGAATGTAAGTGTAGAATTGTGTCTGCTAAATAATGGGCCTCAGCCTTAAATTTTTTGAAATATTAAACTTTTGAGGGCTGTGGTACGTTTTTTGGCAGACACAATTCTACACTTACATCCTTATGCACTAAACACCTGTAAACATGTCTCATACTATTTTAAACATTTTGGAACATAATATATGAATAAACCATTACGAATTTATCACCCATTATTCAAAATTGCTAACAACGCATTTTATAAACATTTCTTACAATTATTAAACATTTATAAATTACGCAAAATTTGTGCATCGGGTTCTAGAGACGCGGAAATGCTTCATGTAACATCTGCTAGGTGGCTCTCAAATAGGAGTTACAAACATTTGAAAATAATCTCAAACCATATTTAGTGTTAGTGTACGTAATATTAGTTTATAGTTTATTAAATAATATGCATGTAAATTGTTTTGTTGGGTTAAGAAATGGGAAGTTGGTTTACGTCCATTTTTTTTTTAGCATTTGGGAATAAATAATATGCATGTAAATTGTTTTCGGATAAGGTGTATAAACCGTCACACATGAATTCTTTTAAGTTCTATAGAATCGCAGTGTGCATGCGCAAGTTGCAGGAGTTGCTGTAATGGTTAATGTTGCTTCCGGTAGATGGTTCTGAAGTCGGCGTTACCAACTTTGGGAATAAATTCCCAAACGCTAAAAAAAAAATGGACGTACACTAACTTCTCATTTCCTAACCTAACAAAACAGTTTACATGCATATTATTTATTTCCAAATGCAAAAAAAAAAAAAATGGACATAAACTAACTTCCCATTTCCTAACCTAACAAAACAATTTACATGTATATTATTTCACAAACTATAAACATTTTACGTACACTAACACTAAATATGGTTTCGAATTATTTTCAAACGTTGGTAACTGCGATGTGAGAGTCGCCTAGCAGATGTTACATGAAGCATTTCCTCGCCCGTAGAACTCCATGTACAATATTCGTGTAATTTACAAACATTTAATTATCGAAAGAAATGTTTAAAATAGTACCAAACGTTATTATATATGGTTGAAAAGTGTTTAGTGCATCAGTGGCATAATATTAGATGGAAAATTGTGTGTGACGGTTTATACACCACAGCCTTGTTTTCTTTGGTTAGGAAATGGCAAGTTACTTTACGTCCATTTTTTTAAGCATTTGGGAATTTATTCCCAAAGTTGGTAACACCGACTGCAGAGCCATCTACCGGAGGCTACATTAACCATTACAGCAACTCCAGCATGCGCACTGCGATTCTGTGGAACTTAGATTTGTGTCCGTCAAATAACCGACATTTTCCCTTTTGAGAGTAAAATGGGAATTGGTATTGTGAAAACTACATACAAAACACTTACCAGTGACTTCAAAACCATAATATTATTTTCCATTATACAAGAGAACACTTGCTCATCCAATCCATAATCATGTGCATTTAATTTCGACTTCTTGCAGTCTTCAATTAGGCCTCTGCAATTTTTTTGGCATGAATTATAGTTCCCGTGAAAGTAAGGTATTTCGATCATTTGCACAGTCTCCATCTGAAAACAGAAAACTCCGCTCATGTCAAAACATTGAAAACCGATATCAAAAGGAGTATATCGTATATTTGGTATATTTCATAGAGAACGAGGTATATTTAGCATAGAGCAGCATATATGTGTTACATAGAGAAACTTGGATGTGTTAAACGGTCTTTTAAACATAGAGAACTCGTCTTCAATTTGGCCTCTGCAATTTTTTTGGCATGAATTATAGTTCCCGTGAAAGTAAGGTATTTCGATAATTTGCACAGTCTCCATCTGAAAACAAAACTCTGCTCATATCAAAACGACTGACTGACTGTAGTTGACAGCTGTTTGCGCTGCCCAGTGTGCCTTTTGCTGGGACAGTTATTTGTCCCTTGACGGCGAATTCGCGTAGGTGTGTGCAGTATTGGGTTTCGCTATTTTTCCCTAGCCTATACGGCGGTTATATGGGGATTGATTCTATTTTAGCATGTGCTATTGATATAATGTGGATGTTTGATTCCAAGTCAGATAGATCTCGCTTAATTGGGGCATCGGAAACTGTGTCGCTAATAACTTTCAGGACCAGAATGAGCCACGCCAATCTGCCCTGACCTCTCTGATCTTGGTTATTTCATGCCGAATACTATGGGTGGTTTAATGTGTCGAATATGTTTCTATGTGTAGTACACCATTGTGGAAGGTGTCCTATATTGCGTACTATGGGGTTTCCATGATCATTTATATTTCGGAGCATGGATGTAACCCTTTCAGTTATGATAGTATCAATATATGGTACCTTCGTGGCCTCGTACATCTCCGTTATCCTTGTGTAACGCGGTGCCGAAAGTATAATTTTGAGACATTTGTTCTGCATTCATTTGTTTCTTTTTGTGGCATTTCGCAAGGATACTCAGAGATTCGCAGCCGTACAATAGCATACTACGGATCACGGCCACGTATAGAGTGACCTTGATCCTTCGGGACAGAGACAAACTTTGATGTGTTAAACGGTTTTTTTAACATAGAGAACTCGTTCTCTATGATGTAGTTGACATCGTAGTAGAGTCATTGCACATAGATGTCAGAGCGATAAGTAATAATCGCTTGTGGAATTACTTTCTATATTATAATAAATAAAATATATATATACGCCTATTTATGCAATATTCGTATCATTAATGCCTTTTCTCAATATAGTGAGTAAAACCACTTGAATTTTTTGTTATCACATAATTTAACACAATACGTTTACAAGTCATGTGCCTGCAACAGTGTATAATTGCCATATTGTATGGCATATTACAGTATTTCACACGGCCCCCCTATCATACATACTTTCTACGTCCAAATATAATATTTTGATTCGATTTGTGGTTCATGCTATCAAATCAATATTTTTTAAATTTGTTCTTCTGAGAAAAAGATAATTTAACACAATACGTTACAAGTGATAATTGCCATATTGTATGGCATGCTACAGTATTTCACACGGCCCTGTTATACACGCACAGCATAAACCCCGCGTCGGCCTTTCACTATTCAACTGATCTCACTGTACTACGGGCGTTTGTTACACGTGGACAGAAGACATTGATTGTTTATGGTATTATTTAATTTTTATGATATTATTTGTTTTTGCCTAACTTTTAAAATTATATATGTATGTAATAAGAAAAATCTAGCATATAAAAATTCCTTAAAGTAAATAAAATAAGCAAGAATAAAACTTTGCAAGAAATTTGAAGCCAACCGGAACCTTTATAGATATTATAATATTTACACCTATATTATAGGAACATTTTACGTTACCTTCCCCTTTTATTTTTATGCTGATGATGTATTATTGAGCGATAACGAGGAGATACCAAGGGCCAACAAACACTCTATTGAAGAACACTAAGAAATTGGGACTGGAAGTAAACATCAATACAACTAAATATATGTCCACACACAAAAATACATTATATAATTGACATGACATCAATTAAACTAAATATATGTTCACACATAAAAATACATTATATAATTGACATGACAAATGAAGGAAATTTTGAAGAAGTGGCTGATTTCAACTATCTAGGAACAATAATAATTACAAATAGGAATGAGATGCACAAAATAATTATAAACATAGGCTCAATTCTGGAAATGCGTGCTATTATGCGTTACAGGAACTCTTGTCTTCCCAGCTCCTTTCAAAAAAAGTTAAACTGAAAATATATAAAACAGTTATTCCCCAGTTATATTATATGGATGCGAAAAATGGACTCTTACTTTATTTATTTATTCATTTATTTAGCCTTGTGGAGTTAAGGCCATGTGGCCTTCTCTTCCACTCACCAGGGCAAACATATATTACATCAGAATATAACAATCATAAGTAACTCTAATATTAAATACTAAATCAAGATTTGACCAATAAGATAAGAGAGAAGATTACGGGTATTTGAGAATAAAGTTCTTAGGAATATTTTTGGACCAAAAAGAGATGAACAGACAGGTGAATGGAGGAAACTACATACTAGTGAGCTACATGATATGTGTAAGAAGCAAGATATAATAAGGACAGTTAAGTCTTGTAGGCTGCGATAAGCAGGACATGTGGCACATATGGGGGATGAAAGAGGTACGTGGAAACTTCTGATAGGAAAATCAGAGGGAAAACGCCAGTTGGTAGACCAAGAATGAGGTGGGAGTGTAATTATTTGGGATTCTTCTTCTTTATTACGAAAGGGCATTACTAATTAATAGGTAGCGTGTCCAGGAAAATGTAGAAATTCATGAAGTGAGATCAGGACTTCTAGTAAGAATTTAGCACACTTATTCTTTAACAGTTTTCCTCGAACTAACACGTTACTTATCTTATGGTTATCAGGTTAAAAGGTAGCTTGAACACTAATTATATCTTACGTGAAGTATCCTACAACCTACCAATTTAGGTTTACCTATTGGCCACGAAAAAAAAATGTTCCGGATTTCGGAGCAGTTGTGGGCCTACATTGCCATGTGTCAGCTTTACCATCTAGGGATATTTCTTTCTCTAACTTTATAATACTGTAGTCATTCTTATGATAGCTATTTTTGGAGTATTCTTACATTGTTGATTTTAGCTTATTATTATTATTTTATTAGTATTGCCATTATAATATTATTTTTATTTATATTATCATTATTATTATTGTTATTATTACTGTTAATATTAGTGATGTGAAATTTATACAATATCTATAAAACAAATTTGATTTCAGTTCGAATCAATACCACACAAACAGAATGGACCGAAATTAATAGGGGCGTAAGACAAGGATGTGCCCTCCCGCCCTTGCTCTTTATCATATACATGGATAGAATACTCCAAGATGAGACACGGTTCTATCCAATTTAATAGAAACCATAAAATAGACTCTTTGCTTTTTGCAGATGATTTGTTATTAATAGCTCCAACAGAAACAGATTTACAGTATTCTATACACAATTTTAATATAATTGCAAAAGGTACAATATGGAAATCAATACAAAAAAAACTAAAGTGATGGCCTTTTGTGGGAAATACCCTATACCTAGCAAAATTGTTTTGGATGATGACATTTTAGAACGAATAAACAAATTTAATTATTTGGGTTATAATTAACATTTCAAGATGAAGCTGATATATCAAAGAAAATCACAAATTTTACAAAAAAACAACGGGGATAATCAACAGTATAATGAAACCATCTTTAGTACAGAAGAACACAAGATTACGGCTTTATAACGTTCTCGCAAGACCAGTATTAAGATATGGTAGTGAAGCATGGACAATACGAAGAAGGATGAAAGCCGAATAACAGCAAATGAGATGCGATTTATGCGCCGTACAGCAGGCTACACAAAGAGGGACCATAAAAGAAATGAGGAATTAATGGAAGAGTTGGATCTAGAACCCATTCCTCACCATATACAAACTACCAGAAGAACTGGAAAGCCCATCTTCAACGGATGCCGTCTCATAGAATTCCAAAAGCCATATTTCGCTACTGCCCCCAGGGCAAAAGATCGCTGGGACGTCCAAAAAAACGCTGGATGGAAAATTCCTCTTTGAGACCGTAACAGGCCACACGGCATAATACTTGCATGGATGATGATGATGATGATTACTGATGTGATTATTAATATTACATATATTTTTCTAGGCTTAGATGCGCCCCAGAGATAGCCGGGCCTATGCATTTCTGATGATAATTATTATTACGTTTAAGTTTCGTACTAATATTATTATATTATGGTTACTTACTTACTTACTCACTGGCACTATCGAACCCGTAGGTTCATGGCCGCGCGGACATAAGCTCTCCATACATCCCTATCCTGAGATAATGCTTTCCAATCATTCCCTGTATAATCTACTTCCCTCAAATCATAGTTAATGTTGTTCTCCCACCTCATTCTTGGTCTAACAACTGGGCGTTTTCCTTCTGGCTTTCCTACAAGAAGTTTCCATGCACGTCTTTCATTCCCCATACGCGCAACATGTCCTGCCCATCGCAGTCTACGAGACTTAACTGTTCTTATTATATCTGGCTTCCTATAAAGACCATGTAGTTCATTGTTATGTAGTCTTCTCCATTCACCTGTCTGTTCATCTCTCTTTGGTCCAAAAATTTTCCTAAGAACTTTATTCTCAAAAACCCGTAATCTCCTTTCCTCCCTTAAAGTAAGAGTCCATGTTTCGCACCCATATAATATAACTGGTAGAATAATAGTTTTATATATTTTCAGCTTAACGTTTTTTGAAAGGAGTTGGGACATCAAAAGTCTCTGCAATGCATAATAGCATGCATTTCCAGAATTGAGCCTATGTTTAATTTCTTTGTGCATCTCATTCCTATTTGTGATTATTGTTCCTAGGTATTTGAATTCAGCCACTTCCTCAAAATTTCCCTCATTTGTAATTAGCTGTCCATTTCCATTATATAATTAAATTTCTACATGTGACCTTATATTTAGTTTTACTGATATTTACTTCCAGTCCTAATTTCTTAGTGTTACTCAATAGTGTGTGCGTGTTGGCCTTTAGTATCTCCTCGCTATCGGCCAATAATACTACATCATCAGCATAAACTAACAGCTTATTAATACCATTGAGTTGTAAGCCTTCCTCATTCTCTAAAGATTTAATGGCATGCTCTAGTACAAAATTAAATAGTAGAGGAGATAGTGCATCTCCTTGCTTCAACCCATTCTGGATTTCAAAAGTGTCTGAAAACTGTTTGCCTACACGCACCCTACTCTTTGAGCCATTTAGACACATTCGTATAAGTCTAACTAACTTTTTAGGAATTCCGAACTCCAGCAGGATACTATATAACTTCTCCCTCTTAATTGAATCATATGATTTTTTGAAGTCTACTTATAGTTGATGTACAGTACCATTATATTCCCGTTTCTTTTCTAAAATCTGTCTTATACTAAAAATCTGATCTGTTGTAGGCCTGTTTCTTCTAAATGCACATTGATGATCTCCTAGAATGTCATCAATATAGGGAGTAAGTCTGCTTACTAATATATTTGTTAGAATTTTGTACGAAGTTGAAAGTAATGAGATGCCCCTGTAGTTGTTGCAATCAGTTTTATCCCCTTTCTTATAAATTGGTACGATAATTGATTCCTTCCATTCATCTGGAAGAGCTTCTTTTTCCCAAATCATACTAAGCAACCAGCGTATCTTGTCCATCAATTTTTCTCCCCCTGATTTTATCAGTTCTGCTGGGATCTCATCTGAACCTGATGCTTTATACATCTTCAATTTTTCAATCGCCATTTCAACCTCTAATGCACTTGGCTCTGCGACTAGAATTTCTGCTGTCTGTAACTTATCCTCCTCAATGTCCTGTTCTGTATGTACATTTAATAGCTGATTAAAGTAACTTTTCCATCTATTTAATATACTCCTAGAATCTGCAATCATATCCCCATTTTCATTCCGAATTATGTTTGTTCTAGCCTGAAACCCTTTCTTCTCTATACTAATTCCCTGATATAATTCTCTAATGTTCCTATTTTTTGCATTCATTTCAAGATCATTAATCTTCTCTCTCAAATATTCCCTCTTTTTACTCTTTAGTAACTTGGTTGTTTCCCGTCTAACACTACCCAATTGCTCTAAATTTACCTCATTTGGCTCGTGTAACCATTTCATTTTTGCTAGCTTTCTTTTCTTTACAATGTCGGCACATTCCTCATCAAACCATTTCTTGTTTTGCCTCTTTTTTAAACAACCAATGCTTTCTGATGCTGACAATTTAATAGTATCTCTTATAGTCTTCCATTCTTTATTTATATCAGTTTCTTCTTCGTTTGCCACATTGTCATCTGAAGATTCCAGTACTTCAAATCTATTAGCAATTTTGATTTGGTATTCTTGCCGCATTTCATCTTTTTTCAAGTTTTTTAATTCAAACTTTACAGAATTATGGTTATTATTGTTATTCAGATTATTATTATTATTAATATTATTGCTATTGTGCCGCGGGGACCTTTTTTTAACATAGGTAACCAAAATGCCAAAACTACGCGATTTGCTACCAAAATGCACCTCGTGACATAAACCCAGAGCCAAAAATCCCGCTGACAGCTACCCCAAATATGTGCCGTGTTTCGTCTTTCTATTACCCTGTGTAAATATATTAGCCTTGAGTTCATAACAATAAGTACTATTCAAAAGCCTTTGACCGGATCCACGAGAGGCAAAAATTGATTCATCCTTCCTATCCGAATACTTAAACATTAATCAACAATAGATCTTAAAACACTGTAGTAATCTATGATACTTAGCTAAGCTGAATGTATTATTATTATTATTATTATTATTATTATTATTATTATTATTATTATTATTATTATTAACCATGAAAGCTAGACGGGAATAAAGGAGTTCGTATGACCTCTGAGCAAGCTTTGTGTACGGGAATATACAAGACAGCAATGTAGTATCTACCGCACAATTATTAAATATTAAACATTATATAAAAGATAGTATTTAATATAAATTGGACGTCTGAAGTTATAAAAATAGAATTAAAGTATTACTTAACTTCGATCATTCATAAATTAAAAGACAAAATAATAAACATAAAAAATAACAACTCACACAAACAACCTCACATACATAGTTTCAGTCCTTGCGAGGGTGGCTTTCTCTGGTCTGCCGGACCAAAAACCCAAAGCACGCCACTCGCGTCATCCAGACGACGACAATGTTCCAACCAAAATTTCCGATCGAATGATAATGTTCTGAATGTGCGTAAGATATTTGAGCGTTCCGAGGTAGAAGGGGAAGATGCGCACTACAAACAGAGCAAGGGGAGGGGTAGAAAGGAGAGTGGGGGTTTATGCAGAGAAAAAGGAAATTGGCATAGTTCACAAATCTTCTAGTTAAAGTAGGATAACGGCACTGATGTCACGAACCGAAATTGGACTTTCGGTTCAATATCGCCGCCTCCGGCCATCCGGGAAAGAAAAGTCCCATAAAATTCCAAGCGATGAAAGAAATCACAACAAGTCTTGGAGACTTGAGTCACTATAAAGATGTTCCAATGACACTAGATAACAAATTCCACAATGGGAGGACACGGCAACACTACACGATTCCGAGCGGAAAACATTTTCACAAATTTCATCGTCCCCAAGATTAATATCACCACACCAGCTTCTTCGTCGACCTCCAGGCGCTGTAAACATAGACTCAAATCTTGCTGATGGCACAGCCGCTATAGTCGAACTCCGCGGTGTTCCAGGTGAATCCAGGGTGACGATATACAACAACATGGATTGCCGGATCGCAATCAAGATCAGCCGCTCTCTTGGAATCAGTAGTTGTAGAACCAACATTTCGGCCAGCGGGGTACTCGGGGTCGGCCGAACCCACCAAGTACTCGACTGCCAGGAGTTATTTCTTCTTCCACTATGCCAATATCAGGAAAGGTAAACTGAAATGATAAAATACCAGGAAACAGAAAGCGGAACCTCAAAAGTTTTTCCAAAAGATATTCCATAACACTATTTTAAGTAAGTAGAATCATTTTGTCCTTCACAAATCATCAGTGGAATTAATCCACTACAGGACATACTTTTAATTGGTTAACATGCTGCTTGGTTATATGGCCATCAACACTTTCTAACTTCTAGTTACCCTTATTTTAGAATTTAGACTGCGTCTTAGAAAAACAAGACCTGGTCCACATGTACACAAGCTCTCTCAAAAGTCCCCCGTCATAATATTTTTTTACAAACGACATGGCTCACTCAGCCCACATACGATACCAAAAAAGCAAGCTTTCATGGTATCCAATATAAGTATACGAAGTACGTATTTAAACTCTAGGATCGACACTCTCTAGAAAGATGTCCAAAGCGCTGGCATTTCCAACATTGGATATTACTTTTCTGCTGCCAAGAATTACTGCGTGAAGATCGATTCACAGGAGCGCTTGCTCTACTTGAGTTATTAGTCATATGTATTTCACTAAAGTTCTTTTGCTTTTCAGCGATTTCAAAATTAGCTACTTTTCTTGCCAAGACATACATTTATGCTACACTTTGGGGTTTTGTAGCGAAAATCAAATGTTGTCTAATGGCAGAGAAGACATATCTTGAAGAATAATATCAATAAAATTTTCTTCCGAAAACTGAGGATTCAGTATCAATGAAGCGCCTTGAATTTCGGAAATAAACTCCAATAAAGATTTCTCAGAGTGTTGGAATCGACGAGACACAAATTTAATCCAGTAATCTTCCAACAACCTGGAAGGCAATAACGAACATTTCACATGTTCTAAACTCTCGATCCAAGTCAATCTCAATTTAACGACGTTGTTCCACACCTTCAATAGCATTCCTCGAACACAACTCAAAATCGAATTAACAAAATATTCATCATTAACCAGTTTCAATTCAAAAATCGAATTGAGTTTTATTAGGAAGAAAACTATCAGTTCCTTATCATTTCCATCACAGGGATAGACTTTCCTAATTAACTCACGGAAAATTCGCTGATTATTTTCTTCCATGTCAGAAGAAATGTTGGAAGCAATTCCGTCAGAAAAATATTTGATAGAGCTAATTCTACGATCAATAATATTCTTATTCACTTCTATAGAATTATCTTCACTAATAGAGCTGTCTACGATAAACTTTCGTTTTACCAATATTTGTTCAGCAGGGGGGAGAGAATTCAAATGTATCTTAAGTCGTTGACGTAATATATTTACGTCGCCTTCAATGTCTATGCCTAACAAGGTTAACTCTCGGACTAAGTTGTCCTTAGATACAACATCGATCCAACTAGGCATGCTTATTAGACAAAGTAAACAAAAAATATAAATAGCTGTAAGAGAACGCAATTTGTTATGCATGAATTACTCTGTGTTTATAAACAAGGAGAGATGAATCAATTTATTTACGCAAGACAGCTCAAATACGTAAATAAGCACATTTCCATAACCTTTACGTAGATAATAAGTCTCGAAAACAAACAATTATCCACGAAGTAATATCTCTGAAAAATTTCGATATCAAACATTGTATAATTCCAAAAACCATTTAATATCATCCAGAATATATTCTCTGTTCTGGCACTTGAATCCAGAACAAAACTTAAGTTCGGAAAATTTTGAATCGATGACCACATGAACTACAGCCAATATAATACAAACATTATTTTCTAAACAAAAACTAGAAGAGATAGCTCTGCAACCGGAAGATCTAATGGTTAGTTTCGACGTGGTCTCTCTATTCACTAAAGTTCCTATAAAGGAGACCATTCACCTCATCGCTGACAAGTTTCCTCAAGATATCACTAATCTTTTTGAACACTGCTTAACCACCAGCTATTTCTTATTTAATAACGACTTCTATGAACAAATAGATGGAGTAGCTATGGGTAGTCCCCTGAGCCCAGTAGTTGCAAATTTCTTTATGGAAAACTTCGAACAAAAATGTTTAGACACTGCCCCTCTTAAACCCAAGACAATGCTTCGATATGTAGACGACGCATTCGTAATTTGGAACCATGGGGAAGATAAAATATAAGAATTTCTGGCGCACATCAACAACATAAATTCCAACATACAATTCACGTAGAAAAAAGAAAAAGATAACAGAATAGCCTTTCTGGACATCTCAATCAGAAGAGAAGAAAACCTACGTATACTGATAGATATATTCATAAAACCTCCAATCATCACCCCAAACAGAAACATGGTATCATCAAAACATTGACAAATCGCGCCAAGAAACTTTGCCATCCTGAATTATTAAAGACTGAAATCAAACATCTCCGTACAGTATTCACAGCCAATGGATACACCAACAAAGAAATAAACAGAGCAAACCATCCCAGACGATACAACAACAAGGAAGCAGAAGAAAAAACGTCAACCAGGGCATTCTTACCTTTCATCAAGAATGTAACTGACCGAATTGGAAAACTGCTAAAGAAAGAAGACATTAAAACAGTATATAGGCCTACCAGGAAAATCAAAAACCTCCTCAGACCGATCAAGGATCAACTTCATCCTCATCTATCAGCAGGCATATACAGGATCCCATGCAGTTGCGGCCAAGTGTATATAGGCAGCACTAAACGCAGCATCACAACCAGACTTAAAGAACACGAAAGATACACCCGTCTTAAACAAGTGGAAAAGTCGGCAGTAGCAGAACACTCTCTACTTGAAGGCCAAACAGTACAATACAACAACAAAGATATATTATCTAACTGCACACACTATTTTACCCGTCTGCAACGAGAAGTCATTGAAATACTCAAACATCAAAATAGTTACAATAGAAAAGAAGAATCATTAAAAGTCAACAAACCATGGATACCAATCTTAACAAAAGCCAGATGTAAACCCCTATGAGAACAATCTACTAGAACATCAGACAGCAACCTCATTGGTGCAATGGAAGACCCTAATGCTAACCAACCAGAAGGCAGATACAATTTACGAAGTAACGGACCGCGCAGAGAACACGTCGCGGATACATCTATAAATAGAGCAGGTAGTCGACCAAATTGCCAGATTCGATTCATTGATTCGATGGCCAGCAGTGGAAGATGAAGGAGCTCCTGATCGTCTAGAAGCACTCCTGCATACCGGCAAGCGAAGCCTCAACGGACGGCATCCGGGAACGACTCCCTCGCACTCAATCGTGCTAAGCGACTGCGCACAGCGCCCCAAGCGGCAGCGACACGTGGTCAGGCAGCATAGCAAACTGTCCCGGCAGCATTTCTTTTTCAGCGAGGGTTCTTCATACCTACCCCCCCCCCTGTTAGCACCTTTACCTCAAAAGGCAATAGGCCTTATCCCTTCTGCCCCTAGCTCGGCCCCTATCCCAGGGTCTTTGTCAGGGCACCTCCAACCTGTGATACCACTTCACCAACCGCAAATAAGAACCCTCACACAATGGGAAAGCCCAATAAGAAGAAGAGAACGAGCCAAAACGTCGCTCCCACTCCACCAATCGCGCAGCGAACGCGCCAGAAATCCCAAGCGGGGAAAATACAGCCATCGACGTCACAACCTGCAGCATCAACTGCCAGACAAGCCGAGATACCGATGACAGTCGACCGGCCTCCGGAGGACTCGCCGTCCAACGACGGCGGGGCCGCCGGGGGTTCAGGGACTCAGGTCTCGAGAGTCGACCGGTCTCCGGAGGACTCACCGTCCAACGACGGCGGGGCCACCGGGGGTTCGGGGACTCGAGTCGACCGGTCTCCGGAGGACTTACCGTCCAACGACGGTGGGCCCACTGGAGGTTCGGGGTCACAGGACTCGCGCCAATCACAATCGAAACCCTCTCCACTGCTGATACGTCGGGAATTTACCGTCGAGTTAGCAGCTGCGAACAGGGTTTTCGCAGAAATCGAGCCGCGCGCATTCATTTGCGAACCTACGCCGCTCGGAACAAGGGTTAGGCTGACTTCACTGTCGGCCTACTACAAATACCGACAGCTGCTGCTGCAGCGTCACATTCCCTGCTGCGAAGGGAATAAAAAATCGCGGGCTACAGCGCGTAAATTTGTAGTCAAAGGGATTGACTCGGGCGTGGATCCAACCGAGATCCAGGACGACCTCAAGGGTCATGGCCTCGAAGTCCTCCAGGTGGTCAATATGACCTCAGGGAGGACCAAGAGGCCGCTGCCAATCTTTATAGCAGTCCTGGCGGAAGGTTCCAACGCATCGGATATCCTCCGAATAAATCGCTTATGCCACTACAAAGTCAAAGTGGAAGCGTACCGCCGCGCTAAGGTCCCCAAGCCTGCCGCGCACCCCAAAATAGCAGTACAGGCAATTCCTGCTGCTGATAAACAGGCAGTCTCAGTTGAGCTTGCTCCTGCTGCCCTTCCCAACAGTACAGGTTCGGAGGTGCCCATTGCCCTCCGACCTCAATCCCCTAGAAGGAGAAAAATAGTAGTTCAGGCCACTCCAGATACCGACAAACAGGCAGTCCCAGTAGAGCTTGCTCCTGCTGCCTTCACTCACAGCACAGGCTTAAAGGCGCCCCGTGCCCCTCCACCAGTTCCCCCACGAAGCAGGGATTTATTCACGAAACCAGCAGTGACACAGACATCAACGGCCTCACAAACCGAGAACGCAGGCTTGGCCACAGCTAAGCCCAAAAGAAAAACGGCAGTGGGCACTCAAACTGTCCCGGTCCCGTGCAAAACTACAGCCACTCAGGACGTAGTACGACGGCCTATCATGGTCGACAGAAAAGTGGGAACCGATGTCATCTGCACATGCTGGCGTCAATGCCCCTACTTCAGGCATCAACCAAATAAAAATCTCTCCCACAACATTGGCTCATGCATAGATGCAATACTCTATGAGGGCCAAGCACAGTTGGATCTACACATCGATTTAACCTGGGATGGTGATACCATTATCGACACTGAAGTCTACTCCTTCTAGGGACTCCCATCAGCGCAAATGCGACTACAATAGGTGAATTACCGGCTATACACCTTAAGAACCGGACGGCCCGGACCGATTTTGGCCATCTTTCGATAACTTCTCACGTAACTTCACCCCCACTCTGCCAAGGTTTTCGGTGGTTTTCCTTGGCGCGAAGACGAATGTCGGAGTGGGCCCCTAGTCTCCACCAGTAAATTTAATCCATCCCCAATTTATTCTAAATTCAAAATTTTATATTCAAAATTATTCCCCCGAACCTAAAATTACAATCAAATTTTTTTTTCTTTAACAAGCTACTCTGCTATTGGTTTCGGTGGTTTCCATAGCGGTAAGGTGAATACCGGAGTAGTCCCCCTAGTTCCCACCAGTAACTTCATTCTTTCACCACTGAGCCGGGCGGGGAATTGAACTTCGTTTCTGGGACTGGTATAGCACCTTCGACGCCTGCTACAGGAAGCGCTGTACTCAAACGATTGGCTTACTCAGACCTGCATTAACACCTTCCTTCCTCCGACGTGCATTAACACATTGGATACACTCACACGCACACACACACTGCCATGGTCTCACATTCATCTCACTCAATTATTTTCTTTTCGGCTCTCTTCTTCTAAATTAACGGGCAAAAGGGCGAATAGCCCTGGTACCCGAGGATGGCCTCGGCCATCCTAAAGGAAATCTGTAGCCGCAACAGTCTTTTGGCTGTCTGCCGCATTCAGACTATTCCATGTTCTCTCTCTCTCTTGGCACCAAATTGCCAGTCTCAAGACAAACCTTGAGGATGCCGGACGCAGTCTCTGGCGAAACGTTGGGGAACTACAAGCCTCAAGACCACGGCCAACAGCCCGGAAATCTTCTGCAAGATCATCATAACATTACTAAAGTTGTAAAGTAATTAGCATTATTTTTCTCATTGTTACTATTATTATTATTATATATTATTATTATTATTATTATTATTATTATTATTATTATTATTATTATTATCGTTAATATTAGCATTAGGACTTGGTATTGTGGACAAGTCATCCTCATAATAAGTATAATACTAATTTTCATGCCTAAATATTTCCAATAATTATAAAGTGCACCTCAAACCCACACATATTGATTCCACGCAAACATATTTTATTACGTAGTTGCCGCGTCCTATGAGGCATTTCCATTCATTACTGGTGTATAAAAAAATCTTAACATTTAAGATAACCATAGCACATAAAATTCTTACAAGATATGGATGTTCTAAACCTATATTTTCCATGTGGCTATAATTTGCTAAATATTATACGTCTCTCTTTCTCTTGCCATATTGTTTAATTTATTTTACTATTAATTAATAATTTCCCTAATGTTCTACATAAATAGTATACTAAATTTACTGCTGATTTTAGCTTAAAATGTACGTATCTCCAAACGTTCCAAGAAATTTGCAAGGGTTCGTTTCCCTATCGGAAAAAAAATTCTATATATACCACCGAAATGATCACCAATGTTACGCTTTGCAAGCTTATTTTAGGGCTTAAAGGATCTTTGGAACATGGATTACTTATGACGGTAAGATAGCGTGTGGTTTACCTACGGATTTTGGTGCTAGCCGAGCGGAATGGCTGATGACTCTATTATTTGAGGATAATTGAGATGATAAAAAAATAATTAAACAACTGTAATATTCTATTTTTAAAACTATAAGCAACAAATTAATATACAATTAAAGATAATTAAACTAGGCTAACGTATTTTATTACCTAATTCTTTGGGTGAGAAAGAGAGAGAACTTTGCTGTAGTAAGTTCAACTGTGCCACAAGACCTGACTTACTCGTATCATTTCGTAACTATACGTTTCTTTCATATCTACTTCAATTCGTTCCTATCCACAAGCTATAAATATAGTATTAAAACCCATATTGGTTTGTTTCCAAGGCCCCCAAAATCCTATTAAGAATAACATGTTGCAGACTTACCTCTAGCAGCTACATGCTTCAACAGACGTCAGTTCATCCCCTGACCACACATTTATGTTTCCATCTCAAACCCTTAACTGTAAAATCTATTCTGAGGCTTGGTGTTCAACCCACTTTTCGTCACCTCTCTCTCACTCTGTCCTAGTATACCAAGTTCATATGCCCTAACGGTATTTTTGTTCTGGATGTTTTCAGGACCAAATTCCTACGAGTAACAGTATACCTATTATTACTACATGAATCTGAATTCCAAACTAAACTAATATTTCCTATAATATGAGACTATTTATACAACTAATTAAAAATATACCTACTATTTAAATAACTAATTAAAAATATACTATTTAAATAACTAATTAAAAATATCTATTTAAATAACTAATTAAAATATCTAAGCTTTGATATCGTATTTTATAACAATTAATATAAAATTATAGAATATTCACCTGAAAGGTCCGTCTCCTCAACTTAATTAATCATTTAACTGTAGCGCTTTCGGGACTTGTCCCATCAGCGGCAGGATTCAAAACTGGTGTTTCACTGAAGATCTGGTAGAGGGGGTTGCATGTATTGGGTTCGTTTTCGTTTATCAGGCTGTCGTTGTGAGCTGCTTTCATGATTTCCATCTCTTCGAGTACGTTTATCTTCGCTGGATTATTTTATAACAGTATGTCACACTATTTACAGGCATTTATCTATATTTTCAATTTTTGTACTTATTTTAAATTAACAAATAGTTTATAATCTCTTGATTATTATTATTATTATTATTATTATTATTATCTATTTCTTTATTTAGAGTTACGAAATGGAAATGCGATATTGCCTTATATTATCGTAGCTCTTTTTGTCACAACACGAGATGTATTTGAACCTAAAAATATTTTATTATATATATATATATATATATATATATATATATATGCTATAATTGAATTTTTGACATTGAGCAATGCAAATATTCAATTATAACATTGATAAAGCATCAGTGCTATAAAGTAAAAATATTATCTTTAATTTGCTTACTTGTTATAGTCAGCTACTAGGTGGCAGTGAAGACCGAGTTCTCGTGACATCTAGTGATAATGAGAATATATATAAGAAAAATAAGTGTTTGTATTGGATTTGCCTGGTGGTGTAATAGACAACACGCTGGGGTACCAAACCAGAGTTGCGGGTTCAAATCCCGTTCAGGAATTTATTTTTCTTAACATGTCACATATATAATCAACGTGATCTTGAAGCAGTGTGTAGCATTTTTAATTTATTTTTTAAAAAAGTTCAAGTGGATGATATACTATATTATTTTAGGAACAAAATCCAAAAATAAGCCCTATGTCACACTTCTCACAATGTGTAAGGTCTTATTCTCTCATTTATTGACCTAAAAGTTCTTCTTCTTCTTCTTCTTCACTTCACTTCACGGCCTAGGCAAACATTGCCTGTTCCGTCTCACAGTTATTCTGTCTATCTTTTCACTGGCCTTCCTACATTCCTTGAACCTCTTGGCTTGTAGTTGAATGCTGTTCTTGGTAATCTTGTTACATTCATTCTTTCCACATGTGTAAACCATTTCTCTCTATATTCTCTGATTTTCTCATTCAATGGATATATATTTAACTGTGTTCTTATATCATTTTTTATCCGATCCAATGTTGTGCAGCCTTTTGTTCTTCTAAGGAAGTTCATTTCTGCGCTCTATATTCTACTTCGTAATTTTTTGGTCATTACCCAAGTTTCGCTCCCATAAAGTAATGCAGGAACTGCCAATGTTTTATAAAACTTCAATCTAGTATCTCTTCTTGTTTTATTCTTTAATATTTTATGTATAGTTCCGCATATCATTATAAATTTCGACAGTTTCATATTTATGCCTCTTTCAGTTTTTGTGTTTATAGTAAAATTACAACCCAAATAATTAAAATGTTTTACTTGTTCCAGAGGTTTGTTGTCTATTACGATTTTTGATCTTATATGTTCGTTTCCCCAAAATGCTTTATATATATATTTTAAAATTATATTCTTGGCATAACTGATTTAATTGATGTAAAGGGTACTGCAAATTATTTTCGTTTTCTTGAATAATAACTACATCGTCAGCATACATTAAAACGTTTAATATTTTAAAACGGTCCATTCGTATACCTATATTAACAATACTTTTCCAATTTTGGATGATGTCATTAATATATAGATTAAAAAGAGTAAGTGATAAACTACACCGTTTTTTCTTACACCTCTATTTATTAAAATAGCTTCGGTCTTTGATGTGCCTATATTTATTATAATTTGAGACTTTACCTACAAACTTTTTATCACATACATTAATTTTGCGGGGTAGCCATGTATTTCTATAATTTTCCATAACTTATCACTATCAACACGATCAAATGCCTTCTCAAAATCAATAAAAGCAACATGCGTCTGTAGGTTATGTTCTCTTCTTTTTTCAAATATTTGCTGTAATATGAATAAATTGTCTGTTGTTGATCGCCCCGTTCTTCTTCAAGTATTGCTTCTGCTATTATTTTAAGTCTTTTATTTATAGCCATTGCATAGATTTTATAAATTGAAGTAAGTAAGCTAATTTCTCTGTAGTTCATACATTGTTTTCTATCTCCTTTCTTAAATAACGATATGACTTCAGCTGTATTAAATGTTACCAGCCCAATAATAGGATATATAGTACGTTATTTAATCGGACGTTATTTAATCCAATATAAGGATTTATAATATCTCATTGATCTTAATATTAATTTTCTCCCGTCCCCCTAGCCGAACAGTTTAAGGCATGGTGCCTTGGTGGAGAGCTAGGGGACTTCCGCTAGTTAGAATCGCCATGGGGGAATAAATTTTCTCATTGAATTTCAGCCAGTATAGGACCGGTGCCCACCCAGCATTATGAGGAATTTGGTTAGCTACAATAAATAGAGGCGCCAGTTTAAGAAAAAGCTGCTATAACGGCTGGGGGCCGATATGCTGACCATATTTCACCCTATACTGACTAGAAGATCGTCCACCTCTGTGATTAACACATGTGGATTTGAGGCCAGCAGCCGGTTGGTAGGCCTGTCGCACCGTGGAGTTTAATTAATTTGTTGATCCATGATAGTAAACAAGAAAAATCCTCATTTCAAATCTCGAGACTATCAAATCTATGGATTGTCAGCTTTTCAATTCTCCTGTAACAAATCTAATATCTAATGTTTGTTTGTTTGTTCGTACTTTATGTGCGGCCATACCGTTAATCCGATTGTGATAGGGTTTTTTGCAAAATGTTCAGGAGATTCCCGGGATGAACATATGCTATAAGAGAGTTGTGATACTCAACTACTACACACTTAAAAATCACCCTTTGTAGTGAAAAACCTGAAAAATAATTATTTTTTGACGTTTAAATGGCTTACGCTGCCTAAAGCATAACAAATACACAAAATTAATTTACACAGAATTGAATATCTAAAAAAAATACAAAAAAGTCCGCGACAGCATATGTTTATCTTTTACGGATAACTCACAATAACGATTTTTGTCTTTCTTTGATGCCAAGAAGAAAGGGATAAGTAGATTTCCGGACAAGTGTGCACTGCCGACTGTGATGGGGCTTTTTGCAAAAAGTTCAGGATTTTCCCGGGAAGGTTATAGGCTATAAGAGAGTTTTAATGCTCAAGCCCTTCACCCTTAAAAATCACCCGTTGTAGTGAAAAAGTAAAATAAAAGTAGCTTTATTTACGCTTAAATGGCTTATGCTGCCTAAACCATAAAAAATACACCAAATTAATGTACACAGAATTGGATATCTCAAAAAACTCTAAAAAGCCGCGACAGCATATGCTTATCTTTTATGAATAACTCACACTAAACATTTTTGTCTTTCATTGATTCCAAAAAGGTCGGGATAAATAGATTTCCGGGCAAGCAGAGCAGCAGGACAGATAACTCAAAATAACAAATTTTGTCTTTCAGCTCATTTATGCCAAATACATCGGGATACGTAGATTCCCGGGCAATGCCGGATAATCAGCACGGGGTATCTAAAAATAGTAACGATATAAATTTATAATTATTTTTCCTTTCACTTATTCAACTAAAACGTAAAAACGCATTATCATTTATTTAGGCGTAGCTGCCGGGTATTAGCTAGTGTCTAATAAAATTAGTTAATTTCATAGAATATCATTTTTATATGCCTTTTTCCTAATATAAGCTAATCCAACTTCTAGCACATAGGCCTACATTAAATAACAGTTTAAAGAAGTGTGTATTTTAATGTAGTTGTTTCGGTCCTGCGGGCAGACTGCTCTGAGGGACCTGAAAGATCTATGAAGCTATCCAAGCATATTATGGATGATTGGAATAAAGTATATTCTATGGTGTTATATGCGTTGCAGGTCTTCTTCCGGTCCCATCACACCAGGTTCTACTCTCATGATCAACATCATCATTTTTGTGTTAAGCCTGTGTCCATGAGGAGGGACTGAAACCTCCCGTTTGGCCTCTTCTGCCCTCTTTATTGCTAAGGCTCGAAGTCATGCGCCTACCACCTGATACCCACTAGATCCCCGCAATCACATATTTTCAACACTTGTGAATCCCAACAAAACTTTTTCCTAACATGAAATAAGGTGAAGGGTGTTATAAAATGAATGAATGAGATATCAAATGATATGAAACCCTCAAAAAAATCCCAGTATGATATTTTAATCTATGTCACATTTCAATACATCTCGAAACGTTCCGTTCTATTTTGAATTTTGTTGTGTTAGAAAAACAAATTGTCCATTTGATATTTTGTTTTCATGCCATGAGGGTTTATCTGAAATATTTTTCATATCCCCTTCTTCTTTCACAGCTAAACCCTGTTACATAAATTTAAGAAAAAAATAGCTATTATCTGTGGAATGCAGGCTTTCACGGCCGGTAATCATAATGTTAAAAGATTCCGGGCTATGTGGCCGTGGTCTATAGCTGGTATTTCTTCCAGACGTTTCTCCCTCAACTGGGGAGGGCATCTTCAGTGGCGAGTGCTTCTAGGTGATGTTACCTTGTAGTAGACACTTACAGCCGAGTCTACTACAAGGTAACATCACCTAGAAGCACTCCCTCCCCAGTTGACGAAGAAACGTCTGGAAGAAATACCAGCTATAGACCACGGCCACATAGCCCGGAATCTGTTAACATTATAATAGTTATTATCGTTTCCATTCCATCGCTGTGGTCTTGGGGCAATGTCATTGCCTCGTACTCATCGGGTGCTCGGGTTCATATCCAATCAGGCAAGTTTCCTGGGATGTTTTCTTATCTATCAGGAAATTGTATGACCTAAACAATTTCTGAACATAATCTGGCTATCAAAATCCTGCATATCACATTCACTTTATATATTATAAATATATGAGTGAATGGTGTGCTGATTACTCATCCGGCAGAGACCCTTCACATCCTTGTGTCATCTAAAAACTAAATGTGTGATCGAGAGTTTCAAATTCTCTCCCGACAGGTCGCGTTTCTGTAAAAGGCCTGGGGTGTGTGTTGCACGTAAAGGTACGTACACACTTGCGCGCCACGCGCACCCACCATGTTCGTCAGATTTGGACGGGGTTTTAAGGTGCGCGCGAACGGCGCGCGCGCGTCTCGCACCACGATCCACTCATTGTCGGTTTTTTCCACGAACACTTTGATGGTTCGCTGTTTAGATTTGGACGGGTACCTGAGAGGTTCGTTGTTTTCGGTGCGCACCTATTATTTGAGTATGGAGTGGTCAGAGGAAAACATGTTAAAACTTATTGATATTTATAGAAGCAAGCAATTATTGTGGGATCCTCAACATAAGGATCATTCTTAAAAATCATTGAAAGGAGATGCCTGTTTTTTTTTTTCAATGTTATGTGTTTTTTTTTTTCGTGTGTACTGTAATTGTATGAATAAATTAGAATTATTTATAAAACATTGTTTATTTAAGACGTTCATTTCATAATATTATGTATGAAGTATCACAAAACAATACAGTATATAAACACATTTATTACTAATTATTTATTTATTTCTTCAAAGACTCCAAAGAGCAAGACTGCTCATGTTAAGGGGCAATATACAAAAAATAATGGCCATAAAAAAATTAACAATAAAAACAAGAAAAACAAATTCAGGCATAAGTTTAAGTAATACAAACTACTATAGATGCACAATATATATACACACATAAATACAATATTTAAACAGGATAATATTAATAATAATAAAATTAACAAAATTAACTAAGAAAGCAATGAGAAAAAATATTTTTTAATACAATTAGAAAAAATGTTTAACATTCGTGAAATGTTGATATTCATTAGGTAAGTTATTGTAATGGTTGATTAATGCCTAACGAATCCCTTTTATACCTTTTTTTTTGAGAAACTAGTATCTTTGTGCAATAAAGTACAACCTCTAGTATAATAATCATGTACATCTTTATTAAAATGAAGGCCATGTTATGGTGAGATAGATTCTTAATAATTTTAAACATATATATATATACAAATCATATATTTTTTTTAATTCCTTTAATGCTATAATATTTGAAAATATATAAATAAAGTTATAAGATGTAATAAGTAATAAGCGTGACCAGACGTCCCGATTTTGGCGGGACAGTCCCGATTTTTAACAATTTGTCCCGCGTCCCGCGGCATTTAAAAAAAAAAGTCTCTATTTTTGGGAAAGAATGCAGGACAAGCGGGAGAACGGAAAGGGAATAGACATGGTTGGTTACACCTGCTCTGCAAAATGTCTACTGAAGGTTTGTGGGTTTCCTATGGATCGCAGGAGGTTCGTTGAAATTAATCATTTCGACGAACATAACACGCGCCGCGCGCGCGGCGCGCATATGTGTACGTACCTTAAAAGTAGCTATATGGGAGAGGTTAAACTAAGGCAAAGAGAGAGTTTTTTTTTTTTGTTTTCTCTAACTTTATTAATAATCCGTGTTAATGAAATATTTATAATCACTTATATATTTTAATGGGAATACAGACATGTGTAGGTTGATGAAAACATTAAAAACCTTGTGATTTCTCGTTTTAAAATTACTTCATTTGGCTCGTGTAAGCAATTCATTTTTGCCAACTTTCTTTTATTTACACTGTCGCCACATTCTTCAGTATCCCCTAACTAACTCACTGGCACTATCGAACCCGCGCGGACATAAGCTCTCCACACATCCCTATCCTGATTTAATGTTTTCAATCATCGCCTGTATAATCTACTTCCCTCAAATCATGGTTAATGTTATTCTCCCACTTCATTCTTGGTCTACCAACTGGGCATTTTTCCTCTGGTTTTCCTACAAGAAGCCTCCATTCACGTATTTTATTCCCCGCTTGTGCCATATATTCTGCTTCTAGCAATCTTCGAGACTTAACTATTCTTATTATATCAGACTTCTTATAAAGACTATGTAATTCAGTGTTTTTTAATCTTCTCCATTCACCTGTCTGTTCATCTCTCTTTGGTCCAAAAATTTTCGTATGAACTTTATTCTTAGGGGCACGCCGTAGCGTAGTGGTTAAGGCACTAGGCTACAAGCCGGAAGGTCGAGGGTTCGAGTCCCGGTGGGGTCAGGAATTTTAAACCGACCCAAAACCTCTGGCGGCACTTTGGCCCTGAGGTCGACTCATCCTCTAACGGAAATGAGTACCGGACACTTGTTGGGGGTAAAGGCGACCGTCACGCAGGGTTGACAACCCGGATGACATCAAGTGCCGATTGTCCAAAAAAGTGAGAGCCTTAACCTCCTACTACCCCAAGGGCCTCCTGAGGCCTGTAGTGGACTCACTTTACCTTTTACTTTATTCTTAAATATTTATAATTTCCTTTCCTTTCTTAAAGTAAGAGTCCATGTTTCGCATTCATATAACTGGTAGAAAAACATGTTTTATATATTTTTAGTTTAACGTTTTTTTAAAGGAGTTGGGACAAGTGTCCCTGTAATGCATAATAGATGCATTTCCAGAATTGCATGCTACTATGCATTACAGGGACTCTTGTCGTCCCAACTCCTTTCAAGTAGTTCCTATGTATTAATATTTTTATTAAAAGAATGAAATTCTATAATTACGAAGTAGAATGTTTTAGAGATTTGTTTCGAAATCTGGCATCAGTTATATATATATATATATATATATATATATATATACACACATACCATAATAAGCTTACATTGTTCAATGTTAAGCATTTAATTATAACATCGATGAAGCGTCACTGCTATAAAGTAAAAAAACATTTTCTTTAATTTGCTTACTTGTTATAGTCAGCTACTAGATGGCAGTGAAGACCGAGTTCTCGCGACATCTAGTAATAATGGAGAATATAATACATATATAAGAAAAATAAGTGTTTGAATTGGATTCGCCTGGTAGTGTAATGGATATCACGCTGAGGTACAGACTCAGAGATCCGGGTTCGAATCCTGTCCAGGCATTTATTTTTCTTATCATACCATATATATATATATATATATATATATATATATATTCTGCGTGGCAAAACTAGAGTTTTTCTTTTTATTTGGATGAGATGTTAGTGAGACTTTACTGTATCAAACGAATTTATTAACAAAAAATCATAAACTACAGTTAATTTAGTTTGAATTCTTGATATTTCTTTATAAAATATGAATACTGATATGATGATTTCATTCAAATTAAATGATTCTCGGAAATGTATTACATATATAAACATACACATATGTAGTCCTATTTTGCGGATATAGTCTAAATTAATATTTGTGATTTTGTTTAAAGTAATATTATAGGGAAGTTCGGGTAAGGTGGACCCTTCTGTTTCAGTGGTCCCTGTTAATATATTTTTTTAATTGTTGCTGCCCTAGAACAGAAAATATTTTAACATCTTCCCCTCATCAACTTTGTTGGGTTAAAGGTCAGTTTCTATTATTCTTTGTGCGAAGAAGGGTTTATTTGTGATATTTATGAAAATGACCATTTTAAAAGTTTTTCAAGCTAAGAATCAGTTCTTAATTTCTGCTATTGAATATTACAAATGTTGAAAAAACTCCTAAATAGGCTATATTATATTATGTAGATGTTTTTTTTAATATACTGACATGTTTGATTTGATATTATGTGACATGGTGGCTGTATAAAATAATAATTAAACATAACAAAGGAATTCGGTTATTGTGGACCCTCCAAGAGGACCTGGGTACACTTTACACGAATACGTATATTTAATCAATGAGGATGCTATCTGTAAAAAACCATTCACTTAATTAATTTTATTTAATATCTTTGTAATTTTATTAAACCCAAAGACTGTCACTTTCTGCAGTTGAATGGCGTGTGAATGTTATAATCGACAATCATTTTTCAAAACATTAAATAAATATCAATGCATTTTAATTATAATCAGTCATAAATATTTTCAGAGTAATCTGTGCCTGCCTGTATAAATTAATAGAAATAAACTTATAAATAGACTAAAACTAAGGTGAACTCTGGGGTCCACTTTATCCGAATATGGAGGTTAAAGTTGACCTTTCTTGTAATGTAAAAAAATATATATAAATTATGAAGATGTTTCCATATTTGAATAAAATAACAATACTATTTCATAGTTACAACACTAATGATAATCACTTAATAAGAAGAAGAAAAACAACAAATTCAAAACAGGGGTCCAAATTACCCGAAGTTCCTCTACTCTTACATGTTGATTAGGTGAAGTTTTAACCAAAAGTACGTAGCGATGGAGACCTGGAAATGTAATTCAGTCTAATTTGAGATTGTTAAAAGAATTAAAATTAATTTGTTTCATTGCTGATATAATGTGACATTTCAGGTTATCATGTTATTATAGTAAAACTTGCTCAAAACGGAATCGCATGAGACCAATTTTTTTCCACATTAGACAAGACTCCACATAAAAAAATAAAACTTATTAATAATCTTAGATTATAGACTATCTTATGTCTTTTTACGTACCTTGGCTTGATCGTAGTTTCGCTGCCGGTTGGAAAGTGAAGTGTAGTATGTATGAGCGACTTCTACGGTAACGCGCGTAAAAACAGTCCCGTTTTGTCAGCGTTAAAAATGTCTCTTATGGGTATCCTGAAATTAAAGTATGCACGTTCGGTTTCCGCTCACTAACTACACTTTCGTCCATATTATTTGATTCCCCGCAAATTTCATTCCACACTACATTGTGTCGTCTTTTAAAAACTCTCCAGCCAACCTGAAGATGCCTTGAAATCGTTATTCCCTAGTGTTTTAGCAAGAGCTAGAGTTGACTTTGGAGCATCGGTCCGGAAATTTGATGATTTATCTTCAATCACTTTCACTTTTTCGTTTAATGAGAACAATACATACTTTTTAGCGCTTTTTATTCCGTAAAGTCAGAACGTTACCTGTGAAAAATTGGTCTCAGAACTTAAACTAATATTTAAGATTTTACAGTGCAATGATTATTTGTAAGACAGCTATCTGTATTTCGCATAACGGATGTGCAGTTAGGCCGAAATAAAATTTCAGGTACAGATAGAATCTCTAATTCACCCGGCGGCAGGAATCATTCCTCACTCTTTTTTTTCTTTTTTGGCCTAACGGGAATCCATTGAAGTGGAAACTATTTTATTTCTTAGTCTCTCTTTCCGCTTTATAAAAAAGTTTTTTCGTGAAATGTGTAGAAATATTATTCCGTTTCCGCGTTGGGCAGATTCCGCTTTATGCAAGATAAATAAACGTAAATTACTATTATTTCGTCGGGACCAATAAATTGATCACATTTGACAGATTACCGCATTATTCATGTTCCGGAACCAATAAATCAGTACTTCTTACAGTACGTTCATTAAAACAATTAGCGCCTCTTACAGTATGCTCATTATAAACAAGCAGTACTCTTACAGTATGCTCATTAAAACAGTCAGAACCTCTTACAATATGTTCATTAAAACAGTCAGTACCTCTTACAGTATGCTCATTAAAACAGTCAGAACCTCTTACAATATGTTCATTAAAACAGCCAGTACCTCTTACAGTATGCTCATTAAGACAGTCAGTACCTTTTACAATATGCGCATTAAAACAATCAGAATTTCTTACAATATGCTCATTATAATCAATCGGTAATCTTTCAGTATTCTCATTGAAACAGTCAGGACATCTTACAGTATGCTCATTGAAACAGTCAGTACATCTTACAGTATGCTCATTAAAACAGTCAGTACCTCTTACAGTATGCTCATTAAAAATCAGTACCTATTGCAATATACTCATTAAAACAGTCAGCACCTCTTACAGTATGCTTATTAAAACAATATGTACCTCTTACAATATACTTATGAAAAACAGTGAGTACATCTTACAGTATGCTCATTAAAACATTCAGTACCTCTTTCAGTATACTCATTAAAAACAATCAATACCTCTTACAGTATGCTCATTAAAACAATCAGATCTCTTACAGTATGCTCATTAAAACAGTCAGCACTTCTTACAGTATGCGCATTAAAACAGTCAGTACCAATTACAGCGTGCTCATTAAAAGAGTTTTACCTCTTAAAGTATGATCATTAAAAGAATCAATAACTACTTAATATGTTCATTAAGAACAGTCAGTATCTCTTACAGTATGCTCATTAAAAACAATCGGTACCCCTTAAAGTATGCTCATTAAAACAATCAGTACCTAATACAGTCTAATCATTAAAGCAGTCTGTATAAGTTACAGTATGATCACTGAAAACTGGCAGTACCTCTTACAGTATGCTCATTAAAGCTTACAGTATGCTCATGAAAATCAGTCAGTACCTCTTAAAATATGCTCAATAAAACAGTCAGTACCTCTTACAGTATGCTCATTAAAACAATCAGTACTCTTAAAGTATGCTCATTAAACAATCAGTAGCTATTACAGTAATCCCATTGAAGACAGTCAGGGTTAATTAAAATATGTGTATATTTGATAAAAATATTCTCGAAGAATTTGAAGCTAAAATATTAATAAATTTATTGTTTCAAAAATGATCATAAAACAATAAGTGCCTGTTACAGTATGCTCATTAAAGCAGTCAGTATCTCTTATAGTATGCTCATTGAAACAGTCAGTACCTCTTACAGTATGCTCATTAAACAAAATGTACCTCTTAAACTATGCCCATGCAAAATAATCAGTACATATTAGAGTATGATCATTAAAACAGTCAGTACATCTTACAGTATGCTCATTAAAACAATCAGTACCTCTTAGAGTATGCTCATAAAAAAACAGTCAGCACTTCTTGTATTATGTTCATTAAAACAGTCAGTGCCTATTAGAATATGCTTGTACCGAAATCACTTTTTCGGTACGTAACAGCTACGTAACAACCACGTCATCGTGTCTTCCCTCTATAGTGATGTTATAGAACAGTGCCAAATTTCTGTCTTCATTGTCCTCTCTCCTACGTACCCTCCCTCCTTTCCTTCTGCGCAGCGTGCAACTGCGCAACTTCCCCTTGTTATCGAAATCCCCAAATAAGCTGTGCAAGCTAGTATCAAGATCATCAACTTTGGATCACCGTAGTCAGTTCGACTGTAGCTCGAGTGAGATGTTTGGTTTCATCAGTCCCACAAGCCCTCGGCTGGACTGGATTGTGTGCGTGTATGTATGGTTGAATATTATTATTGTTGTTGTTTCTTTTCTAAATCCATAAACATTGGAATTGTTGATGACCAAGTTTGTTAATTTATATTATTTCATTCATATCTTTTCTTTCAAATTATATAATGGTCAAGAAGATACATTTTTGTTACATTGATTTATTTAAAGATCTGACTCATGATTTTCATTTGCACCCAGTCATTCACTTAGCCTCTTATTCCAGACAAATAAGTACTTTTATTAAGGGTGAATAATTTATTAACATGTAATTATTATCAGAAGTAGGGCATATTTATATTCAAATGAATTGGCGCCATATGTTGACCCGGCTCAGGAAGCAGGAGTTAGTAACCTGCAACTAACGACATCACGCGACCAGACACCGAAGGAACAACAAAGTGACAATGTCCCGCAAGAAGTGACAGTAGGGGACCCATATAAAGCTACTACGGACGGCAAAACGCAGAAGTATGGGGATATGAAATTGAAAATCACAAATAAAATATCTGAGCAAATACAAACTATGATGGAAAGCTTTTCAATCAGGATTAGTAAAATGATTAAAGAACAAATTAAAACCACGTCAGAATCAAAATAACACGACCAAAATCCATGGGTAACAAAACAGATTACACCAACCCAACAAACAGAAAATACAAACAACTCCCACGCGTCAAGTATAACGATTAACAACCCCCAAGAGGATGAGGGTTACATCTTAGTGCAGAACAGACGACGTAGAGTTAAACAGATGATTGGTACCGGAACGGCTGTGGACCCAGGAATGATGGCAGGTGTAAGGAAAACATGGACATATGCAGGGCGCCTCTCACAACAAACAACAGAGCCAAAATCTTCCTAAGGAAGAAAGGCATTCCACAAGAACACATAACATGCGAAAAACTAAGAACGCTTGAAACAAACAATGCGTTCAAAATTGGAATACCAATCCAACACCGAGCGGACACCGAAAACCCAGATTTTTGGCCAAATGGAGTAGTAATACGGCCTTTTCGTTTTTCGCAAGGCAGCCGACCTATCAGGAGTCAACCTCCCTACTACAGAATTACCCATCGAGAATATGTAAATATGGCACCTCTCCAGGAACCTCAGCATACCCGTCGGAAATGGAATAGAAAATGGCCCTAATGGAATATAGATGGACAGAGAAATGTAATGAACTTAATAACAGAAACAACACTACAAGAATATGACATTATTATATTAACGGAAACCTTAGCAAGGAAATCAATTGAGATCCCAGGAAAATACGCAACACACTCCAGGAACTAAAGGACCAACAGGAAGGCCTACAGGAGGAGTATTATGTTATTTTAGTCCAAAAACGGGGCAGAAAATCTTTGAACATAAAGAGAATAACTTAGTAATTGTAAAAACTAACATAGTCATCATAATCGGCCTATATTTTAACCCGAAAACAGATAGTAGATGTAATAGACTCAACGATAAATGCTCTAAAATATATTAACCCTGAACAAACAGTCACCCTAGCAGGGGATTTCAACTGCAGACTGGACACAATCAACCAAAGATCCATAATCCTAGTCGATACATTGGAAGAAGAATGCTTCAGGTTAATAAACAAATCAGACCAGATAACCTACTATGCCAAAAATGGCAGAAGTACAACAGACTTGTTCTTCATAAAAGGCAATAACGTCAAAGTGAAAAAAAAACAGGAAGTCCTTATGACATCAGAACTTACAACACTTAGAAAACACATTCCAGTCGTAACTTGGTTCGAAACAGAACAAACTATAGATAATGAAACACCTCAGCAGAATACCAAAATATCAAGGAAAATAAATGTACAGAAGCTGAAAGAATCTGAAAAAGAAATCGAATTCATAAAATCGAATATAAGACAAAATAAGATAAAAAAAGCAATGGAAAATCTCGAGCAGCTAATCTAAACAGCAACAACGCAAAGGACCCAGAGAAAAGCAAAACTTGTAGCGGGAACGTAGCGGGTAATGAGGTCTATCTCTCAGGATTGTGGATTTCCGTCGTGGGAATAAGGCGAGAAGCGAACCAAGGACACTAAGTACAATAAGGAGGCTTTCCAAGACATACACTGATGTCAATATAATAGATTTATTAATATAATGAAGCACATAGGCGATCAATAGTTACACTGTTCACATACACTATCTGTCGTAGTATGGATATATCCCTAATTAATGGTATTCCTTCAGAAATTACTGGTGCTATTAGCGGTCAAAACCGGACTGATTTCACTAATATACTGGCAAACCTATCGCGTTTTGAAATTATTAATTAATTACTGGTCTCACTCGACCTATTGAAATATATTCTGTGGATATAACACACGAATATTACAGGATCGCCTGTAATGCGATCAGCACACTGATGCTTTTAGATTAACTTCAATTTGCCGTTACTTTCCGGCAAATCACTTTTCTAAGCGGCTAATAGGTCGCTCACCTGCAACCGGCGATATATGTGCCCGCACTACTGCAGAACTCGTTCAACAACACTCCACTCCGCTCGGGAGTCCTACCCAGAGTACTCTCTCATTACTTGGAACATATCCATACTCCTTCTTAAGAACACAATTTCCAAAACCAATATTCTGATTGGCTGGAACATATAGTCAACATATATAAAAAACCGCCTTACTCACAGAATAATGACCTTAATATTTAATTATGAACTCTAATTGGATATTAGAGTCACCACTCTACTTAAACATGAATCTCGAGGAAATCATTGGTCCCGTGTTCCCTGGGTGTGTTTTTCACACGGCTCATGACTAGTTAGGCCCAACTTACAATATTCAGCTGACGAGGCCGGAAGTCGGTCATTAATTTAAACAAAACAGATGGACATCGATTTTGCTACTGTCTCCATTTCACTAGTGGGTGGTGATCCTCAGCACCGAAGACTGGCCGTCATTTAACTTAAGGGAGGGATAATTTCCATAGCCGGACAAGGGACATTTCAGAGTTTCTAGCAGTGAGACCTTTTTTACAAAATTACCAATTCGCTCCGGCTGTAAAACAATTTAAGTCTACACATGTGTTGGTTTTAAACTTGAGATACAAAGACAGAAATGTCTTCTTTGATATTTACTCAAGCGTAATAAATTAAGTAAAAGGTTATCACGAGACCTTTTGGACAGTGTAACTTTACATTTCGTTAAGCCGTCTACACGTGTCTAATAATAAAAGTTAATTGGTACGGATAATATTACTACAAACTTTGGTTCGACGCAGCATGCTACAAATAGAGAACCGAAACTCTCAAAGGACTACATCACGAAGAAACATCGACAAACAAGAACCAGGATCTAGAGTATTATGCGGAATGCAGAAGAAAGTACAAGCTGCTCCTTAGGCAAAACAAAACGAACACATCGAGAAAATCGGCATAGAGACAGCAGAAAGAGCAGAGAGTGATCCGTTTATTGCACTCAAAAGAAGGAAAACAACACATACACCAAGTATACAAATGAAGACATGGCAAACACATTTCCAATCAATTTTAAATCAAGAAATAAAGATCAAGCCTATGATAAAATAAGACCAGCCACAGATGAAACACCACAATAAATCACAACGCACGAAGTACTCAGGACGATAGACAAACTCATGAATAACAACGCGGCAGGACCTGACGGAATCTTCAATGAAATTCTCAAAGAATCAACAGCAGAATTAAAAACGACATGGGTCGAGCTGTTAAACAAATGTTTGGAACTAGGAGAAATTCCAAACGCATGGAGACAGGCCACAATAAAGGTGCTTTACAAAGGAAAAGGACCCACAAACGATCCTAACTCGTACAGAGGGATCGCCCTAGAAAATAACCCCTTTAAAATATTGAACATTCTGGACCCACGAATAACAAATAAAATAGACAGAAAAATACCAGACCAACAGTTTGGATTTAGTAAAAGCCGCTCTACTCTACAAGCAGTAGATAGCCTACTTAAAGACATACATGGAGTACTGAGTAGACCGAAGCAGAAGTTCTATACTGTATTCGTAGACTACTGCAAAGCTTTTAACAATATGGACAGGAAATTACTGATATCCAAATTAAGAATCATGAATGAGATGGACGAGCACAACCTAACACTTATCCATAACGTATTAGCTCAAAATATCCTAAAGATAGATAATACAGTTCAGCATCAAAGGAAGTCATTCAAACCAGAGGAATCCTCCAAGGGGACCATTTAAGCCCTCTCCTCTTCTATGTGATGACAGCAGACATAACCCAGATATGCCGCCCATCAATAAAAATGGATATGTACGCAGATTATATGGTGCTCGGAGCGACAGATAAGGAAGAACTGCAAGAAACAATACACAATCTCGCATCTTGGGCAGAAAAAAAATGGTTTCGATATAAACCTATCAAAAACGATACAGATGGTATTCAGAAAGGGTGGTCGACTGGTAGACGGCGACCACATACAACTCCAGGGCAACCTGTTGCAAATCACAAACGCCTTCAAATATCTAGGAGTAACACTCCAAACAACAGCCAAGTCATTCAGAACCCATACCAAAGAGAGAGCGGCAGCTGCTATATACGACATAGCAAACATCACACAGCTGTCACTTGCAACAGCCATGAAACTGTTTGAGGCCAAAATACTCCCCATCCTAACATATGGAATAGAAATCAGCTACGGAGACTTAAACACATTAGAAAAAGTGAAAGCAAGATTCCTTAAAGCAGCTATGGAGATCTCCAAATTTGCTCCATCTAGACTTACATATGAGTTAGCACGGGAAACTTTCCTCGTAGAAGATATACGCACAAAGTTCCTGCTACCAGCTACTAAACAGGAAACTACATTGAAGGAGAGAAGACAAAAGAAGAGAAAAGAAATACCGGACGATTTTTACGCAACAGATGCAATGATTAGTCGAGACTGAACTGGGCCAAACAACAAGGATACGCAGTGCAATAATAAGACTGGCAGTGCATGGATATCACCACAAACTCTGCAGAATTTCAAACTATCATGATCCTTCAATGGACTGCGTGTGTAAGCTTTGTGATAGACCTTATGCAAGATACCATTTCAATGTCTGTTTAAAGAGAACAAAATTGTTGCTGGCATACAGCAGAGACCAAATCTAATGCACGTTTGTGTGCGCTTCTTCATATTATAACATTTCTTTTCTTGTATTTTAAGGGTTCTTCTAATAGCGTCACACATTATATTAAATTTAGGCTATTTATTTTATCATTAATACCTTCAATGTTAACGTATGATAAATTGAAACCTAGATATTTCAAACTATTCACTTGCTCTAAAATTGTATCATCGATTATTGTTTTCGGCTTACATTACTATAGAGGTTTTTCAAATTACATTGCACATATAACTCTTGTTGTCTTTATTGAAAAATAGATAATAATGAGAAAGATCATTCAGCCATCTCAACAAAATAAGCCACGACATTTGAACATCGCGGTTCAACAATGACATCAGGACTGCGTGTGGTTGCCTGGTTACGGTATGAATAAGTATATTCTGTTCCTATATTTAAAAAATTCTGTTTATTATAATTTCGTGTTCTTTCAATTTCAGGAATAATCCAGATGATACGAAACGAAAAAAATATTACCATAAACATATAAAGTGATCAAAATATTTCGTTTTAAAACGTAACAGAATAAATGACCGGGGTAATGGTGTTGTGGATTATAAAGTTTGTATTTCAAATTTCGCTAAATATAAGGTAAGTTAGTTCCATGTAAATAATAAAACCAAGTTAGTGTGCAGTTATGGAGTATAGATGTAGAAGCACTGTAGAGGTACATTAGATAACTGAGTAGATAAATAAGAAAGAGAGAAGGAAAGGAAAAAGGGAAATTGTAAATGCTTCAAGCAGTTGTTTGCTGTTATGTATGATATTTCTGTGTGAAATTATATAATCAATTTAAAAAATACAGATTCGCAATAAAGTACTAACCTAATGGAATACTTGAATCAAAACTAGTGAAAATATAAATAAAAGCAACGGATAAAGTTTACAAAAGCGTAACGAAATTTTTTTCTAAATCCAAAGCAGATACTAAGCGCATGCGCCAGCAGATGGAAGTGGATACAGTTTTTAATTACGCAATGCTGCCAACATACACAACTATGTTTGTATAATTTAATATATAGTATTTTTAGACCTAAAATAACATAAAAGGTAACCCAACGCAATTTAAGTACTGTAACCTGTAAAAAGTATGAAACAGAATGGCATGTAATGCAAGGCCCAAAAATAGGTAGTGTAAAGAAGTAGGTTCTGAAGTTCTGAAACTCTGAAGTGTATGTTGGCTGCCACACCATACGATACGTACAGTTAAATATTCAATTAGAATATAGTGGAGAAAACGTTTAAAACATGTTATAAGTGATAGCTAATATTTAAAAAATAATCCGTGAAAATAAAATAAGATTAAAATTTGTATAAGTTATTTTAAAATGTGCGACATTTATTGGACACTTGAGCCAAAATTCACTGACACAATCGAACCGTAGGTTTATGGCCGCCCGAACACAAGCTTTCCATAAATCCATATATCGAACTAATATTTTCCAATCATCCCTTATGTAATTTACCTCCCTGAAATCATGGTTGATGTTATTCTAGCACCTCATTATTGGCCTGCCTACTGGGCGCTTCTCTCTGGTTCTCCTAGAAGGAGTTTCCATGCTTCTCTTTCGTTCCCTATTAGTTCCAAATGCCCTGCCCATCGCATGATATAGACTTAACTGTTCTTATTGCATCTGGTTTCCTATAAAAATAATGTACCTCACTATTATGTAGTCTTCTGTATTCATCTGTCTGTTCGTCTCTCTTTAGTCCAAACATTTTCCTATGAACGTTATAGGACAAATAATAAAATATGCAAAAATTCTGTATTATAATATCATTGGTTGATAAGTATATAATAATCACCATAAGATTTTACTAAATATGTGGATACCCATTCGCAAAGGAATCCTAATTTGTTGAATTAGAAATGGAAGTTAACCATATACTTAGACTTTGGATTTTAGAGACTACAATTAGGGTCAAAATGTAGTAAATTTGTTCAATAAAAGTAGACATTTTAGGCACAATTATCTATTTATTCCACTGCAATTATCAAATTGTACTCTGAAATACAGAAAACATCGCATGAAAAGTATATTTAAGGAAATGGAGACAGACAACTTTATTATACAAACACAGCTGGATAAATTGTATACACTGAAAAAAAAAAATAAACACACTATTAAGTTCTTAAAATTCAGTTAAATGTTTATTCTCTTTTGTAATATTATATTTAGAGTATATCATCAGATTTTATTCCTAAATTCTCCAGTTCATCTTTGCCCTTTGATAGTTAGAATCATTGTGTATGCAACAAACGTCTTTCTACTGAAATAATGTCAGAAGAGCAAATTTTAAATTAGTTGTTTTAGAAACATGAAGACCTAGTGAAACATTTACATTTCCCCTCAGATTCACACTTGATACTTTGTACTTACTTAATACTTAACAGGCTTTCCACTTTACAGCAGCTCGCCCTTAATTCCTGCTTTCCAGAAATCCCAATCTTCTCATTGTCCTTCTTCCATACTCCTCTTCATCATGGCATTATATGTTTTCTCATACCATGTTCTTCTACTTTTCCCCCTCTTCCTTCTGCCTAGTACCATCCAATCTAAACACCTGTTTAGACCACTGTTCTTCCGACATCCATTGTACATGTCCATGATATTTTTTTACAATAATGAAAATCCTTTATTGTTATGTATGAAGTTGAATATCCAGATCATTAACACACATATAGAATATTTTCCCTCTTACTTTTAACTTTTTTTTTCCCCAGTCTCACTCATGGCACAGATTTCTCCAAAACCGTGTGCTGAATTCAAGATTTTCTATCTTCTTCTAGGTACTGATTTTTGTTTAATTGTTATCACTCACGCATAGAGCGAAGCTTCGATATACTTCAGAGGATAAAAAATAATTTTCACATTTTTGGTTTTCGTTCCCTTCTTAAAACTGACGATTAAATTTCTATTCTAAAGGCTACGGCTCCTGGTGTTACAGAAACGAAGTATGCCAAATTTAAAACCAATTTACATAAATTTAGTCCAACCACATAGGGAAATTTCTACATGGAAAACACAAAAAGTAATTAAATTATTCAATGTTATTTTGCCCTGGCGAACCCAAAGGTTCAGAACAACGCAGACATATGCTCTCAATACACCCCTATCTTGATATAATATTTTCCAATCATCTAATATATAAAAATGAATGTTTGTTTGTTTGTTTGTTTGTTCGTACTTTATGTGCGGCCATACCGTTGATCCGATTGTGATAGGGTATTTTGCGAAATGTTCAGGAGATTCCCGGGATGAACATAGACTATAAGACAGTTGTCATACTCAACTCCTAAGTAAAGTGTAAAGTGATCCCACAACAGGCCCGGAGGCCGTTGGGGTAGTAGAAGGTTAAGACTCCCACTTTTTCTAGACAATCGGCACTTTATGTCAGCCGGGTTGTCAGCCCTGCGTGACGGCCGCCTTTACCCCAGAACAAGCGTCCGGTACTCATTTCCGTTAGAGGCTGAGTCGACCCCAGGGCCATAGTGCCGCCAGAGGGTTTGGGTCAATTTAAAAATCCTGACCCCAACGGGACTTGAACCCTCGACCCTCCGGCTTGTAGCTCAGTGCCTTAACCACTACGCTACGGCGTGCCCCCATACTCAACTCCTACACCCTTAAAATTGCCCTTTGTAGTGGAAAACGTGAAAACAGTAGCTCTTTGGACTCTTAAATGGCATATGTTGCCTAAACCATAACAAATACACAAAATTAATGTACACAGAATTGAATATCTCAAAAAGCTCTACAAAAAATCCGCGACAGCGTATTTTTATCTCTTACGGATAACTCACAATAACCATTTTTGTCTTTCATTGATGCCAAGAAGATCGAGACAAGTACGTAGATTCCTGCGCAAGCATAGCAGCACATGGAGGGGGTTTCTTTAACGGACGACTGAATATAACGAATTTTGTCTTTTAGCTCATTTATGCCAAGAAGATCGAGATAAGTAGATTTCCTGGCAACACTGGGTAGTCAACACGGGAAATCTTAAAATAATTACAATATACATTTATAATCATTTTACTTATTTTTTAATATGTGGCACATGCCTCGCTCATCAAAGTTTTCGCCGTATTGGTGCTGGATCAAACTATTGTTGTTGATAAATACTTTGAATAGAAAACATAGATTGCTCCAATTAAGATATCTTTTCCCGGGCCCATAAAAGACAAAGATTAATTTAACTTTCCTTAATGATTTGCTAAATATGTAACATGTAGTAAGCTACAGGCTATAATCGTGGGAGCTTTAAGGAAAGAGGAACTCACATACGCTTGAGTAAGCTTTGGAATTTTACCTTCATATCTGACTTAGACTAGCTACTAAATCAATAGCCATAACTGTGTAAAATAGATAACTAAAGTTTAATGCGAGCCAAGAAACAGTCAGATTTAATAATGAAATAAATAAAAGATAATAGTTTGTCATAGAAATTAAGTTAACAAAAGAACATAATACTATCATCGATGATCTATATAAAAACTGTTATTATATCGGTGTTTCTTCCAAGTTCATGGAGTTCACTGTTGTTTCCTACATTCATCTGTCTGTATGCCTCTCTTTGAACCAAAATTATTTCTAAGCACATTATTTTTATATAACCCCCCTTTTATCTGAAAGTAAATGACAATGTTTGTTTAATACCCACATTTTTCCTTTGATCTTAAAGTAAAATACCATTTAATATAACTTGAAAATGTTGTTTTATATGAGTTGTATTAATTAAATTTTAAGCAAAATTGGGATGACAAGAGTCCCCGTCATGCATGATACGTTTCTAGATTAGGTCCTATAAATAATTTATTTCTGCACCTCGATCATCAATAGGCTGAAGAGGACACTTAAGTCCCTGTAGCAATCGGGCCCAACTCGTTGATTCCACCTGGCAGAATGAGTGCAAACTCCACAAGCCAGGGAAGAATGGGTAAGGGGGGCACTGCTCTTCCAACACTTTGTCTTGTCTTGTCTCGTTCCTGTTTGTTTCAAGACATAATTATGAATTCTGCCACTTTTCCAAAATTTATATCATTTCCTGCTAAGTTAATATATTGCCTATATAAGGAGGAATTACATAATTGTCCAATGAAAGTGGAAATGTTCATTTTAGTTTAATGATCAGTTAAACATTTTATTTTTAGGAAACCAAGTTAGAAAATTAATATGATGCGACGAAGAAAAACTAAGAGAAATTGAAGATGGTGAGACAAAACAATTTTACAATGAATTCATTCAAGTAATCCCAATAGTATGAGAAAGTAAAATAAACTGTACGAGGTGGTGAAAATATAGAGGAACGTTTCCGGTAAGAATATTTTAATAAGAATGTTGTAGCCTGGATGGATAAAATGAAACGGTCAATTTAATTAAACAATTATACATTCATTGTGTAAACTGTAGCGGCAGAAACAGGTATTTTCATATCTATTTAACTATTATATAATGTAATTTAATATGCATTTATTTGTATGCTCAAACATTGCTCAAGAAACACAACTTTAAACAAAATCACGTACAAGTTGTATATATATTCAATTGAAAACTTCTTGAAGAAAGAAAATATATTACATAGGAATTAATTTCTTTATAGAGCAACTAATTTCAGCTAGTTTTCTGTCACGTGACATCGTTTATCCTTGAAGAGAATTAATAGGTGCACCATGCACATATAGTACAACACATTCGTCCTCGCTTTGATAACATTACAGGGTCACATTCGCTGTACTTGTGATACTGCAAAACGAGGTTTTCTGGAAGTGTAATAAAGAGACATAAATAAAAAACAATTCCGCATAATCAGACATTGTTTGACTTAAATTGGATAAAGTTGAAAGTTAAGGAACATGACTATCTTTGTTTGACAAAAGTTCCACAACGTTTCGTCCAGAGAGTTTTGCGGATGAGAGTAGTACGTTTGGTGAATCCTATTTTAATATATGTTTTCTATTGGATTTTGAGAAGGTTTTGGTTTTACGTTGTTTACGAAAAAAATGAACTTATAAAGACCAATATCGAGATGACATCATTCGAATGCAGGTTACTATAGTTTTCTGAGCGTTGTGCCAACGTGATGCCTTTCTTGTTTTACAGGCTGTCAAAGTGAATCTGCAGATGGAATGCAAGTGCCACAGAGTGTCCGGCAGTTATACGATGAGGGTTAAAATAACTTTTCCAAATTCATAATTCCCACAAATATTACCATTAATTTTTAAAATTCCTATACGACACTCGATAAAAAAATATTTATGGAAATTAAACTAAATTAATTAATTAAGTACTCTGCAAACGTTTATGGTGGCTTCCCTAACGCTAAGGTAAACACCGGAGTAGTCCCCGCTTAGATTCACCATATATTTACTCTATAATATTCCAAATTAAAAATTAAAACGAAGCACAACTTCTTCAAATTTATAATTCCCTCAAATATTAAAATTTATTTTCAAAATTCCTATTCGTCACTCGATAAAAGAAAATTAATTAATTATTTTAAAAAATAATCTAAATAATTATTTAACTACTCTGTTAAGGTTTCTCGTGGTTTCTTCAGCTCTAGGGTAAATACCGCAGTTGTTCTTCTTAGTTCCACCAATAAACTCACATATTCACCCTACACATATTCAAATATTAAAACTAAAACGAGGGATAACTTTTCCAAAAATAAATAATTCCATAAAATGTTAAAATTAACTTCCAAAATTCTTATTCGTCACTCGATAAAACAAAATCAATTAATTATTTAAGAAAATTAAAGTAAATTAATTATTGAATTACCCTGCTACGGATTCGGGTGGTTTCTTTAGCGCTAAGGTAAATGCCGGAGTAAGCCCCTTAGCTCACACCAGTAAACTCACATATTTACCCTATAAATATTCCAAAATCAAAACTAAAACGAGGGATAATTTTTACAAATTTATAATTCCCCCTAATTTTAAAATGAATTTTCAAAATTCCTACGACACTCGATAAAACAACATTAATTAATTATTTTAACAAATGAAACTAAATACATTTTTGAACTATTCTGCAAAGGTTTCTGGTGATTTATTTAGTGCTATATACATTCCAGAGTAGCCCCCTAAGTTCTACCAGTAAACTCACATATTTACCCTATAAATATTCCACATTCATAATTAAAACGAGGGATAACTTTCCAAATTTATAATTCCCTCAAATCTTAAAATGAATTTTCAAAATTCCTAATCAATACTCGATAAAACAATATTAATTAATTATTTAAGATAAAATTAATTAATTAATTATTTAAGATAAAATAAATAAATTATTGAACAACACTGCTAAGTTTTTTTGGTGGTTTCCTTAGCGCTAATGTAAATACTGTAATAGTCCCCTTTGTAAACTCATATATTCACCTTATAAATATTTAAAATTCAAAATTAAATGAGGGATAACTTTTCCAAATTTATAATCCCTCAAATATTGAAATTGATTTTAAAAATACCTATTGACACTCGATAAAGAACATTAATGAGATATTTTAATAAATTAAACTAAATTAATTTAAACTACTCTGCTTAGGTTTCTGGTAGTTTATTTAGCGCTAAAGTAATATCCGGAGTAGTCCCCCTTAGTTCCACTAGTTAACTCACATATTTATCATATAAATATTCCAAAATCTAATCTAAAACGAGCTATAAGTTTTCCAATTTACGATTCTCTCAAATGTTAAAATTAGCTTTCAAAATTCCTACTCGACACAGGATAAAACATCATTAATTAATAAATTTAAAAAATTGAACACATTAATTATTACACTACAATATATAATTTACCTTAGTACTAAGGTATATACCGGAATATTCTCCCTTACTTTCAGCAGTAAACTCACATAATTACCCCATAAATATAACAAAAAATTAAATATAAAACGGTGGATAACTTGCAAATTTTTAATTCCCACAAATATTAAAATTAATTTTCAAAATTTCTACGGACACACTATAAAATAAATAAATAAATAAAAAATTAAACTAAAATAATTATTAAAATACTCTGGTACGGTTTGGGTTGACTTCCTTTAGCGCTGAGGTAAATTCCGGAGTACTCATCCTACATCCACCGGTACATTCCCGTATTTACCCTATAAATATTCCACATTCAAAACTAATACAAGGGATAACATTTCTAAATTATAATTCTCTCAAATGTTAAAATTAACTTTCAAATTTCCTATTCGACACTCGAAAAAACACATTAAATGATTACTTAAAATATAAACATAATTAATTATTAAATTACTCGGCTAATATTTTTGGTGGTTTCCTTAACGCTAAGGTAAATTCCGGAGAAGTCCCCTTAGCTCCAGCAGTAACCATACATATTTACCCTATAAATATTCCAAATTCGAAACTAAAACGAGGGATAATTTTTTTCAAATTTATAATTCCCTTAAATGTTAAAATTAACTTTAAAATTCCTATTCAACACTAGATAAAAGAAAATTAATAATAATAGGTATTACTGCAGCCAATGGCCATAAAAGAAAATTAATTACTTATTTAAAAAAATCTAAATTAAGTATTGAACTACTCTGCAAAGGTTTCTGGTGTTTCTTTAGCGCTAAAGAAATTTCCGAAATAGTGCCTCTTGGTTCCACTAGGTTATCTCACATATTTACCCTATAAATATTCCAAAATCAAAACAAAAAGAGGGATAACTTTTCAAAATTTATAATTCCCTCACATGTTAAAATTAACTTATAAAAATTCCTATTGACACTCTATAAAACAAAATTAATTAATTACTTTAAAAAAAATTAACTAAATTAATTATTGAAATAATGTTTTCTAAGGTATCCGGTGGTTTCCTTAGCGCTAAGGTAAATCCCGGAGTGGCCCCCCTTTAAAAACGCCAGTAAATTCCTATATTTAGCCTATAAATATTTCACAATCGAAAGTGAAACGAGGGATAACTTTTGCAAACTTATAATTTTGTAAAATGTTAAAATTAATTTCAAATTTCCTATTCGATACTCCATAACATAAGATTAATTAATTCTTTAAAAAATTAATAAAATTAATTACTGAACTTCTCTGCTAAGGTTTCTGGTGGTCTCCTTAGCCCTAAGGTAAATTCCGGAGAAGCCACTCTTAGACCAGCAGTAAACTCACATATTTACTCTTTAAATATTCTAAATTCTAAATTAAAACTAGGCATAACTTTTCTAAATTTATAATTCCCTTAAACTTTAAAAATAACTTTAAATTTACTATTCGACACTCGATAAAAAACATGCATTAACTATTTTAAAAATTAAACTAAATTAATTATTTATCTACTCTGCTAAGGTTTCTGGTGTTTCCTTAGAGCTAAGGTAAATAACGATGTAGACCCCGTTAGTTCCACCAGTAAACTCACATATTTACCCTATAATTATCCCAAATCCAAAACTAAAACGAGGAATAACTTTTGAAAATTTGAATTTCCTTAAGTATTAAAATTAATTTTCAAAATTCCTAACGACACTCTATAAATAAACATTGAGTACTTGTTTCAGTACATTAAACTAAATTAATTATTGAACTACTCTGCAAATAATTCTGGTGGTTTCCTAAGCGCTAAGGTAAATACCTGAATAGTCCCCCTTAGTTCCATCAGTGAACTCAGATATATTTGCCCTTTAAATGTTGCAAATCAAAAACTAAAACGAAGGATAACTTTGCCAAATTTATAATTCCCTCAATTATTAATTTAATTTTCATAATTCCTATCGTCAATCTATAAAAAATAATTATTGAAAAAATAAACTAAATTAATTTTTGAACTACTCTACTAAAATTTCTGGCGGTTTCTTTAGCGCTAACATACATATAAGCGTAGTCACCCTTAGTTCCACCAGTAAATTTCCATATTTACTCTATAAATATTCCAAACTCTAACTTAAAAGGAGGGATAACTTTTCCAAATTTATAATTCCCTCAAATGTTAAATTAAATATCAATATTCCTATTCGACACTCAATAAAACGACATTAATCAATTATTTTTAAAAAATTAAACTAAATTAATTATTGGACAACACTGCTAAGGATTCTGGTGGTTTCCTTAGCGCGAAGGTAAATTCCGGAGAAGTTTCCTTTAGTTCCCCTTAGCGCGAAGGTAAATTCCGGAGAAGTTCCCTTTAGTTCCACCAGTAAACTCACATATTTATCCTATAAATATTCCAAAACAAGTATAATTAATTATTATAAAATTTTAACTAAATTAATTATTGAACTACTCTGCTAGCTAAGGTTACTGGTAGTTTCTTTAGCTCTAAGGTAAATAACGATGTAGTCCCCCGTTAGTTCCACCAGTAAACTCACATATTTACCCTATAAATATTCCAAATTCAAACTAAAACGAGGGATGACTTTTCCAAATTTATAATTCCCTCAAATGTTAAAATTACTTTTAAAAATGCCTATTAGACACTCGATAAAACGACATTAATTAATGATTTACAAAATTAACAAATTAATTATTGAACTACTATGCTAAAGTTTTTGGTGGTTTCCTTAAAGCTAAGGTAAATTCCGGGGAAGTCCCCCTAAGTTCCACCAGTAAACTCACATGTTCACCCTATAAATATTCCTAAAATCAAAACTAAAACGAGGGATAACTTTTCCAATTTTATAATTCCATCAAATTTTAAAATTAATTTTCAAAGTTTCTATCGACAATCGATATATCTTTAATTATTTTATTAAATTAAACTAAATCAATTATTCAATAACCTGCAAATGTTTCTTATGATTTCCTTAGCGCTAAGGTAATTTCCGGAGTAGTCCCTCTTAGTTCTACCAGTAAACTCACGTATTTACCCCGTAAATAATCCAGAATCAAAACAAAACGAGGGATAACTTTTCCAAATTTATAATTCCCATAAATATTAAAATTAACTTAATTCGTATTCGACACTAGATAAAACAACGTTAATTAATTATTAAAATAATTAATCTAAATTAAGTATTGAACTATTCTGCAAAGGTATCTAATGGTTTCTTTAGTGCTAATTAAATTTCCGGAATAGTCCCCTTTAGTTCCACTAGATTCTCTCACATATTTACACTATAAATATTCCAAAATCAAAACTGAAACGAGGGATAACTTTTCCAAATTTATAATTCCATCGAATGTTAAAAATTAACTTTCGAAATTCCTATTAGACACTGGATAAAACAAAATTAAATAAATATTTAAGAAAATGAATCTCTATTAATTATTGAACTATTCTGCTAAGGTATCTGGTAGTTTCCTTAGCGTTAAGATAAACACCGGAGTAATCCCACTTACTTTCACCAGTAGAGTCAAATTCCTCATTAACTCACCAATATCCGGGAAAACGGAAGAAAATTGGAAGATTTTATTTCTGGTTCGGAACGACAGCTGCAGCTTTTTACCACATCAGCGCGCGGGCTTCAAAGGGTGGACCTCATACAGCACATCACTAAACATTTTACAAGTAAAAATCGTACACAATTTTTCGAAGTTCCTACAATTCTACCGATAACCTAGGACACTCTCTACACGAGATCATTGCCCTCCATTCACTCATCCGAGACTCATCTGATGAGCTCGTATTCGTCGCTATTTTGGCTTGAAGAACTGACCTAACTACGCATTCCCACTCAAGTATACCCATTTATTAATAATCCATATCATTAAACATAAATTAAACTCCAGTCCTCGGAAATGAATATAATTATACAAACACATACCTTGTTAGGTAACCGGAGCCTTGTATAGCTGCCTGTATAGCTTGTATTGGCCATGGCGCCAATGATTGCAACAGTATTGTAAACATATTAAATTACTATTGCCTTGCCAATCCATATTAAATTAATTTTGGGGTTAACACACTCGGTCTTCATCCCCTCGTCGGTTTCTCCTGAAGCTGACAGGCAACACAGTGGCCGCTATAAAAAAAACTGCATTCTGTGTTGTCCATATTATTTCTTTTGACTTTTTGATCACGCGTCACGGTTGGTAGAGTAAATGTCTGGAGTATAAATAGACTACCCATGATTGAGGGGATTAAATATCGGGATCACCGTTGTGCCGGGACACTAGAGCAACTTTTAGTAGGTAGGTACTTATAAATACTCATTTGTCTAATTCCATTATCATGAATTAGATTACAGCACTCATATTATGTAACTGTATTTCAGGTAGAATTGAATGCACGGCACCACTGCAAGTCCTCAGATGCCATGGAACCATCAGGTACTATTTCACTATAAAACATTATAAAAGTAAATCTACATTGTAATTTATAATATATTTCAGAATCTGGCGTATGTTCAAACATATCATGTCATTTCCTGTTGGTACTGATTAAGTGCATTGTTTACATTCAAGTTTCGCTGATTCTTTATGCAGACACTCATCCTGCACATTTTTTCTCAGCTATAAGGCTGTTTTGGACACAACTTTGTGAAACTTTTGTTAATTCAATGTTCGTCATATATCTTAATACAACCTCAACCATTTTAAGCCAAACAATATTGCTTTATGAGGAATAATGATTTTTTATTTACTTCTCCAAATTTAACCACATTACACCGTCCCTGGAAAAATGATCGTGTCTTCGTCTAAGAGATCGTAGAATTGTCAATTCCTTATCCCTTCTATATAAAATTCATCACACATCATCACCTAACTATTTATCACGCCGCTTTATTAGACTCTCCGACACACATAATTTAGACACTCGATCCCATCAGCACATTGTCCTTTATATCCCTCCTCATCACACTGTGTATTATTTACTATCTCTTACAGTTTCACTTGCCAGAACATGGAATACTCTTCCGCCCTAAGTCAGAGACTGTCAAACTACAACATTGTTAAAAAAAACAAACTGAATAGTTATTTAATAACAACTAACTTATTCACCTCACTTATAGTATTCTTTTAAGAATTGATAATTTATTTTATTTTATGAAAATAGTGTTAAGGTTAACAGATATTTTCATTTGTTTGTTTTAAATATTGTACAACCGACAAATTAATTTTCTACATCTCATCATTTTCTTGTATGTATACTAGATAGGGACAGTCTACCAAACAATATAATTTACCTTGCTTGTACACATTTTATCACTGGCTTTAGTTTTAATGGTAATTATCATTAACATTAATGTATTATCGATCTTAATCTTATAGATATTTTCTTATTGATCAAATATTCATTTCCATCCATCCATAGTAATTCTGCCCGAGGACAGGTCTTTCACCGCAATCATAGCATTTTCATGCTATACTTTGCAGCTTTACTAGAGAATTGCAGATATGATAGTTTCCCGTTGCTTTCCACACCGGTGAAGGATCATGATGATGATGATGATGATGATGATGATGATGATAAGGATGATGGTGATGGCCGGATGATTTTCGGGGACTGTTGAGCCCTAAGCTTTCTGACATCTGTCTTACAGGTGAGGAAAAAACAGAAAAAACTTCACCCAGGAGCCTGGCCCGACCGGGAATCGAACCCGGGCCCGCTGCGTGACAAGACAGCACGCTACCTTGAGACCACAGCGATGGACAAACTTTATTTAGTATTTAATATCAGAGTTATTCGTGATTGTTATGTTGCTATATTTAATGTAACATATTCTTGTCCTGGTGAGTGGAAGAGACGGCCATATTGCCTTAATTCCACTAGGCTAAATAAATAAATAAATAAATATAATATATATATATATATATATATATATATATATATATATTGCAAGTCCACCGCAGTGGTCTCGAGGTAGCGTGCTGCCTTGTCACGCAGCTGGCCCGGGTTCGATCCCCGGTTGGGACAGTTTTCTGGGTGAGGTTTTTATCGAGGTTATTCCTCACCTGTAAGACAAATGTCAGAAAAACTTCAAGGCCCAAACGGTCCCCGAAATCATATGGCCATCATCATCATCATCATCATCATCCTTATCATTATCATCATCATCGTCATCATCCTTCACCGGTGTGGAAAAACGGGAAGCTACCACACCTACAATTCCCTAGTAAAGCTGAAAGCATAGCATGAAAATGCTATGATTGCAGTGAAGGACCTGCCTTCGGGCAGAATTACTATGCATGGATGGATATATTGCAATTTCAGAAAAAACTCTCGTTTTGAAGTATCACAGTATCACAAGTGTAGGATTTGTGTAATGTTATCAATTCCAGGATGAAGGTTGTGTACTACTACATTTGTATGAACAACCTATGAATTTTCTTAGAGGTAAATTTGTGTCTAATGACAAAAAAAATGTAAATTGACAGATGAACACTCAGACCCCGTGTAATAAATTTACTTCCACCAAGAAACATTCAATTGAATACAAAGCAACCTGTGTGTTAATTTGTCCAAAGTTGTATTTTCTTGAGCAATAGTTGGATAAGCAAATAAATGTATATGAAATTTGTACTGTGGGTATTACTGATTACTATGTTGTGTTTAAATAACACCGAAGTGTATATTCAGTTGATTCAACAATATTTTGGGAACGTGATTTTTCGAAGCGAATTTTATACCTAGGATCTATATTTCCAATATACCTATTTTATATTAGGCCTATATATGTTTTAATTTTTTTTTTAAATATTCATATTTTATTTTTTGTTTTACAGAAGATAATTATGTAGCTAGAAATTATACATATCAACACTGTGAAGTTGGCTGAACTTCGACGTGGAAATAAGACATCAAATCAAGAACCCCAGATATTCATGGTCAGAAATAGCAGATCATGCGACTCGCTTTGTAGAGTAAATTGACCCAAGGGAATGGGATGTAACTGGCTACAATCATTCTCTAGGGGACTTAAATATCGGGATCACCGAGTATTTCTCCGGCACTTTTTATTTGATTTCTACTATAACTAATAACTAATATATTATTCCTATCGATATATTTACAATATATTGTATGTATGTACGGTATATTGGGTCCCAATACGTCCCACGTGGAGACATGGGGCTCCCTAGAGGGAGTTTCTTAATCAAGTTAATTTGGTTGCGCTTATTTACTTGCAGATGTCAACGAGTGACATGTGATTAGCACATCGCCTTAATGAGACATCTAGTAGACAATTAAGGTATTCCTTAGACGGATGAAGATCAGTTGAATTTTGCACAGAGGCCTGCTTTTTCAGGATTACGATTATTTTACGAGCCTGAAAGTCTTCAGACTCGGGACTCACGGCTTAAAGTCGCTCCTGGATGACTTGTTTCTTCGATTTTTCCACCCTAATATTCCGTCGACCCCGAGAGGCTCTAGACCACCGCGGCCTACTACAATATATCGAAACATGATATAATAGAGTATACTCGGATGAATCGGGACAAACATAAAAAAATCTATATTGGTTTTATTATCGGTAAAACATTTATGTTTTTTACTTCATGATTAATACACTATTTTGTCAACATTTTGTTCCAGTTATTATCCAGGAATTATTGACATTTATATTCCACGACCCTATTATCCTAGTTTATTAGAATGAATAGGGACAGTATTTTGGGTGAATTGGGATAGTTTTCAGATGACCTTATTAGGTCAAATAATTATTTCTCAGACATTTTAAACACAACTTTATGACATAGTTACATTTATAGACTACCATAAAATAAGATTTATTTCTTTATATTAGGCCTATCATTTTTTCTTCCCTCAGTTTTAATATATTTTTCATGATACCATTCACGCCCTTTGCCACGAGAACAGATACATTCTCTCAGTTTTTTTATGAAATGGAAAACTATATTTTATAAACAGAACCCAGACATATTGTTATTCTGTTCCGCATCTCCAGTGTCATCATCATTTTCTACTTCTTATTCAGATTTTGACGACGATAAATTTGTGCTTACTGTATTTTTCTCAGCGAAGCAAAAAGCTGCCTTTCTTATATTGTTGAAATTTAATTTAAATCCACATGCTAACAATGGAAGAATTCTTCGTATTATCGCCTCACTATGATTGTTGTCCGTTTATATGAAAGCGGGTGCCGTGCGACAATGCTTGAAAATGATTAACACGCGGAATTATTATAGTGGCGGTAGTCGGCATCTTTGTATTTAATTATATTTAACAGCTGCGTGGAAACAATGCGAGCCGCTGAGCAACCATCATGGTGATGCTACAATACCAACTGCTATTTCCAGAAAATCACTGATATGGAGACGGTGAAGATATGATCGAGGCACTCCAAATAACTGTGCCGCATGATACAATCTCCTCCCCTGACGGAATGCTTTAATAGCTCTATGCACATCAATTTCTGTCCAACTCTGTTTAGAATTACACATCGGCAATACAATAGTTATAAATAAATTAGTGAAAACCCCTGTCCCTGTTCACCCGAAATGCAGTGTTTACATTTTCATAGGCTGGCAACACCTAAACCGTTATATACAAAAACGGGAATTATCGGAATCTCTTTGGGGATAAATACTTAATAATTTAGCAAAAATTAATTCGTAATCGAACCACTAGTTAATAAGAGACACGCATAATAAAAAAAATAAAATATTAAATACACGAAGCTATCATTTCAGTTACTTGGAACACCAATTCTTTTTTGTGAAATATTCGGATAACCCAATGAGAACCAAAATGTTACACAACTGATTTTGATACATGAAGTACAGAGGTTAGTCGACAGATGCCAGAACTTTCACTGGAAGTCTTAGATTTCAGTGGAGAGAACAAAATTTATAAGTGTCCGTATTTACCCTGTGTCCCGAATCTGCCGAGTTTACCCTATTTTTATAACGTTCAAATATATTTCAGATTGAATTAATGGATCATAAGGAAAGACGAGAGCTGTATGCTACTTTTGGTATTCTGTTCTCAGTCATCCTTGCTAAGTGTTCTTTCCGGTTTGTTCTGTATTTCACTATTGTTGTGTTTAATTTCTCTACTTTTAATTGCTGTCTTCTTTCTGTGTTGTGTTTTTTGTCTGTTCTTCAAACTTATTTTCATTATGTAAAAATCACAGAGAGTAATTTCGTATATGCTGTTCATTTAATATGTAGCGCCGTATAGAAAAATTATGTTTAGGAAATGTTACTGACTTGTAACATTATTATCGTGAAATATCTTTAAATTCCCGGTGAAGTAGGTAATTAATATTTTAATTTATGAACGTTTTAAAATAGGACTAATTAGTAAGTATGAACTTAACAAAATTACAAAAGAATATGGATTAAAGATATCTACAGAAAAAAAACAAAAATTATGGCATTTCAAGGTGTAGATCCTGTCAGAAGTAAAATTGTACTGGACAATAAAATTTTGGAGTAGGTGAATAATTTTACATATCTAGGATGCAATATCTCATATGAAGAAGAAAAGGATGTAAATGCAAAAATATCTAAATTTTTAAGAATTTTAGGGTTAATAAATTCTATCTTCAAGCCACAGTTAGTCCAAAAGCATTCAAGACTGAAAGTGTATAAAACACTGGCTCTTCCAACTCTTTTGTATGGTAGCGAAGTATGGACGTTGAAACAGAAGGATATACAGAGACTTAGATCTGCTGAAATGAGATATCTTCGGAGGACTGTAGGATACACACTACTAGATCACAAAAAAAATGAAGACATCTTAGAAGAATTACACATGGAATCTTTAGAAAACAAAATTTCTGATTGTAAGTCAAGATGGATGCAACATGTTCATCGAATGGAAGATCACAGGATGCCCAAACAAATGTTAAGATATCAACCTGCAGGAAGAAAAAGACCAGGACGTCCACTCAAAAGACTTTTGGATGGTGTTTCTCTTGAGGCCGAAACAGGTCAACAAATGGCCTAAATTCGTGAATGTACTATGATGATGATGATGATAATTAGTAAGTTATGTATATGAATTTGAGATTCCTTATCTTTTCGTTCTGACATTAGGTGACATCTGACAATTGAGTGTTTAATATAAAATTATATAAGTGAAAATGAAAATATTGTTCTTGTTGCTCTTCCCAGACTCTTCTAAACCACATCCATGAGGTTATCGATTTGAAGAAATTGTATTACATCTGCAGGTTGATTCCAGAGGTTCTACTGCCAAAGTGATTTGCCACAGATAGGATGAACAACGGCAGACGCACACAAACCCAACAATGAGGAGTACAAAATGAGAATATTGTTTTTAGGAAACAAAAAAATCTCAAATTAATGTTTAATTCTCATAAAAATATTTTTCTTGTGGAGGATCTATTATTTTTGTATCCATAATCAGAAAAAAAGGAAATTAAACATCACACAGGATTTTTTAAAAATGTTTGATTTGACACTTATACTGTTTCCCACAAACATTCCTCAATTATAAAACATGTGTGTTGTACTTGCTATGGGTGAAACGTATTCATGACGAACGATTTATTATACATAAAAACGTTAACGGGACAAATTACCTGCCATTACTTGATTTTATATTCGAGTCCTTGAGTATTAAAATGGACCATGTCCATGATGTCACATTTCGGGGAAAGTGAAATTTTCTTCTTGATACTGTTTAAATCCGTATATTATAACTAGTATATATAGAACAAATATTTTGTTTATTTTAATAGACACTTGATAATACTAGAAAAATAAAATTACGAACAGAAATATACACTTGAGCTATCAGTAGATATGCATCAACAGTGGACATGACCAGTTTTAATATTCATGATCTCATTTAGAATGCATTCAATTTAAAGACCTATTTACGTTATAATGAAAACGTTAAACATATGAAGGGGCAATAGAAATATTAAGGGGAAAAAGGTAACAACTAAAGAACATAGACTATGTACAATGTGATGTAGTTATTGATATGGTTAATAACAGTAAGTTATGCAAATAAAACATATATAAATCAATAAATATCTAATGATAAACGAGGGAAATTTTGAGGAAGTGACTGAATTCAATACCTAGGAACAATAATCACAAATATGAATGAGATGCACAAAGGAATTAAACATAGGCTCAATTCTGCAAATGCGTGCTATTATGCGTTAAAGGGACTCCTTTCAAAAAAACATTAAACTGAAAATATATAAAACTATTATTCTACTAGTTATATTATAAGGATGCGAAACATGGACTCTTACTTTAAGGGAGGAAAGGAGATAACAAATATTTGAGAATAAAGTTCTTAGGAAAATTATTGGACCAAAGAGAGATGAAAAGACAGGTGAATTGAGAAAACTACATAACAGTGTGAAATACATGATATTTATAGGAAGCCATGTATAATAAGAACAGTTAAGTCTCATACACTGCGATGGACAGGACATATGGCACGAATGGGGAATGTAAGATGTGCATGGAAGCTTCTTGTAGGAAAACCAGATGGAAAACGCCCAGTTGGTAGATCAAGAATGAGGTGGGAGAATAACATTAACTATCATTTGGGGAAGTAGATTTTCAGGGAATGATTGGAAAACAATATTTTAGGATATGGATGTATGGAGAGCTTATGTTCGCGCGGCCATGAACCTACGGGTTCGATAGTGCTAGTGAGTTTTAGTTATATATATATATATATATATATACCAGCCTCATGGGCTAGTGGTCAGCGTTCCTGATTACTGTTCATGAGGTCCCGGATTCGATTCCCGGTCAAACCATAGGAATGTTTATTTAAAAAGGGAAGTATTGCTGTGGTTCCCCATGGTCTGGAATTTAGGTTAAGAGCTCTCCTGGCGCTTCATAATCATTTATCACCCATCATATCATCGGCGTAACGTAACTCCGCCTTTAAGGTGCCCCACCCTAAGAAATGGATTACAATTCAGCCAATGCTAGGGGAGAAAGCCAGAAATGTCATAAAAGATAATCTGGTAGCATTAGACTATATATATATTTTAGAAATAATAAACATTCTATATCTATCTATAATGGCGTAGCCCATTGTTGAGCCATAGCCTCTCCTTTGTAAGGAGTTATTAGACCAAGTTAATTTTTAGTTACCTTATTTGCTCGTATATGGCATGCGATCCAGTGACACATCTACGTAGCAGGCAACTAAGTCATTACTAAGGGTCGCATGTTTGGACGCATTAGACAGTAAAATGCCTTCTCTGCTGAGCAAGTTGTATGCTAATACGATTTTGCTTACTCAGAAATCTGTTCATGCGATAATAATTGGTTAAATTTGTAAGCTACCTGCGGAGGTACCTTACATGAGCAACTCAAATTAAAATCCCGAAGGGAACCGAACGGGAACCGATGGTAATCGATGTACTTTGCTTCTTTATCCAACATTTATCCAAGATGTCGGACCTTGAAGACTTCGATCATGTTTTCGGTATACACGGAGAAGAGGAATTTGATAGAGTCTACCAAAGAATTCAACTGGAAGAACAGGAGAATCGGCGTAATATTGCGTGTCGCAGACGTGTTTGTATACGGTATTATTTGCGGGATGCAAGCATAAATGCATTCCTCTATAGCAGACGAAAATAACGGAAGTGGTTTTATCGCTGAGAATTCTGGGTAATTCGTTGCCAATATTACGAAAACGTCGACTCTCGTGCATGACCGTTAAGTCGGCCGTTAATTCGTTCTCAGCAATTGCTCACGGTGAATCAGCTCACTAGTGATTGGAAGTAATTTGAGTAGAGAGTAATGTTCTAACATACGACCCTAAGACGTTGATGTCGATAAATTATGCTTAGATGCCTCTTTATTCAGGGTTAAGGTTCTTTTACGAGCCCGAAAATCTTCAAACTCGGGACCTACAGGTTAAAGATTCTCCGGGAGGACTTGCTGCTTGGATTTTTCCGTCCTAAAAAATCCGGCCGGGGTTGAACCCGCGATCCTCCAAACTAGAGGCAAGAAGCATAACCACTAGTCCAGCGCGGCCGACATAATATATAGTCTCAGAAATAATACATATCTAATATATAAAAATGAATGTTTGTTTGTTCGTATTTTATGCGCTGCCATATCGTTCATTCGATTGTGATGGGGCTTTTTGCAAAATATTCAGGAGATTCCCGGGATGAACATAGGCTATAAGAGAGTTATGATACTGAACGCCTACACCCTTAAAAATCACCCTTTGTAGTGAAAAACGTGAAAAAAGGTAGCTTTTTGGACGCTTAAATGACTTACGCTGCCTAAACCAAAACAAATATACAAAATTAATGTACAAAGAAATAAACATCTAAAAAAACTCTACAAAAAAGTCAGAGTAAAAATATGTTTATCTTTTCCGGAAAAGTCACAATAACCATTTTGGTCTTTCATTGATGCCAAGAAGATTGCGATAAGCAGGCGTAGCAGCAAACGGCGGGTATTCTTTTACGGATATCTCACAATAACGATTTGTTTTTCTCTCAGCTCAGTTATGCCAAGAAGATCGGAATAAGTAGATTTCCGGGCAACGTCGGATAATCAGCAGGGGTATCTAAAAATAATTAGGACATATTTTTTTCTCTTTTACTTAAACAAAAAAACACATTCAGCTCATTTATGCCAAGATCGGGGTAAGAAGGTTCCCGTGCAAGTCCGGGTAATCAGCAAGAGGTATATAAAATAATTACGATATAAATTTCTCTTCTCGCTTATTCAACTATACATATACTTTAGTACATAGCGCATATACTTTAGTTTTCGCCTTTCACCTCATTTATGCGAAGAAGATCGGGATAAGTAGATTCCCGGGCAACGCTGGGTAATCAGCACAGGGTATCTAGAAATAATTAGGATATAAATGTTTCCTAATACTTATTCAACTAAACATAAAAACATTAATTTTCACCTTTCACCTAATTTATGCCAAGAAGATGGAGAAAAGTAGATTCCCGGACAATGCCTGTTAATCAGCATGGGGCATCTGAAAATAATCACGATATAAATTTTTCCTTTAACTTATTCAACTAAACATAAAAACACATTAATTTTTGTGCTTCAGCTCATTTATGCTAAGAAGAACGGGATAAGTAGATTCCCGGGCAACGATGAGTAATCAGCACGGGCTATCCAAAAATGATTACTATATAAATTTATAATTATTTTTCCTTCTACTTATTCAACTAAACATAAACACACATTAATTTTGGTCTTTCAGCTAATTTATGCTAAGAAGATTGGAATAAGTAGATTCCCGGTCAACATCCTGTAATCAGCTTGAGGTATCTTAAAATAATTACGAAATAAATTGCACCCTTTACTTATTCAACTAAACATAAAAACGCTTTAATTTTCGTCTTTCAGCTCATTTATGCCAAGATGATCGGGATAAAGATTTCCGGGCAATGCCAGGTAAACAGCACGGGGTTTTGAAAAATTATTACGATATAAATGTTGTATTATACTTCTTTTTATTTACTACATTATAATTTCAACCCGTGTTTTGCCATGGGCATATCACGGGATATTTACAGTTATTTACATACATTTACATTTTGTTTTGCTGTAGTTTGATTGTTCAAGAGTTTATTCTTGAAGTGAGCGAAAGATGTTGCTGATGAAGTTCGTCACTGTGACGGTGTTGATGTGGAGCTGTAATAGCTGAGGTAGTGTTTGGGTTGTTAGAACAGGAGGCCGGTCTCTTGAGTACAGTGAACATTCTGTCAGAAGATGTATTGCTGTCTGTGGTGGACTTTCGGGGCAGTTACATAGGGGAGATGGCGACTTTTTGATCCTGTGAAGATATGTACGGAAGCGTCCGTGGTTGGTTAGGAATTGTGTACGGATGAAGTTTGGCCATAGGGATATAGAGAGCCGGTGGTGAATAGAGGGGATGAACAGTTTGGTGTGAAATGATACCTCGGAGTTGGTATACGTTGATGTAATAGTTTAGCAGAAGTTGCTTGGCTCGAGACATAGGGATGGTGTTATAGGTTACAGTATTTTTATAGCTGGCAGCTATTTTTGCTAGATTATAGTAAAACTTCAAAATAAAAAAAAATGAAATATTTTAAGTAAAATTTTAGCATACTTAAATCATTAACCAATTATAAATTCATAATATTTCAACAATTCCTATTTATAAAATATAGACAAGCTTAGCCCTATCTATTTGTTCGTTACCTCTGATTCCTGTATGTCCTCTGACCCAGTTTAGTGAGACTTGAGTTGTCTTCTTCAGAGTGATAATTTTCTTTCTGGTGTTGACTGCTATTGGTTGTGTAGTTCTTTTGTTAGAGATGGCCAAAAGTGCTGCTTGCGAGTCCATGTGTATTGCATAGGAAGTGTTTACATTACTTTGTTGTTGGATCCAGTCCATTGCCATTTGGATGCCTATAAGTTCTGCTTGAAATATAGAGCATTCGTTGTCCAGTCTACGTGACTCGGTGTAAATCTCTACCTATCATTTCTCATTTGTTTTCAAACATCGCCGTTTACATTAAATATATAAATATTTTAAAATAACTACAGTTAAATAATGATTTGTGAGTAAATAGTTTAATTTTATTCGTTAAATAGTCCTAACAAATGCCACTCTTGATTTCCAAATTCTCTAGATAAATTGGAAATCACTCGTGGCATTACTTATGAAAACTTGTATTTATTATTACAACTAGGCCTACATGGTGTGCAACTTTTAAACCGTAACCAGAGTAACTTCAGGTTTTGACTGTTAAGGGTTAAATTAATTTAAGGTTATTAAACATTTTGCTTGGAATTAAATTTTATACATGTCTACTGAATGTATATTTAAAAAGTCAGTGGTTCACCCAACTCAGATCATTGTGGAAGGGGTTTGAGTCAAAAAAGCTTGGGGACCGCTGGTCTAGTCTATACCCATACATTCCCACATGGGCCAAGTGTGTTCTCTTGCAGGAGGTACAAGCTAATCTAATATGCTTATTTTGCTACAACTGACAAATGGTTAGCTCATCGCCTCAGAGAGACACCTAGTAGGCAACCAAGGTATTACCTTGATGGGAAATGACGATTAAATTTTGTTCAGGGGTATTAATTTAGACTTGAGGTTATTTTATGAGCTCGAAAATCTTCAGACTTTGGATCACGGCTTGGAGCCCATCTTGGAGAACTTGTCCCTTAGATTTTTTTTATTCTAAATATCCTTCTATCCTGGTCAGGTTTGAACCCACAACCCTCGGGACCAGACGCAAGGAACTTTACCTCTAGATCACTAAGCCCGATAAATAGTCTATAGTTGTTATAGTTTACTGCACCAACATTAATGTTCCCCTAAGAAAATATGAACCTGAGACATGAACATCGTAACCTAGGTCTTTCTAATGGCCTTTTTACTGATAGAATATAAGTTTTCCAGCAATTTAGGGAGAAATCTCAATTACATAGAGATACGTAGTTGCTTTTTATTAAGGGTAATCAAACTGCTTTAGGTTATATAGGACTTACACGTTTAAAAAATAACATAAAAACTCTGGAAGCATATTTCTTTTTTGGACTCCTCTTGAAAACTGGAGTTCTTGTGTTATAAAAACAAAATATGAGGTAAGATAAATGACTCATTCATTCATATAATAAACTTATTTATCATACATCATTAGTTACGTTATTAATAAATAAGTTGGAAACCATTCACAGTCTATATCCTGAACCACAATGGGTACATATCTATACAGATGGATCCAGAATGGAAATAGAAGACGGAGCTGGAGCTGGAATTTACTCAAAACTGTTTAGCTTCTATGTTGCAGTAGGAAAAAATTACACACACTTCGATGGAGAAATTCAGGCAATAGAGTTAGCACTAACACAACTCCTCTACAGAATAAATACACTTCAGAGAGCAGTTGTACTAAGTGATTCAACATCAGCTATACAAGCTATAACAACATATGACTCTCCAATCTCCAGAAAAGTATTGGAAATAAAAAAGATCATAAGATTATTGACCAAACAAAATAAAATTATCCAGCTCCAAAGGATCCCCTCTCATTGCGGGGTACATGGAAATAAAATGGCAGATCTTTTGGCAAAAAAGGGCACCAAAATTTTACAGAAAACAAATCAATCCCTGCCCTACCATTATGCAAAAATTATAATTAAAATAAACTTCCAGAATAAACTGATGGAGCACTTCAAATCACAAAGTAATGAGAAACCATGGGCAGCTATCTCGCAGAATAAAAACTTAATACCTAACAACCAAGACACGAAGCAGTAGCAACATTCAGACTGTTAACAGGCCATGACTACCTGGCAGCACACCTCCATAAAATTGGAATCTTCAACTCTCCAAATTGTATCCTGTGCCAAGACAATAACACTACCATGAACAAAGATCATATAGCTAGCTGTGAGGCTCTGAAGTTGTCACCTACGAGAACTCTAGCAGGACTCTATTGGGAAGCAAGAAAGCAAATGGAACACATCCAAGCTAATGGGCATTAGACTACTACTACTAGTTTGACCTGTATTCATCTTACCTCATAAATTTTTGTTCTTGTAAGACACGTTTCAAAACTTTTTAGTTTCATTGTCAGTGGTACAGACTGATCTTTCTTAAGGTGTCGGCCCTGGATTTCGACTACAGCAGTCTCCCCTCATGGTCCAAAGAACTTGTTTATTAGGTTCCTCTCCCTGGGAATTTCAAAATTCATAATTCTCTCCTTGTTTTTCTGTATGTAGATTTTTTTTCCATATGGTGAGTTTGTTTGTGTTTTCTAACTGTTTTAATAATTATGCCTTACAAGAACAACAAATTTATGGGGTAAGATGGATACAGATCAAACTTATTTACTAAGTAGAACCTCATAATGTTACTTCCTAATGTATTTTCATAAGTTATGTTAATACTTTCATCTGTATTCTGTCAGAAGAGCTAAAAAAAAATTTTACTTAATATCTAAATCTGATTTGAGAATTATTCTGAATTATAAGTAATCTTTCCTCTTCACTTTGATATACGAGGGTCATACTGAAAGTCATAAGCAACATTTTTTAAACAATCATAATATTTATTTTAGACAAACCAAGTACACCATGTTAATCTACAGACCTTTGTGCTACTTTTTAACATAGTCTCCATTTCTTTGCACACATTTTGTCCAGCGTACTACAAGCTTGAAAATTCCCTTATGATAGAAGTCCATTCCAGCTGCTCGAAGACACTGATTTCCGAATATCCTCCAGCGTCTCGTAGCATTGGCCTCTCTGCTCCTTCACAGAACCGAAAAGATGGCAGTCGGAGGGTGCCAAATCGGAACTGTAGGGAGGATGTGGAAGAATTTCCCACCCAAATGTCCTGATCTTCTCCACAGTGGCACGAGCAGTGTGAGGACGCGCGTTATCGTGTTGCAGAATAATCTTCCTTTCAGGGCGTTTGTCGTGCAATGCACGACGGAGCTTCACAAGTGTCATGATATAGCGGGCAGCATTTTTGGTTTGTCCAGGTTCAAGAAATTCAACCAGAATGCAACCTTGCACATCCCAGAAGACGCTGCCCATAACTTTCCCAACAGATTGCACTGTCTTCGCTTTTTCCTTTGATGGCGAATTCAAGTGGTGCCATTCCATACTCTGGCGTTTTGTTTGAGGCTCGTAGCGATGAAACCAGCTTTCGTCACCTGTCACAATACTCGTCAAAAAATCATCACCTTCATTTCGAAATCTCTGAAGAATGTTGTGGTCTTCACTCAATAAACGTGCAACCCAACAGGCACTAACTTTTCGGTAACCTAAGCTGTGAATCATTTCTTGCACTGCACTGTATCCTACTGCAAGTTTTGTAGCGATTTCATTCACTGTGATACGCCTGTCGTCTCTAATGAGCGCATCAACTCTTTCCTTGTTGCAATCCGTGGAGGCAGAGCGTGGTGTAATTATTATAATATCTATAAAGGTTCCGGTTGGCTTCAAATTTCTTAAAAAGTTTTATCTTTAAGGGGGTAGAATTTAAGTTGGAATATATCTGACTTGCAACGAGACTCATCTTTGATACTCGTGTTCCCATCTTTAAAATGTTTCACCAAATCCTAACACTGCTGGCACCCATGCAGGCATCTCCGTAAGCACATTGAAGTCTTTGGTGAATATCAACAGCAGATTGTTCCTCTTTAACAAGGAATTCAATGACAGCGCACTGTCGAAACAAAACATTGATGTCTGCCATTTTGGAAACACTGCATGTGGTCACATGATAGAAGCTATGACGCCACAAAACGGTAATGTTGTGGTATAAAGTCTGTAGATTACGATCCTGCAGTTGTTTCTGTTACATTGTTGAAATTTGAATTTTAACAATGGGTTGCTCACGACTTTCAGTATGACCCTCGTACATAACTCAGGTTCAACTGTAGTTGTATTAACTACTGGTTGTGAATGGCTTGAGGGTGTACACCCTTAGACAAATAAAATGAGTCATCTCTTGATTCTATCAACCGATCGGGGAACTTTGTGAGCACTTGCAGAACCCTTATTCACATTAACATGTTTTCAGTAATTGTACTGTGTTGTTTGCTAGTTAACGCAGTGCGCACTCAAGTAACATAAAAGAGAGAGCTTGCCTTTGCATGTTTCCGTGGTCGAGAGGTTTAACACACAACATCTGCATTTGTAACCTCACGGGTTCGATTCCTGTTCTACTTTCTTTTTTTTTACTGAATGTTAGGATAGCATTTCGCCTGTAATATAGTTTCATATTTAATTTTATATTTAAGTTTTATAGCTTTAATGCACACACAAAACACATAAATGAAAACCTTCTAACAATTAAATGAAGAAAGAAAATAATATCTTCTAAAATGAAAAATTTTAACAAAATTAATATCGGGTGTATGAACCCTCAGCATCTATTACCGCCCTCAATCTGCGGGGCATTGATGCAATCAAATTTCTACAGTCACGTGGACTTTCGGCTAGAACATCCCAGACATCCTGAATTTGTACCCATAAACCATCTTTCATCTTTCGTGCATCTGCAGGACAATTAGAGTTCATTATAAACAAACTTGTTAGAGGCTGTTACTTTTGCGCAGAACGTGTGCGCATCAGTCTATTAAAATCAATAAATTGACATCACCTAGAACAAACCCTGAATGTGGTAAAATAATTGTTACAATAACGACATTAACATTGATTTAGTTCAATTGTCAAAATAAAATGTATTTAATTCATGAAACATTTTAATACAATTATCAAGAAAAAAAACTACATAGTTGAGGACATGAACCTGCGACCTTCATTAACAGAAAAAGTGACTGCATGCTTTACCGCTGACCTAACAGGGCACGTAGGAGTATCTTCACTCAGTTCATCCCACATAACTCAGTAGCTCAGGGCCTGCACAATTATGACTAGTTTACTAGTGTGAACCCAGCGCTGTGTCGAGTAGGACTTAGAAGAAATATGCGTTCAAGAGATGACTCTTTTTTTTTTGTCTAAGGGTGTACATTAATTTCAATTTTACATTTTTATTTAGCTGATAAAGCATGGAATAAGTCCCATCATAATCTCACCTTGGTAGAAGCAACCCTGTTGTAATGTGAATAGAAGTACACCACTAAGGGTACATGGGGATTTAAAGAGAGAGGAATCTGTATCTGTTCTTGGAGTTGCCTGAGTAGCTTAAGTTGTGAAAGCACCAGTGTGTAAAGCTGGAGATCTTGGGTTCAAATTTCAGTTCAGAGAGAAATTTTTATCTTTAGTCGTAGAGACTACAATTTTATAACAAATAAATATAATCTTTATTATCTAAAATACATGTTTATCTTTGTTTTAATATGTGCATTGCAAGTTCTTCATCCTCCTGTAATGACAATCCAGTATCTAGAGGTTCCAACACATCTTCTTCATACTTCTTTTTCTTTACTTTACTGCTCTGCTGATACACTTTCCTCTTAACAGATCTGAAAATAACACATAATAAATAATTACATAAGGAATAAGACAACACAAACTGTTCCTTCAGTGAAATTAGTGGATCTTTGGACTTCTGACAGCTACAATTAGAGTATAGAGAATGCTGCTCATAAATGGAGTGAACACAGTAGGAAGAATTAATTCACTAGAATTTATAAGTAAAGCTAGCGTACCGGGTCAAACATTCAATTCTCGTGTCATGGCCAGCTGATAAAGATATATAGAGAAAAATTTGCATTTAGATCGGTACTTGCTCAGGTAGCTCAGATGGTAGAGCACTTGGTCTGGAGAACCAAGGGTCCCGGGTTCAAGTCCCGGTCTGAGCATATAATTTTTCTCTTCAAATCATCATCATCCTGCCAGGTATTAGTCCTAGAAGAACTGTTACGGCCTGAGAAAGCGGTTTTCGTGCCATCTTTTCATAGGTCAACCAAGTGACCGTTTCCCATTTGGACAGTAGTTCATTAATGCCTTGGGGATCCTGGATCTAGCCATTTCTCTTCAAATATGATAAAGATATAAGTTACTTTTTACCATAAAAATCACTAATTAAGACGTAATTAGATATTATTAAATAAGTTCGCAAGAAAAACTATCACAGTCATCTATTGTGGCTCAAGAAGCATGCTTGATGACGTCACATTGTTGTCGCTCAGAATATGTCCATCTACTTATACCAATCTTCTTGCAATAAATGAGCTGATAGACAAAAATGGTTATTATGTGTTATCTGTATAAGAATACGTCATGCCCGAATGTTTGCTTGCCTGCTAGTAGCGGTTCAGAAAAAATTTTCTCAACATTTGAATTATCAATAAACCCAATACTGAGTCATTTAACATTGAGTTTGACATTCCAATCTTTTTGTTTCATTATTGTGTGATATTTTTTTCCATAAAATTCACTAGTAAAGACATAATTAGTTATTAATAAGTCTGCAAGAAAACTCCTCACTGCCATCTGTTGTGGCTCAAGAAGTGTGCATGATGTCATCACATTGTTGTCATGAGAAATATGTCGATAATGCAGATGACTACACATCTGACATTAAAAAAATTCCTATAACCCGATCGCAATGCCACCTACCGAGTCCAATTATGAATCTAAACCATCCAGGGACCCACTCAAACACACATAAAAAATGTCATCAAAATTGGTCCAGTCGTTTAAGCAGTTTTTAATTTCAGATTTCAAGTAAACTTCCACTTCTAATTTAATTGTCGTATTTTTGGAAAATACCTACCTTGGCTTATTTTAATATGATATACTGAGTTTCGTTGTGCAACATCGAAAAATGTGACTGCTAGAGCAATTGTTCAATTTTCACTTCAGGTGAACTTCTATATCTAATGATTTTAGAGGGCCCAATTATGAATCTAAACCATCGAGGGACCCAATCAGACACAAACACAAAAAATTTCATAAAAATCAGTCCAATTGTTTAGGAGGAGTTGAGTGACAAACACATGTACAAAAGATTTTATATACACACACACACACACACATATATATATATATAACGGGCTTCCAATATAAAACCGGACCGGCCTCACGGAGTTTCACCAGGCATGCAGTGCTGTCTCTTCCTCCCGCAATTCATCCTGCCTGCCACCCGTCCTTGAACTGTTTCTTACCTTATAGAAAATGCTGGAAATGTTGTCCTCCCGCAGTTAAACAGGCATTATACCGAGTAAACACATTTAGATTGACACGCTGTAGTTCGGGCACTGTCAAGTTTCTGATTTCATTTCTTATGTTGTTCTTCAGTTCTTCCAATGTGTGCGGATTTGTTTTGTACACTTTGTCTTTCAGGCTACCCCACAAATTTAATATAAAATTATAGAATATTCACCTGAAAGGTCCGTCTCCTCAACTTAATTATCATTTAACTGTAGCGCTTTCGGGACTTGTCCCATCATCGGCAGGATTCAAATGAACAAAAGTTGAATACCCCACAAATAAAAATCACACACTGTTAGATCTGGGCAGCGAGGGAGCCATACACCAGCACTAATCACTCTATCTTCAAACACTTCCCTAATTTTATTCATGGACTCCTCTGCTGTATGAGCAGTAGCAGAATCTTGTTGAAACCACCCATATGATTTTTCTTCTTCAGTCGGTTCAAGAAAAAATGTCATTTCGACACCTCTCTGCAGTTACAGTCTTCTCGTAGAAAATCGGACCGATTATGCGCTTTGCGCTAATCGCACACCAAACTCCAATTTTCTGATCATGAAGAGGTGTTTCCTGTATTCGATTTGTGAGTGTTCACATGACCAAATGGTGGAACCATGATTCGTCTGTAAAGAATAAAAGCTGAGGGTCGATTAACCCTTCAGTCACTAATGGAAAAAACCACTCACAATAATGCACACGTGCTATGGGATCACCTTGGTTTAGACAATGAACACGTGTACACTTGTAAGGTTTGAGTTTTAACAATTTTGTTGCTGTATGTGCAGAAGATACTGAAATCCCAACTTGTTGTGCTAATTTCGGTAATGATTTTTGTGGTGAACGTTCCAAATTTTCGCCAATTTCGTCTAATTTTTCTTTGGTGAGAACAGTATGCCTTCGCGTGTGTTTCTTATTTTGTACTGAACCAGTGGTCTCAAATTTAGTCACAAGATCGTGGATTGTCGATCTGGAAGGAGGTAATTGTCCAGGGAAGTTCCAAATAAATTCCTCGCGAACGCGACGAGCTGATTCGTATTTATAATAATGTTTACACACATAAATGCGCTGCTCTACTGTCAGCTGACGTCTCATCTTGTCGAACGATAATAAACTGACTAGTTCAAGGACGAGTGGCTGGCAGAGTGAAATGCGGACGAGGAGAGAGCGCTGCCTGACGGGTGAAACCCCGTGAGGCCGGTCCGGGTTTATATTGGAAGCCCGGTATATATATATATATGATTAACATATCGCATCATGATTAGCCCTGGTAGTCCTGGTATTTTATTATAATGTATTACTCCTCATATCATCGAGAACAATCTTCGTCTGCCTGAGTCAGGTCATATTTGGTCACAATAGGCAACCAAAAAACAATATATTGCCTCCCATTTGTATCGTGTACAGCTATTTTTTTTTTTGGCACCTGTTTGAAATTCAGCACAAAGACTTGACTCCCACATTTTCACATATTGGTTTTTAAATGGCAGCTATATAATCATAGGAAGAATTTTCCCTTGTAAAAAAAAATAGACTGTAAGTCTCTATTCTTCCTGGAGGACTAAATTATATTATCTAAATACATTCAACAATATGTTTTGTGAGGCAGAATGGCCTCCAACTCTTATCTAGCACTCTGTTAAAGAAGTTGCCTGGGTAGACAGAAAAAATCACTGACACTTCTGAAATTGGTAACAATTGCTTCAGAGATGAATATGCATTGATCTACTGTATTTTATAACTGAACTGCACTGCACAACTGTATGCTATAAAGCAAATCCCGAACTGAAGCAATACATGTGCGAGCTTCAAGGTTGAACAAGCAAGCAAGCGGTTTCTGCATGGAATAATTTAATATTTAATTATTACTGGGCAGAAAAGCTTCTTCATGGAGATCCTATTTTCATGACTCTTGTCCTACTCCAACAGAAGTCCTATATGACTTCAACCAATATATCATCAAGCTGATCTTCCCTGTATGTAATTTTTTTTATGTTTCACGTGTATGTTCAGATCTAGGATTCCTAAAGTGATTTTATAAGTATTAACCAAATGGTAAAAAATCACTGGGAGACCTAGAAAGAAATTGTTGGAAAATTTTTTATAGAGCATAAGTCTTTTCAGAACTATAACATGAAAGGAAGGAGAAGATGATGATATGACTTGAACCACTTTATGTGAATGCCCCACATCTTAGCCAAATGGTTTAAGACAATATGCATTAGTGCAGAGCAGTACAGAGGGTTGTTTCCGATCTCTGATAACGATTTGCCAAGTAGATTGTGACGTTGGAGTCTGAGTCATCAGGACAGGAGTGTGCGAGGTGATCAAACCAGTCAGTGTGCTGCTTCTGTTACACTCGCAAGCGTGTTGCTCTCATAATGCCTAAGAAGATAGACCCGTTTTGGGAAGGGTACATTACTGCCCTTTCCAACGCTAATTATAGTTATTCCGCGATTATTGAGGCTTGCAAAAACATAATTTTGTGGTGTCAAAGTGTGGAATTAGCTCAGTGCTTAATAAAATGGGAAAGGGTCACTTGGGATTAATTCCAAAACAAAAAAAAACAGGCAAATCCACGACCTGCTACTACCTGCACCCCAGATGTAATCAGAAAGGTCAAGGTCCTTATCTCTGGTGGTAACCCTGCCACACAAAGGGTGATAGCGAACAGATTGAGAATATCCCTTAAAACTGTAAACACCATAATAAACAAAGATTTAAACAAGGAGAAGCACCACAAAAGCAGGGTACATAAATTGTTGCCACGTCACATTGCCGAATGCCGCACCAACAGCAGGAAACTATGAAAAGCACCTGGCAGGAGAAAAATGGAATTTTTGGTCACACTTGATGAAGCATATGTTTATCTAGGAGACTGCAACAAACCCCGGGCAATTTACATAGACAAAGGGGTGAAAACAATTTTCATAAGTGGTATGCCGAATGCAGAGAAAGTTTCTCCAAGGGATTTATGGTCATCGCTGGATGTTGCTACAATAAAAAACTGACCATTCGTAGAGTAGCTAAAAAGACCAAAATCAACTCCCAGTACTACCAGGAAGACGTTCTCACCCCAATTTACCGGACTGAAATCCCAGCTCTCTATGGTACAGACAAAAACCAAGTCTGGATGCACCAAGACAAGGCCTCCAGTCACACTTCGGGTTCAACCCTGACATTCCTGGAGAAATGGAGCAGGAAACTGGAATACATGCTATTCCATTCAGCAATATCACAATGAAGTCTCCTGATGCATCACCGATGGACTTTGTGTCTTTGGACTCTTCAAAAGGGCACTGGGAAACAGGCGTAAGAGTCTTCTGCAGCGGAAACTCCGATGCCGAACCATAGCTTGGGTGAAGAGCCATCAATTAGAGCATGCTTGATGGTGGAGACACGGCTTTTCTTAAGGTAAAACTTAAAAATCATTTATTATCAGAGATCAGAAACAACCCTCCGTAGGACACGTGCTGGTTCAAATCTCCATGGGGAAGACACTTTTTTCAAGGAATTTTGGTTGTATAGGACTGATTCCCATCCAGGACCGTGAGGGATTTAGGTAGCTACAATAAGTAAGTGCTGAGAAAATCAGATATAATAGCTGGGGGTTCAAACATGCTGACCACATGTCACCCACATATTGGCTGATGGTTGTCCATCTCTATAAATAATGCATGTGGATGTGAAGCCAGACCTGGCTGACAGGCCAAAGGGCTTTCTAGGCCTGTCGTGCATGGAGTTAGTTTACATGATATGGGCCACTAGTTTTAAATGTTCCTAACAGATCAAGTTGCAATAATGTATATTTCTCATTACAAATTACATTTTTTTGAAAATGTCCTTGTCACACACATATCTGATTTTAAATTTCATACCTGTCACTGGATGGCATTTCAGTTTCAAAACTGCTGTTTTCTTCCTGTTCACTTCCTTCATCTGCAGATTCATCAGTTTGCTCACCATATACTTTATCTGGATCTGGCATCCAAGATAAGTCCACATTATTTCCTTCATCACTTTCATCAAAAGATTCATCCTTCATTTCCTTCTCTTTTTTCATTTTCAACTTTTTTTTCCTGAAAATAATAAACAAACTGCTTAGTGGGTGTCACAAATATCTGTTATGTAGCTACTCATAGACACAAAAGATCAAGGCATAGTGATATGCAGAAAGAAAAGAGTCACCTTATGCATCTATATTAGTTTTCAAACTCAATAGTATTTCAAGTTTCTTCTTAATAAAGGAGCAGCAATTTGCAAAGATAGAAGCAAAGGCTTCATAGCATTTGGTGAGCAGGAATTACAACGTATATAGAGAGCAATTTGTGTTTAGATCGATACTTGCTCAGGTAGCTCAGGTGGTAGAGCACTTGGTCTAGAAAACCAAGAGACCCAAGTTCAAGTCCCGGTCTGAACGTATAATTTTTCTCTTCAAATATGATTTATCCATCATTGAGATGTATGAAATTAATAATAAAAACATTTGATAGCCTTGTCCATCCATCCATAGTAATTCTGCCCGAGGGTAGGTCTTTCACTGCATTCATAGGATTTTCATTCTATGCTTTGCAGTTTTACTAGGGAATTATAGGTGTGGTAGCTTCCCGTTGCTTTCCACACCAGTGAAGGATGATGGTGATAATGATAAGGATGGTGATGATGGCTGGATGATTTTCAGGGACCATTGGGCCCTAAACTTCCTGACATTTGTCTTACAGGTGAGAAAAAACCCCAGAAAAATCCTCACCCAGGAGCCTGTCCCGACCGGAAATTAAACCTGGGCCTGCTGCATGACAAGGCAGCATGCTATCTCGAGACCACAGCGGTTTTTATTCCAATGCTTCTATAGTTCAATCCAATCCTCGAGGAGCAACATTAACATAATAATAATAATAATAATAAAATGAATCAGATTAGAGTTATTTCCTACATACATCAATAATAATACAATATATGAATAAAAACTATAAAATAGTCACCTTGTAGGTCCGTCTCATCAACTTAAGATGTTTTAACACTCTGTAGGCTTTCGGGACTAGTCCTATCATCAGCAGAACAAATTAGGTCTGTATTTGTTGACCTTTGTTGAAGCACTGACTTAGTTGTGAATATTTTGTATAGAGGATTGTGTGAGCTGGATACGTTCTCATTCCGAATCAGGTTGTTATCAATTTCTCTTAGAATTGCAATTATATATGCGACTCACACAATCCTCTATACAAAATATTCACAACTAAGTCAGTTCTTCAACAAGGGTCAACAAATACAGACCTAATTCATTCTGCTGATGATGGGACTAGTCCCGAAAGGCCTACAGAATGTTAAAACATCTTAAGTCGAGGAGACGGACCTACAAGGTGACAATTTTATAGTTTTTATTCATATACATATACATATATATATATATATATATATATATATATATATATATATATATTATTGTGTCTTAATACATCAACAGAAACTTACCATGAATTTTACTAGTATTGATATATCAATAATACTGAGATATTATAATCTTTACCTGGTTTGTTTGTTATATTTTGTAATTTTCTGATTGGTTAAGTTGCATTCAGGGGCCTATTCCATAAAAGTATGGTGCAATTATTTACAAGTGTATTTACTTGTAGCTATAAATATTATTAGAATTCTATTCCACATGGGTTTCTTGTACATTTGTACATAAATTACTCCATACTTATAAGAATGCAATCAAATATTCCCCTCTTCTAACAAGTTAGCCTATTAACATTAGTCAAGCTCTCACTACTTGTATGGATTTTTAATATGGTGAAAGAAAGAGGTAAGAAACATTTAATTTCACCATAAGTGAAAGAATATTTGAAGATAAAATTTTCACCTAATATGGGATATTAACCCAAGGTCTCTGGTTCTATGTACCAGCCATTAGAATACTATGCTACGTGGGTATTAAACTTTAAAAAAAAAATGTTCTTTCTCTAATACAATCCCCGCACCTGAGATTGTGAGCATTTATTCTCAATGCAATCTTATAGCTTTTTATTCAAAAAAATGTTTATGGGTTTTTAACACTATTATTGTAGTTACTAAAGCACATATGGGAAAGTTTCTATTTAAATTTAGGTCTTCTTGAATAAAAAGCAGCACGATGGCACGGAGAACAAATGTTCACGGTCTCGGGCACGTGAGATTCTCTCACGTGAGAGAAAAATTTCCATTTATAATGTGATGTCCAAGAAGGATAGTGGTCTATTGCACTGGTATGTAGAACCTGAGACCTTGGGTTCAAATCCCAGATTGGGAGAACATTTTTCTCTTCAAATATTAATTTGTTTTCAGTGTGTTTTAAATTTAAATTAAAACATTGCAAGTGAGAGAATATTAATAATTTTAAACATTAATGCTATTTTAAATATTTTATTCATACAAGAAATACGTAGTCCAGAATTAGTGATAGTGATGTTGATAATATAAATATTTCTGTCCATAAAGAAAGGATAAATTCTCATTTGAATTCATTATTTGATGGAACAACTGGACAAATCATTTGCGACAAATGAGTTCAGATAGAATTCCCAAGGAAATGCTTTGTTATTATCCAACAGGGAAGAGATATCTGGACTGTCCAAGGAAACGCTGGATACAAAATTCATCAGTGAGATCGTAACAGGCCTATAGGCCTAAGACTTGGTTCAACATATTAGGTAATTAATAATATTAGTGTCATCTCTTGTTAAAACTGAGGACTTGCAAATACATGAAGTGGATTTTGGATATTCTTCAACAGATAGAAATAAATTTTTGTATTCTTGATATAAGTATTTAATGGATATCCCAAGTACTGATGTGGCAATTAAAGAAGACAACTCATGTCCCAAATGGGATTGTATGTATACTGCACGAATGTAAACAACGCTTGCGAGATATAACAGAAAAAAAAAATTGTAGCAATTGATTATACCGCAATAAAAAGAAACCACCGTTTGCACTTTCTTAAACGTACTATTTCCCAGGTATTAACGTTCCAGAAAAATATAACTGACATATTTACATCATAGAACATCAGAAATGAATTAGTAATCTATAATGTTGGTTATATACAGTTTGATGTGTTTAATTTTTTCTCCACTAGGGTGCATTCGTACAATATTGCAATCCTTTGGCAATAAATAATATGATCTGGTTGCAGTGATGAACAAATGAAACATAATAAATGTTTCTCATTTGTTTTTAAACATCGCCATTTACATTAAATATATAAATATTTTAAAATAACTATATTTATGCATGTATGCATGTATGCATGTACGCATGTACGCATGTACGCATGTACGCATGTACGCATGTACGCATGTACGCATGTACGCATGTACGCATGTACGCATGTACGCATGTACGCATGTACGCATGTACGCATGTACGCATGTACGCATGTACGCAATGTACGCATGTACGCATGTACGCATGTACGCATGTACGCATGTACGCATGTACGCATGTACGCATGTACGCATGTACGCATGTACGCACGTACGCACGTACGCAGTACGCACGTACGCACGTACGCACGTACGCAACGTACGCACGTACGCACGTACGCACGTACGCACGTACGCACGTACGCACGTACGCACGTACGCACGTACGCACGTACGCACGTACGCACGTACGCACGTACGCACGTACGCACGTACGCACGTACGCACGTACGCACGTACGCACGTACGCACGTACGCACATGCATGTATGCACGTATGCAACGTATGTATGTAATGTAATGTATGTATGTATGTATGTATGTATATTATGTATGTATGTATGTATGTATGTATGTATGTATGTATGTATGTATGTATGTATGTCATGTATGTATGTATGTATGTATGTATGTATGTACTGTATGTATGTCTATGTATGTATGTATGTATATTATGTATGTAATTTATGTTATGTATGTTATTGTAGGTATGTATGTATGTATGTTATGTATGTATGTATGTATGTATGTATGTTTGTATGTATGGATGTATGTCTGTATGTATGTATGTATGTATGTAATGTATGTATGTATGTATGTATGTATGTATGTATGTATGTATGTATTGTATGTATGTATGTATGTATGTTATGTATGTATGTATGTAATGTATGTTAGTATGTATGTATGTATGTATGTATGTATGTATGTATCTATAATATGTCTGTCTGATTCTGTCTGTCTGTCTGTCTGTCTGTCTGTCTGCTCTTCTGTCTGTCTGTCTGTCTGTCTGGTCTGTCTGTCTGTCCTGTTCTGTCTGTCTGTCTGTCCTGTCTGTCTGTCTGTCTGTTCTGTCTGTTTCTGTCTTCTGTTCTGTCTGTCTGTCTGTCTGTCTAGTCTGTCTTTCTGTCTGTCTGTCTGTCTGTCTGTATGTCTTCTGTCTGTCTGTCTGTCTTTCGTGTCTGTCTGTTCTCGTCCTAGTCTGTCTTTGTCTGTCTTGTCTGTCTCTGTCTGTCTGTCTGTCTGTTGTCTGTCTGTCTGTCTGTCTGTCGTCTGTCTGTCTGTCTGTCTTTCTGTCTGTCTGTCTGTCTGTCTGTCTGTCTGTCTGTCTGTCGTCCTGTCTGTCCTGTCTGTCTGTCTGTCTCTGTCGTCCTGTCTGTCTGTCTGTCTGTCTGTCTGTCTGTCTGTCTGTTGTCTGTCTGTCCTGTCTGTCTGTCTGTCCTTCTGTTCTGTCCTGTCTGTCCCGTCATGTCTGTCTGTCTGTCTGTCTGTCCTGTCCTGTCTGTCTGTCTGTCTGTCTGTCTGTCTGTCTGTCTAGTTCTGTCTGTATGTCTTTATGTATGTATGTCTATGTATACACTCCATTTGGAGACATTGATGCTTAGTTAGGAGGAGTTTTTTGACCAAGCTAATTTAGTTATTTCATCTAAATTTAGATGACTAGACAGCTTAATGGTTAGAGCACTGGTATGGAAAACCAGTGATTTTGGGTTCAAATCCCAGTTTAGGTGAAAAATTTTTCTCTTAAAATATAGATTTGTTTTTCAATGTACGTGACAAATTTAAAATAAAAACATAAAAAAATATAAGCTTTACTAGCTAAAAAGTAGTATTAAAAGAATAATAAACATAAAAAAAATAATTTTGCTATCTTTATTTTCTTATAGATGTCAGTTAACGACATGATCAGACATCTAGTAGATAACTAAAGTATTACTTGGATGGGAAATTTTGCTCAGAGGCACAAACTTATGGTTGAGGTTCTTTTAAGAGCCCAAAAATATTCGGACTCAGGTCTCATGGCTTAAAGTCCCTTCTAGAGGCCTTGTCCCTTGGATTTTTCCATCCTAAAAATCCATTGACTCTAGATGGGTTTGAACCTGGGACCCTCAGGACTAGAGGCAAAGAACATAACCACTAGATCAACACGACTTTTATGATTCAAACATGTATCATCCCCCAGCCACGGAAAAAAATTAACAGCTATCTACAATACAGCATGGAAATAAAATAAGAGAACAGATTTTAATTATGAACTCCTTGTGGTGAGTATGCAGATGGTTTATCTTAGTATATTAATTTCAATATTATATATAGTATACAGAGGTATACTTTTGGTAGGGGAAAACAGGAGAAACCTCAGGAAAAATCTTCCCTCTCTCCAATTCATATCCCACAAACTTCAAATGGAATGAATGAACAAAGATAGTAATATTTAAAGAGAAAAATTTTCGCCTAGACCGAGACTCGAACCCAGGACCTTTGGCTTGCCAGGCCAAATGCTCTACCAACTGAACTACCGAGGCGAATTGCGATCTAGACGCAAATTTTTCTCTTATATATGTTGTAATTCCCTCTCACCAAATGCTTTTGAAACCATTGCTTCTATCTTTGCAAATGATGGCTTCTTAGTTAAGAAGACATTTATTGGGAATTTAACATTACTTTATACAGCTAGTAAGGCTTCTAATGATGTTTTTATTATTAATTTAAAATTTCTCACTGAAAGATAAATTATATTTGAAGAGAAAAATTTTTGCCTAGACCGAGACTCGAACCCGGGACCTTTGGCTTGCCGGGCCAAATGCTCTACCAACTGAGCTACCGAGGCAAATTGCGATCTAGACGCAAATTTTTCTCTTATATACATTGTAATTCCCTCTCACCAAATGCTTTTGAAACCATTGCTTCTATCTTTGCAAATGGTGGCTTCTTAGTTAAGAAGACATTTATTAGGAATTTAACATTACTTTATAAAACTAGTAAGGCTTCTAATGATGTTTTTATTATTAATTTAACATTTCTCAATAAAATATAAATTATATTTGAAGAGAAAAATTTTCGCCTAGACCGAGACTCGAATCTGGGACCTTCGGCTTGCCGGGCCAAATGCTCTACCAACTGAGCTACCAAGGCAAATTGCGATCTAGACGCAAATTTTTCTCTTATATACGTTGTAATTCCCTCTCACCAAATGATTTTTTAACCATTGCTTCTATCTTTGCAAATGGCGCTTCTTAGTTAAGAAGACATTTATTGGGAATTTAACATTACTTTATAAAGCTAGTTTTTATTATTAATTTAACATTTCTCAATGAAAGATAAATTATATTTGAAGAGAAAAATTTTCGCCTAGACGTAGACTCAAACCCAGGACCTTTGGCTTGCCGGGCCAAATGCTCTATCAACTGAGCTACAGAGGCAAATTGCGATCTAGACGCAAATTTTTCTCTTATATACGTTGTAATTCACTCTCACCAAATGCTTTTGAAACCATTGCTTCTATTTCATTGAGAAATGTTAAATTAATAATAAAAACATCAAAGATAGTAATGCTATATAATGAATATATCAACTGCCAGTTTAATCAGAGAACTTGTAAAATATAAATAAAATGCCATGAGCAGCAGAAACAAGTGAATTTACCTATGTTCAGCTTTAACTTTTTCTCTGAAGTGCTGTTTATCATATTTGTCCTCTTCTCTCAATATTTGTTTTGCTTCTTCAATATCAATTCCACCCTTGTCTTCTGTTTCATATTCTTTGGCTAGTTGAGATGCTTTCTCCCTTGTAATATTCACCACAGCCTAAAATACAATCAAATACAGTGATTACGTAAGATTGCAGGGGCATGCTGTAGGATAGTTGGTCAAGGCAATATACTACAAACCAAATTAACCCTTTGCCGCTACCATTTACCGTCCTCCTACTAGGACAGGATGGCCAGGTTTTTTAAATGGGCATTTAAATTTAAATATCTATAGCAGAATCTATGTTCCCCCTTAAGAAAAAAAAATCATAAAAATTAAACTGAAAAAGATAGGATTATAATTATTTTTTTATTTAATTCCTAATATATTTACGCATGTAATAACGTACTCACCTAATTTTGCACCTCCACATTTCGCTGCTGGTGATATTCCAAAATAACATCCCACACAGCATAATGGAAGGTCACACTATTTACACTTAAATGTCTGTTTATACCTTCCAGATGGAGCTTTTTTATTTTTCTATATACACAAAGCAGACACTTTTGCACGGCCTGATATTTTTCTCAAGAATGAAAAAGTTTAGGGGATGCAGTTCCGATGTTCTGTATGCACGACGCAATATTTTTAAGATGCTTTCATCAAGAGTGCTTTAGAGCATTTAGGCCGGCAGGAGACATTTAAATCTCGAGCACTTCGGAGCGTTAGGGCCGGCAAAGGGTTAAAAACCTGATAGAGTAGGGATTTTAAACTGAGCTAAAACTTTTGGCATCACCAATGGCTCTTTGGTCAACTCAACCTCTAAATGAAATTAATACCAGACACTTGTTCTGGGGATAAAAGCAACCACTACACATGACTGACAACCTGGCTGACATTTCATGTCGATTGTCTAGAAAGGTGGGAGTCTTAACTTCTTACACTCCAAGGATCTCTTATGGTCTATAGTGGAATATTTTTACTTTACACAAGATTATATTCACTGATTACATTTAAATTGATGTAAATTACATCTCTAGAATGAATATACTACAAAAGGTAATGTAATAAAGTATGGGAGAAAAAAGAAGAAGTAGTAATGTAATTGACGATTTTATTATTAATTTAACACTTCTCATTGAAGGATAAATTATATTTGAAGAGAAAAATTTTCGCCTAGACCGGGACTCGAACTCGGGACCCTTGGCTTTCCGGGCCAAGTGCTCTACCAACTGAGCTATCGAGGCGAGCACTTGGCCCGGAAAGCCAAGGGTCCCGAGTTCGAGTCCCGGTCTAGGCGAAAATTTTTCTCTTCAAATATACTAATGTAATGTTATCGCACAATGATTCATAATTTAACATAAAGGCCTGAATTAAATTTAATGGAAATGGACAGTTAATGACAAATGTGGGAAATTTTGAAGAAGTGGAAGAATTAAAATATCTAGGAACAACAATTTACAGACATGAATGAGGCACAGGAAGAAATTAAATAAAGGCTTCTTCTTCTTCTTCCTTCCAAGTATTAGGCCAAGGCCTGTTCAATTCTGGAAATGCATGCTATTATGCATTACAGGGACTTCTGCCATCCCAACTTCTCTCAAAAAAACCTTAAACTGAAAATATATAAAACTGTTATTCTACCAATTATATTATATGGATATGAAACATGGATTCTTACTTTAAGGGAGGAGAAAATATTATGAATATTTGAGAATAAAGTTCTCAGGAAAATTTTTGGACCAAAGTGAGATGAACAGACAGGTGAATGGAAAAGACTACGTAACATGAGCTACATGATCTTTATGGGAAGTCAGATGTAATAAGAACAGTTAAGTCTTGTAGATGTGATAAGCAGGACATGTGGCACAAATGTGGAATGAAAGAGGGGCATGGGAACTTTGGATCAAAGAGAGGGGAGCAGACAGGTAAATAGAGATTACATAACAGATATTTATGAGCAGCCACAAGAAATAAGAACAGTTAAGTCTTGTAGACTGTGGTGGGCAGGACATGTGGCATAAAGAAGGGAATGGAAACTACTTTAACAACTTTAGTTTGCATACCTTACGGGAGCACAGTCCGTTGGACGGACAATAATAACAAACATTGAACTGTACAGGAAACATCACTATGAGATTCATTAGTCCACCAACAGATGGAGTAAGAAGCAATGCTTCCAGACGATTAAATAGCAGTCATAGAATTACTGAAGATGAAACCAATAAGGTTTCGAAAGTGCTCTAATTAGAAGACAGGATATGAGGTGAGGTGGTAAAGAATCTAATTTAAATATTGATAAATGTACCTCTCCATCCTCATCGAACACTATCTTCTTATTGGGAACTATTTTTTCTTGAAGATTTTTTTAGCTACAGCAACTTTTGTGATTGGTTTCTTCTTGGTGTTAACATTAAGAGGAACTTCAGTTGGCACTTCCTCACCTGCAAGTGTGTGATCTTTCCTTTTGACTGTCAGTATGTCTTCATCGCTGTCAGTATCTTCTGAAAATTAAATAACAATGATTCAGACAATTTTTGCAATCTAAATATACAGTATTTTAAATGATCATTCTATCCAAAAAAAAGCATTTGACACAGTTAATCATAACCTTTTATATGAAAAATTAGAAAAAAATTGGTATCAGAGGATTACCTTTTGAATGGTTTAAAAATTATTTATCTGATAGAATACAATATTTATCTCTTGAAAATAGTATTGAGAGTTATGAATGGACAGTATTACGTGGTGTTCCTCAAGGTTCAGTTTTGGGACCTTTATTATTTCTAATTTATATTAATGATATCAGTGAATTAAATCTTTAAGGAAAGATAATGTTATTTGTATCTTTTATACAGGACATACTGTTAATATCATTATTGAGAATTTATTGCATGATATAAACATCCTTGAACAATGGTTTCATCTTAGTAAATTATTAATAAATACTTCAAAAACTTTTTACATCTTATTTAAAAAATTACATCAAAATATAATACTAAATCAGGATATAATGACTAATAATAAAGTAATAAATAATGTAAATTCGGTAATTTTTAGGCTTAATTTTAGATAAGAATTTAAATTGGAAATCTCATATTGAACATTTATGTAAACAGATATCACCTGTTATAGGTGTTCTTCATAGACTTAAAAATGTTTACCAATTATTTATATTAGAAGTATATATTACTCTTTAATACATTCTCATCTCACTTATATGCAACCTATATGGGGAAATAGTTTTGATTACATAACTCACCCTCTGCAAGTTTTACAGAATAGAGCTATTAGAATACTATATAACTTACATCCCCATACATCTTATAACTTTATTTATACTTTTTCAAATATTTTACCATTAAAGGAATTTAAAAAATATATGATTTGTATATGGGTTGCATGGAGTAGTGAAGTGTCTCATATAACCTCTCCTACTCAATTCTCAACCTCACCTTCTCGTGGTGCAACCTGTTTTAACAAACGAGGTTCTGGGGACCAAGTCATGGCGGTATAACCATTCCATCTAATACTGAGTAAATGCAATATTGAAGCAGGTCCAGATGCTTAAAGATGGCAACCCCATCGCTGGACTTACCACCTCCTTGCTAGCAACTAGTTGGTGGGACATTCTATTGTTTTCAAGCCTGGTAAAAGGAAAAGCCAGACGGATCACCATGATGATGACTTACGAACGAATAAGGCTAATGAATGGAAAAAATTAATTAGTGCAAAAATCAACTCGTACTCGTCTTTATCAAATAATGGCTCGACCAGTCCTATGTTATGGGAGTGAAGCGTGGACTATAAGGACAAGAGATGAAAGCAGACTAACAGCTTGTGAGATGAAATTTATGTGCCGAACAGCTGGCTACACCAAATGGGATTGAAAGAAAAATGTTGAAATCCTTCAAGAACTTAATGTGTCACCAATACTGGACTACATCTCTAGATATCAGCTAAACTGAAAGGAACATGTCACAAGAATGGCTAGATCCAGGACCCCCAAGGCAATAATGAACTATTGTCCAAATGGGAAACGGTCACTTGGTCGACCTATGAAACGATGGCACAAAAACCGCTGTCTCAGGCCATAACAGTTCTTCTAGGACTAATACCTGGCAGGATGATGATGATGATTTGTGTATATATATATATATATTTAAAATTATTAATAATCTATCTCACCATAACATGCCCTTAATTTTTAATACAGATATACATAATTATTATACTAGAGGTTGTACTTTATTACACAAAGATACTAGTTTCTCAACAAAATATGGTATAAAAGGGATTTGTTATGCATTAATAAACCATTATATTAACTTACCTATTGAAAATCAACATTTCACGAATGTTAAACATTTTTCTAATTGTATTAAAAAATATTTTTTATCATTGCTTTCTTAGTTAATTTTGTTAATTTAATTATTATTATCCTGTTTAAATATTGTATTTATATGTGCATATATATATTATGTGTCTATAGCAGTTTGTATTACTTATGCCTGATTTTGTTTTCTTGATTTTATTGTTAATTGTTTCATGGCCATTATTTTTTTGTATATTGCCCCTTAATATGAGCAATGTTGCTCTTTAGGGCCTTTGAATAAATAAATAAATCCAATGCTAATGAACTTCTAGCTAAAGTTTCTACCTTAGATTTTTTCTTAGTCTAATGTAAATATCAGGAAACATAACCTATATCTATTCTCAACAGACACCAAAAAGTTATTAATGCAGTATTTCATTTAATAATTCCTTTTAATTTTCCATCTTATATTTTATTCAACTTCAAAATTTTATTTGCTTTAGTGTTCTATATTCTATCTGTTTTTTTCCCCCTCAAGGATGCTTCCTAAAAAACTTAATTTCTGCTTCTTTAATTCCAGTTAAATCCTTCTTTTTTTACTGTATACATTTTTGCTCCATAAATTAATATTTTTTTTTTGTGATCCCACTACAGGCCTCAGGAGGCCCTTGGGGTAGTAGGAGGTTAAGGCTCCCACTTTTTCTTGACAATCGGCACTTGATGTCAGCTGGTTTGTCAGCCCTGCGTGACGGCCGCCTTTACCCCAGAACAAGCGTCTGGTACTCATTTCAGTTAGAGGCTGAGTCGACCCCAGGGCCATAGTGCCGCCAGAAGGTTTGGGTCAGTTTAAAAATCCTGACCCCACCGGGACTCGAACCCTCGACCTTCCGGCTTGTAGTGCAGTGCCTTAACCACTACGCTACGGCGTGCCCCCCATAAATTAATGTATGGTTTAAAATGTTTTTATACATTTTTTTTTACAATTCAATGGCATACATTGTTTCCACAATAAGCTCCTAATTAAATGGTAGCATTTGTCACAACTTTTTATCTTTCTGCTTATTACTAGATCAACTGGTCCTATCGAATCCATAGGTTCATGGAAATGCAGACATAAGCTCTCCATACATCTCTATCTGGAGCTATATTTTCCAATCATCCCTTGTATAATCTACTCTACTCAAATCATGGTTTTAATATTATTCTCCCACTTCATTCTTAGTTTACTAACTGGGCATTTTCCCTCTGGTTTTCCTACAAGAAGTTTGCATGCTCCTCTTTCATTGCCTATTCATGCCACGTGTCTTGCTCATTGCAGTCTACGAGACTTAACTATTTTTTTAAATGTGGTTTCCTATAAAGATTATGTAGCTCACTGTTATGTAGTCTTCTCCATTTGCCTGTCTGTTCATCTCTCTTTTACTAAAGCACTTTATTCTCAAATACTCATGATCTTTTCTCCTACCTTAAAGTAAGAGACTATGTTTCGCACCCATATAATATAACCTGGATAATAAGTTTTATATATTTTCAGTTTAACGTTTTTGAGAGTAGTTGGAAAGTCCCTGAAATGCATAATAGCATGTTTTTCCAGAATTGAGCCTATGTTCAATATATTTGTGCACCTCAGTTTTCTTTGTAATTACTTTTCCTGGGTATTTGAACTTAGCCATTTCTTCAAAATTTCTGTCATTTGTCATTAATTGTCTATTTCCATTATATAATGTATTTCCGTGTGTGACCATATGTTTGGTTTTTTTGGTGTTTACTTAGAGTCCCAATTTCTTAGTGTTATAAAAGTGTGTGAGAGCTGGCCCTTAGTACGGAGGGTTGTTCACGATTGCTGGGGACAAGTTTGCATCACTAACCTGCTTATGAAAACCCATGTCTCCACCAGCGGTTGTGTTCAATTGGATGGCCTTGGACCCTATCTATCGTTCTGCAATGGAGTTTCCACTGCAGAAATGCTTTACAAAGAACAGCGATGTCGATTTTGGACCACTCCTCCTTGCAGGCTTTCCATAGACCTTATATAGAGCATGGTCTCCTACTTCCAAGCACTCTTTTTAGGAGACCAACTGCACAAAAATCCATGGGCGCAGCATTGGGGGACTTGACAGGTATTTCACTGAAGGACACTGTATGTATTCCATTATCTTTCTCTAATAAAATCCCATTTTTGGACTTGAAGATAATTAGGAATGAACATCATCAAAATATTGAATTCGATATACACAGGAAAGATACCTATACAGATAATTACATTAATTCTTCAGGTTTTAATCATATTGCTCATAAACATACAATATTCAACAGTTTAGTATACAGATTAACAAACATCCCCTTAAATAAAGAAAATTTTAAGAAGGAATTCAATCACATTTTAAACACTGCTATGTCAAATGGTTTTGGAAAGGAGATAATAATAAATAAGTTAATGAGATTCAAACAACAAAAAAAATACTTAAAGAATACATCACCCTACAACCTGATTCAAAAGAAAATAAACATTTCAAGAAAATTACTTACCATCCCGAAACACACAGAAAATTTCAAAAAAATATTTAACAAATTTGATATTACATTAGCACCGATTAACAAATTTAGCCTGGATAATCTACTAATCTCTGTCCAACGTAAGAACCACACTTTGACATTTAACTTCCGAATGTATTACTCCGCGCAGCACATGTAAGAGAGCAGGCGAACTCTGTCAGCTGTTTGTTACAAGCCGATAAATTAATGCTCTATATTGTTCATTATAGTGCCAGCATTATCCTCAATAAATTTACAAAATACATTTAACACCGTTTTTCGCCACTCTTTAAAATTTCCTATTGTGCTTCTAATAATTTTGATCACACATTTTATCGCCGAGTTAACATAAACTACAAGACAGCCGCCATATTTGTAACTCACATTCAACTCCCCCTCAAGAATCGTACGGTTTTAAACAAATGTGAATTTTTAGTTAGTCTCCGACCTTCGAAGAAATAAGTAGGTATATACTGTATTCTGATCAACTATAGTTAACATAAATAGCTTTAAATACGTGATTATATTAATCGAGTACATGATCTATTTTTTTGCTTCTGCTGAACTGTGCTTTGATCATGAACGAATCATAGTAACTGCAGCAGTCATATGCTTCGTGGATTACCCGCCGATTTATTTTCCCGAAGTGTCTTTCTTAGGCTGGACAGAAAATAGTAACCAATAAGAAAGTTAATGTCCCAGATAGTAACAAATCTGGAATTTACGAAATCAGTTGCAATGACTGCAATAAAGTATATACAGGAAAAACTAAAAGGAATTTAGAAATTTGTACAAAAGAACACCTTAGAAATATTAAAAATGGTGAAATTGAAAAATCAGCAATTGCAGCTCATATTTTGCTATAAAATTATAAAATCGGAAAAGACACTAAACTTTTGAAACATTTGGAGAAACCTTTGGAATTAACAATTTGGGAAAGATACACATTCAGGAGAATAATATAAAGCAATGAATTTTGATATCTCCGACGAGAATAATTTAATCTCCAAGTTTATAAAATCTACACCAGATGGCAGTTAAGAAGGTGATGTTAATGACGAAATTTCGACAGTTGAAATTTGACTGAAGATGGAAGTAATACTATACTTTTGAAACCGGTATCGCGAAGACACGCAACTTTGTGAGGTGGGATGTTAAAACATTTCTCCAACTCATTTATTAATATAAATACCTCATAGTGTTTCCTCCCACTGTAATTTTAATTAAATTAGTCACCTTTGTTTTATTTTTTATTATCATTTTTGTTATGACTTTAGAAATTCCTTGGGAAAAAGATTTGATTTACAAGTTCTTCAGTCAACCAAAAGATAGTGTAGGAGTCGAAATCCAGGTCCAACAACATAAAAATCAACATTCTGGATAAGCTGACGATGATGTGGACAGCATATCAAAACATGTCAAATGAAACACAAATATTTATGAGGTAAGATGTACTAGATTCACCTCATATTTGAAGAGAGAAATTATAGAGTCAGACTGGGGTTTGAACCCAGGACCAAACTCCAGTCTGAGCACATAGTTTTTCTTTTCAAATATAATTTGTTCTTCAGTGAGAAGTGTTAAATTAATAATAAAAAACATAGTATATATTACCATTGTGATAAGTAAATCCTTCATCTTTATCTGTATCATCATCATCTTTATTTGTATTATCATCATCATCTTTATTTGTATCATCTTCACTGTCAGAGTGGTTACTATCTTCGGACATTTGTAACTTCTCAGACTGAGTCTTCACTAAGTTCTCTTTTTTCTGCAGTTTCTGCAGGAATCTTATTCTAGGTGCCACAGCCAAACCTAATGATCTGCAAAGTAAAATATTAATTTTCAGGAGATGACTGCCTGCAAAATCTAGAATTGAATACAAAATATTCAGAACTTCATTTAACTTTTGACATAATACTTTATTTTATATCATACTATGCCTCATATAGTAAAGGTAAAGTGATCCCACTACAGGCCTCAGGAGGCCCTTGGGGTAGTAGGAGGTTAAGGCTCCCACTTTTTCTTGACAATCGGCACTTGATGTCAGCCCTGCGTGATGGCCGCCTTTACCCCAGAACAAGTGTCTGGTACTCATTTCAGTTAGAGGCTGAGTCGACCCCAGGACCATAGTGCCGCCAGAAGGTTTGGGTCAGTTTAAAAATCCTGACCCCACTGGGACTCGAACCCTCGACCTTCCGGCTTGTAGCGCAGTGCCTTAACCACTACGCTACGGCGTGCCCCTGCCTCATATAGTACTCTACAATTTTACATAAAAAAGGTGGAAAAAAGCTGTAATATTCACAAAAATGGAGACAACTTTCGCCAACATATGAAAATATCATATATTGGCAAACTTAATAATCAACAGAAATTATATGGACATAAATAATAAATGCTATCGTAAGTTTATAATTTATCCATCATTGAGATGTATGAAATTAATAATAAAAACATTTACCATAAGTATTTATTTCATTACAATGCAAAACAGGGAGCTCTGCATCGCAGCAGATAGACGCTTGCCTTTCATAGCTGGGTCCCGAAATCGAGTCTCAGTCATTTCATTCATGGTGGACGAAACGGAGCTTGGGCAGGTTCTTTTTCAGGGTTTCTTCCGTCTTCATCTGCCACAATTTTATTCCATCATTTCTCCAAACTCATCTCATCCATTTTTTTGTTTCATTTCATTCATCTGCCCCTGTGATAGGCATCAGGTGTGATTGGCAGGCACCCTTGTCATTCAAAGACCTCTATATTATTTTTGATATATTACTTTTAACCATATTTTATCTTCAAATAATTCTAATAACCCTAATATTCACAAGCAAGTTCATTGTAAGCATATTTATGGGTATTGTTTTTTCTCAGTTGTTGAATAGGTTATGTACAGTACATATTAATATTTGCAATGTTTTTATTTAAATTAACACTATCCAATTCTGGATAGAATCTAATTTAAGAAAGAAAAATTAATGTTTGAACCGGGATTTGAACCCTGGATCTTTAGTTCTACGTACTAGTGTGCTGTCCAATTACACCATTCAAACGACGATACTACGATTAACATTTCTCGTTCGTCCAAAGACTAATAGCTGTCGCTATCATCACGCCAACTGACGGCTTCTATTCAGAAGTATCTTTACTGGCACCGATTTGCCTTCGGACAATGAGAATTGTATAAGTTGAAAGAAATGTTAATGTTTGTATTGTCATTTGAATGGTGTGACTGGACAGCAGACTAGTACGTAGAATAGAGGTCCAGGGTTCAAATCCCGCTTCAAATATTAATTTTTCTTTCTTAAATTAGATTCTATCCAGAATTGGAAAGTGTTAATTTAAATAAAAACATTGAAAACATGAAGCTAAAATTAGTGTATAAATTCTCAATAAAGATACTTCCGAATAGAAGTCGTCAGTTGGTGTGATGTAAGTGACAGCTGTTAGCCTTCGGATGAACGAGAATTGTATAAGTTGAAAGAAATGTTAATTTAGGTAATTTTAAACACTCACCTCATAAAATATGAGGCGAGTGTTTAAAATTACCTAAATGAATATGAGGTGAGTCAAAATAACTAACTCATAAGAATTAATGGAGGAGTAATTGACTATCCATGTTGTCATCTGGATTCTTGTTTCAATTATGGGATGGCAGTGTTGTATTGTCATCAGTCGAATTAAGCTACTGCTTCTTTGCAGCTTCCTGTGTTGTGGCCAAGCAGTCTAACCAATCCTGGCTTAGAGCACACACTGATTCATGCCGTATGGGGGAAGAAATGTTTTATTGAATTTTCCCAGGATATGAACTGATCCCACCAGTATTGTGAGAAATTTGAGTAGCTACAGTAATTACAAACTCCAGGAAGAGAAAAGCAGTTGTAACAGTTGGGAACCACAAACTGGCTGACAGGTGGATAAGGTGCCAGCAGCTACCAGTTAGGCAATGGGTCTTCTAGCCTGTTGGGGCATGGAAGTTAGTTTACATTTTTGCAGCTGTGTGTCTGACTTCTGTTTGTTACCTAATTAATTTTTTCCCAAATATTGTCCCTGATTGGTTCAATTTTATTTTTATTTAATTATTTCTGTAACAAAGAATCTGGTGCCACTTTTTAAGTGATCACCAGACATGATTGTCTAGAAGCTCTCCTAAAGAAGATAAAAATATTCTACCATCAGCCATATGTCCACCGCTGTGGTCTCGAGGTAGCATGCTGCCTTGTCACGCAGCGGGCCCGGGTTCGATCTCCGGTCGGGGCAGTTTTTTCTGGATGAGGTTTTTTATTGGGGTTTTTCCTCACCTGTAAGACAAATGTCAGGAAAACTTTAAGGCCCAAACGGTCCCCGAAATCATATGGCCATCATCATTATCATCCTTATCATTATCATTATCTTCATCATCCTTCCACCGGTGTGGAAAGCAATGGGAAGCTACCACACCTACACAATTCCGTAGTAAAGCTGCAGAGCATAGCATGAAAAATGCTATGATTGCAGTGAAAGACCTGCCCTCGGGCAGAATTACTATGGATCAGCCATATGACCCTTATGTAAAAAATAATATAATGGTAGGGTGTCAGATGTCCTCTTTTCCCAGGCATGTTCTCTTCTAAACTGTTCTTTTTGTCTTTCTTTTTTGGACTACGTCGTCTAGTGTTCTCTTTTTAAAGAAAGAAAACCTACCACTGAGCAATTTAAGACATTAAGTTTGAAGAGAAAAATTTTCGCCCAGACCGGGACCCGAACCCAGGACCTTTGGTTTACCGTACCAATGCTCTTACCAACTGAGCTACCGGGGCGAGTTCCAATCTAGACACAATTTTTTTTCTAATATACGTTGTAATTCCTGCGCACCAAATGCTTGAAGCTGTGGTTTCATCTTTGCAAATGGCTTCAAATTTAATTTATCTTTCAATGAGATATGTTAAATTAATAATAAAAACATCAATAGAAGCCTAATGGTTCTTAAAAGTAATGTTTAAATTCCCAATAAAGTCTTCTTAATCAAGAAGCCACTATTTGCAAAGATGAAGCCACAGCTTCAAGCATTTGGTGTGCGGGAATTACAATGTATATAAGAAAAAAAATTGCATCTAGATTGGAACTTGCCCTGGTAGCTAAGTTGGTAAGAGCATTGGTAAGGTAAACCAAAGGTCCTGGGTTCGGGTCCTGGTCTGGGCAAAAATGTTCTCTTCAAATTTAATTTATCCTTCAATGAGATGTGTTAAATTATTAATAAAAGCATTGATTTAAGGCATATTAGAAGACAAAAATTATATGACGCTCAGACTGGGGTTTGAACCCAGGACCACTTGTGATTAAGACTTTTAGATATTAGGCAGCAGTCGGCAGATAGGCCAAGAGCCTTCTAGGCCTGTCATGCCATGAACTCCAATTTGTGTTTTAAGTAAAGGGGAGAATTTAATCATGGGTAGAGATCATCTCATAAAACGTTTTGCACTTCAAAACTTTTAGGCATGAACCTTTACCAAAACTGAACTGGGAAGAAAAAAGGAGAACATAGATCATCCAACATCCTGGGCATTATGTCGGTTGAAAATCCCTTGAAAACTAGTTCCCGTGTTTAAAGAAACATAAAATATGAGGTAAGATGTGAAAAAATGACTCATTAATTTATGATACTAATTAGTATAAATTAAATACATGGTTTCTAAATTTACAGCATAAAACAAACACATTTTATCAGATGCTGTCCACTGTTTCTATTTGTTCTATATGTTATATATATATCAGCTCACCTTGAAAATGAAGTACAGTCAATATCATTTACATTAAAAATCTTCTTGTTCTTCATGAGAAATACAGACTTAACATAAGAAACAAATGCACGTTTTGCTGATTCCTTCAGATTCACATCTCTTGCTAAAAGTGCTTCCATTTTCACTCGAGGATTAATTAATTTATTTGGATTGATTCTGAAATAAAAGGGAAAAAAAATCAGACCAATTGTGTCATATAGAGAAATAAGATTAGATTCTAATTACTGAGACTTTGGTCCCTATAGAGCAACAATTATGTATTACAATACCATCCACTACTCTCTTTGGTTTCTATTTTTATTAGGGAACTTATCATGAACATTTTATAGGTATTAATAAATTGAGTTAGATTTAACATCTCACCTCATATTGTAAATTTCTCAAGACTGGTTTCAATAAATTAATGAGTCATTTTTCAATGGTTTCAATACTTCTTTATAACATTTTCAGTTCTATCTAACTGTTGAATTGTTGGTTGGCGATTCAATTTACTAGAATTAAATTTAACTTTTATAGGAATTAATCACTATGAGGTTTAATTTATGATAAAATCAAATGTTTCTTACCTCTCCTCATATAAATCTTCTAAATAGATCGCGATTTTAAGACAATAACGGTCTCATCTTCAGTACAATCTTGGCGACTGATGTTATGTCGATCGGAAGAAACACTTCTTCCCTCTGTTGGTAGACCGATGAACCTCTGGATCAAGTCAGGATTTGCGGGAATTTCGAAGTTCATAAGTTTTTTCTGAATGTGGATTTTTTCCCAAACCGTGAGTTCCTTTTGTTTATCTATTTGTTTAATTAGACTTATTATTTAAACAAATAGATAAACAAAAGGAACTCAAGGTTTGGGAAAAATCCACATTCAGAAAAACAAAGGAAAACTTATGAAATTCGAAATTCCCGCAAATCCTGACATGATCCAGAGGTTCATCGGTCTACCAACAAAGGGAAGAAGAATTGTTTCTTCTGATCAACATAACATCAGTCGCCAAGATTGTACTGAAGATGAGACCGTTATGGTCTCAAAATCACGATCTACTTAGAAGATTTACATGAGGAGAGGTAAGAAACATTTGATTTCATCATATAGAATTAAAATTGATACAAAGAAGTATTGAAACCAGTCTTCGAGAAATCTACAATTATGAGATCAGATATTAAATCTAACTCTAATTATTAATTAAAATAAACCTCATAGTATCACTTCCTTTAATTATTAATGATAATTTTATAGGTAGTTTAGGCTCTAAATCATAATCTATGAATAGATCTATGAGACATAATGTTTCTGTTCCACGTTAGATAAATGGTGTAGTCTAATTTCAGTTTATGCATGCTTTGACAGATCACTTTATAAAACATTTATACTTGTATTGTGTATGGAGAAGAGTGTAAGTTTAAGTTATATTTGAAGAGAAAAATGTTCTCCTAGACCGAGACTCAAACCGGGCCAAATGCTCTACCAAACAGAGCTACCGAGGCAAGTTGTGATCTAAACGCAAAAGGTCCCGGGTTCAAGTCTCGGTCTAGGCGAAAATTTTTCTCTTCAAATATAATTTATCCTTCAGTGAGAAGTGTTAAATTAATAATCAAAACGTCAATAGAAGCCCTACTGGCTTTATAAAGTAGTGTTAAATTCCTAATAAATGTCTTCCTAACTAAGAAGCCGCCATTTGCAAAGATAGAAGCAAAGGTTTCAAAGCATTTGGCGCGAGGGAATTACAACGTATATAAGAGAAAAAGTTGCGTCTAGATCGCAACTCGCCTCGGTAGCTGTTGTAGAGCACTTGGCCCAGAAAGCCTAACGTCCCGGGTTTGAGTCTCGGTCTGGGCAAAAATTTTTCTCTTCAAATGTAATTTATCCTTCAGTGAGAAATGTTAAATTAATAAAAACGTAAGTTTAAGTGTTGGTGTATAAGAATGATAATGAAGAGAACGGTACCGGCACATAGCCTATTCCAGTCGAAAAGCACCAAGGAGACTACTGTCTGTCCAACGGATCTGTGCCCCTGTAAGATATGCAAACTAAAGCCTACTTCTGTTTCCCTCTTAGTAAATCATTTCCCTCCCTGCATTCATATATCTCTCTCTCTCTCTCTCTCTCTTTCTCCCCTTCCTCTACTCACAATTTTGAGCTTTCTTGACGGGACATTATTTGCACTTGCAGTTCAGTGTTGTCAACTCAACTCAACATGAATACTGTAGCCCGGAGCGGTAACAGAAATATTATTAAGCAATGATAAATTAGAACTCCTATGCAATATCAGTATGTTATGTTTTTATTATTCATTTCATACATCTCAATGATGGATAAATTATATTTAAAGAGAAAAATTATACACTCAGACTGGGGTTTGAACCCAGAACCTTTGGCATTCTAGGCCAATACTCTTCAACTGAGCTACCTGAGCACTTCAATCTGAATGCAAATTCTTCTCTTATATACACTTTTAATTCCCGAGCGCCAAAGTATACGAAACGGATATTTTTTCTCTTCAAATATAATGTTATGTTATACTACATGTAAATTGTAAATTATTATCATTAGCTTAATTCATAAGCATAAATTAGAACTCCTGTACAGTATCAGTATGGCATATAATGTTATATAGTTAGAGATCCGTGAAATTTGCGAGTTGCGAATACTCTTGATAAAATTTTTAATCAAGCAGTATATACATCTAATTCACAACACCTTTATTATTATATAATATTAGTACAACTGGCTTAAGTAGGGACCAAAGTTAGACTGATGAGATTATTGTACCTAATTTTATTTATAGAACCTTGGCATCATTTAGTTCTTCTATCATCCCTTCTTCTTCAGAAGGTGTAAGCACTAGAAGTGATTCTCCACCTTTATGATACCTTGCAGTTCTACCTGCACGATGGATGTATGTTTTAGCATCTTCTGGACAGTCCAACTGCACTACCCAGTTCACTTCAGGAAAATCTACAATAAAAAAAAAAATATATATATATACAAGGTGCCTCTAAAGTCACTATCCATTTCAATGAAGGAAGGCAATGATTGAAAAATCAATGTTATTGTGAAGTTTTAGACATATTCTACTGCCTTTCTACATGACCACCATCTAGGTGAAAACACATACCTATACTCCATCTTTCAGTGAAATGAAATGTAGACTTTACCATTGCTGTGGTTTCGGGGTAGCGTGCTGCCTTGTCACGCAGCGGGCCCAGGTTCAATCCCCGGTTGGGACAGTTTTTCTGGGTGAGGTTTTTATCGGGGTTTTTCCTCACCTGTAAGACAAATGTCAGAAAAACTTTAAGGCCCAAACAGTCCCCGAAATCATATGGCCATCACAATCATCATCATTCATATTCATCTTAGGTTAAGTTTAGGATTAGGGACTCTCCTGGCGCACCACTATCATCATCATAATCACCCATCATATCATCGGGGCAATGTAACCCTGCCTTCCAGGCGCCCAACCTCAGAAGTGGGTTACAATTATGCCATGCCGGGAGAGAAACCAGGAATTTCGAAAGACACACCTGGGGCATTTGAAAAAAAAAAAAAAATTAAACCATAAAAAAGCCTGCTGCTTCTGTGATACAATTCCATAAATCAAGCAAACATAATAAGGATGTTTTCGTAGAGTAAAACATAGAATTTTCCACACTATAATTGTGAAGGGCATTCACCTCCCTCTAAGGTATCAAGTTGAAGCGTTTGGACTATCATTGACAATTTGAACCTGCTGCAATGCCGGTATGCTTAAATTTGATTCCAAGCAGACAAATGTGTGCCTTTGCTGGGGGCTGGTTTATGGAATTTATGGGTAAATTCAACTCTGGTAGCTTCATATGACAATCTCTGTACCTGTGCACAAACGATAGCAACTCGTTCTTTCATGCTAAACATGTTGCACTAAGCTAACAGTATATGCAGAGAAAATTAAAAAAATAATAGTGTTTTCATGGAAATGGATAGTGATTTTAGAGATACTTGTATATACACACACATACACATTTCAGAAAAGTAGAAAATCTTTACTAAAGCACTTTATCTGATTAAAATTCATCGGAGAACATATTGTTTAAACAACTCACCTCATAGGATTCATGCTTCCATGATATCGCGATTTCAAACATGCGATATCATGGAAGCATGAATCCTATGAGGTGAGTTATTTAAACAATATGTTCTCCGATGAATTTTAATGATTATACCTCATAATGTTTACTTCCCAACATTAATTAAATATACTTTATCTGATTCTTAATTGAAAAGACAATTTTTTTTTAACTATACAATTCTACACTTATATATTAAAATTCTTCAAATCTAAACATCAGAATGAAAGACCACCTTAGAAATGTAAAATACGGATAAATAAAAATATTGACAGCAGTTATTAGAATTGAAGTTTCTGGGGAAAAGGACTTAACTGTGAGCTTTATCTGTCCCAACACCAGAGGGAAAGAATGTACAGAACTTTTAAGTCATCTCAATAGTTTGATTTTGCTGACAATGGAGAAAATGCCCTTAAAAATATGTTCCGGATGAGAGAGCAAAATATAAGGTGAGACGTATAATAAATGATTCAATTCCTTTGATAAAATACTTCATAATGTTAATCAAGTTTTTTTGAGACTGGGAACATCTTACTCAAATTAATGTTGATTTATTCTTGAACATGTTTCAGCTTGCCCAGAATGGAGAGAGGAAGAAAGACAGGATGACCAAGGAAAAGATGGATGAGCGATGTTGAGAAAGACATTGCAGGTTTGGGATTGAAGAACCGGAAATTGAAAGCTAAGGATAGAGGACAATTGAAAGCTGTTGTGAGTGAAGCCAAGTTCACTCTGGAGAAGAAGATACATATAACATAGTTATGGAATTAGGTTTCTGGTACCATGTAAATCATGATTTTTTAGTGATTTACCTAGTCCTCTCGCTGCAATATCTGTTGCAAGTAAAACTGCACTTGATTTCCTACAAAACGAATCATAGATTGACATCCGTCTCATCTGATGAAGAGTTCCATACAAAGCCATTAGTGTTACACCTGGTCTCAGACGACAGAAAACCTCATAAAAATATTTCACCTGCAAATATAAACAAATAAAAAATGTTTTAAATACCATAGGAAGTAACATAAGAGGTTTATTTAACTTTCACAGGGAAAAAACACTATGAGGTTTAATTTAAGAATTAAATTAATGTTTTTATTACCTCACCTCATATCCTTTTTCTTCTAGACTGCAGTTTCAGAGTTTATCTCCATCATCAGTAGCCTCTGGACGACATAACACCAGTCGACCAGAGGCTACTGACGATGGAGATAAGCTCCGAAACTGCAGTCTAGAAGAAAAAGGATATGAGGTGAGGTAATAAAACATTAATTTAATTATTAAGAGGTTTGTTTAATAATTAGGTAGTCGCTGTAATCGCTGACGATGGGGCTCACAAGCCTTGAACATATGTTCGACAAAATCAACCATAAGAGGTAAGAATGTACAGACAAATGCCTTAATCATTAAACCTAGACATTTTATTATTCCTTTCATTAACGGCGTATATAAGAGAAAAATTTGCTTTTAGATTGGAGTTTCTCAGATAGCTCGCCTAGAGTGCAAAAGGTTCTGGGTTCAAACCCCAGTCTGAGCATATAATTTTCCTGTTCAAATATAAATAAACTTGGAACTGAAGGTCATGATCAGCAGTGGCATTTTTACATTTGTATTTGGGAGGTTCCGAGTTCAAACCCTGATACCTACTAACTTTACAGAGTTCTATTTTCCTGATTTTCCCCAATTTTCAAGGCAAATGCTGGGTGGAATTTGATTTCCAGGACCCATTTAATCAAAATTAGCATTTCATACTAAATAATCACTTTAGTTTTCTTTGTATAGATTTCCATATTGTACTTTTGTTGCAATTTTGTTAAATTGTATACAAAATACTGTACATCTGTTTCTGTTGGAGCTATTAATACAAATCATCTGCAAAAAGTAGGGAGTCTATTTTTAGGTTTCTATTAATTTGAATAAAACCAAGTCTCATCTGTTGCCATTCTTGTACTATTCTATCCACGTATATGATAAAGAGCAAGGGAGATAGGCCACATTCTTGTCTTAAACCCTTATTAATTTTGGTCCATTCTGTTTGTGTGTTATTGATTCAAACTGAAATCAAATTTTATTTAAGACTATAAAAAAACTGAATGCCTGACCACTGGTTCTTTCCTAAAAGTACTGTATCATGTATATTAGTTAGACATACCTGCTTACAGCTAGACATGAACACCAGGATCTTGTGCTTGAGATGACTTCTGATGAAGGACCACAACATGTTCAGCTTGTCGTGAAGTTCACACACCACGTAGCTCTGCTGTAGTGTCTCTGGAGTACTGTGTTTGGCATGTTCATGCACTGATACATACATTGGGTCCTTCAGACTTAGTCTTGCCAAATCTCGCACAGACCTGTAATGTCATTCCACAATTCTAAAACTATTTTACATTTAAAGTTAATATATTTTGATGAATTTGAAAGTAATGGTGTCATTCAAACCAAGGATACCAACCTCATGCAATAATAAAATGGCTTAACAGTACATTACCTTTTCCTTCATTTTCCATAGTATATTCTTGTAACACTGTTACTCTATGTTTTTCTTCTGTCTTTACTAACATTTTGTAACTTTTAAGTGTTTTTTCAATGATACTTATAACATTCTTTTACAATTACTTATTTTAGGAATTCTCACTATGAGGTATATTCATTAAGGTAGAATTTTCACATATTTATTTATTTACGAGAAACACGACATTACGACATTTTTAGACAATATTGTGAAACTCACTAACTACTTTCCCTGCTCTTCCAATGTTGCCACCATGAAAAACTCAAATACACATTTTTTGTTAGGTTAGTACTATTTTTGTTAGATTAGTGTTAGTGTACCCTTCAGTAAATAATATGCATTTAATTTATTTTATTAGGTTAGGAAGGAAGAAATTAGTATACATCCATTCCTAATAAACGTTTGGGAATTTATTTCGAAGGTTGGTCATACCACATGTGCTGCCATCTAGCAACAGCTCTATAAACTGTCTTAAGGACTTCAAAGATAAGTGGTTCCACCTAGCGACAGCTCTATAAACTCATGTGCAAGAACACTGTTATTCTGTAGAACTTAGAAAATATATTGGGAAAGGTAAAGCACTGTTTTTCCTAAAAAAACTATACAGAGAATTAAAAATATACATTACACATTGAATGAAATATACTTTATTAAAATAATATAATAATATTATTATTATTTTTTCAAGTTGTGACAGGTCAAGAAGGCCCTTGGCCTACCAGCCAGCTTCTGACCTCATATCCACATGTTAATCATAAAGATGGATGATCATCTAGCCAGTATAGGTGTGACATGTGGTCAGCATTTTGGGTCCCCCAGCCAGGTTTTCACAACCTGACATCAAATAATAGGTTAAATCAGTAATATCTATCAGTGAACACAATAAATAAATAAATAAAAACCCTAAAGATTAAAAAATGGCTAAGTAAGGAGATCTGGACCACTCACCTCTGATTCTAAAAAAACCTCTCATTTCAGACTTAATAAATATGACAGATTAAATACAACTACTCAACATACTTACTTGGTTTGGGTGGCAGAGAATAACAATGTCTGTCTTTTAGGTGGAAGGTTTTCTATAATACTGTTCATTGTGGCTTCGAACCCTAAATCCAAACAACGGTCAGCTTCATCCAGTACCAAAATCTGCACACATATAAATCTACTGCATTAAACCTCTAGTGTTCATTTCCTAAACTTTCACATTTCACAATTTTATAAACTATTAAATTTATTACACACATCTAAGTGAAGCAACAGAAATTGAGATGGTTGGATGATGTTGAGGTATATTTAAGAGCTTTGGGAGTTAAAGGATGGAGGAATAAAGTGCAAGATAGGAAAGAGTGGTTGATTATTACAAAAGATAATTAATAGAATCAGGCATAACTTTGTGGAAATTCATGATATACAAAATAAAACAATTTACTTTGGTAGTGGTGATCGAAGCAGGTATTCCTTAAGAATTAAATTAATGTTTTTTATTACCTCACCTCATATCCTTTTTCTTCTATACTGCAGTTTTGGAGCTTATCTCCATCGTCAGAAAACCGCCAAGAAACAACATAACACCGCTCGACCAGAGGCTACTGTTGATGGAGATAAGCTCCAAAACTGCAGTATGGAAAAAAAGGATATGAGGTGAGATAATAAAAACATTAATTTAATTCTTAAATTAAACCTCATAGTGTTCTTTCCCTGTGAAAGTTAAATATACAGGTATTCTTCTTTTATATTATCAAAATGTTGATGACATAATTATTTGCTGGACAGGCACTAAGGGTCAATGGATTTTTAGGATGGAAAAATCTAGGGACAAGTTCTCTGGGAGGGTTTTTAAGCTGTAGGTCCCGAGTCTGAAGATTTTTGGGCTCATTAATGAAACTCAAGTCTAAATAAAAAGGCTTCTGAGCAAAATTTAACCAACCTCCCGTCATACTTCATTATATCATCATCATCCTCAGGCGCGACAACTTCAAAGTGAAAGTTTTGGCCTTCTCAACAATCCTCCTCCATGCCAATCTGTCTCTTGCCATATTCAAATTAGTCACTTTCATTTTCTTTAGATAGTTCATTGTGTCATCTGGCTTAACTTCGCAAAGAGAGAGATGGAGATATAAGGGTAGATCCTTGAATGCCTTTGCCCAATTACAAAAGAAAGAACCCACCCTGTTGTCAGTTTTCGAAACATTCCTAGGATTTTTCCTCTTCCCCTTATTAACATCTGGTGAAGAAACACCGACAACACTGGTGTGAGTGAGAGAGTACAGACAGCTGTCTCTTGCCAAGTTAAGCCAGGGAGACAATAGTTTCCTACATATAGATGTTTCCACATATAAATGTTGTAAACTGCAGAAAATAATATATTTGCTTTTTTGGTTAACTGGTGTCTTTTTGAGGCAATGTATAACCACATGTCCCTCATTGATGTTTGTAGGGAAATAAGCATAACTAAATTAGTCTGGTTAAGAAACTTCCCATTAGGGGAGCACCCATGTCCCAAGCAGGACGAACAAGGATCAATTAACCACTCATAATTTCTCCAGCAATCTAAATGAAACACATAAGAAAAAATAGTGGTGAGATAAAAAATAAACAGTCTACACTTCTCTGAGAGCAAATCTTTGAATAATACAGAGAGAGGCGTAAGTCAGTTAACCAATGCACGTGATTGCAAGGAAAAAAATTAGATTGGTTAAAATAGGGTTTGAATAAGGGACCTTCAGAATATAATCTCAAACACTACTGCTTGAGGTAATTTGCTAACTAGGGAACAATTTTGGTAGTTGTTTCATGTATAGATGTGGTAAGCTACAGAAAATTATATATTTGCATTTTCGGTTAACTAACTTATTCTGCAACCTGTATAAGAGATCTAGTTTTTCACCATGGCTTTATGTAGTTAATTTGTGCCAAAATTATCCCAAAAAAAGTTATAGTGAAAGAATCAGAAATTTCAACACAGTTTGTTGAAGACATTCTAGATAGCGATAGTGTTTTAGAATTAGATTTTAGTGACGATTACAACGAAATAATTAGGCATAATACTGATAGCAGGCAGAGTTAAAACAGATAGAGTAAATATAAAATTGGTAGCAGAGACACTGGTTATATGCCTCTAGCAACAAGAGAGGATTCAGTTATGTAGAAACAACAAAATAATAATTAAAAAATGTAAATATACAGAAAATTTGAACAGTAGACAACCACTAAATGGCATCAGATCAATATTTTCAAAATGTTCTTAGATCAAGAACTCATTAGTCTAATTATTGCATAAATAAATCTTTATAAATGAAGAGCAAAAGAAAATCTTTTTTCAGAGAGACAATTAAGCCCCAAAAGTAAGATAACACAAAAAAGCTTCTTATTCACAGTTCCATTATTTGTGTTTTCATTATTCAAGGGTTAAAAAATTGAGACACAGTTCTTGTATTCTTGGCTAAAAATTTCTTTATTTGCGGATCCAGTCAATATATTAGAAGGATTAGTATCCTTTATTAACGCATCGGCAACATTTTTACTGCAGGCACATGACAAGGCTGGTTTTACAAAGAGTGTTTCAAACCGAATAGACAAATTAATATCAAAGTAAAACAAACCTCATTGTCATTGAGCCTAAAATTGGTTGTTAAAAACCGTCACATTATTTCACGTGCCACCCTCGCCACAATCGGTGTTTTATTGTTTTAACTTGTCATTCATTGCAATAATTTTGATTGAATAACACGTGTCTCTTCTGCTTTGTTCCCAATTAATAATTTCGGGTAAAAGAAAAGAAAAATTAGTTCCGAAGCGGAAAAAAGTAGTGCTGCTGCTTAGAATAAAAATAGAAATGCTTAACCATTTACGCGTTGACGAGTCATTTGCATCCATATCACGCTGTTTCAATGTTAATGAATGAACTGTGCGATTCATCAAGAAATCCAAGACAAAAAAAAGAAATTATATCGCTGAATATCAATCTGAATTAAGAGACCTTTTTAAAAATGGCAAAACAGGGAAAAATTACTAAGTTATTTAAGCCCTTGCCTAAGCCCGACAATAATAAATAATAGAAATTGTTCAAAATATCATATTAAATTGACTTTATTATCATCAATTTTATTTTCTAAGGACCTTGTTCGCTTGTACTGGGAAGCCAGAGAGAAAATGACTTAAGCGTCAAATCTCGCCATTAGAAAACAACAACATCATTTTATTTTGGAACCTTGGAATGTATCCCCTATATACAAATTTCCCATTTTTAGATCTCACTTTAAGAAGAAATGAAGAAAACAAGATAGAATTTGGAATTTATAGAAAGAATACACACATAGACAACTATATTAAAGCTTCAGGATTCAACCATTTTGCTCACAAAGAGGCAGTATTCAATAGTTTGACACATAGATTGGTAAATATACCTATGAGCAAAGAAAACTATGAAAATGAAAAAGAACACATAATTAATGTTGCAATAGATAACGGTTATGTAGAAAATATGGTATACAAGAAAATAAATAAATTTAAAAGACAAAAATTAATTAATGATAGCACACTTATAAAAGAAACAGAAAAAATAAAATTCAAGAAATTCACTTAGATCCATTGAAACACCACAAATTTCAAAAAAAATTTCGAAGAGTTTAATATAAGATTAGCACTGAAGAACGAATACAGCCTTAATAGAATAATTAAAACCAATAAAAATGAAAGAATCGAAGAAGAAAACAAATCAGGAATTTATCAGATCAAATGCAGGGATCGTGACAAAATTTATATTGGAAAAACAAAAAAGAAATTTGAAAACTAGGGTGAAAGAACATCTTAGAAATGTTAAAAATGGAAAAGTGGAAAAGTCAGCAGTAGCTGCACATGCTTGGTCCGAAAAACATTTAATAGAATCAAAAGCCAGTTTAATTAAACAAATAGACAAATAAAAGGTACACACAGTATGGGAAAAGATCCACATTCAGAAAAACAAAGGAAAAATTATGAACTTCGAAATTCCCGCAAATTCTGACCTGATCCAGAGGTTCATCGGTTCACTAGCAGAGGGAAGAAGAAGTGTTTCTTCCAATCGACATAACATCAGTCGCTAAAATAGTACTGAAGATGAGACCGTTATGGTCTCAAAATCGCGATCTACTTAGAAGATTTGTATGAGGTAAGAAACATTTGATTTTACCATAAATTAAACCTCATACTGATTAATTCTTGTAAAAGTTTAATTACCCTTCCATATTCACGGTTTCTATATTTGCGGCATATTTACGGAACATATCCCCTGAGAATAAAGAGATTTTACTGTAGTCACTGTATTCTGAAGAATATACAGTAATAAGAAGAATGATACACAATAATAAAAAAATTATCTCTTGCACAAATTGGGAATTAAATTTTCCTTTCAGTGCAGATTAAAATAATGTAATGGTCATAAAATATTCATATTAACATGTAAATATGATAAGTTACCTGAAGATTACTGCAATCAAACAGCGGGTTTTCATCCATGTGCTGCAGCAGTCTGCCAGGTGTACATATCATTATATTGCACTGATTCATTCTCTTTTTCTCAAAATGCAAATCTTTGCCTCCTGCAAAATTAATCACACGTATACAAAATGTAGAATCACCCTTTTACCAATACTCTATGATGATTTCTATTTTAATATGTGAACAAGCTTAATTCAATCAGCTAAATTTAAATTTGAACTAAGATTTCCTCCATCATGTACCAATTTTTCACAATATGAGATATAATAATATAACTTTTTTACACTCGGTCCTAACAAATTTATGTTAATATTATTTTAAGTTAATATTATCCACAACATAATTATGATTAATATTTAGCCACTGTTCTTAATTAATCACTTACATTTCAATATTAATCCAGTTTTTATCTGCTATCTTCAACTGAATTAAGAGCTATACACAGAACATTAAAAAAATATATCTGTCATCATCAACAATCACGGATTAAGCCCATATGGCTTGTTACAATCTCATTCAAAAATATTATCAATAAAACTGGTAATTGTAAAAAAAATTGGTCTATGATAAGAAAAACAGATTGCAGATCAGCATAACAGTCTTCTAGTGGCAAGTCTCTTGGGTGGCAGACATAGTTCACAGACTCCAAGATTTTCTTGTAAAAATACAAAACTAAAAATCTTACATTATATTTTAAGAAAAAAATATATGCTTAGACTGAAGTTTGAACCCAGGACCTTTAGCTTTATATGCTAATGGTCTACCATCTGAGCTATCCTAAGCACTCCAAACTAAAAGTAAATATTTCTCTTATACATTTTTAATTCTCAAGAGCCCCAAATGCTACAAACCATTGCCCGATAATGCAAATGACGGCTTCTTAAATAAAAGAAGACTTTTATTGGGAATTTTAACATTATTTTATAATAAATTAATGAGTCATTTTAACATCTTACCTCATATTTCATGTTTTATCAAACACGGTAACTATAGTTTTCAAATGATCTTGTCATTCATTTTCAACCGCCATTATGACTACCGGATATTCGTTGGAATCTCCCTCTATAACGTTGCCATCTGGTGTTGATTTGACGAACTTCGAGATATCGTTGCCATCTGGTATTGATTTGATGAACTTCGAGATGTGGTCACGTTCATCCGGAATGTCGAAATTCATAGATTTAAATTTGTTCTTCTGTATAAATATTTTCTCCCAAACTGTCAAATCCAAAGGTTTTTCCAAATGTTTTAGAAGTTTAGCTTCTTTTTCAATTCTATGACCTTCCAACAAACTATGTGCTGCAATAGCTGATTTTTCAATTTCACCATTTTTAATATTTCTAAAGTGTTCCTTTGTGCGAGTGTCCAAATTTCTTTTTGTTTTTCCTATGTATACTTTATTGCAATCTCCACAATCAATTTGATAAATTCCAGATCGACAATCCGGATGAACGTGACCTCATCTCGAAGTTCATCAAATCAATACCAGATGGCAACGATATCTCGAAGTTCGTCAAATCAACACCAGATGGCAACGTTATAGAGGGAGATTCCAACGAATATCCGGTAGTCATAATGGCGGTTGAAAATGAATGACAAGATCATTTGAAAACTATAGTTACCGTGTTTGATAAAACATGAAATATGAGGTAAGATGTTAAAATGACTCATTAATTTATTAATTAAGAACCTCATAATGTGTTTCCCAATTTTAACTTTGAATTATTTTATAAACCCATTAGAGCTTCTTATGATATCACTTCTCACTGAAGGACAAATTATATTTGAATAGAAAAATATATGCTTAGTCTGGGGTTTGAACCCAGGACCTTTAGCTTTATACTCTAATGCTCTACCATCTGAGCTATCCTAAGCACTCCAATCTAAATGCAAATTTTGCATTTACATTGGAGTGCTTAGGATAGCTCAGACAGTAGATCATTAGCGTATAAAGCTGAAGGTTCTGGGTTCAAACCCAAACTTAAGCGTAGATTTTTCTCTTTAAATATAATTTGTCCTTCAGTGAGAAGTTTAAATTTATAACAAAAACATAAAAAATGTTAAGTGTATTTTCTTAAGTGAAGCGTTTTTCAAGCATTTTAGATTGCATCTTTTCACTAAAACACATATTAATATTCTTAACAAAAGTTCATTATTTATCATCAATATAATTCAACATCATCAATTTAATTCATCCTCTTAGTAATTATTTCTTCTCACAGCTCAAGAGTTAATTTGAAGAAGGCTACAAGAGATATTCAACAAGAATATACAAAGTAAATTTTACAAGAAAATTAATTCAAGTTCATCTTTTTGCTCATAGTTATAATAGGAAAGGTGAACTTCTTTCTGATATTAATGGTTTATTTTAGGAAGTAACATTTTGAGGTTCCTTTAATCAAGGATTTTTATGTACTAAAAGTTAAGATTGTAACATAGTATAATGAGAAGTTAGACTTATGACTATCTTTTGTTTTTGTTTCACATACAAACAGTTGAATAGTACAATGAGAAGTTAGACTTTTGACTGTCTTTTTGTTTTGGTTTCACACACAAACAGTTGAATAATATATACTATCTGTAAAATTCATCGGAGAACATATTGTTTAAACAACTCACCTCATAGGATTCATGCTTCCATGATATTGCGATTTCAAACATAATCATGTTCATCGTCAGCCATAACTCCGACTGATGACATTCTTCGGCCGTCAACTATTCTATTGTCGCCATCTTCAGTGCTGCCATCTATGGTTGAATTTATGAACTTCGAAATCAATGTAATTTCATTAGGGATATCAAAATTCATTGATCTATTTTTGTTTTTCTGAATGTATATTTTTTCCCAAACTGTCAATTCCAAAGGTTTCTCTACTTATTTTAAAAGTTTAGCTTCTCTTCCAATTTTATGATGTTCTAATAAACTATGTGCAGCAATTGCAGATTTTTCAATTTCACAATTTTTAATAATTCTGAAATGTTCTTTTGTCCGAATTTCCAAATTCCTTTTTGTTTTTCCTATATTGCAATAAAGTTTATATAGGAAAAACAAAAAGGAATTTGGAAATTCGGACAAAAGAACATTTCAGAAATATTAAAATTGTGAAATTGAAAAATCTGCAATTGCTGCACATAGTTTATTAGAACATCATAAATTGGAAGAGAAGCTAAACTTTTAAAACAAGTAGAGAAACCTTTGGAATTGACAGTTTGGGAAAAAATATACATTCAGAAAAACAAAAATAGATCAATGAATTTTGATATCCCTAACGAAATTACATTGATTTCGAAGTTCATAAATTCAACCATAGATGGCAGCACTGAAGATGGCGACAATAGAATAGTTGACGGCCGAAGAATTTCATCAGTCGGAGTTATGGCTGACGATGAACATGATTATGTTTGAAATCGCGATATCATGGAAGCATGAATCCTATGAGGTGAGTTGTTTAAACAATATGTTCTCCGATGAATTTTAATGATTATACCTCATAATGTTTACTTCCCAACATTAATTAAATATATACTATCTGTATTGCATTCTTATCTTTTATTACATAAAAATCCTAGCCTTATTATTATAGTATATTTCTATGTTCTGAAATTATAGATTATAAACTTTTTTGTGGGGAAAAATGTTTATTAGTTTTCTCTTGTCATTGTGAATGGCAATGCAAATCCCTTGTTCATATCATTGTGTTTAACATTGATGTTTGTATGTGAATGAGCCTTAAGGAAGAAAAAATTATTATGATTACAATAATTATTACATTATATTTGAAGAGAAAATTTTTTTCCTAGACCGAGACTCGAACCCGGGACCTTTGGCTTGCCGGACCAAACGCTCTACCAACTGAGCTACTGAGGTGAGTTGCGATACAGACGCAAATTTTTCTCTTATATACATTGTAATTCCCTGTCACCAAATGCTTTTGAAACCATTGTTTCTATCTTTGCAAATGGCAGCTTCTTAGTTAAGAAGACATATATTGGGAATTTAACATTACTTTATAAAGCTAGTAAGGCCCGGCAAGCCAAAGGTCCCGGGTTCGAGTCTCGGTCTAGGCGAAAATTTTTCTCTTCAAATATAATTTATCTTTCAGTGAGAAATGTTAAATTAATAATAAAAACATAATTATTACATTATTTGACTTTCTGTAACTATTTTTTTCTCTGCATGACACTGAAGTAGTTTCCTGGTCTTCTTAGCGAACATTAAATTACAGTATCTGTTTGCATAAACATAGTGGATAAAATATGAATTTTTGTTATTATGAGTTAGGTCTTTTTCTGCCTCACCTCATATTTGTGATTTTCTTGCAGACCACAGTTTTAGCACTCTTGTGCCATTTTTAATGCTTCCTAACTGAAACCACTCAGTGTTACTTCCTTTAAATATTAAATGATTTTTTGTTCTCTGATTCCAAATTGGATTAACTTCTGCAATTTGGTTACGACACAGAAGTATGCAAGTAAAGATTCAGCATAAGTGTAATTGTACATCAATATAAATTATGAAAATTTAATATTGCCTATTTTTGTTACAAGATCAATGACAAGGATGGGCTCTGAAATCTGCAAATGTTGCAAGGAGATTTATTTTTCATATACAAGAGAGCTCTTGAATCAGCCACATATCTCTCTGATGTCTTTAACTTCCTCTTAAAATAAAACTTCTTTTTCTTCGGCTTTCCCCCACATATAGGTTTGCCATCTTCAGTTTCCATTTCTCTCTATCATTCCCAATCTCCTTCTTCCAAATTCCTATCATCCATTATAGTTCTGACGTAGGTTTTTCCATTTCCATCTTGGTCTGCCACGTTTAATTCTTCCAGGGGGTAACCATTGGTATATATTTTTTGGCCATCTTTCATTTTCCATTCTTTGTACATGGCCATACCAGTTAAGCGTTTGATTTTCAATCCTCTTAACAACAGATGTGTTGACATTCATTTCTCTCCAAAGGAATTCATTTCTTATTTTATCCTGTCTTGTTTTTTGGAGGCTTCTTCTAAAATAATCTAATTCAACTGTTCTAATTTTATTCTTTTGTAATTCCGTCAGAGACCAAGTTTCACTTCCATATGACAAAAATATTCTGTATTATGCTCTTATAAATTTTCATTTTAGTTTCCTTTGTAATATTTTTATTCCAAATTATTCCATGTAATGTATTAGTTGCATTTTTTGCCATTGCAATTTTAGTCTGTACATCTCTCTCACAGGTACCTAAAGTTGTAATTATTGACCCAAGATATTTAAAAAATTCACACTTTTTTATTTTCCCTGTTTCAAGTATGAGGTCATCCACATAAAATAAAACTACATCCTCAAAATTTCATCTACCATAGCCAGGAACAAATCCTTGGAGTTGGATCCCAACTGAAAAATAGCATCAGACTTTTTCTTTACATTTATGAAAAAAAGATTATACCTATGATAAGTCCTCCAGAAACATCATGATGGGCACCAACTTTTCGCAATGTTTCAAAAATCTGATATGCAAGTTCTCTGATGGGAGTGATTATTAATGCTCCAATACCATCCATCCTAGTCCATTGTTTGCAATACAGAACTTCAAGGACCTAAAATCAAATACAGAACTTAAAAAAACCTGAAATCAAAGCCAACCAAAGTTCATGTGTCAGTTTACCAAAGTAATACTGGTCCACAAGGAGCTCTGCTCTCTACATGAAACCAGAAAAGCAAAGTCATATTTAGCTTCATTCTATTTTCAGACACTCAAAATGAATATATATATATATATATATATATATATATATTGAGTATAGTGAAATATTTCTTAAAGACAATACCTATTATGTAACGCCTCCTTTAATTGCCAATTTTATTTTTTAAACAGGCATTAAAGCCCTTAAAATAAATCTACAATTCATATCCTTATTAAGAAGCTTTCTGACCACCAAGCAACCATAACTAGCTCCTTATGTTACATTTAACTCCTGCTTAGTGACTAAAATTAAAATACAACAAATTCATACATTTGATGTTAGAGAAGCAGACATTCAGCCAGTTGACAATCCTGTCTCGCTGTCATATTGACTTATAGCCACTTTATCGACACCTAAAAGTACCCATATGATAATTATTTATAATGTAGGTTATTTATTTAATATTTTTGAACATTAATGTTAATATGTCCACCATTGTGGTCTTGAGGTACAACATGCCTTGTCATGTAGCAGGCCAGGGTTTAATTTCTGGTGAGTTTTTTTTTCTCATGGGGTTTTCCTCACCTGTAAGACAAATGTTAGGTAGCTTTGAGACCCAAAAGGTCCCCGAACATCATCTAGCCTTCATAATCACCCTTATCAATGGTGTGGAAAGTAACAGCAAGTTATACCACACCTATAATTTCCTAGTAAAAGTACAAAGCATAGCATAAAAATGTTATGATTGCAGTGAAGGATCTACCCTAGGGCAGAGCACTATGGAATAGAATGTTAATATTGTATTTTAAGCTATTCTTAAAGATTTTACAGTGTGCTCTTTGGAAGTGTCAGACACTCACTACATCTGTGAATAGTTGTGATTATTATTTCGACTGCTTCTAAACTCCTATGTCATCTGGCAGAGTTGTTTTGTAACTATTGTTTTCTCTATGATTTGTTCTTTTAAGAAAGTATTGTGTTTCATTTGTTGTTGATAAAACATTCAAGATTTATATGAAGTCATTGCATTAGGCCATTCTTGTAATTTTTTTGAGAAGGATATCCTTCCTTAGTAATTCTGCCCGAAAGCAGATCCTTGATTGCAATCATAGCATTTTCATGCTATGCTTGCAGCTTTACTATGGAATTGTAGGCGTGGTAGCTTCCCGATGCTTTCCACACCAGTGAAGGATGATGATGATAAGGATGATGATGATGGCCATATGATTTCGGGGACCGTTTGGGCCTTAAAGTTTTCCTGACATTTGTCTTACAGTTGAGGAAAAACCCCAATAAAAACCTCATCCAGAAAAACTGCCCCGACCAGGGATCGAACCCAGGCCCGCTGCGTGACAAGGCAAGACACTACCTCGAGACTACAGTGATGGACGAGAAGGATATATGACGGGTAAAAGAGAATGGAAGATGGAGAATGAGGTATAAAAAGAAAATAAATCTATTACCTTTTTAAGGAACCTGATTTATCAACTCTTGTGAAATTTAAAAAAATGCATGGGCCAGAAACGATCAAAGAATGGACAAAGAATGCATACCTAAGAAAGTGATGACAGAGATGATGTTTGGGAAGTGGCCGGTAGGAAAACCTAAGAAAAGATGGGTGGACTCAGTGAAGGAAGATTGTCATCAAATCCTGAACTGTAGGAACTGGCAACAGAGAACATTGGGTAGAGAAGATTGGAGGTTTCGCATCAAGAAGGTCTGGGTCCACTATGGGTTGTAGTGCCATTGGAAGAAGAAGAAGATTTTTATAATTTTCTGATTGATTAATGCAACATAAATGTATTGTTTTCTTCAAATTTGTTTGATTGACAAACATGGAGACATGAAGACAACTTGGATTTGTCAAGATGTAAAGGCTTGTAGTAATGAGAATATTCTTAGTGGTCATGTTCATTATACAATGGTAATGGAATACGTGAATCACTCCACTTAGGGAGTAATTTACATCAAGAAGGAATTCAGAATATTGAATGTATGGCACTGTTCCACTTTGGGAGTAAAGGTTTAATAAAATAATCTGAAGCTGTAATACACTGCTCAAAACAATTAGAGGAACACTTGTAATAAATTGAATAAGTAATTGTTTTTTAAAGCTGTGATGCTGAAAGTTGGACAATATGTAAATTGAATTATTAATTTTATTATTGGATACAAATTTTAAAGATCCTTGGCCTAAATACAGAGAAATTACCTCAAATAACAAATATAGAGAATTTTTTATTTTGGAAGGCATTGGCCACTTCTAATTGGTAAGCTTCCTGACGTTGCTATAGTGACAAATATTGATTATTGCCTTGTTTATTGAAGTCTCTGACAAAATGAGGCATTTAAATGAGTTTGAAGTGTATCATGCTCTAAATCTTTTACAACGAGGTCAATCTCTGCGACAAGTGGCTAGAGAGCTTGGGGTTTCTCCTTCCGTGGTATCCAGGTTACGCAACAGGCACAGAGAGACAGGTCAGTATTGTAGAAGATGTGGCCAGGGCCGTAAATTTAAAACAAGCCCCCAGGATGACAGATACGTTGTTCTTTCTGCTCTTCGACAGCGTACAAAAACTGCAAAAGACCTGCAGAATGACCTTCATATGGCTTCCGGAATCCGGGTTTCAGACCAAACCATAAGGAACAGATTAAGGAAAGAGAATATTCGTCCAAAAAGGCCCGTTAAAAAACCACGCTTAACAAATGGGCATAAGGCAGCAAGACGTACATATGCTGAAAACCATGGTGATTGGAGCCTGAACCAGTGGGAGTCTGTGCTCTTCTCGGACGAATCCAGGTATCGTCTTACACGTTGTGCTGGTCGATTGAGGGTGTGGGGACGGCCAGGAGAAAGATTTTCTGCAGAGGCTATACAGGAAATTGATAGATTCGGAGGAGGTTCCATAATGGTGTGGGCCGGAGTTATGTACAACAATCGTACGGACCTTGTACTTGTTCCCCAGCGACTGAATGCTGTCCGGTATATCGAGCACGTTCTGGAAGAGCATGTAGTACCTGCTGCCATTGGAGTAGGCCCTGGATTTCTGTTTATGCAGGATAATGCCAGGGCACATTCTGCGGCTGTCATCAGGGATTTCCTGAGGGGGAATAAAATTGAGGTAACGGAGTGGCCAGCGGTCAGGCCAGACCTCAACCCTATTGAACACTTGTGGGATCTTCTAGACAGGAAGGTCAGGAACCGACATCAAGCTCCACAAACTCTGCAGCAACTTGGAGATGCTCTGGAGGAGGAATGGAAGAATATCCCGCAAGAAGAAATCCAGAATCTTATTGGGAGCATACCACGAAGGTGCCAAACTGTCATCGAATGTCGTGGAGGCCATACACGATACTAACTCTATATAACGAGTGTTTAACTTTGAAAAATAAGCACAAGATTCAATTGCTTACATAGCGGATTTATTTGAAAAGTTAATTGTCAGCGTTATTCATTTGTTTTTACTGACATGAGCAATAATAAATAAATAAATAAATAAAAACCACAAATAATGTACTTTATTAATTTCATGTTTGTACCTTTATCCAATGAAAAAATATTTGCATATTTCATAGGTAAAAAAGTAAAGGTAAAGTGATCCCACAACAGGCCTCAGGAGGCCCTTGGGGTAGTAGGAGGTTAAGGCTCCCACTTTTTCTAGACAATCGGCACTTTTATGTCAGCCGGGTTGTCAGCCCTGCGTGACGGCCGCCTTTACCCCAGAACAAGCGTCTGGTACTCATTTCAGTTAGAGGCTGAGTCGACCCCAGGGCCATAGTGCCACCAGAGGGTTTGGGTCAGTTTAAAAATCCTGACCCCAACGGGACTTGAACCCTCGACCCTCCGGCTTGTAGCTCAGTGCCTTAACCACTACGCTACGGCGTGCCCCGCATATTTCATAGTGTTCCTCTAATTGTTTTGAGCAGTGTATAAGAAGAAATTTATGAAATCTCATTACAGTAAAATTAATTTATCAGAAAAATCTCAGAATGAATAATTAAAATTATAATGTGACTTTCGATAGAGTTTTATTTTATTTCTTCTTCTTCTTCTTCTTCCATCCAAGTATTAGGCCAAGGCCTGTTACGATCCTATAGAAAATTTTCCCTCCAGCGTTTCATAGGACGGCCCAGTGATCTTCGTCCTCTTGGTATAAGATGGCAGCCCCATCACTGGTCTTGCCTTCCTTTGGCCAGCAACCAATTGAAGGGACTATTATTATGCTTTCAAGTCTCATACGAGAATTTCCTGGAAGGATTTTATTTTATTTACATCCACAAAAGAGCTCTCCTAAAATATTTGTGTCTAAGATTATGTTCAAGTTCCTGAATTTTTGGTTTGAGCTACTGAGGACATTAAAATTGTGATCATCGGGGATCATTCTCTGGTAGAAGAGACACCGAACATATTGGTTCTCCTGGTACCGGATAGGGAATCATTTGACTGTGGATATTTCTGATGCATCCAGCAACCCATTGAACTTAAAACATTTTTGGTACATCTGACAATTGGACTGTGACCTATAGTATTGGATACAACATTGTATGGCACTGTTTCGCCAGGATTCAAACTTTGGATAAAATTCTTTTCTTGGACAGTGATGAAATGAGAATAATGAACTGGTATCTGATGCACTGATGCATTATGGTCAACACCATACAGTTATTGAATAAATATTAAGAGGAAGGCTGCAAGAATATTATTCACACTGATAAAGCAGTGATTTAGAAGTGCGTTCTTCAGTCCTCTTTAATATATTCTTTGTTTATGTTTCACCTTTGTTGTAATTATATTCTTTTTTACTCTGCGAAATAACTATGTACAAAATGGAAGAATTCAATTAAAGCAATTTGTTAAGTTAAGGACAGTTTTAGATGTGCATGGAAGCTTCTTGTGGGAAAACCAGAGGGAAAACGCCCAGTTGGTAGACCAAGAATGAGGTGGGAGAATAACATTAACTATGATTTGTGGGAAGTACATTATGCAGAGAATGATTGGAAAACATTAGCTCTGGATAGGGATGTATGGAGAGCTTATGTCTGCACAGCTATGAACCTTTGGGTTCGATAGTGCCAGTATGTTAGTTAAGGTCAGTTAGATTGAATAATAAAGTCTTGAAATGACCCATATTTTCACTAATATACTGAACTCAAGATGCATATGGTTATTTGAACATTAGGATAAAATAAATATATGTACACATCACTCTACCACTGAGCTACTTAGTCACACCTCCTGGAACAGCCTCAATTCCTCATTCTATAAACCCCAAGTTCAACATAAGCAGATAAACTCTGTACACAATATTTAATGCAGGTCCTGAACAACATGAAGCAATTATGATAAGTAGTCTAGAAATAAAATTGCCAATGACGTGTATATTCTTTATATGGTTTCTTACTTTAAGAGAAGAGAAAATATTGTGAGCATTTGAGAATAAAATGTTTGGGCCAAGGAGAGAGAGAAACAGATAGGTGCATGGAGTTACTGCATAACAATGAACTCATGATCTTTATAGGAAACCAGATGTAATAAGGACAATTAAGTCTCATAAATAGCAATGAGCAGAACATATGGCATAAGAAGAGGAATGAAAGAGAAATACAACTTTTATAAAAAAAAAAAGCAAGAGGAGAAACCCAGTAGGTAGACCAAGAATGAGATTTGAGAATAACAGTAACCTTGATTTCAGGGAGGTGAATAATACAGGGAGTTCAAAGTTAAATATAGGAAATAACATTACAAGGTTCTTAATTCATAAATTATTAAGTAATTTTTACATCTTATCCCATAGTTTATGTTTTCTTAAACACGGGAACTGAAGTTTTCAAAAGGTCAATCCCTTTCATTTTCAACTGCTTCATTTGGTTTGAAAACTGCAGTTCCTGTGTTTAAGAAAACATAAACTATGAGATAAGATGTAAAAGTGACTCATTAATTTATGACTACAGGGAGTGATTGGAAAATAATAGCTCACGATAGGGTTGTATGGAATGCTTACATCCATATGGTCATTAACCTTTGATTTCAATAATGCACTGGTGTGTGTGTTACGCTGTATAGAGACATTGGTGCTCCCCAAGTGAGAGTAGCTTGATCAAACTAATTTAATTATGCTTATTTTCTTAATGAGTGACATGTAGTCTGCATATAGCCTCAATGAAATATCTAGTAGGCAAATAGATATTACTTTGATGGGGAAGGCCAATTAAATTTTGTTCAGAGGAAATCATTTAGGATTGAGATTCTTTTATGAGCCTGAAAATCTTCTGACTCAGTACCACGAGACTTGTCCCTTGAATTTTTCCATCCTAAAAATCCATTGACCTTGGCTGGGTTTGAACCCAGCCAAAGTTTAATTGTGCCAGTGAGTTAATTAATTATCTATATAAGAATCAAATGAATTGTGAATTCTTCTTTCCTCATACATCTATGTTTTTAACACAGAACTACAGGAAAAACATATTTTCCATCTTCAGCTGTTTTCACGAGTCCGATACTGCAGTTCTGGTGTTAAAAAACATAGATGTATGAGGTAAGAAGAATTCACGATTCATTTAATTCTTATTAAGAAAACCTCATAATGTAAAAATTCCCAAATTTATTATATTAATTATCTATACTTTACTTCTTTTGCAAAATGAATAAAATTAACTTGTCAATGCTCCATCACAATAAAAGACAAAGCCTGTGTAAAATGCTGAATGTAGCATAACAACACAATAATCAATATTTGAAAAGAAAAATTAATGCCTGAACTTGGATATGAACACAAAACCTCTAGTTTTATACACTAGTGTCAGTTTTTCTTTTCAAATATTAATTTATACTTCATTATGTGTGATAAAATTAAATTAAAACATTAAAAATACAATAATCTCTATTAGTTACTTAAAATCTAATAAAATGGCTACAGAACAATAAATCCTCTTGTATTAACAGAGTATTTTACTTACTGGAATAAGGAATGCAAGTGTCTTTCCACTGCCAGTTTTTGCTGCTCCAAGAATATCTAGACCACGAAGACCAAGTACAATACTCTCTCTCTGAATTTCTGTCATCTGTATATACCCACATTCTTTTAAACCTTTTAAACTCTTTTGTGACAGAGGTAAATCCTTGAACTGGCTTACTTTTGATATATCTATCTGCAATTAAGGTGGAGATAATTAAAAAATTAAAACTTCAAACACAAACAATATATAACCAATTCTGAGTTCTAGTTGTATTGTAAACAAATAAACAAACTTGCATATGGTATCACTTCGTCAATATCATCTACTGGAGGAATCACAGTGCTACTTTTACTGGCCATATGACTGAATTGTGTAAGGAACTGACATCAATAGAAACATTGTTCTTATGCAACATCATATTTTATGAAAAATAAGATTGAATAGAAAGTAAGATGGTACCAATAATTAGGAACTTCACTTCTTATTTATTTATGACAAATTATATATGGGCCTATCTAATCAAATATTTACGCTTTTTCCATGATATCCTTCATTTACTATTTTATTAGGTGCAGAATATATGCTCCATGTTGACTCATCTGTAAATTCTGCTGTTATTTTCACCACATCCTCAGTGGCTAATGTAGTATATTTTTCACTAAACTATTTGAAAACACTCAAAATAATTGTTTTTCTATATTTTTCAAATATTTTCCTTTCCAATGTTTTATAATCATACAGAAGCAGCCATTTTAAAACAACTGATTCCAATATATTCTACATTGAGCATGCATAAGAATAAAGCAATGCAATAGATTAAATAAATCTATTAAAACTGTAATAATATATTTTAAGATTCTCCTATATAGCTTACATAGATATTTTCTAGATAATACAAACTCCACGATCCGACAGGCCTAGAAGGACCCTGGCCTACCAGCTGGCTGTTGGCCTCACATCCACATGTGTTAATATGGGAGATAGACATTCTCCAGCCATTGTAGGGGTGACATGCAGTCGCCATTTTGGGTCCCCCGGCCTTTATAGCTGGTTTTCTCCACCTGGAGCCACTACTTATTTTAGTTACCTCACGATGCTGGGTGAACACCAGTCCCATACTGGCTGAAATTCCATGAGAAAATTTCTTCACCCATGAAGACCCGAACCAGCACAAGCTCTGTGCCACGGCATCTTGCCTTAACCACTCAGCTATGAAACAGGACACTAGATAATACATATTTTTATTATTTTTACTTTTTTTATTTCATGTATTATAGAGGGAATTACATTTTCTTACATGCTCAAAGATAAAATCATTATTCGACCAACAAAAATGCAGTCATACATCGGCTTTGTTTACATTATAACTGGAACATAGCTTCGGAAGAGGTACAGTAACACAAGCTGCTTGTCAGTCTACTGAAACAGCATACTTGATGCCAAAAATGAAACAAAATTCTTTGACTTCGTTAAAAAATGTGAATGTATTCATTCTATATCTAGCCATACAATTTATTAGTGTTGCATGACAAACTATTACAAAATTAAGCAGATTTTAAAATATATGGTGTTCCGTTCAAGTCTCCCATTGCTCAAAAAGTGATCACACTAAAGGCCTTAAGAGGCCCTTGGGGTACCAGTAGTAGGAGATTAAAGCTCCCACCTTTATAAACAATTGGCAACAAAATTTCAACCAGGTTTTCAGCCATGCATGATGGGTATCTTCACCCACAAAAAGATCTGATACTCATTTCCATTAGAGGCTGAGTTGATACTGCTAACTAAAGGCCTTAAGAGACCCTTGGGGTACCAGTAGTAGGAGATTAAAGCTCCCACCTTTCTAAACAATTGGCAACAAAATGTCAACCAGGTTTTCAGCCATGCATGATGGGTATTTTCACCCACAAAAAATATCTGGTACTCATTTCCATTAGAGGCTGAGTTGATACTGCTAACAAGATATATGCAAAATTATAAAATGAGATTGGTATTAAAACAAAGAAAACCTCAAAGAATATGTTAACTGATTTTGTTAGGTTAGATGAGGATAAGATAAAATACACAAGATTATATGAAGGGCTCGGCTGTAAAACATGGTAACTGACAAATTCTTGAAAATTAAGTTGTAGCATATAAACTGTGATATGTGACCTCCTGAAATCATTATACATCTGATATCTATTGACGGATGTAAAAACTACATGCACCAAATGCTTCAAGAGGTTACATATTACAGTTTGCATGCTACAACTCAATTTTCAAGAATTTGTCAGTTACCATGTTTTACAGCCCTTCATATTACAAATAAGTGGCATTTATTTATTGGATGATTTGTATGGATTAATTTTACCGCTGTTCATTTTCGAGAAATATGTACGATGATGTATCAATTATTGTCGACAATCGATTCAGTTAAACTTTTTTTTTAAGATTCGACAGTGTGTGGATGTGAATTTTCTTAAATTTTTATTTCTTTGCTATGTAATTTTAGAAGCAATTAAAAAAAAATACAATATTACTTGTATTTCAGCTGTCATTTGAAGAAAATACCTAACAATGTTTCCATTCTGAATTAACATCTGAATATAAAAAATTATATCACAACCACAATGGCCACTACACTCTTCAGGCAATGTACAAAATAGTGCACCTTAAATGTTATTTTAGTATGTTTCTGGAAGGTCTGCAAATTTTTTCGCATTTTCATCTTTTGTGTTCTTAAGTTTCATTATAAACCAAAATTATATTGAAATTCAGATATTAAAGCAGGATTTTACTATCATAATAAATATGGAAGTTAAAGTTCTACCTATCTTCGGGTTTTTACAGCTGCTGCCGTCTTCCCGTGCCAAACCTCCAAAGCCTACTGTCTTGGGCATCTTCGATGCTTAGCCCTCTAGCTTGCATTACTGTCTTCATGTTTTCCTTCCATGTTAACCTTGGTCTTCCTCTTTTCTTCTTTCTGTTTGAATGCCATTCATATAGTTGCTTCGGCCATCGCTCATCTTCCATTCTTAAAACATGTCCTAACCACTTTAATTCCTTTTCCTCAATTCTTTCAATTATGCTTTCTTCTGCTTCCATTATGTTTCTAATTTCCTTATTTGTGACACATTCTAATTTAGACTTTCTGGCACTTCTTCGTAAATAATCCATTTCTAGAGCTATTAGTCTATTTTTGTAGTACTTATTGATTGTCCATACCTCACTTCCGTACATTGCAACAGATTCCACCAATGTTTTACCAATATATTTTTTTGTGTCTTTCCAAATATGCTTATCCCACCATATGGAATTTAATGATGATATTATTTTGCTACTCAATTCAATTCTATGTTTTATGTTCTCTTTTCCTATACCTTCGATGTTATCCATAATCATTCCCAAATATTTAGTTTGTTTCACTTGCTTTATTTGGATTCCTTCTTCCAATATTAAATTTTCTCTTTCATTGCTATTTATTGCCAGATATTCTGTTTTTTGTAAATTTACTGTGAGACCCCATGATTCATATGTGTTTTTCAACCTTTTTATCATGAATTCCATATCAAATTTGTCTTGCGCTAAAACCAGTTGATCATCAACAAATTGTAATGTCAGCAAAAATCTGTTGCCTATTGGGATCCCCATACCTTTGCAGCTTTGTTTCCATTTCGTTAATATAAATTCTACATAAATATTAAATAAAATTGGTGATAGACTGCACCCTTGTTTCAATCCCTTTGAGGTTTTTATAGGAATAGACATTATATTTCCCATTTTAACATAAGCAGAGTTATCTTTATAGATTTGTTTAATAATTTCTATTAGGTTTCTGTCAATATTGTATTTCTCCAATACTTCCCATAATTTGTTCCTCGGAATTGAGTCATAAGCTTTCTCTAAATCTATCATTGTCAAATGGGTTTCTTCTCCAACTGCAGTCTGTTTTTCAATTAACTGTTGTATTGCAAATATATTGTCAACACATGACCTTCCTGGTCTGAATCCATTTTGATCTTCTCCTAATTTGTCTTTAACATCTTTTGTAACTTTGTTTTTAATAACTTCGTAAATATTCTATATAATGTGTTATTTATACTTAGTCCTCTGTAGTTTTTGAGTCTCTTCTATCGCCCTTCTTGTATATTGGTACAATGTAGCTTATTTTCCATTCATCAGGAATCTTCTGTATTGCAATGCACTTATAAACAAGTCCCTCAATCTACCTATTAAATTTTTTGGGCCATATTTAATTAACTCATTGGGTATGTTTCCCGGCCCTGGTGCCTTTTTATTCTTTAGGGTTTGAATTTCTAATTCTATATCTATTGTATCAAATTCCAGGGCGTTCATTTCTATAGTTGGATTTTTGTTGTTTCCATAAACTCATTTCTAGTTTCTGACAGTAAAGCTTTGTAATGTTTTTCTGCGTCTGATTTTGCTAACAAATTTATCTTGCTGGATCCTTGGTTGGTTTTCAGTGTTTTTAGAAATCTCCATACTTCTGATGATTGTGATCCTCCTATATAACTTTCTATTTCTTGGCATTTGCTTTCCATAATTGTTTCTTTCTTCTATCACTTTCCTTTTAACTTTGGCGTTTGTTCTCTTGTATTCTATCCAATTTTCTGTTGTTTTATTTGCCAACCATTCTAAGTAGCATTTTTTCTTCTTTTTGGTTAATTCTTCAATATCATCATTCCACCAATCTTGTGTATTTTGTTTTTTATTTATTGTGCCTAATGCTTCTTTTGCTGCCGAATGTATTATTTTCCTTTAATTGATTATATTCTTCTTCTATGTCTTCCTTGTAATCCAAATTCTCAATTTTAATCCTCAGTCTTTCTTTATATAAGTTTTTGATACTATCCTGATTAAAAAATACAGTTTAAGTTTTTCTTCCTGCTTCAGTTGCATTGTTGATTCCCTTGCTTCATCATGCACTTTTTTCCTTGTAAGGAATTTGGGGATGATCTGTGCTGTGAGTAGATAGTGGTCAGAACCACAATTTGCTCCTCTTTTAACCCTTGAGTCCTTAATAAATAAGGAAGTATTTTACTTTACAATTATGTAGTCTATTATTGATTTCTGATTGAGACTAGGTCGTTCCCAAGTAAATTTATGAATATCCTTATGATCGAAAAATGTGTTTACCATCTTTAATTTATGTTGTTTGCACATCTCTATGATTCTATTTCCATTATCGTTGACTTCTTGTTCCCCATATTTTCCTACTGCTTCATCATTGTTTCTTCTACCCACTTTCCCATTTAAATCTCCCATTAGTATTAATTCTTCATTACTTCGTATTTTCTCTATTTGTTCCACTAATACTGAATAGTACTTTTCTTTCTGACTCTGTGCAGCATCATCTGTTGGTGCATAGACTGCTAAGAACACCATTGTTCTTCCCATAAGCTTCATTTTAATCTTTAGGCATCTTTCATTAATATATTCATATTCTATTATGTTTTTACTGTATTTCTTTTTTACAAATGGAAGTTAAAATTAATAATTTTATATTTTAAAATTTAAATTCTTTTAATATTTAAAGTTAAAGTTAATAATTTCATATTTTAAAATTCTTTTAATATTTGAATATAACTTAAATAAAAACATCTAAATAATTCATTGTTGTTTATTGTTGAATAAAAATGTCTCAGTAACAATTAAAGAAATTGTATTACATAACAGTATTTCTAAATAATGCTTTTAAAAATTGTTGTCAGAATTATAAAGCTTTCTGTTATAACTGTAATAAGAACGCCTGCTTAAATTCATATTTTTAAATGAAAGTACACTTAATTCTGATTGGATGTTAAAAACAATTAACTTTTTGATTTAACAAATCAAATTTAAACCTGGTATTTAATGGGATAGCCCATAACCAATAGAATTTATAATTACTATCATGTGATGTATTAATGTTCTTTAAAATTATAAAAGAATTACACTTATCATTCTGCATATAACTTTCAACAAAGATAGAAGCAAGAAGAGTTCTCAAAATAAAATGTAATATTCAATACAAGAGTAATTGATTCCAGAGACGAAAATAATTTATTTTAATTGATAGTGAAGAATAATACCACTTAAATTTACTTAATCTGCTGGGAATCTACAAAGTGAATAAATTTGAAATGATTTCTAACGAAACATTTTTTTTATGATTGTGAAGTGTACCAACTTCTGACCCTAAGAAGAGAATCCGGCTCTACCGAAAATCAAACCCAACCTGAACCAGTAATTCTTTTTTATTTTTTTTACACCAATCCTTCTTCAAAACGGCAACTAACGTGAGAAAAGAATTACTTCTTCAATATCCACCTATTGCGCCATACCCTTCGATAACTATCAATATAGTTTGTAATGACTCAAGTTTAGAATACCTACTTCAACCAAGCTAATATTTTAGGGGCAACCTACCCGACACTACAATAGCTACTTCAGACTTTACATCCTGTCCTCCCTCAGATTTTGTTACAACTAAAGTTCGTATATAGTGATAAGTTGGTTATGCTGTTTGAGCATGACTAATACACAGAGAAACCACAGTTTAAGTCTCACCATGATTTTTTCTAAGTCCTGCAGAATAGTAGAGCACATGTGCAAAAGTTATGAACTTGCTCCATAGCTGGCAGAACAATCAGTGCAGTTAGTATTACCAACCTTTGTGATAAATTCACAAACATGCTTTTAAACATGGATGTACACTAACACATAATTTGTAACCTAACAAAGTAAATCATTATTTCAATTAACTAGTGGTGTGCATTTAACCCCAGCCCTGCTGGGGTAATTAGTATATTAATAATTTTGAATTAAAAAAATGATATATTTGCCAAATTCCATTCAAATTAATTATGCGTGAACATAAAAATTCGAAATTCTCGCCATGCCAGCAGACATGTAAAACATTCGGTTTGAGGGAGCCATCTGCATATTTACATTATCTCCATAGAGAAACACATAAAGTGTTTCCTTTATGTTATCCCCGCCAATACCAGCTATTGCACTACAAATGAATCCGTGCAAGCCTGGTGCAAAGCGAATTGCATCACTGCCTGCTATGTCCAGCGATAATCCACTAGACGAAGCTTGTGTCTTATTCCATTGACATTTAATGAATATTAGTTAGCTGTACCCAGTTAACGTCACAACTCGAATGAGAATACATTTGATGAAAAAAACTTGAGAAGTGCCAATTTCTCAATAATAGAATTTTTCAAAATTACATTTCTTAATTTAGGCCTATAATATTTAATTTATGTATGCTACTTACATTTTTACAAAATACAAAAAATAAAATTATATGATACGTTTTGTCAGCTATAGCAACCTGTTAAAAGAAGCTTCATTTATATTGTATAGCTGAATAACAATTGAATTATTTTAGGAATTCACACTATGAGGTATATTCATTTAGGTAGATTTTTTTCTCACTAACCTCATTATGAGTATTTGAGAATAAAGTTCTTAAGAAAATTTTTGGACCAAAGAGAGATGAACGGACAGGTGAATGGAGAAGACAGCTTAACAGTGAATTACATGGTCTTTATAGGAAGCCAGATATAATGAGAACAGTTTAGTCTCGTAGACTCTAATGGGTAGGACATGTGGCACAAATGGGAAATGAAAGACGTGCATGGAAGCTTCTTGTAGGAAAACCAGAGGGAAAATGCCCAGTTGGTAGACCAAGAATGAGGTGGGAGAATAACATTAACTCTGATTTGAGGGAAGTAGATTATACAGGGGATGACTGGAAAATATTGGCTCAGGATAGGGATATATGGAGAGCTTATGTACACGCAGTCATGAACCTACGGGTTCGATAGTTAGTTGGTCTCATATTGTTCAACAATTGTTGAACAATATGAGGCACTTAGAATAGCAAGGGCGTATCAACTAAAATCACATTTTTTTTTATTATTGCAATATAAACTCTGAACCTTTTTCTTACATCCCTGTGAATAAGAACTGTTGATGCGTCTTGGAAGAGAATGAAATATCCATTGCAATAACACATGGTGTTAGACCTGATGCATCGCAGTGTAATAACAGATGAGTTTGAGAGCAGCATGCGGCCGGCCTAGCTCCCTGCACACTTATCTCATCCGGGGTATTTATATTACCCTTATATTTCTCGAGTTTGTTTAGGTCCAGATGTATCTTAAGTGCTTATTGTTGCCTTATTATTTCTATGAGGGTGATGTGCAGATGTATAGATTTTGCGTTCAGTTCTTTCGCTGTTCACGCTAGGTATTGCATACATTCTCAGTGTCTTGTAAACTTCTAGATGGTCTTGATTTAGTGACTAAGGTTTATGTGTAATTATTGGGTGTTCAGAAGGGCATTATTAGTGTAAATAATTATTTTATTATTTCTTCACAAAATAATGAATGACACAGGCAGTGAGTCAAGTTCCAAACACATCAGGTCCTTCACTGTAATCATAGCATTTTCATGCTATGCTTGCAGCTTTACTAGGGAATTGTAGGTGTGGTAGCTTCCCGTTGCTTTCCACACCGGTGAAAGATGGCGATGATGATAATGATAAAGATGATGATGATTAGAGCGCGGAATTTTATGAAATTTCATGTTTTAAACTATTTGTCCGAGAGCGCTGAGACTAAGTATCTGTACATTTCATGATGTGTAGAATCAAATAAGACCAACAAAAAACTTCATATTTCATAATATATTTTAGCAAAATGTTCATATTTTAGTGAAAATGTCATACTCCTTCATAATTTTTCAACTTTCAAATTCCCGTATTTTTTTTTTCAATAAAAGTTCTAGGAATTCATTAAAATATTTCTTGAAATAAATGTATTTATGTAATTTTTTACAGTGTAAAGTGGTAGACAAGTGAAAATTCTCAGTATCCCTTCTGAACAATATAGATAGATTTTATAAAAGCAAATAATTAGATGAAGAGTCACAGAGTGACGTGTTAGATGGAGGTTTTTTGTCCTAAACTTGATCCCCAGACAAGATCATGAGCCTAGATGAATAAGTAGAATAACAATGTTGGAATATTCTATAGTCAGGTATAACAACTGTCAACTCGTTATTGTTACCTGAGAGCAGTCCTTACTTTGTGAACAGATTACAGCATTTAAATATAGGAGAGAGTGGACTGGAAGTAACCAAACACAAAGGCACAGAATCATAGGTTTAGCAATACACGGATATCATCACAAAATGTGCAAAAATGCAAAATTCCACCAACCGAGTGACTCGTGTGAATGCAAGATATGCGACCAAAAGTGTGAGCGATACCATTACAAACAATGCAGAATATGGACAGGATCACTGAACGAACTCATAAAAGACAAATCATAAACTTATAACTTAATGCTCTTTCGAGTGCCTCTTACCAATTTATTACCAATTTATTATTATTAATATAGGAGAGACTGCTGGTAACTTGAAGCAGTAAAGTAAAGTAATCCCACTACAGGCCTCAAGAGGCCCTTAGGGTAGTAGGAGGATAAGGCTACCACTTTTTCTGGACAATCGGCACTTGTCAGCCCTGCGTGACGGCCACCTTTACCCTTCAGAACAAGCATCTGGTACTCATTTCCGTTTAAGTGCTTTGTGAAATTAGTAAAGTTCATGTAGGTAAGGGCATCAAACTATCGAATATAGCATGATACAAGTATGCTGCCATAACATTGTGTGATGTTGAGCATAATTTTTCGTCGTGTAAAACAATTCTGACCGACAGGCCTTATAATTTACTATCAGAAAATATAGAAAAAAACTTCTGTGTATTACAAACAGAATAGACAATTGGATTGTTCAAAACACAATTAGACCAAGATTATGGACACAATGTTAGACCTATTTCATTAAAAAAACGTTTAAATTATTCTTAACTACATTTCACCAAGTTTGAAGTTCAATTTTAATGTAACTTTAATTGCAAAGAGAGCTCTGAAACAATCCCTGGAATCAATTATGGACGAATAACCTAACATCTTGTTTCTCCAAATATGACATCTGGAATGGTTTACTTGTATTTTAAATCGTCCAATTTAATGTTATTGTTACACTTGCATCTCCAGGAATTTAATATTTTTATGCAAAGTAAAAATAGCAATAATTCAAACTATACCTGTTCTAAACTTTGTTAGTGCTATATTTCATGGAAACCTGTTTGTTTTGATTACAATGTTTTGTTTCTTGTATATGTTTGGATTTCATAATTAAATATCATTCAATACATAAATTAATTGTATTATATATAACCTCTCAGTTTTTATTTATGAAGGTAAAGTGATTCCACTACAGTCTTGGGGGGGGGCCTTTGGGGTAGTGGTATGTTGAAGCTTCCAACTTTCTAGACAATAGACACTAGATGTCTGCCGGGTTGTCAGATCTGCCTGATGGCCGCATTTGTGCCCAGAACATGCATCTAGTACTCACTTCCATCTGAGACCCCAGGTCCACAATGCCACCAGAAGGTCTGGTCCAGCTAAAAATCTTGACAATATCGAGACTCGAACCCACGACTTTCCTGTTTGCACTACGTTTCCTTATACAACTGCACTATGGCATGATTCATTAAAATTGTTTCAGATCATGAATGTGATATTTTATATTGGGTCAGAATTAATGAAAAAGCTAATTAAAATTGAAATACAGTGAATATCTTGATTTCTTGAGCTATAAATAAGTTCTGTTTGTCTCAATTATGTGTTGGTATGTACACTTATAAGTTATAGTGGGCCTATGTATATAAATATATGTAAAAAGTTTAGAAAATAGTAGCTTCATAATATTTTTGCGTCATAATTTTCATATTTTTCATATTTTGTCTTCACGATTTCATATTTTCGTATAATTTTCTTCATATAATTCCTCGCTCTAATGATGATAATGATAAGGATGATGATGACTATATGATTTCGGGGACCGTTTGGGCCTTAAAGTTTTCCTGACATTTATCTTACAGGTGAGGAAAAACCCCGATAAAAACCTCACCCAGAAAAACTGCCCCAACCGGGGATCAAACCTGGGCCCGCTGCATGACAAGGCAGCATGCTACTTCAAGACCACAGCGGTGGACCATTAATATATAAGTTTGTCTCAAAACCACTATTTTGCGTATACGCCCTTGCTATTCTAAGCACCTCATATGAGGTGAGTGATAAAAAATCTACCTAAACAATTGGATTATTACAAACGTGTATATATTATTGTGGAAAGTGGCAGTTGAATTTATTATTGACATTGAGTCCATTCAAACGCATTATTATTACATTTTTACGAGTTACTGATGAAGGTGATTTGTCAATTTAGTAAAAATGAATGTAAGTGACTGTATAATTTACAAACTCGTACACCGAAGCAAATTGAAGAAGGAGATAGACCTTAATTTCTATGCTACGGGAGCCATGATAGAGAGGAACTGGACAAAAGCTAACCAGGAGCAGCGACATGTGACACGTTATGCTGTGCACGGTTTTCATCACAAAGTGTGTGAAAACAAGAAGTACCACAACCCAAATGAAAAATGTATATGTGCTTTGTGTGGTCACAGATGCAAACGGTATCACATACCGAAGTGCCCAAAGAACACAAAAACACTGAACGAATATAGCAAAGATTAAATATAATCAATGCCCACTCGGGCGAACCTTTTTACTTATTATTTTCAAATGTTGGTAACTGAGATGTGAGAGTCTCCTAGCGGATGTTACATGAAGCATTTCCGCGCCTGTATAACTCGATGTACAATATTCATGTAATTTAGAAATATTTAAAAATCGTAAGAAATGTTTATAAAATGTTTGGATGTGGTCGGTTTTATGTCTCTCACATTTCTACACTTACATTCTTATGCCACTGATGCACTAAACACTTGTAAACACGTTTTGTACTGTTTTAAACATTTTGCAATGATCTTCAAGCTTTCTTCACAATATTTTATATTTATATATTTATGTAAAACATGATCGTAGATACATTACTTCCTAGCTACTTTCCCATGTTGTTCCAACGTTGCCACCATTTGAAAATAATTTAAAACTATATTTAGTGTTAGTGTACGTAAAATCAGTTTATAGTTCATTAATAGTACACATGTAAATTGCTTTGTTACATTAGGAAATGGGAAGTTAGTTTACGTCCATTTTTAAGCATTTGGGAAGAAATAATATGCATGTAAATTGTTTTTCTTTAGTTAGAAAATGGCTAGTTAACGTCCATTTTTTTTTGCATTTGGAAATTTATTCCCAAAGTTGGTAACGCCGACTACCGGAGTCTATATTAACCATTACAGCAACTCGCGCATGCGCGTTGCGATTCTGTGGAACTTAAAAGAATTCCTGAGAGACATAAAACCGACTTTTTCCAAATGTTTAAAATAGTACCAAACGTTATTATAAATGGTTGAAAGTGTTTAGTGCATCAATGGCATAAGAATATTACAAAGAAAATTGTGTGCGACGGTTTATACACCACAGCCCAATTAAGTTATGTTGATGGCATAGAATCCGCGAATCTTGTTTGGTCTAAAAAAAAAAGTTGACACGAATTCTAACCTTAATTTTGTTTGCTGGCATCCTCAAAACAATGCTTATCAATCATTCTCTACAATGAAATGAATGTCGATAAATTATTTTGACGTACCGAGAGGAATTTTGGCAAAACCGGAAAGTTATGAAACCAGAATATGAAACTATTTTACTTACTTTTTCGTATGAACTTTTAAGAGAGTTGATTATTTCTTCCTCAGTCTTTAACTTGCTTTTCGATTCTTTTTTCCACTGTTTTCTTCGTCTTCCCTTCTTCGTGCTTTCATCAGAATTAGCCATTATTATTTACCACATACAATGTTTCACTATCACACAACGTTGTCACGTTATTCCTTGCTACACGTGAAATTGAGAACCGCAGGAGCCATCTTAATAACAATTGAGCATCACCGAATTCTACTGGATTGCTGCAGAGAGAGCGGGAGTTTTAAAGTGCACATTGCAGTTCAATGTCAGTATTTTTACATGGGACTTACAGATGAGGATGTTCAGGACCGCTACAACTGGAGAAAGCGAATTTGAGGGTGTCGGAAAATCATTGTATTGTGGATAAATTTCGAATAAGGCGGCATATATTGGATTTATGCCTTTTTTTTTAATTTTAAGTAACTATGATTTCATTTGTTAGAAGTCTGACATTAGATTGTGGTTTTTGTACTCAATGTATTTTGTTAGTTAAGAAAATGGATAAGTTAGTGTACATTAAAATCTGTTCACAAATATTGGAAGCAATTCTCACATTTTTACTATGGGCATATTCAGTAGCCTAAGCATTGCTTTATGTGCAGCATATCATTCAACAATCCATAAAGTGCTCTAGAATAGAGTCTAGCTCCAACATCATTCATTGTCCAACATGAACACTATGTTCACTCATAAAATAATAGCAAATATACATTGGTTCGTTTATTGTCACTCCAATCAGCATTAACCAAGATCCATCCATTATGTGGTTTTCACTTATCCACGCCTTGTGCTTATTGATAGGTTTTGAATCCAGCCTTTTTCTTTTTAATTCATTGATTAACCATAGTTATAAATGATATGTAGGAGTCCTTATGTTCTTGATTATAGGTCTCATTCCCTTTCCTTCTTTATGAATTTTTGAAAGTTCATATCAATAGTGAATTCATATGAACATCAGAAAGATTAGTTTTTTCGATAGTGTTTCGTTCTTTTCAAGTATTCTTAGGGGGAAAAAATATGGATATTTTATAAAATAGACTGAACAATATTAAAATTGAAAAAGAAACAATTTCAAATATAATACCTAAACTAGATAATATATTGATATTAAGGTTTTTTTAATATTGTTTATTTTTTATTATTTCACTCACCTCATACTTCATAATTCCTAGCAGACCCAGGGTTTCTTCACATCATTTGTGACATTCTCAATGCTGTGTCACGTTCACAACTGACGTCCAATGGCCTTCTATCCTGCAGACTGACCTCCGCGCCATCTGATGGTCGACCGACGAATTTCCAAATCAGTCCTCTCTCCTTATCTTATATCAACCTATCATCTGAAAACTTTACAAAAGAAGAAATATCTATTTTGGACAAGGGATTGAAAACATGCATTAGTTACTCTAACAATTTAGAAGATTACATAGCTGATGTTGAAATTGCTATAGATGACATGAATTATGAAGAACAAACAATAATCAGAAAAGAATGTGGGGAAGTTATTGAAAAAATTAAAAACACAAAAATAGAAAACATATGCAAAACAAATATGAAGAAAGTAAGAAACATTAACAATAAAAATGTTGTTTTTTCAAAGTCAGACAAAGGGAATAATTTGGTAATTTTGGATAAAGAAGATTATAATGATAGGATGGAGAATTTATTAAAAGGAGAAGAATATGAAGAAATTAAAACAAATCCTCTCGCAAAAACAATTAAAGAAGTTGAAACCAGCCTAAAATCAATTAAAAAAATTATGACACAAAAGGAAAAGTTTAAATTAAAAATACCAAATCCCAGAAACCCCAACATTCATGGTCTTCCTAAAATCCACAAAGACGGAAAGAAAATGAGACCTATCATCAACAATATCAATTCACCGACATATAACATATCAAAATGGCTAAGCAATAAATTTAAAGGTATGGAAAAATTTGAAAATTTAGCAGTAGAAAATTCTTACCAATTAGTGGAAAAATTAGAAAATGTAGAAATAGAACCTTCAGAAAGATTGGTCTCATTTGACGTTACTTCATTGTTCACAAACATCCCGACTGACACAACTTTGAAAATTTTAGAAAAATGGTTGAAAGAAAACAAATTAGATGATGATAGCGTTAAAGAATACATAAAACTAACAAAATTATGCTTAAATCAAATGTTCTTCACCTTTAGAGGAAAATACTTTAGACAAAAATCAGGACTTGCAATGGGAAATCCATTATCACCATTCTTAGCAAACATGTTTATGGGGAACTTTGAATGTCATGTAACCAAAGCACATCCTTTGATGTTTAAATTTTGGAGAAGATATGTAGATGATATCATAGCAATAGTAAAACAGAAACAATTAGAAGATGCCATTAAACTGTTAAATATTCAAAATAAAACAATCAAATTTACAATGGAAATAGAAAATAATCATGAAATACCATTTTTAGACCTTAAATTGATTAGGAATGAAGAAAAAAAGAAAATAGAATTTGGAATCTACAGAAAAGAAACTCACATCGACAATTATATAAAAGCTACTGGATTTAACCATTTTTCACACAAACAGGCAGTATTTAATAGTTTAACACACAGACTTGTGAATGTCCCCATGAGCAAAGAAAATTACAATAAAGAGAAAGAACACATCATAAAAATTGCAAAGGATAATGGTTTTCAAGAGAAGATGATACACAAGAAAATAAATAAATTCAAAGAACAAAAAATCATCAATGAAAGTACTCTTCAGACAGATAAAAATATAGGCAAAAAATTCAAGAAGTTCACATACCATCCTTTAGTATTTGACAAGTTTCAAAAAATTTTCAACAAATTCAACATTAAATTAGCACCGAAAAATGATTACAGCTTAGGTAATTTAATAAAAACCAACAAAAATGAAAAGATTGAAGACTGCAAAAAATCGGGAATTTATCAAATTAATTGTAAAGATTGTGAAAAGATATACATAGGAAAAACAAAAAGGAATCTAAATACAAGATTAAAAGAACACCTCAGAAATGTTAAAAATGGAGAAACCGAAAAATCTGCAATAGCTGCACATGCCTGGTCAGAAAAACATAGAATAGAAACCAAAACAAAATTACTTAAACAATTGGAAAAACCGAAGGAACTCACAATTTGGGAAAAAATTTACATATGCAAGAATGAAAATACAACTATGAATTTTGAAATACCCGGTTATAAGGAGAGAGGACTGATTTGGAAATTCGTCGGTCGGCCATCAGATGGCGCGGAGGTCAGTCTGCAGGATAGAAGGCCGTTGGACGTCAGTTGTGAACGTGACACAGCATTGAGAATGTCACAAATGATGTGAAGAAACCCTGGGTCTGCTATGAATTATGAAGTATGAGGTGAGTGAAATAATAAAAAATAAACAATATTACCTCATATTTTAGGTCTTTCACTGCAATCATAGCATTTTCATGCTATGCTTTGCAGCTTTACTAGGGAATTGTAGATGTAGTAGCTTGCCATTGCTTTCCACACCGGTGAAGGATGATGATGATGGCTATATGATTTTGGGGACCGTTTGGGCCCTAAAGTTTTCCTGACATTTGTCTTACAGGTGAGGAAAAACCCCGATTAAAACCTCACCCAGAAAAACTGCCCCAACTGGGCCCGCTGCATGACAAGGCAGCACGCTACCTCGAGACCACAAGTAGATGAAGAAATTGCAGTAAAATAAACTGCTACACCATGCCATTTATATGGTTCACATGTTCAAATAGGCAAGACATGTATTTTTCCCAGTAAAAAAGTGTTTTCACATCCATCTTCAATAACAAAACTGAAGATATGGACTGCAGTATTAAAATAAATTGTGTTTAAAAATAGACAGCTACACTATGTGCTAGGTCGCATTGATAGTATAATCATAAATCTACAATTATTTCAAACCCATAGGTGATAACAGGAAATGGATTTTGGTTTACTGAAGCATTAATAAAAAACATATATTCTACATTATTTAACATTTTCCAATACTGTTATTTTAACATAGTTCCAATAATGGATCATATTATATAATATTATAATGAAATTGAGAAAAAAAAATTAATGTCTGAACCAGGAATTGAACCGTGGACCTCTCGTTCATCGTATGAGTGTGCAGCCCATTATACCATTCTACAAACATTAACAATTCTTTCCACATACACAAATCTATAATACTCGTTTCGTCCGCTGCCAGGTAGGTGTCACTACCAATGCCAATGGCCGGCTTCAGTAGTGGTGTAAAATTCTCAAACTTCTAAATGAAGCTGGCTGTTGGCGTTGGTAGCAACACCTACCTGGCAGTGGACAAAATGAGAATTATAGATTTGTATATGTGGAAAGAATTGTTAATGTTTGTACCATGTCTAGAAAGGTGTAGTGGGCTGCACACTTGAACGGAAAATGAGAGGTCCATGGTTTGATTCCTGGTTCAGACATTAATTTTTCTTTTCACAATATAATTATAATATTATCCATTATTGGAACTGTGTTAAAATAACAGTATTGGAAAATGTTAAATAACATTGATTACTTATATTATTTTTAATCTGATCATCTTACCTCAATATTAATGTTGATTTGTTCTTGAACATGTTTGAAAACAATTCTGTTTTATCGTCAGCTTGTCCAGACTGGTCTGATTTATGTTGCACAACCTGGATGTTGATGTCAGCTCCATCCTGTGGTTGGCCAAAGAACCTCCAAACAAGGTCACGCTCCGTCGGTATTTGAAAATTCATAACTCTGTTTTTGTTCATCTGAATATAATTTTTTTCCCAAATAGTCAGCTCTTTTGTATTTTCTAACTGTTCTAATAATTTAGTGTCTGAATTTATATTATGTTTTTCAGACCAAACATGAGCAGCAACTGCAGATTTTTCTATTTCCCCATTTTTAATATTTCTTATGTGTTCTGCAGTTGCTGCTCATGTTTGGTCTGAAAACATAATATAAATTCAGACACTAAATTATGAAAACAGTTAGAAAATACAAAAGAGCTGACTATTTGGGAAAAAAAATTATATTCAGAAGAACAAAAACAGAGTTATGAATTTTCAAATACCGATGGAGCGTGACCTTGTTTAGAAGTTCTTTGGCCAACCACAGGATGGAGCTGACCGACATCCAGGTTGTGCAACATAAATCAAACCAGTCTGGACAAGCTGACGATAAAACAGAATTGTTTTGAAACATGTTCAAGAACAAATCAACATTAATATTGAGGTAAGATGATCAGATTAAAAATAATATAATTAAAATAACCTCAAAATATCACTTCCTAAAATTAAATATTAACATTGATTACTGCTTACAAAAGTGGTGGTGTAAAATTCTCAAACATAGATACTTCTAAATGAAGCCGGCCGTTGGTAGTGACACCTACCTGGCAGCAGACGAAATGAGAATTATAGATTTGTATATGTGGAAAGAATTGTTAATGTTTGTACCATGTCTAGAATGGTGTAGTGGGCTGCATACTCGTATGGAGAACGAGAGGTCCACAGTTCAATTCCTGGTTCAGACATTAATTTTTCTTTTCACAATATCATAATATATTCTAAAGTCTGATGAAAATTTCAGATGTCATCCAATATAATTTGTATGTCATAAAACATAACCTTGCCTGGACATTAACAGCAGAGCATATCACATTTAAAAGGCAATTCATAAGTTAAGACAAATTTTTTATCTTAAATGAAATAATAAAATATGGACTCTGCACTAATAAATTATAATAAACCTAGTTATTTGTATAAGGAACATACCTCAGTAATCGTTCATTTGGGATCACTGGGTAATAATCTCAGTATATAACCTAGCTCAGATGTTTTATCACTACTGCGTGTTTGACTTACCTGTTATTATATCTGGTTTCCAATAAATATAATGTAGCTCATTGTCATGTAGCCTTCCTCTCTCTGGTCCAAAAATTTTCCCAAATACCTTACTCTCAAGTACTCGTACTTCCTTAAAGTAAGAATCCCTATTTTGCATCCATAACTGGGAAAACAACCGTTTTATTTATTTTCAGTTGAATGTTTTTTGAGAGAAGTTGGGACACGAGTCCCTGTAATGCAAAATAGCATATATTTCCAGAGTTGAGCCTATGTTTAATTTCTTTGTGCACCTCATCCTTGTTTGTAATTATTGTTCCTAGGTACTTGAATTCAGCCACTTCTTCAAAATTTCTCATTTGTCATTAACTGTCTATTTCCACTATAAAATATATATTTCTTTGTGTGACTTAATATTTAGTTTCATTGATGTTTACTTGCAGCCCCAATTTCTTAGTGTTACTTAATAGTGTACTTGATGGCCCTTAATATCCCCTCACTGTCACCTAATAATACATCATCAGCATAAACTAACAGGTTATAATTTTTAATAATTTTATTGCAGCCAAATAGCCAGGATATGAATACATTTAAATTTTTGCACATTCACATATTGTTTTTGTTCTTTTTTTGTATAGCTCAATGTGATATCGGTCACATGTCTTTTTGCATAGCACACATTTACAATCTATATTTGGTTCATGGAATTTTGTATTCTTGCATATAAGATGGTGGAATCTGTGGACTGCCAAGCTAGTGATGACGTGTCTCATTTTGAAATTTTCTTTTGTCCACGCACGGTCCACCATGGCCCCGGTGCTGTAGAATTCTGAGTGTATTTCTTCTCTTCAGTGTTGCTAGCAGCTTCTGTGATATGCTGGTGTTGGGTAGGAGTATGCTTGTTCTGAAATTGTCAACGAGGAAAGTTTCCTTCGCCAGTAGGTATGCGAATCTTGACTGCATTACATTTGACACTCCTAATACTGCCTTTATATATCTCACTGTCACCCTTTCTAGAGAGGAAAGATTCTTCATTGTTAAATGTGTCCACATGATTTCTATGCCGTATATTCAGTATCGGTAGAATTTTTACTCTAAACAGCATTGCTGTCTCCAGGGTGAGGGATCTAATGTTTCTTATTTCATGCATTGCCATTATAGCCTGGGTTGTCTTTTCTGTGATATGTTAACAGGTTATTAATACCATTGAGTTGTAGACCCTTTTCATCCTCTAAAAAACTGATGGCATGCTCTGATACAAGGTTGAATAGTGTGGGAGATAGAGCATCAATGCTTACCCATTGTGAATTTCAAAAGTATCTGAAAGCTGTTTGGCTACATGCACCCTACTCTTTGTGGCATTTAGACACATCAGAGTAAGTCTAACTTTTTAGAAATTCCAAACTACAGCAGGATACTATATAACTTCTCTCCCTTAGTTGCATCATATGCCTTTTTCAAGTCTACATACAGTGTCTCAAATTGATATATACACTCTTTGAAACACTATTTTTCAGCAATGAAATGAGAGAGAAATACAATTTTTGTTGTGTTGTATTCCTTAAACTTCCTTTAAGCCCGTACATGTTTAAAATATCCACCTTGTGCTATTTCCCAATAAATGTCTTCTTGGAAATAATAATTCCCAATAAATTTCTCCTAAGAAGTCGCCATTTGCAAAGATAGAAGCAAAGGTTTCAAAGCATTTGGCGCGAAGGAATTACAACATATATAAGAGAAAAATTTGCATCTAGATCGCAACTCGCCTTGGTAGCTTTGTTGGTAGAGCATTTGGCCCAGAAAGCCAAAGATCCCGGGTTCAAGTCTCGGTCTAGGCAAAAATTTGTCTCTTCAAATATAATTTATCCTTCAGTAAGAAGTGTTAAATTAATAATAAAAACATCAAGACAGACATACTGTCTGGATTGTTGCTAATGGAACATCATTGATGGCATGTTTAATCTGATCTCTCAGTTCATTGTGTAAACTGTTCTTTAAAGTTTCCCAAAGGTACATGTCTAGAGGGTTAAATCAGAAGATCGAGGTAGAACTCTGTAGCACTTCCTCTTGTCCTATCCATCTTTGATTGTTGTGTGATCGAACAAATTTGTCACATTAGTATGAAAGTGAGATGGAGCCCAGTCTTCTTGGAAGTACACCTCATTTTCATTCTCAGACTTCAAACGTTTCCAGATAAGCCTGACCCATGGCAGTCTCTTCGAAGAAGTATGGCCCAAATAATCTTTTGGAAGACAGACCACACCTTACCGCCAATCCTGGAAGATTGATGGCCTTTTCTTCAACAATGTTTGGGTTTCCGTTAGATCAGTAGGCCTATAGACAATTATGCTGATTAATTGTGCCATTAAGTTTAAATGTGCTTCATGTGACCAAACAATTAAGTTTTGAAAATCTTTCCTTTCGTCAGACTTGTGCAGGAACCACTCACAAAATTCCAGTCGCCTATCTAGGTCATCCTCATTACGTGCATGGACTCGCAATGTACAGCTTCCATTTTCGAGCTCGCAAAATTCAATGAACACTGGATTTCTTGATACCAATCTCACGAGAGCATTACCTCAATGACTTCATTGGGGATCATGAAAAAAACCTGCATGACTGCATTAGTACTCTCATTATCAGTGTAACTCCTCTTTCTTCCACACTGACCTTTCAACATCTTACACCATTCGATCGACATCAAACTCGTCTCGGATTCTTGTTATTGTGTCCTTGTTGATAGTGTACTAAATTCAAACCTCCAATGAATTTTGAAATTCCCGGGAAAAAAAGATTTAATTTGTAAGTTCATCAGTCAGCTAACAGAGGGAGCAGGAAGAACCTACAGATTGCTGACTACCAATTCAACATTTAGATTGAATTGATAATGATTAGAGACTGGATGTTAGGGAAAATGACTACAGTTATTTATTAAAGATATTGTAAATGTGACTTCATATTAGTTCATACCGATGACCCTAGAGTTGTTTTCCATGAAGTTAATTTTGCCTATAAATGCCTATTTCAGCTTACAATGCCTATTTGCCATTGTTTATCAAGGTTAACATAGTATTTCAATGAAATTAATTGAAATGGACAAACTTCATTGCTTAGAAATCTTTAAATGACTGGTAATGTTATTTTTTATGTTGATAACACTGAATTCGTAGTCCTCATTCACAATAGGTGCTTCAAAGACAAAGTAGTGCAACAAATGCATGTGGCTTATTTATTTTTTATTTGTTTTTACCTTTAGAACAATTGTTTTACAATGCCTAAAGAATGGACAACAGTAAAAGACAAACTGACCAATTTCGTGTTGAAATATTCTCAAGTGACGGTTCAATATTGTTTTGCAAAGTGTGTAAAATTTCAGTGAATTGCGCGAAGAAGTGCCATGTTTCGCAGCACGAACACACTGCAAAACATAAATATGCCTTTTTTGTAAAAAGGCAAAACAAGTTCCAAAATCATCTATGATATATTCGTATGCTATTGATAGCATATGTTTATATTCTTTACGTAAGGCTGTAAAAATTTATGTTGTAGTCTATTTTTATAAGAGCCTATTTGGATTTTTAGTGCCTTTTTGCCTGCCTATTTTGAACATTTTAAGTGCCTAACATCCGGACTCTAATAAAGATACATAGTGTATCGAAACTGGTCTTCAAGAAATATACAATTAGATCATGTTATGCATTAACTGGTTAAGCATCATTAAAAAAAAAAATGAAATTCTGATGCCATCTGTTACACTGACTGATGAAGAAAGTGCATGCAGACTTTTAGCGCCAAATCTTTAAATACGAGTATAGCTTTATTTAAAAAAAATTTAACTGCCATCAGTCCTATCTGATATTCTGTGTTTTTGCAACAAATAGGTATGAAACCAGATCTTCATAAATGGTAATCTAAATTTTGCAACATGCAGCTAAGTGCCAAATGTTCCTGCTCTTAGATTGTTGATGCATCATAACTGTCAAACAAGGAAAATAACTTTTAATATCCAGTAATTATTGTTTGGCGCTACAATAAATAGTGAAGATTGACTTGAACTTTAAATGATGTTGTCTAATGTGCTGCATCCAACAATGAAGTCATTAGCAGTCTTGCTCTCCAATACTTTGAGGTCTTAGAATCTTCATGTTTGACAGCGATACAGTTGTTCAGATGACCTTCGTCCATTTCTTCATCTGGGTGATTGCATAAAATGCATTTCGGTGAAGGCAGAACATTGATTTTGTGAAGGTGTTTTGCCAAGCAGTCGTGGCCCGTTGTCATCCTAAAATGTGCTACTTCTGATTTCTTGGTATGTTTGATACATCAGTATGTTTTATTAGGCATTCCCATTTTTTTGTTACTGGCCACGGTTTGAAGTCTATTGTCATTCATAATTTTGGATTTTAACCTTATGTGGCGTTTCACTGAGGAGTAAGGTGTTGGTTTAGATCTAGGCATTTGTTCAATGCGAGATCCTTTTTTGGCGAGGAGATCGGCCGTTTCATTTCCGGCAATCCCACAGTGGGAGGGTAGCCATTGGAGGACAACTTCTTTACCACAATTTTGCAGGTCAGTAATGTCATAGCATTCTTTGCAATCAAAACTTTTTGGCCAGTAAATTGCTTTGGAGTCACAAAGGAGCATTAATTTGGAAAACATGGTTTTTAGTGTTAACAGGTTTTGGAGAGAGGTTTTTATGGCATGGATTTCACCATCTAAATTTGTTGTTCTTCGTCCAGCATGACAGTAAAACAAAAAAAGGGAGCATGTTCCTCCTGCTCTGGCACCAGTTGAACTTTAAATGTATTTTTCTAGAAACTCACATAATGGCACATAGCTGGTTGATGCATAACACTATCCAATTATGAGGTGAGTTGTTAAATCTAACTCAATATTAATTAAAGATTGTTGTCCTCTTTTAAAAGTAATATACACTACCTTTTATCTTCCAAGATCTTTGTGGGCAGATAAGGGCATAATCATATAGATCTTCTTGTCACTTCTAACACATTAATGGCTATGAACAGGGTTTCCTATTCAGATTTCATATCTTAACTGAGTAATCGGTTATAAATTTTTATCAGTATTGAGTTGACGTGTTGAGGTATTGTGTTCAGTTTGGTATTTTCCTGCAGTGATGGGGGAAAAAAAAACACACACACACACATTCACATACATTAAGTGATAAACTGCAGGTTATAAAAAATATGAAAGAACATGGAAATAGGGAAGCTGAAAGATATTTTGGATCTCTGTCTATGGAATAAATAAAAATGATAATTTGGCATAGTCAGAAGGAGATGACATACAATTTGTGTAAATAAAAGTATGCAAAGCGGAATATGCAAAGTTGCCATAAGTAGAGACTGAAGTTTTGAAACGGGTCCATGAAAATCAGCATAATGGCATTCCCATTTCAACCAACATGAATTGCAACCACACACACATTCAAAGTAGCCTAGCATTACATTGGAAATTTCAAAGGTGATGAATCATGAAATGCATGTTTAGGTTTGTAAAAAGAAAAAGTAAAAAAAAAAAGAGAGAGAGTTGGGAAGTAAACATTATGAGGTGTAATATTCATTTAAAACCTGGTCAGAGTAATATTTAAAATCTCACGCTCTTCCACGATACCAGTTTTAAACAGAATCAGAGTCAGAGATTTACTTTTTTTTATAGGAATTCACACTACGAGGTATACTTATTACTTACTTACTTACTCACTGGCACTATCGAACCCGTAGGTTCATGGCCGCACGGACATAAGCTTTCCATACATCCATATCCTGAGCTAATGATTTCCAATCATTCCCTATATAATCTACTTCCCTCAAATCATAGTTAATGTTGTTCTCCCACCTCATTCTTGGTCTACCAACTGGGCGTTTTCCTTCTGGCTTTCCTACAAGAAGTTTCCATGCACGTCTTTCATTCCCCATACGCGCAACATGTCCTGCCCATCGCAGTCTACGAGACTTAACTGTTCTTATTATATCTGGCTTCCTATAAAGACCATGTAGTTCATTGTTATGTAGTCTTCTCCATTCACCTGTCTGTTCATCTCTCTTTGGTCCAAAAATTTTCCTAAGAACTTTATTCTCAAATACTCGCAATCTCCTTTCCTCCCTTAAAGTAAGAGTCCATGTTTCGCACCCATATAATATAACTGGTAGAATAATAGTTTTATATATTTTCAGCTTAACGTTTTTTGAAAGGAGTTGGGACAATCAAAAGTCTCTGTAATGCATAATAGCACGCATTTCCAGAATTGAGCCTATGTTTAATTTCTTTGTGCACCTCATTCCTATTTGTGATTATTGTTCCTAGGTATTTGAATTCAGCCACTTCCTCAAAATTTCCCTCATTTGTCCTTAGCTGTCCATTTCCATTATATACTGAATTTCTACGTGTGACCATATATTTAGTTTTATTGATATTTACTTCCAGTCCCAATTTCTTAGTGTTACTCAATAGTGTGCGCGTGTTGGCCTTTAGTATCTCCTCGCTATCGGCCAGTAGTACTACATCATCAGCATAAACTAACAGCTTATTAATACCATTCAGTTGTAAGCCTTCCTCATTCTCTAAAGATTTAATGGCATGCTCTAGTACAAAATTAAATAGTAGAGGAGATAGTGCATCTCCTTGCTTCAACCCATTCTGGATTTCAAAAGTGTCTGAAAACTGTTTGCCTACACGCACCCTACTCTTTGAGCCATTTAGACACATTCGTATAAGTCTAACTAACTTTTTAGGAATTCCGAACTCCAGCAGGATACTATATAACTTCTCCCTCTTAATTGAATCATATGCTTTTTTGAAGTCTACATATAGTTGATGTACAGTACCATCATATTCCCATTTCTTTTCTAAAATCTGTCTTATACTAAAAATCTGATCTGTTGTAGACCTGTTTCTTCTAAATGCACATTGATGATCTCCTAGGATGTCATCAATATAGGGAGTAAGTCTGCTTACTAATATATTTGTTAGAATTTTGTATGAAGTTGAAAGTAATGAGATGCCCCTGTAGTTGTTGCAATCAGTTTTATCTCCTTTCTTATAAATTGGTAAGATAATTGATTCCTTCCATTCATCTGGAAGAGCTTCTTTTTCCCAAATCATACTCAGCAACCAACGTATCTTGTCCATCAATTTTTCTCCCCCTGATTTTATCAGTTCTGCTGGGATCTCATCTGAACCTGATGCTTTATACATCTTCAATTTTTCAATCGCCATTTCAACCTCTAATGCACTTGGCTCTGCGACTAGCATTTCTGCTGTCTGTAACTTATCCTCCTCAATGTCTTGTTCTGTATGTACATTTAATAGCTGATTAAAGTAACTTTGCCATCTATTTAATATACTCTTAGAATCTGCAATCATATCCCCATTCCGAATTATGTTTGTTCTAGCCTGAAACCCTTTCTTCTCTATACTAATTCCCTGATATAATTCTCTAATGTTCCTATTTTTTGTGTTCATTTCAAGATCATTAATCTTCTCTCTCAAATATTCCCTCTTTTTACTCTTTAGTAACTTGGTGGTTTCCCGTCTAACACTACCCAATTGCTCTAAATTTACCTCATTTGGCTCATGTAACCATTTTATTTTTGCTAGCTTTCTTTTCTTTACAATGTCGGTACATTCCTCATCAAACCATTTCTTGTTTTGCCTTTTTTTTAAACAACCAATGCTTTCTGATGCTGACAATTTAATAGTATCTCTTATAGCCTCCCATTCTTTATTTATATCAGTTTCTTCTTCGTTTGCCACATTGTCATCTGAAGATTCCAGTACTTCAAATCTATTAGCAATTTTGATTTGGTATTCTTGCCGCATTTCATCATTTTTCAAGTTTTTTAATACTTATTTAGGTAACATTTTTTATCACTCATCTCATATGAATGAGTGAGTGAGAGCAAATTGTACCTAAAATAGTCAGAGATTTGACTGACGATGGATGGGACTCCGTTAGAAATTGGTATTGTGAAAAAGCAAAAAAGCACAAGATTTGTGAGGTGAGATTTTTAAACATTACTCTGACCATATTTTAAAAGCATTAAGTATCTTGAATTTGTTTTAAACGTATGATTGTCATATACCCCAGAAAATATGGTGGATGTTAGTATTTTGGATCTCTCAGGTTATACTTGATGGAGGGTATACAATACACTTTTTTCTGACAAGGGAACCATCACTGTTATATTGAAACCAATGTTCAAATTTTTGTTGTCAAAGTGATCATGTAGTTAAGGATTCTATGTAACAAAAATCAGATGCAAGGTATTAACTGGAAGGTCCTGAGATTAAGACCAGAATATTGCATAATATGGCAACTCTGGAGTAGAACTTGGACAACTGCACATGCTGTCTGCTGTCATCTCCAGCACTCATTCCTATCTACAGCAAGGGCCGAGCGTAACATTGAAATGTCACTGCTTTATTCTAGAAATTGGGGTCTTGCAGTTAAAACAAGTTTTTTTTCTCTCTTGGCTCAAAAGAGAAAGGATATGAAGTCAAAAATATTTTAAGCCAGGTCTCAATATGACAATATTGATAGCTTCCTTGTGAGAAACACAGGCCTCATTCTTGATTTAAAAGTATAATTATTTTGAAATGGATTCTCACATCCAAATCTTAGGCTTATCCAGGTAGTTTTGAGTAAAATTTTTGTGTTTTGGAACTTATTTATACAGAGTAACACAAGAGCACAGATTTTTAAGCATAAATTCTTTATGGTGTATATGTACATATAAATAAATAATCATGTTATATATATTTTGGGTCGCAAATGTATGGTTTTCTCAGAAAAAAATATTTTGTACAAAAATATGGTGCCTTACTTTATAATGATAAGTATCAATCTGATTTTCAAACAATACAAAGGCTTTGCATTAGTCTTGTCATATGGGGATATAACTTATCTCTCATATACACCTTTCTTCAGTCAGAAGTCTTTCGATAAGATTCCAATACCCAAAACTCCCAATTGAATTAGTCTTTAAGTTAAATTAAATGCTTCATACCTCTCCTCATATCCAGTCTTCTAAATAGACCATGGTTTCAAATCCTTGGCGGATTCATCTTTAGTACCCTCTTGTTGACTGATGTTATGTTGATCAGAAGAACTACTACTTCTTCCTTTGTTTGGTGGAATGATAAACCTCTGGATCCAGTCAGAATTTGTGGGAATTTCAAAGTTTATGTTTTTCTTTCTTATTTTTTTGAATGTGGATTTTTCCCCAAAAAATCTTCCTATAAAAGTTCATAGTCTCTACCTGTACATTCAGCATGAGGTATGACAATCCTTTGCAAAATATTATTTTTCTATTACAATTTAAAGCATGATTTAACTACAGAAGATTGTTTTGAGGAGATGATTGCTGTTTTTGAGGATGTCCATTCCTTAGGACAACTGAATGGCAACACCTGAATTTAAACATGGGCAATTTTCACAGAATGGCAATCCAAAAAGTGATTGAAGAAGATAGAAAAATCACATATACACAGAAGAACTTCTAAACATTCCTGTGTTCACTCTTCATCACAATAGTAATGAGCATTTGCAAGAATCCAACCTTTGTATATTTTGGGTACACATTTGCTGAGTAAAGAGCAATTAGCAGTGCAGAATAAATTGCTGCAGAGAAATGCTTAAAAAATTTGAACTGCAATGTCCAAAGAGGTGAATTCATTACAGGTGATGAAACTCAGCTTATTACCAACATCCCAACAGAATCCCAGAACAAAAATATGGATCTTTGAGGAGGAAGAGTATCCAACATAAGCAAGAAAATCCAGATAAATTAAATTTGAAGAGAAAAATTTTTGCCAGACCGCTCTTCAAATTAAATTTATCCTTCAATGAGACGTGTTAAAGTAATAATAAATCAATAGAAGCCCTACTGGTTTAAATTCCCAATAAAATCTTCTTAATCAAGAAGCCGCAATTTACAAAAGATGAAGCCACAGCTTCAAGCATTTGGTGCGTGAGAATTACAACATATATAAGAGAAAAATTTGCATCTAGATTGGAACTTGCCCCAGTAGCTCAGTTGGTAAGAGCATTCGTACAGTAAACCAAAAGTCCTGGGTTCGGGTCCCTGGTCTGGGCAAAAATTTGTCTCTTCAAATTTAATGTATCCTTCAATGAGATGTGTTAAATTAATAATAAAAAACATCAAGAAAATCCAGAGTAAATTAAAATGCTTCACACCTTACCTCATATTCAGTCTTCTAAATAAATTGTGGTTTCATCTTCAGTACATTCACGTCGATCAGAAGAACTACTACTACTTTATTCTAATTGACATAACATCAGTTGACAAGAAAGTACTGAAGATGACGCCAAGGCTTTGAAACTGCAGTCTACTTAGAAGACTGGATATGAGGTGAGGTATGAAGCATTTTAATTTTATCTTAAATTAAACCTCAGTGATTGTTTCCTATAAAAGTTCAAGAAAATCCACGTCTGTTGGGAAGAAAATAATGATGGTTATCTTTGGAAAAGTATTATCAAGATGGTGATGCCGGAGCAACAAAAAATTATGGCAAAATGGTACACCGAGACTTTTCTAACCCACTTAATGGAAATTCTTTTTTGAATAGATGACCGAGGTCATGGACGGGCTCCTGGCTTTTTCACCATGATAAATAACATCCCTGTTCATACAGCTATGCTACAACCAATTATCTGAAGAAAGTGGGGATAAATCTTCTTAATTATTCTTCATACAGCTCAGATCTTGTCCTATGTGACTCTGGATTATTTACATTCATCAAAATGCAGCTGAAAGGATGGAAGTTTACAATACAAGAGCAGGGTTTGAGGAAGTGTGCAGTGAAATATGTAAAGAAAAGTTGGAGCAATGGTTCAGTGATTAGTTTGAGCATATGAATAAGTATATTGACAGGAGTGGAAACTATTTTGTAAAATTGTGAGAAACATAGGTGTACAAGACTTATGGAATATCCTTGGTACAGGTGGGATGTGAAATGGCATAACTTTTTCCTTTGGTATTGTTTGACCTCATGGTCTGCTTTAGCACAAATTAAATTAGAAGATATAAAATTAATAAACATTTTTATTGATATTAAAGAAGTGGATTTAACAATATTTTAAGGGTATATTATTTATATTATAAAACTACTAAAGGAAAAATTGTGTGTCTAATTCAGAATTTTATAATAAAATTATTCTTCTTCTTATTTCTCAATATTTTGCTCTCCCCGAGATTTTCACATATAACCAGATGATTCATGTTCATTGGATCATCTTTGCTGCATAACAAGCACTGTGGGGAGGTCACTAATCCAATATTGAATAAAATTCCACTCAGGCAGTTATGGCTCTAAAAAGAAATAGTTGTTTAATTTCACATTCCTTATGTATTTTATATAGATGTTTATAATATGTAAGGAACATGAAATGAAACAACTAAGGGAAAAAAATTGTTTCATTTCGTGTCTCCTAGGAGACGTTTTTTTCTGAGAAAATCATATATTTGCAAATCATATCGACTTTTTAATGCATTTGCCACAATGAATTCATACTTAAAAACTAGGCATTTTTAATATTTCCATCCAATAAAACAGGTAATTGTGTGTGTGAAATATCAAAGGTGTTAAATATCATTTTTTACAAAATATAGATTTAATTTCCAATGGTGCTTTGTACTATTACTAGAAACATCTCAATAGAATGTAGAGCCAAGAGGATCAACAAGTACCCTAAAAACGGCGGGAGTGTAAAGTCCAGGATCTGTTGACTTTACAAGCATATCAAGTGTATTTACAAGCTGACAGCTGTTTCTAGTATCAGTATGTTGTTCCTGGTATATTAATTAAAGTGCTTTGTGATTTATACCACAAGTAAAACTTATTTTCAAAATTCTAACTTAGCTCGATCAATAAAATAAAAATAACCTATTATAACATACTACAAATATAAAATATGACTGGTTGAATGCAGGCTTTCACGGCCGGTAATCGTAATGTTGAGTGATTCCGGGTTATGTGGCCGTGGTCCGCAGTTGAGGGCGAAACGTCTGGTATCAACACCAACTATGGACCACGGCCACATAACTCAGAATCACTCAACATTATAAAATATGACTATTCAAAAACTACTCTGCTAAGATTTTGGTGATTTCCTTACCGTCAAAGTAAATACCAGAGTAATCCCGTAGTTCCACCAATAGAGTAAATTCCTATTAATTAACTGAAAGCCAGTAAAGGGGAGGCTGGGGATTTAATTTCTTCTATGGAGCTACAGCTGCAGACTTCAACAAATATGTGCCGAATTTCAAAGGGTCCACTACATGGCGTATCATCACATGAAAAATTCCAAGTCATATAATCCAAAATTTTTCTAAGTCCAATTATAATTTACCATAAATGCAGGACCCCCCCCCCCCCAACGGGATCATTGCCTGCCATCACTCATCGGAGGCCCGATCAAAGGCTTGTGGAAATTTTTCTAAGTCCAACATTTTCTAAGCAGTCTGCATCTTAGTACAAATTTTCCGAGGCTTTAGTAAAGCTTTATATGCTCAAAATAGCCAGGAAATAACTCAAATATAAAATTAAAAATACATTTCAATATAAATTAACACATTAAATTGAATAAAATAAATGAAAACTTATATATAAAATAATATACCCAAAATAAAACACACTTTTTTGAACGGTCACCAATACAGCAACAACACATGCTCGGAATAGATATACTTATGCTATTCGGGCAACACTCAATCAATGATATTACAAATTTAAATAATTTACGTAAAATTAAATACGTAATTAATGAAACATATAATATACCTAATTAGGTCACATGGAGTATAACATTCTGCTGGTTACAGCCATGGGAAGAATGATTTAGTACAAATTATTACACACTATTATAGAGGTTGACAGAACTACACAGTAGCCGCATTCTGTGTAGATTGATTAACCACAAGTAGAAGATAACAGTAATAAGAAAAACAAATAGTATTTTTGTTAATATTGTGGAGATAATGGTATACAGCATTTCAGGTTGAGAAAACCAGCTATAACAGCTGGGGGACCCGACATGCTGACCATATCTCTCCCTTACACTAGTATGATGAAAATTTCCTTCTGTGATTAACACATGTAGATGTGAGGCCATCAGCTGGCTGGTAGGCCATGGGCCTTCTAGGCCTGTCATGCCATGAAAAAATAAACAATCTTTTTAATAAAAAATATTTTTGTTAACTGTATATTGTGGAGATAATATGGCCCATAGCATCTCAGCTATTTTTTTATATTTTTGCAAAGAAAAAATAATATTTTTTTATAGGAGAGATTTCTATATTTATATTAATGATATGGTTACATTCTGAAATATGTTCTCAAGAATTCTACAAATTACGAGGTGACTTAAATATTATTGAAGAAATACTATTTTTGTTAATGTTGTAAAGATAACATGGCACATAGGACCTCAGTGATTTTTTTTGCAACGAGAAAGAGCACTTTTGTTGAAATAACTATCCACGTATTTGATGAGTTTTTTTTAATTTGCAGTAATTCAGAATGTATTAAGTATTAAAACCATAAATGATTTCAATGAAGTATTTTCTTTCAATAACTCACTTTGTTGTTATTGACACTTACAACCATTGATATTTCACACACAGAATTCATTGCCAATGTATTTTATTGAATATGGAAAATGAAATAAAATGAATACATAAATACTGTTTGCTGCTGAAACTTCAATTTGTAATGGTAGCAGATGATACAATATAAACAATATAAAATGAAGTACTATCTAGTACAGGAACTGGGCCAAGACAAAGTAAAACCTATACACACAAGAAATTATAACAAAAGAACAATTATATAAATAATAAAAAAAAAAAAAAGAAATTATGCAAATAAGTGTTCTGTATCATCTAACAAACTATCACAAACAAATATTTCGTTTTGCTACTATGTGAATGGATTTTATTCTGGATATAATATAAACAGTGAAATAAATGCACGGAGTGGTGTAGATTTAATGTGCCATTTCTTCACATTTTGTGTGACAAAAATATCATTTCTCATTTCCACATTTCAAAGTCCGACCGATATAAACAACATGAGACAAAATTTCAATCTTTAACATCCAGAAGTTATGTCTAAATGAGAAACAAAGTTTTAAATTTTAAAATTAACAGTTTGGAATGAAAGCTGATAACTGGAATATCCTAGTATTGTTTATCTGGTAGTTAAATATTATGCAATGCTTTGTGTTAATGTTTTTACCCTAACATTTTTTTAAAATCTTCATTAATAAACAGAGCAGAACGCCAAGCGCATCTCAGCGTGCAATTACTACAGCAATTCACGCCCCCAACTGTACATAGTACATTCTTACATTCAAAATACTATTTAATATTTCAAAAACAAATTAATTTGTTCAAATATTTTGAGTGGGGGTTCACAGTCATCAGTATTATTCTGCTAGCAAACAATTATCAATAATAATAATAATAATAATTATTATAAGTTATAATTTATTCTACATCCATCTTTTCATCACTTTGCCGATCTTGTTTTGGACTTTGGTCTCCATGCCCTTCTGTGTTTTCATTTTCGTTGCCGCCATCTTTGTTCTGTGCTGGAGGTGGGTCTGCTTTTGGTTTGGGCTTCATTAAAATTGGGTTCACAGTGCTTTCGAAGGCCTAAAACAAATATACACAAGTTAATACATTTGAAAAATTATAATGGTTTATTTAATTGGAACAAGTGTTATACTATACGTACAGTTTCTCTATTCTGATACCTTTTAATTGCCAATTTTATGCAATTAAAAAAAGAGCTTATAGCACATATTTTAAACTATGTGAAAATTCCATCATAATGTGTTCAACCAAAATCATTTGTGTCATGACAAGAACTTGCTTGGATATTCAAGTGAAAAGAACACAAGCATGTAAAGCTGGAGACCTTGGGTTCAAGCAGATATTTTTTCTTTAAAATTGTATTCAGATAATTTACCTATGGATATTAATTATTATCACTATTATTATCATCTTAAATAAGGTAGTTTATTCTTCTCAGAAAATTTATCCTGAAATCCAAAATGTCTCCTCCCTGCTACAGAATATGATTTTTTTCAAATTTTGTAATAAGTAACATTTTAATTGAATATCAAAATTATATTCAATAAGACATTTCTGAAATATTTATAATATATAGTAGATACAACATTTTCGACATCATAGCACATTTATCAGAGAAAATGAGTGCCTTTTTTAAAATTATGAAATTACTTCAAATCTTGCTTCTATAAAGCATAAGAGATGGAATATACTGTATTTTTAAATTCCAAAGTATCATTGTAACCATGGATTAATCAAACCAACAAAAATGAAAGGATTGATAAAGGCAAAAAAATCAGGGATTTATCAAATTAATTGCAAAAGATTGTGAAAAATGTATATAAGAAAAACAAAGAGGAACTTAAATACAGGATTGATAAAATATCTTAGAAATAAATTAATGAGTCATTTTAACATCTTACCTCATATTTCATGTTTTATCAAACACTGTAACTATAGTTTTCAAATGATCTTGTCATTCATTTTCAACCGCCATTATGACTACCGGATATTCGTTGGAATCTCCCTCTATAATGTTGCCATCTGGTGTTGATTTGACGAACTTCGAGATATCGTTGCCATCTGGTATTGATTTGATGAACTTCGAGATGAGGTCACGTTCATCCGGAATGTCTAAATTCATAGATTTAAATTTGTTCTTCTGTATAAATATTTTCTCCCAAACTGTCAAATCCAAAGGTTTTTCCAAATGTTTTAGAAGTTTAGCTTCTTTTTCAATTCTATGACCTTCCAACAAACTATGTGCTGCAATAGCTGATTTTTCAATTTCACCATTTTTAATATTTCTAAAGTGTTCCTTTGTGCGAGTGTCCAAATTTCTTTTTGTTTTTCCTATGTATACTTTATTGCAATCTCGACAATCAATTTGATAAATTCCAGATTTTTTACTATCTGGGGTGTTCATTTTCTTATTGGTTATTAATAAGTTACCAAGGCTAAATTTATTTATCGGTGCCAATGTAATATTGAATTTCTTGAAAATTCAGACAACAAAAAAGATTAAAAGAATACACTACCCTGCAATCTGATTCAAAGAAAGGAAAACAATTTAAGAAAATCACTTATCATCCTGGAATATATAACAAATTTCAAAAAATTTTCAAGAAATTCAATATTACATTGGCACCGATAAATAAATTTAGCCTTGGTAACTTATTAATAACCAATAAGAAAATGAACACCCCAGATAGTAAAAAATCTGGAATTCATCAAATTGATTGTCGAGATTGCAATAAAGTATACATAGGAAAAACAAAAAGAAATTTGGACACTCGCACAAAGGAACACTTTAAAAATATTAAAAATGGTGAAATTGAAAAATCAGCTATTGCAGCACATAGTTTGTTGGAAGGTCATAGAATTGAAAAAGAAGCTAAACTTCTAAAACATTTGGAAAAACCTTTGGATTTGACAGTTTGGGAGAAATATTTATACAGAAGAACAAATTTAAATCTATGAATTTCGACATTCCGGATGAACGTGACCTCATCTCGAAGTTCATCAAATCAATACCAGATGGCAATGATATCTCGAAGTTCGTCAAATCAACACCAGATGGCAACGTTATAGAGGGAGATTCCAACGAATATCCGGTAGTCATAATGGCGGTTGAAAATGAATGACAAGATCATTTGAAAACTATAGTTACAGTGTTTGATAAAACATGAAATATGAGGTAAGATGTTAAAATGACTCATTAATTTATTAATTAAGAACCTCATAATGTGTTTCCCAATTTTAACTTTGAATATCTTAGAAATGTTAAAAATGGGGAAATAGAAAAATCTATAATAGCTGCACATGCATGGTCAGAAAAACACAGAATCAAAGCAAAGGTCACGTTTTATTTTAAGAAGAAAAATTAATGCTTGGACCGTTTTTCTTTCTAAAATAAAATTATGTCCAATTCTGAAAAATGATTATTTAAAGAATAACATCAAAGGCCAAGTTACAGTAACAGATAAATCTAAGGATGTTTTTATTATTCATTTCATATATCACAATAAGGACTTGTATAATTAAAACATTTTGTCTGTTCATTCTTACCTCTTATAGTTGTTTTTGTCAAACATATGTTTCAGGGCTTCTTAGCCCCATCATCAGCGATTACAGACTGAATTTTCTCATGTTGTCAGCCCTGATTCTTGATTCCTGTTCTCTCTGCCTCTGGTCCAATGAATTTACTAACGAGGTTCCTTTCTGCAGGAATTTCAAAGTTCATAATTCTTTATATTATTTTTGGTCTGGACATCTTACCTCAATATTAATGTTGATTTGTTCTTGAACAAAACAGAGAATTGTTTTGAAACATGATCAAGAACAAATCAACATTAATATTGAGGTAAGATGTCCAGACCAAAAATAATATAATTAAAATAACCTCAAAATATAACTTCCTAAAATTAAATATTCATAATTCTTTCCTTGTTCTTCTGTATTTAGGCAGAGAGAACAAGAATCAGGGCCGACAACATGAGAAAATTAAGTCTGTAATCGCTGACGATGTGGTTAAGAAGCCCTGAAACATATGTTCGACAAAAACAACTATAAGAGGTAAGAATGAACGGACAAAATGTTTTAATTATTATACAAACCTCTTAATGTTACTTCCTATTGTATTAAAAAAAAAAAGAAGAAAGGAACTTACATATTTGAAGAGAAAAATTATATGCCCAGACGAAATTCAAACCCAGGACCTGTAGCTTTCCAGACCAATGCTCTACCGACTGAGCTACTGGGGTGAGTTCCAATCTAAATGCGAATCTCTCTTTTATATATATATATATAATAAATTTGGGAATTTTTAACATTATGAGGTTTTATTAATAAGAATTAAATGAATCATGAATTCTTCTTACCTCATACTTCTATGTTTTTTTAAACACAGCACTGCAGTATCAGCGACCATCATCACCATCCTCAGCTGTTTTCAGTGGATGGTGATGATGGTTGCTGATAGTGCAGTGCTGTGTTTAAAAAAACATAGAAGTATGAGGTAAGAAGAATTCAAGATTCATTTAATTCTCTCTTATATACATTGTAAATTCCTGCGCACCAAATGCTATGAAACCTTTGTTTCTATCTTTGCAAATGGCGTATAATTTGTTTCTTCAAATATGATTTATCCATCATTAAGATGTATGAAATGAGTAATAAAAACATCAAAAGAAGCCATACTGGCTGTTGTTTGCCAACCCGGTCTACTTTTGAATCCTTTTCCTAATATTCCTCTGGGGTGCTAGATTTTTTTAAAGGTAAATTTAGTTATTACAACACATGTAATCAGTGAAAATCAAGTTTATTTTTGCGCTAACTTACTACGTAGATACAATTAAAGCAGGACCAAATGTTTGAATCACAGTCCGTTCCTAGGACTAGAGGGGTCTCGAAGTGTATTAACTTCGGAACAGGCAGCACGTGGCCCTCAATAACCATGTAAGTTTGAGGAATTCCAAAACTCACAAAGTTCAATTATCACCTTCGATGGCGATCAACCAACAGTAAAGATGGAGAATTCGTCAATAGCCAGTTGTAAGCTGGGGGAGATCCACCTCCCCCGAATCTCTATACAATTACTTAGTAAGGACTACCGTCCATGATGAGACTGCATAACGCACACTGCGAGAGCCTAACACACAATGAGATAAAGTGTTGTCATCTGCCAGACCTGAGCACAATACGCAGACGTTGACAACAGTATACAACAAAATGCTACCAACATAACTCAGCGTTACTGTATTCAGGTGCCTACAATCGGAAGTCAGATGAACTACATCATTAGCGTAATAACCAACGGCAGGTGTCTGCTATTACCGACAGAGAGAGCGACTCTTGTTGCAACACTGGCTTTATAACCTAATATAAAAATTCCCAAATAATAGTACAGTAAAATTTATCTCTTCAAATATAATTTATCCTTCAATGAGAAGTGTTAAATTAATAATAAAATCGTCAATAGAAGCCCTACTGGCTTTATAAAGTAGTGTTAAATTCCCAATTAATGTCTTCTTAACTAAGAAGCCCCCATTTGCAAAGATAAAAGCTACGGTTTCAAGCATTTGGCACGAGGAATTACAACGTATATAAGAGAAAAATTTGCATCTAGATCGCAACTCGCCTTGGTAGCTCAGTTGGTAGAGCACTTCACCCGGAAAGCCAAGGGTCCCGAGTTCGAATCTCGGTCTAGGCGAAAATTTTTCTCTTCAAATATAAAATAGTACAGTAATTTGGTTCTAAGAAAAGAGGTTACCTGGAAAGTTTACCAGGAGTTTTGAAAATGGGTAATTTTATAGATTTTGATATGCTCTTTCTGAATTTCAACTTTGCCACCCCGTATGTTTGCCGCTTGTGCCGCCATATTGAAAAATGGCGTCTAAAATCAGCTTTTTGACAATATATCCTTTCCGACTCATTTCACGATACAAACATTTATATACAAAATGAAACTAGAGAAATTTTCTACAATTTATGTAATAACTTTTTTTTTGTAAAATCAACAGTTTTGGCGTACGAGTGCCGCAATGTGTAGTTCAACGCGCGTTTTGGCCAAAAACTCATTTCCACACGCCTTGAGTAAGCCACGTCTTTTTTTTATTGTGGTATCTCCAGTAGGCCTAATCCACATGCAATTCAATATTCCAAAATTTAGCACATTCTCCTTCGCTGTTCTTGATGGACCAGGTGTTGCGAGTTCATTGTCTTTAATACTGATCGAAACGTCACAGACCGAAATGAGAAGTTCGCAGGTTAATTGTGACAATGACAACATAAAAAAGCTGATGGATTGGTTGTACAACCATCCACCTTTTCCAGAATTAAAGGAAATCATGTCAATAAGCACTGGAGTTATAGGACATGAAAAGATAAACTGTTACATTATATTATTTTTGGTCTGGACATCTTACCTCAATATTAATGTTGATTTGTTCTTGGACATGTTTCAAAACAATTCTGTTTTATCGTCAGCTTTCCCAGACTGGTTTTATTTATGTTGCATTATGTTGCACCACCTGGATGTCGATGTCATCGACATCCAGGTGGTGCAACATAAATAAAACCAGTCTGGGAAAGCTGACGATAAAACAGAATTGTTTTGAAACATGTCCAAGAACAAATCAACATTAATATTGAGGTAAGATGTCCAGACCAAAAATAATATAATTAAAATAACCTCAAAATATAACTTCCTAAAATTAAATATTAAACTGTTACATGTCTCAAGAGATTGGTAGTGTGCTGGCATTTCTAAAATCATTGGCAGCAATTTCTATACAGTAAAATTCAAATGGAACGACTGAATAAAATCACTTGGTGTTATGAATGCAGGCATCTGGATAGAGGATGACATTGTCCCGATTAATCCTATGTTAATTTTCAAAGAATGTGCATTGCAAAAGAATCTGAAAAGGAACTTGAAAATTTTTTTTACATACGAACTTGCTCCACTTCCATTATCCCTTTTCAACGACAAAGGCATGCACAACTGAAATTATTTATATATTTTATACAAATAAAAATGTATATATAAGTTTACAAATTATTTATATAAAATATATAAATAATTTCATATCAAGAAAATTCCTGAAGATGAAGAAGCATGTCTTCGAAAAGCTTTGAATTTTAATATAACTAATTTTATAACAGAAAGTATTATAGTTGAGGAAGACTGTGTTATATAAGGTACAAAAATTATTATAATTGAAATAATTTTAACCTCAATGGCGTTCAAACATGATTATTAGAAGTGAAGAAGATAGAAGAAAAAGGATATTAGGTGAGGTAATAAAAACATTAATTTAATTTAATAGGATAATAGCTGCAGAAATTAAGTTATTAAGACCTTTAGCGGGTTATACACTTCATGGCCAATGCGTAATGAAGATATCCGCAAAGCTCTCAGCACACCAGCAATAACTGAAGCCATTCAAAAATATCAAAATAATTGGCATGAACACCTTCTTAGAATGCCAAACAATAGACTACCTCTGCAGCTATTGAACTACAGACCCACAGGGCGAAGAGACCCAGGAAGACCTAAGATGAGATTGAGGTATCAATTTCTATCCTGAAGTGGAATAGGCCAATGACCTAATCCATGCCTGCAATTGACGATGATGAATTAAATTTTTAGTATAAATACTGTATTTCGCCACTCCAACGAGCACATATCTTAATGCTCCAGATCAGTTAAGTTTTGATTACTATTCACAATTGATATTACTCAACATACCACTGAGGAAGTGAAATATAAAGCAATATAGAGTTACCTGCTTCTCTTGTCGCAGCTGATTAACAGAAATGGGAGGGTTCTGGGCACGTGGTGTACCAGCCAGTGCAGCTCTCTTCTCCTCTAACCACTTGTGAGTTTGTTCTGCTGTCTGCTGTACTTTCTGAATGTCTGCTTCTGTCAGGTGATTGTAGCGTTCATCGCCAGCTCTGTACTGATCCACAGCTTTCCTAGTCAACTGCAGCACTGCTGCCAAGTCCTCTAGTGCAGATGGACGCAGTTCATATTCAACCCGCCTTAATTTGATTGGTTCTCCCAAATTCTGTGAAAAATAAATAAATTATTAATATAATAAAGTTGGGAATTTTTACATTATGAGGTTTTCTTAATAAGAATCAAATGAATTGTGAATTTGATTACAAAGTTCTTAAAAAATACCCCAGATGGCAGTTTAGAAAATTACCGGCATAATGAAAAATTAACAGTCGTGAAAACAGCTGAAGATGGGAATGATATGTTTCCCTATACTGCAGTTCTGTGCTAAGAAACATAGATGTATCAGGTAAGAAGAATTCACAATTCATTTGATTCTTCTTAATTATTACTTACATAATGAGAAAACAAGGTTCACTTGATGATGAAGGTTCATTTCTTTATGGATTATTTGTTATTTATAGATGCATTCAACATCTAAGGTGAAATATTGTCTAATAAATTTGTGTCTAATTATACTACTGAAATGGTGAATATGATGAAAATGGCTACTGGTAAAGAAATCAGTTTGGTTAACATCAGGTTTTGAAATGGGACCTCCCAAATATGAGTTTCAAATGCTACTTCTTGAGCCAACTCACAGGTTTCATGATCTTGATTGGCAGAAAACAGTCAACTATCAATTGAACCACTAGAATAAAATTTAATGCTCAATCCTACAAAGTTAACAAAAATAGCTATTTTGCCTGTTTATGTGCAACAGTTTAACGTACAGCTGACGATAAAACAGAATTGTTTTGAAACATGTTCAAGAACAAATCAACATTAATATTGAGGTAAGATGATCAGACCAAAAATAATACACCTCAAACATCACTTCCTAAAATTAAATATTAACGTACAGACTTGTGAATGTTCCCATGAGCAGAGAAAACGTTAATAAAGAGAAAAAAACACATTAAAAATAACAAAAGTGAATGGTTTTGAGGAAACGATGATTCATAAAAAAATTAATAAATTTAAAAAAAAATGAAAATACTCATCATACTGGTAAAGAAACTGGTAAAAAATTTAGGAAATTTACATACCATCCCTTAGTAATTTAATAAGTTCCAAAAAATGTTCTGCAAATTTAACATTAATTTAGCACCGAAAAATTATTACAGCCTGTATAGATTAATTACAACCAACAAAAGTGAAAAGATTGATGAAGGCAACAAATCAGGGATTTATCAAATAGATTGTAAAGATTGTGAAAAAAAAAAATATACATAGGAAACACAAAAAGGAACTTGAATACAAGATTGAAAGAACATCTTAAAAAAATGTTAAAAATGGGGAAATAGAAAAAAGTCTGCAATAGCTGCACATGCATGTTCAGAAAGACACAGAATAGAAACTAAGACCAAATTACTGAAACAGATAAATCTAAGGATCTCACAATCCGGGGGAAAATTTACATCCACAATAAGCAGAAAACTATGATTTTTTTAATTTTTTCCAGAAAAAAAAAAAGGTAAATAAATAAAGGATCTAAGGTGAGGTATTAAAAATATTAATTTAATTCTTAAAAAGAAATAAACTGATTTGGAAGTCCATCTGTCAGCCAACAGACGGAGCGGAAATCAACCTACAGGATTGACAACTGCAAATTCAACAGTTAGGAATCATTGACAATGTCACACAATGTGAAAAAACCACGGTCTGCAAGAAAATTAAGAAATATGAGATGATGAAATTAAATGTTTCTTACCTCTCCTCATAAATATTTTCTAAGTTGATCGCGATTTCGAGACTATAACTGTCTCATCATCAGAACTTTGTTGGCGATTGGTGTTATGTCAATCGAAGAAACTCTTCTTCTTCCCTCTGTTGGTGGACCGATGAACCTCTGAATCAGGTCAAAATTTGCAGAAATTTCAAAGTTCGTAAGTTTTCTTTTGTTTTTCTGAATGTAGATCTTTTCCCAAACCGTGAGTTCCTTTTGTTTGTCTATTTGTTTAATTAGACTGGCTTTTGATTCAAATAAATGTTTTTTCGGACCAAGCATGAGCAGCTACTGCTGACTTTTCCACTTCTCCATTTTTGATGTTTCTAAGATGTTCTTTCACCCTTGTTTTCAAATTTCTTTTCGTTTCTCATCATCATCATCACTCCAGGGATTAGGCAATTGCCCGTTCTGACTTCATAATGCATCAGCCCAACGTCTTCTAGGTCTTCCAACATCACGCCTTCCTCTTGCTTGGTAATTTCTTGCTAACAATGGATATCTCTCCTTACTCATTCCATCCATGTGATCAATCCATTTCTGTCTATAATTCGTGACTTTATTCAATAAAGGCTGTACTTTCAATTCTTCTCTTATATCCTCATTTCTTATTCTATCAAGTCTTGTACATCCTTTTACTTGTCTTAGGAACCGCATCTCTGCCGCCTGTATTCTATCCTTCTGTCTTTTCACTGGAGCCCAAGTTTCACATCCATACAATATTGTGGGAACCGCCATAACATTATACATTTTTATCTTGGTTTCTTTTCTAATTTTATTTTTGAATGTTCTCTGTATTGTTCCACACACCGTCTGAAATTTATTTATTTTGGAGTCAATATCTCTTTCCCCCCAGGAGCTATCACCGTGATGTGGTGGGGGGGCTTAGTACCCGATGAACCAGACGACTCTACTGGGGAAGATTGACTTAGGTTAATCTTGCTGGTGGGTAAGAGGCGAGGGGAACTAAGTATAGCTCACAACGAAGGAATGGCATCTGTATCCATATTGGGCAGCCACATCTTCGTCAAGTCTTCAGCGGTCAACAGGGCGACAAGGAATAGCACAGCTAAACTTGTAAGGCTTGAAGAGCGGAAGAAGCAGCCCTCTCTTGGGGGGTGGATACCCGGATAAGCATGTTTGGAGGCTCAGAGGAAGCAGCCCTTCCACCATCCTTGTCCTGCGAAACGCTCGTAACGCTTCCAGGAGACATTTATCTTACTGAGAAGCTTCATGGAAATCAGCCGGATTGTCTTTTCGTTTTTCCAATATAAATTTTGTCACAATCACTGCATTTAATCTTATAAATTCCTGATTTGTTTTTGTTTTCAATTTTTTTCATTTTTATTGGTTTTAATTATTCTGTTAAGGCTGTATTCATTCTTTGGTGTTAATCTTATATTAAACTTTTTGAAAATTTTTTGAAATTTATAGTGTTTCAATGGATGGTAAGTGAATTTCTAGAATTTTATTTTTTGTTTCTTTTATAAGTGTGCTTTCATTTATTAATTTTTGTCTTTTGAATTTATTTATTTTCTTGTGTACCATATTTTCTTCATAACCGTTATCTATTGCAACATTAATTATTTGTTCTTTTTCTTTTTCATAGTTTTCTTTGCTCATAGGTGTATTTACCAATCTTTGTGTCAAACTATTGAATACTGCCTCTTTGTGAGCAAAAGGTTGAATCATGAAGCTTTAATATAGTTGTCAATATGTGTGTTCTTTCTATAAATTCCAAATTCTATCTTGTTTTCTTCATTTTTTCTTAAAGTGAGATCTAAAAATGGGATTTGTCTTTCATTTTCAGTTTCCATGGTAAATTTTATAGTTCTACTCTGAATGTTCAACAGCTTTAAAGCATCCTCTTATTTGCTTGTGATTCACAATATGAGATGAGTCTAAATACCCAACTCATAATAATTAAAAGAAACCTCAACGTGTTACTTCCTACAAATATTAAGCGAATGATTTCATTATCAACTGCTCGGCATTAGATACCAACCAACCATATTAAATTATAATTCCTAGATATGATCCTTCTTTGACTTAGAGAACTGAGAATGTACAATACAATTTTTTCCTGAACTTTTTAAAAACAGGATATTCTAAAGAAATTGTCTAACTTCTTACTAATACACCTCCAAATTGGAATTTTCTGGAGTAATAATTCCCTCTTCAGATCTATTGGTAGGAACTCCATTAGGAATTGAAATATTTTAGATTCCTGAAATTTTATTATAGACGACATGTTGATATTTTTGTTCTGCCTATCCTTGTATCTCATTATTTCATAAAATAAAAACACCAAAAGACGCTCTACTGGCTTTATAAAGTAGTGTTTAAATTCCCAATAAATTTCTTAAACAAGAAGCTGCTATTTGTGTGATCGAGCAAATCCTCCTAGCATTTGGCAATCGGGAATTAACCAATGTATAAGAGAAAAATATGCATTTAGATTGGAGTTTCTAAGGCAGCTCAGAGGTAGAGCATTGGCCTAGAAAGCAAAGGTCCTGGGTTCAAACCCCAGTCTGAGCGTATAATTTTTCTCTTCAAATATAATTATTAATTACCTTAAGCGATGTCAATTTATCAACATAAACCTGCCGATTACATTCCTCCCCTTCTTCATAGAGCCAATTTTCCATGCTGTCTAACTGCCGACAGAGTGAAGTACGATCTGCTTCATTGACAAATGTAGCTAATTCCTCATCAGAACTCAGCTTGCCTCTTAATTCATATACATATTCCTCCAAAGCATTTCTAGCATCCACACGTTCCTTCTCTTGTCTGTCACTAGCAATCATCTTACACTGTAAACACACAAATATATTTAATTTAGTGCAAACATATAAAGAAACCTTCAGTATATTAAACCATAGATGCTCAATATTGTAAAAGAAGTAGATTTTCAATTTTTTTTTTAAATTATTGTATACCTCATGTAGAATTTTTGTTAAAGGAATTAGTTCCCCTTAGTAGAAACTACCATTAAGAGGGCATTCAACAAAACAATTAAAAATAGTTGGCAAAATGGTAACTGAGAACGGGTTTGCCATGAACCCGAAATCGCAATCTACTTCAAAGATTAATATGAGGAGAGGTATGTCGTGAAAACATCTGACAATGGGAAAGATTGTTCTCCGATACTGAGGTGCTGTGTTTAAAAAACAGATGTATGAGGTAAGAAGAATTCACAATTCATTTGATTCTTATGAAACATTTAATTTTATCTTAAATTAAAAACAGATCTACACACATTAATAATAAAAATAATAATAATTATCTTTCTCTCTTCTAAATTAAACTCCATGGCACAACAGACCTAGAAGGCCCTTGACCTCCCATCACATGTGTTAATTGCAGAGGTATACGAACATCGAGCCGGTGTAGAGGTGACATGTCGGCTCTCCCAGCTGTTATAGCCGATTTTTTCAACCTGCTTTATCTCTTCTCCTTAGTTTAACCTCTGCCCTTATAGTTAATAAAACAATAACCATCATCCATACAAGTATTTTAGGCCATATGGTCTGTTACGGTCTGAAAGAAGAATTTTCCATCCAGTACTTTTTGGATGCCCCACTGATCTTTTGCCTTGAGGATAGTAATGAAGCATAGCTTTTGGAATTCTGTGGGACGGCATTCCAGTTGTTCTGGTAGTTTTTTTACATGATGTAGAATGGGTAAAATTATAAATACAAAAACCCTAACATAGACACACAATAACAGTAATAACTAGAGATCTGTGAAAGTGGTTTTATTTTTAGGAAAAATTTGTTTTAAAATTTCAAGATTCCGATGTTATTGGGAATTTGGTGGTGTTATTCTAAAAAAAAATGTAAATTTGAGTCTTTTTAATCCTAGTTTAGTATATTAAACACAATAAGAATGATGCATCCAGTAGTTTTTAAGGTCAACTTTTAGCTTGTACAATTGATATAGATTTTAATACACTTAAATGCATAAATTTTTAATCATAGACACTAATTTGTAAGCAAAATTTATCTTTTAAGAAAAAGCAACCATGGTGAGTATCTCTGCATTCTCAAAAGAGTGGCTGACACACTTGGTTTTGGCATGACAATAAATAGAAAAAAAAACAATAATGAAAATTACTTGAGACTTAAGTAAAACACAAACTGACCAAGGTATACATTTCACATTCACTAAATGTATCTGTTGATTGAAACAAAGTTTAAAGGGGGAAAGAGGAGGAATTAAAATTGCTCGTGATCATTGTTGTTTAAACTCTTGAAGAAGTAATTTGCTGTTCCACATTGTGGTGACATTTTGAAGCAGTAATTCTCTTCATGCCCTATGTTATAGTAACATTTTGAAGAAGGATTGGTGTCCCAAAATGAATTACTGGTTCAGGTTGGGTTTTATTTTCGATAGAGCCGGATTCTCTTCTTAGGGTCGGTAGTTGGTACACTGGATAGGAAAACACTTTAAAAATCACTAAAAAACTGTTTCTTGTAGAAATAATTTCACATTTACTCACTTTGTAGGTTCCCAGCAGATTAAGTAAATGTAGGTGGTATTATTCTTCACTATCAATTAAAATAAATTCTTTTCTTTTCTTTTCTGGAATCAATTATTATTCTTGTATTACATTTTATCAGGAGATCTCTTCTTGCTTCTATCTTTGTTGGAAGTTGTATGCAGAATAACTAGTATAATTCTTTTATAGTTTTAAAGAACATTATTACATCACATGATGGTAATTTTAAATTCTATTGGTTAATAGTCCACTAAATACAAGGTTTAAATTTGATTTGTTAAATCAAAAAGTTAATTGTTTTAACATCCAATTAGAGTTTAGTTTACTTTCATTTAAAAGTATGAAGTTAGGCAGGTGTTCTTATTACAGTTATATCAGAAAGCTTTATAATTTTGACAACAATGACTTAAAACAATTTTTAAAAGCATTATTTAGAAAGACTTATGTAATACAATTTCTTTAATTGTTAGTGAGACATTTTTACTCAACAATGAATTATTTAGATGTTTTTCTTATTTATATAAGTTATATCATCATCTGCCTTTCAAGTATTAGGCCCAGTGGCCCGTTACGGTCTCCCGCTATCTCCGAAAAGGTCGACCCACAGATCTTCTGCCTCGAGAATGTAGTGAAGAATTTGTTTTGGTATTCTGTGACGATCCATGCGCTGAATATGGGTTAGCCAATTGTTTCTATATTCTTGGAGGTATTCAGATATAGGTACAATCTTTAACTCTCTGGCTATTGTTGAATTTCTTTGGTGGTCGAGAAGGCTATAACCTGAAGTTCGTCGCAGAAATTTCATCTCCACGGCTGTAATATGACGGTCATCCTGAGTTCTGATGGTCCAAGCTTCACTGCCATAACAGATTATGGGTGTAGCGAGAACTTTATAGAATTTCATTCCTGCGTGTCTCTGCACTTTTGATGGTTTAAAAACTTGGTTGATAATTCTTAAAGCTTTATTATAGTTTTGTATTTTAAAGGATATATCACATTCCTCATTATAAGTTAGATTATATCCTAAGTATTTAAATGAATTTACTTGCTCTAATATTGAATTCTGAATACAAATTTTACTTCCTACTGGGAATTTCCCTTGAAAGGCCATAACTTTAGATTTTGTTGTTGATATTTCCATGTTAAATCGCGGGCTATTATATTAAGATGAGTGGAATATTGTAATTCATCTTCATTATTGCCGAAAAGAGCCTGATCATCTGCATATAAGAGTGTGTCTAAAATTGTGTGTCTTGAGAGAGAAATATTACCATGAACTGTCAATCTCTAGTGTCTGATGATAGCATTAATGTATACATTAAATAGAAGTGGTGATAGAGGGCATCCTTGTCTGACTCCGCAATTTATATGTTTCCAATCTCACAATTCTGTTCCTATTTGTACTGCTATAATGTTATTTTTATACAGATTAAAAATTGTTTGGATCAGTTGATTTGGTGTTCCATCATCAGTTAAGATATCTAAAAGTTTTTGTCTGTCAACTCGATCAAATGCTTTAATAAAATCTATAAACGCTATATGTAGTATAAGTTATATTTATATATTAAAAGAATTCTAAAATCAAACTTATTAAGTTAAACTTTCATATTTATTATGATATTAAAATCCTGCTTTACTGTCAGTATTTGATTTGTTACATTTTGTTAAAAATCCATGTTATAATTATGTAATCCAACAGAAAAAATGTGTTTATATAATTAAATTTTGTTTTAATTAAATTGGGAATAATAATATTTATCAATATGATATAATTACTCATGGTCCATTGTTGGCTTATTCAAATTTGGTAGTGTTTGCATTATTGTCAGGTTACTGCTTGTACTTAAAGAAATGTTTTCTTCAGATTTTAACATACCAATACTCAATAACGATTGACATAAAATTGATAATTATGTCAGCAAAATTTAGGGGAAAAAACATATCTTACACATTTGAAGAGAAAAATTATATGCTCAGACCGGGACTTGAACCCGGGACCATTGGTTCCCCGGGTTCAAGTCCCGGTTTGAGCGTATAATTTCTTCTTCAAATATGATTTATCCATCATTGAGATGTATGAAATTAATAATAAAAACATCAAACATATCTTACACGTTTATATAATTTGTATTTCTTCGAATTCATATAGAACTTGAAATCTATGGAGAGACCATATTTGAGCATGAGAAGGACAGAAAATATTACCTCTATGCTGTGAATTGTGTTGCAACCATTTATCTTTGCAAGACAGCATGGAGGAAGCAGATATGGCAGTTAAAAAGAAGATGGAATTCAAAGTGTTTAAAAATGCACTATGAAAATTTCGAGAATAGAACAAAAAAATCTCCGGAATTCATTGAAAATTTTTAATTTCGGTTTTATTTCATGTTATCGTAGGATTTTGCAAATCAAAAATGCATTTTTTTGAGGTTATGGGAAGTGGAGTTAAGAAATGGTACAAGAAAATGACAAAATTAGAGCATTTTGCATTATTGCAAATTTCACAGATCTCTAGTAATAACAAAATGCAATAATATTAATAGACATGCTACCACCTAAGCTAGGAAGGCAAAATATTAATATAGGCAAATGATTGTTATAATTTCTTAAGCCGGGTTAAATTTTCAATACCTAAGCTTTTTAGTGTCAAACTCTTGAGACCAAATAGGAAGATGAAAACTCAGAAATTGAAAATTTAACTTGGTTGTTAGCAAGTGAATAAATCTTGAAATGCTGTAAAGAGATAACTGCTAAGTTACACTCACCTCCTGCTCTGTATATGTGTTCAGTTCAGCCTGAGAATACCCATGTGTGTAAGCCTCAATTGGAAGTTCCACTGTCTTCACCAGCTGCTTCTTCTTCTTATTGTTACCATCTTTCTTATCAGAAGCATTTGTGTTCTCACCATCCTCCTGTAATCATCATTCAAAACATGTTTTTATGCTCAATTCATGGAGGACAACAGTAAGTACAGCTCGAGACCAAGCGCTGTGTGTTTGCGGGGAGAAGTGTGGAGAGTGGGAGGAGGTACACTTCTATGCTTCTCAAATACTAACAGCTGAGTCAGCAAATTCCTTTCAGACAAACGGAGCTGGGTCCCGAGCAGTACTTTCTACCCAGTCAACTTCCAGCAAACAGGATATAGCATTTTCATTATCATTTAATTAGATGTTATATTTATGAAGTTTATTTTAATTAATAATTGAGTTAGAATTTAACACCTAACCTCATAGTTGAAGACAACCCCGGTACATAAAGAGGATAGCTCCATTTTCATAAATATTTCAGGAGAAACAAAAAACTGACTGTGAAAGGTAGTAATAGTATAACCAAAATTTTAGCGTCAATTTAAGGTAGTTCAGCATGAAACAATCTTTTCTTGATCAGTTTCAATTTTTTTATTTACACGATTATGTACAATCACAATAAACCTGTTGGAGTTGTCTCCTTTTTGCACCAGAGACTAAGTATTTGAAGAATTTATGCCTAAAAACTTCTTAATAAGGGAATATGATTAAATAATAAGAAATACAGCTTCACACGAAGTCATTTATTACCATGTATTTATTTAAACTGGTTACCAATATTATCAGGTGTTGTTAGTGACACTTTCATCAGAATCATAATGAGAATCTTCTCCCTGGAACTTCAGGTTGTCATAGGACTACATACAATTGAATAAGACTTGTACGTATTGTTTATTTTTTATTTCACTCACCTCATACTTCATACTCCTCGCAAACCCAGGGTTTCGTCACATCATTTGTGACATTCTCAATGCTGTGTCACATTCACAACTGACGTCCAACGGCCTTCTATCCTGCAGACTGACCTCCACGCCATCTGATAGCTGACCGACGAACTTCCAAATCAGTCCTCTCTCCTTATAACCGGGTATTTCAAAATTCATAGTTATATTTTCATTCTTGCATATGTAAATTTTTTCCCAAAAATAAACAATATTAAAAAACCTCTTAGTGTTATTTCCTATCTACATAACTTAAGACTTGTACTATTTTTACTTGAAGGAACTTCGATCGCTTTTGTAGTAGAGGTGCAGAATGAAGGGGCAAATCTTCATTAGGTACCTCTTTCTTGCTCCGAATGAAAATTAGAGTTAATTTTCTTCTTTTTATTTTTTAAATCATTAGAAAGTTACATTATGAGGTTTAATTTAATATTTGAGTTTGTATTTTTTAATATTCTTACCTCATATGTTTATTTTGTTGGACAATCGTTTCAAAGCTATTGCTCCATCTTCAGCTTGCCACAAACTGGTTTTTTCTTTTCTTCAAGTTGTTAGTGGCAAGCTGAAGATTGAGTAATAGCTTTGAAACGATCGTCCAACAAAATAAACATATGAAGTAAGAATGTTAAAAAATACAAACTCAAATATTAATTTTCTTCATTCTCTTCATTGTGGAAGGCATGGAGCTGCTTCCTTTTTGCACCGATGTCTTCAAGTGTAAATTTCTTGAAGTCATGTTTCTGAGTATTATCTTCAGTTCCATCTATGCAGAAATATTGAAACATGTCTTGGAGAAATCTACAATTATGAGATGAGGTGTTAATTCTAACTCAATTATTAATAGGATATAGTATCCCAGAAAATTATTCTTGTTCTCATAATTACATCTTTATGGTTTAGTAGCTCACCATGCTGTATAAGCCAACAAAGAGATTTTTGAGTTATTCTAAATATCTCCAACTTATATTTGAAGAGAAAAATTTTCGCCTAGACCGGGACTCGAACCCGGGACCCTTGGCTTTCTGGGCCAAGTGCTCTACCAACTGAGTTACCGAGGCAAGTTACGATCTAGACGCAAATTTTTCTCTTATGTACGTTGTAATTCCCTCGCGCCAAATGCTTGAAACCATAGCTTCTATCTTTGCAAATGGCGGCTTCTTAGTTAAGAAGACATTTATTGGGAATTTAACACTACTTTATAGCCAGTAGGGCTTCTATTGACGATTTTATTATTAATTTAACACTTCTCATTGAAGGATAAATTTTTCTCTTCAAATATAATTTATCCTTCAGTGAGAAGTGTTAAATTGATAATAAAAACACCAATAGAAGCCCTACTGGCTTTATAAAGTAGTGTTAAATTCTCAATTAATGTCTTCTTAACTAAGAGGCCGCCATATGCAAAGATAGAAGCAACGGTTTCAAAGCATTTGGCGTGAGGAAATTACAACGTATAAAGAGAAAAAATTTGCGTCTAGATCACAACTCGCCTTGGTAGCTCAGTTGGTATAGAGCATTTGGCCCAGAAAGCCAAAGGTCCCGGGTTTCGAGTCTCAGTCTAGGAGAAAATTTTTCTCTTCAAATATAATTTACCCTTCAGTGAGAAGTGTTAAATTAATAATAAAAACATCAATGCCAAATAATATTATGATAGAACTTTTTTTATTCAATGCCTCAGGTTGTTATTTTGATATTTCTGGTGTTAATAATTGAGTTTGTATTTTTTTAACATATATGAGGTAAGACGCACATATCTATTACATTCCGTAAAAAATGGCTGTCTGAATGAAGTCCGCATCTCATACAGTTTGGCATTTGCCAAGCAAAGTAATGAAACTGCTTGTATCCAATACGTTCGTCTATTCCTGCTGAAAGTTTAGTTATTTTTCTTCACGGTAGAGTGTGTTCTTTTCATATATATATATATATCGATTTCTACATGACTAATTTTGATTTTATGATCGATGCTACATCATCTGTTGTTGTTGAAGTTGCAAGATGGCTGGATCAAGTTCACAGCGTGTCCGTGCTGTAGTCTCTAACATTTTTTTGGGTTTATCTGGTTCCGAAAATGATTATGCCGATGATGACAATGATTATGAACCACCAGATTCTGCAAGTGATACGAGTAGTTCAGGTATGGATGTGTTTTCAATTTATATTTTTCCTCGGAAACTTGACATGTAAAATCCATGTGGGCTGTGTTTCGTTCTTAATATTTTATTATTTTCGTGTAGTAACGGTTTATTTTTTATAGATGATAAACCTCAAAATCAGAGGCCAGGCCGTACCAATGTACAGCCTAATCCAGGGAAATGGCCACATGTAGATGTACAACCTGATTTGCCTGCATTTGATCGGGTGAGTGGTGTCAGTGTACAGCTGGACATAAATTGCAGTGAATTTGATTGTTTTTCAGCATTTTTTGATCATGACACTATTAAAAACATAAAAACTGAAACTAATAGGTATGCAGGAGAAAAAAATAAGTGAAATGAAGAGACAGAAAACACTAAAAAAAATTCTTTATGGCATAGGTGGTCAGGTGTCAAAGTTATGGCTGAAGATGAACACGACTGTGTTTGAAATCGCGATATCATGGAAGCATGAATCCTATGAGGTGAGTTGTTTAAACAATATGTTCTCCAATGAATTTTAATGATTATACCTCATAATGATAATTAAATGAATCGTGATTTTTTCTTACCTCATACATCTATGTTTCTTTAAACACAGCACTGCAGTATCGGCGACCCTTTGTCGTCATCGTCAGCTGTTTTCACGACTGTCAATTTTTTCTCCTTTTTGCCGGTAATTATCTAGACTGCCATCTGGTGTTCTTTTGAAGGAATTCCTCTTCAAACTGCCATCTGGTGTTATTTTGAATGAATCATTTCCTAAACTGCTATCTGTTGTATTTTTGAAGAACTTTGTAATCAAGCTTGGTTCTTCCGGAATCTCAAAGTTCATAGTTCTAGTATGGTTTTTTTGAAACCATACTAGAACTATGAACTTTGAGATTCCGGAAGAACCAAGCTTGATTACAAAGTTCTTCAAAAATACAACAGATAGCAGTTTAGGAAATGATTCATTCAAAATAACACCAGATGGCAGTTTGAAGAGGAATTCCTTCAAAAGAACACCAGATGGCAGTCTAGATAATTACCGGCAAAAAGGAGAAAAAATTGACAGTCGTGAAAACAGCTGACGATGACGACAAAGGGTCGCCGATACTGCAGTGCTGTGTTTAAAGAAACATAGATGTATGAGGTAAGAAAAAATCACGATTCATTTAATTATCATTAATTGAACCTCATAATGTTAAAAATTCCCAAATTTAATATATAAATACCTCATAATGTTTACTTCCCAACATTAATTTAATATATATGAATCATATTGGTTTTTTTCTATAATATTGTATATGTATGTATTGTCAAGTTGCCTAAAATCAGTGACTACTTGTCAACTGATCCATTTTTGAATACATCATGGGCTAGCAAACTGTTGAGTAGGGATAGGTTTAGTTCAGTTTTGTTTATGTTACATCTAAACGACAATTCTAAATTTGTGAAAAGAGGAAAGCCAGGACATGACCCACTGCATAAGATAAGACTCTTTTTTGATTCTCTGATGGCTAAATTTAGAAGTTCTATGCAACCATATGCCAATATAACTGTAGATGAAGGAATGTGCCCTTACAGAGGAAGGGTAGGGTGTTTAGGGTATATATGAAGAATAAGCCCATAAAGTATGGCATAAAATTGTATTTATTGTGTGATTCTGCTTTAGGGTATGTTCTAAATTGTGAGATATATACAGGAAAGGCTGCTAATATGGAGAATAATATTCAGTCCCTTTTTTGGGAGATCATGTAGGGAATATTTAGGCAAGGGACATTACATCTACATGGATTAGTTTTATACTAGCCCTGCTGTGCTAGATTATCTATGGGAAAATAAGACTGTTGGTGTAGGCACTGTGATGAAAAAACAGGAGAGGTCTCCCTAATGACATGAAAACAAAAAAATTGAAAAAAGGGGAACAAACATTTTGGAGAAAACAACATCTACTTGCTATAAAATGGCAATCCACAAGAGATGTTTATTGCCTTTCGACGAAACATCGTGCAACATTATCAGTTGTTAGCACAAGAAGCAGGAGGGGGAGAGAAGATGTTACTAAGCTAGATGCAATTATTGACTACAATCTAAATAAGACAGGAGTAGATATGGTAGATAAGTTATTCAGTTATTATTTTCCTTTCTGTCGGAAGACCCTGAAATGGTGGAAGAAGCTGTTCTTCCATTTATTTCTGATAGCTGTAGTCAATGGTTGGGTAATATACAGAGAAGTAACAGGGAAGAAGATTGCACTGGCAGATTTTATGATGGCCCTGGGAAAAGTTTGCTGAACGAGGGGGTGAGCATAGAGAAAATGCAAACAGTGGACCTTCTACAAGTGCAGACAGAACATTTGGTCGGCATTTCCCAAAGAAAGTTCTTGCTACTGTCTGCAAAAAAAAATGCTACTACGTGCTGCAAAGTATATGCAGACAAAGGAAAGAAAGAAAATGGGGAAAAGAGTAAGAAGGAAATCACGATGGTGGTGTGCAGTATGTAAAGTAGGACTGTGTGTACCAGACTGCTTCAAACAGTATCACACACGTGTCAATTATGCATGAAGGTAATTTTCTTGTGCTTTTTTTTATGTCAATGTAATAAAATTTATCTGGAAAGTTCTTACATAATTTTAAATAATTCTGAAAAATGATCAGAAGAATCCATCCATTTTTTTCCCTTGTAAGCAAAAAACATACATTTTTTAAAATTCTGTAAAAAATTATGTGATGGCCAACCTAAAAATTAGTAATACTATTAGAAAATACAAATTTTATTTATTGTAGATAACTCATATGCTGTTCTATGTTATTTTTCTAAGTAGCTTAAAAAAATCACAAAAGTGTTAAAAACAACAGTCCGCAGTCAGAAAATAGGTACCAATAGTTGAGTGTGGAAAGTGTTAAAAAATACAAATTCAATTATTAAATTAAACCTCGTAATGTTACTTCTTAATGATTTTAAAATTTCTGGTGTTCTCTCCTGACGTTGGCATAATTGTAACCCACTTCTGAAGTTGGGGCACCTAGAAGGCAGAGTTAAATTTCCCTGAAGATATGATGGATGATAAATGATAATGAAGCACCAGAAGAGTTCTTAACCTAAATTCCAGACCATGGACAACCACAGAAATTATTTCCTTTAAGGAAAAATTCCTATGGTTTGACCAGGATCGAACCTGGGACTTCATGAACAGTAATCAGAAATGCTGACCACTAGTCCATGAGGCTGGTTTGATGATAGAATGAAACCATATTAAATAGAATGAAAACATGTTAAAAAAATGTTTAATTCTTTGGAAACAGCTTTATTGACTATGTTTTTAGTTGATGATAGATTAGTAATTCCTCCTAGTTTACAAGAAATCTGAAAAAGCTCTGTGACAGTACATTGGTTCTTGTCAGCATCTCATTCTGTGGATCCAAGGTTCAAAACCTGTAGGATTTAGTATGTTTTATTTGTATTCTTTTTTACAAAGTGACATTGAGATTTCTTTAATAATATTAAGAATTGGAAAATGGACATCTCACCTCAAAATTTATATGCGAGATGTCAATATTCCAATTCTTAATATTATTAATTTAAAAAAGTTAATAGTAATATTAAATTAATATTGAGAGGCTAAAGCTATTACTATGATAGAAATAAGTAAATTAATGAACACAATTAAATTATTGGTAAAGGAAGGATTTATGCTTGGATGGGAATGAGGCCTGAATTAGCTCAGTGGTCAGAGCGTTAGCACGGAAAGCTAAAGTCAAAAGTCCAAAGAACCATTAATTCCACTGTAGTTACAAAAGATAAAATGTCTACAATAATGAAAGTAAAAAAAATTACCTCGTTGCCAATATGATTTTCCTGTGAATTCTCTGTAGCATTTTGATTAGAGCCATTTAGATTCTGATTTTTGAGATTCTGTTTCCATAGCTTCGGGTGCAGAGTTTGAGTCTTGATCGATGGACTCTTGTTCTGCAGCATCCTGTTTCAATACTAAGGTTGCACTGCTGATTGTCAGGATTCCATGCAGGTTTATTCTAACTTTCACCTTCACTTTTAGGCTGTCTCCTTCTGCTGAAGGTTTCACATCCTTCACAATAAACTGGCCTGTAAGTATACACCAATACTTATTATAACTGCGATTTCACTCATCAAATATCTATTATTTTATTTAATGATACTCAACTTCTCAGGTCAAATTAAAGCTGGGAATTTAAGGATGAACAAATTTTGCTCATAGGCTTCTTCATTCAAGATTAAGTTTGAGAACATTAATACCTGACATGGATATGTAAATTTATTTAATACTGTAAGTTAGAAGGGCATGCTGTAGCATAGTGGTTAAGGCAGTGCACTACAAACCAGCAGTCACGCAGGGCTGACAACCCAGCTGACATCAAGTGCTGATTGTCTAGAAAAAGTGGGAGCCTTAACCTACTACCCAAAGGTTCTCCTATGGCCTATACTAACTATAAATTACAAATAAACATTTACTAAAGACCTACAAGCTATGCACTTACTATAAACAATTCCAGATATCGATGTTTTTATTATTAATTTCATACATCTCAATGATGGATAAATCATATTTAAAGAGAAAAATTATACGCTCAGACCGGGACTTGAACCCGGGACCCTTGGTTTTCTAGTCCAAGTGCTCTACCATTTGAGCTACCTGAGCAAGTACCGATCTAAACGCAAATCTTTCTCTATATACGTTCAAAGCATTTGGGGCGGGAATTACAACGTATATAGAGAAAGATTTGCGTTTAGATCGGTACTTGCTCAGGTAGCTCAAATGGTAGAGCACTTGGACTAGAAAACCAAGGGTCCCGGGTTCAAGTCCCGGTCTGAGCGTATAATTTTTCTCTTTAAATATAATTCCAGATATCCTTAACCAATAAAAAAATCAGTTTAATAAACAGGATGCTAAAATGGCTTTTAAACAAAGAATTAAACCACATTAAGTATATTGCAAAAACCAATGGCTACAGTAAAGACATTGTAAATAAACACACAAGAAAATAAAAAAAACAATATACTCAACATAACTAAACCTGAAAAAAAAAGGACATGGTAATAATAAAAAGAGCTGGATAACACTCACATGTAAGGAAAACATTTATAAGATTCATGATGAAGTTCCGTTGAGGTATTATTCAAATTTAAAACATCAGCAGCAGGATTCAAAACTGGTGTTTTCACCAATTTTGAATCCTGCTGATGATGGGACTAGCCCTGAAAGCACTACAGTTAAATAACTAATAAAGTTGAGGAGATGGACCTTTTAGGTAAATATTTCATTACTTTACATTTTAAATGTAAGGAAAAGAAACTACAAAATTAGTTAACACTTCAAACCACATAGAAGAAAGCAATAATATTTTAACAATAAATTAACATGCAAAGATTGTGATAAATTCTACATAGGCAGAAGCCGCGGAAATTTTACTATCAGATTTAAAGAACATTTTAAATATGCAGAAAGAAATTATGCAAAAACATTATTCAAGCGAGACATATATTAAACTTTTAAATCTTGAATTCTTAAGACATCAAATGAAAATCATTGATAATACCCTTATGATATTGTATAAAAGAGAAATTCAGCAAAGATAAATATTAAATTTGAAGAGAAAAATTTTCGCCTAGACCGGGACTCGAACCCGGGACCCTTGGCTTTCCGGGCCAAGTGCTCTACCAACTGAGCTACCGAGGCGAGTTACGATCTAGACGCAAATTTTTCTCTTATATACGTTGTAATTCCCTATCGCCAAATGCTTTTTGAAACCATTGTTTCTATCTTTGCAAATGGCGGCTTCTTAGTTAAGAAGACATTTATTGGAAATTTAACATTACTTTAAAAGCCAGTAAGGCCTCTAATGATGTTCGGGTTCGAGTCCCGGTCTAGGCAAAAATTTTTCTCTTCAAATTTAATTTATCTTTCATTGAGAAATGTTAAATTAATAATAAAAACATCAAAGATAAATATACTGGAAGAAATAGAAATTTTAAAACAAATACACAGTAAAATGATTTTAAATAGGAATACACCCAATATGTACAATCCTCTGTAAACATTAATTACAAGTAAGTCAGTAGCTAGACAATATTCTTCTGAAGATTGAACTGGTTCCAAAAAGCCTACAATATTTAAAAAAAGTTTTAACAAAACCTTATAGTTTACTTCCCACTTTAATTTTGATTAACTCTTTAGGTGCCATGAGCTGATTACATCGGCTCTGATGCTTCTGTCCATTACCTGCCAGACAATATACTTAAACTAGTTGCAAAGCCGATCACATCGGCAGATGCGATTTAAATCTCTGACACAAGATATTTTACCAGTGGCATGCAGAGGGTTAAGTTTTAACAAGTTGAGGAGACAAAACTTACAGGTATCCAATTTTATGGTAAAATCAAATGTATCTTACCTCTCCTTATACATCCAGAAAAACAAAGGAAAGCTTACGAACTTCAAAATTCCCGCAAATTCTGACCTGATCCAGAGGTTCAACGGTCCACCAACAGAGGGAAGAAGAAGAGTTTCTTCCGATTGACATAACATCCGATTGAGGGTCTTTCCACATTTCAGCGGTTGCCCTTTTACCAGCCGGCTGCTGGCCCTTCACATCTACATGTGTCAATCACAGAGGCAGATGATCAACAGCCAGTGTAGGGGTGACATGTGGTTAGCATGTCGAGTCCCCCAGCCGTTATAGCTGGTTCCTCAACCTGGAGTCGCTACTTATTGTAGCTACCCAATTGCCTCACGATGCTGGGTGGGCACCGGTCCCATACTGGCCGAAATACCATGAGAAAATTTCTTCCCCCATGGAGACTCGAACCAGCGCAAGTCCCGTAGCTCTGCGCCAAGGCTTTCTACCTTAACCGCTCGGCTACGGTGCGGGACATAACATCAGTTGCCAAAATAGTACTGAAGATGAGACCGTTATGGTCTCGAAATAGCGATCTACTTAGAAGATTTGTATGAGGAGAGGTAAGAAACATTTGATTTTACCATAGATTAAACCTCATAGTGATTAATTCCTGTAAAAGTTAAATTATAATTTTATATTGCGATTTGTGTGTTCCAGTAAAAAGTTGCAGAGGATCTCGTAGTGAGTGTTGGCACACATGTGACAGAACAATGTAGGCATAATTCTGCAGGAACCATTTTCCTTACTGAGTCCCTGCTGCAAATAGTAAAGCTGAGGGAACATCACAGCAAAGATGCAAAGTTTGCACCAATAGAGTGAGGTAAGACAGGACGGGCAAATCAGCAGTTTCCTACACGACCATTTACTGCAGGTGTGTGAACTGGAGTTGTGCTTAAGTGAATGCTTTGAGAAATATCACATAAAATTGAACTACCCTGAATGACAGATGGTGTGGGTAAGATTATTAATAAGTTTTAGTTTTTTTATAATGCGGAATTTTGTCCAATGTGGAAAAAAAAATTGGTTCCATGAGCAAGTTTTACTGTAACATATTTATTTATCTTTCTTAGGTAAAGGAAAAACTTTTTTAATACCTTTTTTCTAATAAACTTTCTTAATTAAATTGTCTATGAATTTAGGGTCGTAATTATTATTGATAGCTAATTATTTAATAATATTCAGTTCCTTATTATATTCCAAGGGCGAAGAGGGATATTTAAAAGTCTATGAATATAACTATTAAAGGCTGCTATTTTATGAGTACATGGGCGAAAGGAAGAACTTTGAATAGTAGTATCAGTGTGAGATGGTTTGTGAAAGATGCCAAACTCAAGCTTACTATTAATGTATTTTATTGATAAGTCCAGGAAATTTATACTATTTGTTTTAATTCCATTGTGAACTTAATACTTTGTGAATGCTGTTAATAAAATTTAAAAAGAAATTCAATTGTCTTTTAGTCCCTGTGAAGCTTGCTATGACATCATCTACATAACAATACCAAAATAATACATTTTTAGCTAATGAATTCTTATGTAGGTTTGTTCTAAGTCATCCATAAAAATCTATGTTAAAAGAGGGCTCAATGGATCTCCCATAATCAAACCATCTTTAGCTGTGTATAATTTGTTGTTAAATTCAAAATAGTTTTGGTGTATTATATGGAACAAACATTTGAGAAAAGAAACTACAAAAGTATAAATCTAAGACAAATGCTGTGAATGCAGAGCTACAACACAAAAAACCAAACAAATAAGTGTGAATTTTGAAAAAAAAAAAATCATCTAAAACAATAAGAGATAAAGTAAGAAGTGAATATATTAAGAAGGAATGTGGAATAGAACCTATCAACATTTGGATAATAAATTGGAAAACAAAATAGAATAAACACTGACTCCATAAAAGTACAAGACTAGAGAAGAGAAGGGAAATGGACATCAAAAGGAAAGAGAAACATATAACCTAAGACACGATGGAAGAACATGACTTAAGAATGAATTAATGAATGTATAAATGGATGCATCTTAAAGCAAATATAAGAAGAAATTATATTTGAAGAGAAAAATTTTCGCCCAGACCGAGACTCGAACCTGGGATCTTTGGCTTCGAGTCTTGGTTTGGGCAAAAATTTCCCTCTTCAAATATAATTTATCCTTCAGTGAGAAGTGTTAAATTAATAATAAGAACATCATAAGAAGAAATATTTAATTTTTCTTTCTCTACTTACCAATGTAAGGATCAGGATAAGGAATGTTTCCAGCATAAAATGCTTTCATTGAAAACGGTTCCTTGCGGAAGAATGTGAGCATTTTCGAGAATGGAATGGCATGATTCTGTGAGAACACTTCCATCTCACTGTGAAATAAAACATTAATTACTCACAAGTTTAACAAAGGAACATAACAGCATATCTCAATAACAGTACTGTGAGTTCAAACAATGAGATGGTATGGCCAGTTGGTGAACTATACATGATCTGTCTCATTGCTTGGATGCACAGTAATAGTAGTAGCAGTAATAGTAGTAGTAGTAGTAGTAGTAGCAGTAATAGTAGTAGTAGTAGTAGCAGTAGTAATAATAATAATAATAATGATAATAATAATAATAATAATAATAAAAATAATAATAATAAATTGTCAAGTACATCATATTTTCATTTACTAGGCAATATAGTTTGTTGATATTTATTTCATACATCTCAATGATGGATAAATCATATTTGAAGAGAAAAATTTTACGCTCAGACTGGGGCTCGAACCCAGGACCTTTGGCTTTCCCGGCCAATGCTCTATCGACTGAGCTATCCAAGCGAGTTCCGATCTAAATGCAAATTTTTTTCTTAAATATGTTAATTCCCGTGCACCAAATGCTATGAAACCTTCGTTTCTATCTTTGCAAATGGCGGCTTCTTTATTAAGAAGATATTTATTTGGGAATTTTTATATTACATTATAATGCCAGTACGGCTTCTTTCAATATAACATATGTAAGAGAAAAATTTGCATTTAGATCGGATCTCGCTCGGAGAGCTCAATCGGTAGAGCATTGGTCCAGAAAGCCAAAAGTCCAGGATTCAAGCCCCGGTCTGAGCGTAAAATTTTTCTCTTCAAATATGATTTATCCATCATTGAGATGTATGAAATGAATAATAAAACACCGAAAGAAGCCGTACTGGCATTATAATGTAATATAGAAATACCCAAATAAATGTCTTCTTAATAAAGAAGCCGCCATTTGCAAAGATAGAAACGACGGTTTCATAGCATTTGATGTGCAGGAATTAACAACAAACATAAGACAAAAATTTGCATTTACACCAGAACTCGCTCAGATAGAGCATTGGCCCAGAAAGCCAAAGGTACTGGGTTCGAGCCCCAGTCTGAGCATAACATTTTTCTCTTCAAATATAATATAGTTTGTGTTTAGCACTGTCAGTATTGGTGAAATGGATTTCTTTGAAATGCTTCACTATGGAAACATTTTTCTGAGCTGTAAATTTTACAAAGACACAATAAAACTATGAGTTAATAGGTACACAAACTTCACTAGGAATTAAAATTACCTAGAAATGTGTTAACCCTTTATATCAAAGAAAATTCTTTATTTTATTTGGTAAATATGAGCTGAAAACCAAAAATAGTAAATTTTAATATTTCAACGCATGATTATAACCTGGAGGTCGCATTTTATTACAAAATGCGTGAAACTATCAATATTATAGTGTCTGCAGAAGAAAAGAAAGCAAGCAACAGGAATGTCTTCAAGAGGGATTGTACTAACTATAACTTTTAGCCTCTCAGCAAATGTGTTAATTCAGGGTCTGATGCACAATCCTCAGCAGAGTACACCCAAAATACACCACACAGATGCATAACAAATGACTGTTCCTGCCATAGTGCACATGTTTCATATTATGATGTTTACATTTTATCTGCAGTTGCTTTCTTCTATCTTCTATGTAAGTGGTTTAATTGATCTGCGACTGTGATTTATATATCATAACTAGTTATGGAAGAATAAAACAGTTTGATGATTGTGTGAAACACAAGGGAATTGCAACGTACATAAGAGAAAAATTTGCGTCTAGATCGTAACTCGCCTCGGTAGCTCAGTTGGTAGAGCACTTGGCCCGGAAAGCCAAGGGTCCCGGGTTCGAGTCCCGGTCTAGGCGAAAATTTTTCTCTTCAAACACAATATTGTACTTCATTTTACACACTTTTGGCATCCCAGAAAATATGTTCTTCTACAAAGACCTTTTTTCTTTCTCTGTAAATCAAAGCTAATGCCCTGTTAGATCCCTTCTAATATCTTTCACAGAGAAAGGGACTGAATTTGGCTTCTAAGTTTCAGATTTAAATTAAAATTCTTTTTGTACATCACCTCATATCAAGTCTTCTAATTATACTCGTTTCAAAGCCTAGACAAAATTATGCTTAAATCAAATGTTCTTCACCTTTAGAGGAAAATATTTTAGACAAAAATCAGGACTTGCAATGGGAAATCCATTATCACGATTCTTAACAAATATGTTTATGGGCAACTTTGAATGTCATGTAACCAAAGCACACCCTTTGATGTTTAAATTTTGGAGAAGATATGTAGATGATATCATAGCAATAGTAAAACAGAAACAATTAGAAGATGCCATTAAACTGTTAAATATTCAAAATAAAGCAATCAAATTTACAATGGAAGTAGAAAATAATCATGAAATACCATTTTTAGACCTTAAATTGATTAGGAATGAGGAAAAAAAGAAAATAGAATTTGGTATCTACCGAAAAGAAACTCACATTGACAATTATATAAAAGCTACTGGATTTAACCATTTTTCACACAAACAGGCAGTATTCAATAGTTTAACACACAGACTGGTGAACGTCCCCATGAGCAAAGAAAATTACAATAAAGAGAAAGAACACATCATAAAAATTGCGAAGGATAATGGTTTTCAAGATAAGATGATAAACAAGAAAATAAATAAATTTAAAGAACAAAAAATGATTAATGAAAGTACTCTTCAGACAGATAAAAATATTGGTAAAAAATTCAAGAAGTTCACATACCATCCTTTAGAATTTGACAAGTTTCAAAAAATCTTCAACAAATTCAACATTAAATTAGCACCGAAAAATGATTACAGCTTAGGTAATTTAATAAAAACAACAAAAATGAAAAGATTGAAGACTGCAAAAAATCGGGAATTTATCAAATTAATTGTAAAGATTGTGAAAAGATATACATAGGAAAAACAAAAAGGAATCTAAATACAAGATTAAAGGAACACATCAGAAATGTTAAAAATGGAGAAACCAAAAAATCTGCAATAGCTGCACACACCTGGTCAGAAAAACATAGAATAGAAACCAAAACAAAATTACTTAAACAAATGGAAAAACCGAAGGAACTCACAATTTGGGAAAAAATTTACATATGCAAGAATGAAAATACAATTATGAATTTTGAAATACCCGGTTGTAAGGAAAGAGACTGATTTGGAAGTTCGTCGGCCAGCCATCAGACGGCGTGGAGGTCAGTCTGCAGGATAGAAGGCAGCCGGAAGTCAGTTGTGAACGTGACACAGCATTGAGAATGTCACAAAGGGATGTGATGAAACCCTGGGTATGCTAGGAGTTATGAAGTATGAGGTGAGTGAAATAAAAAATAAACAATATTAAAAAACCTCATAGTGTTATTTCCTATCTACATTAATTAACAACATGAAAGCAGAATAACGGCTTGTGAAATGAGATTCATGCGCAGAACAGCGGGTTACACCAGATGGGATCGGAAAAGGGTTTAATTGATCTGCGACTGTGATTTATATATCATAACTAGTTATGGAAGAATAAAACAGTTTGATGATTGTGTGAAACACAAGGGAATTGCAACGTACATAAGAGAAAAATTTGCGTCTAGATCGTAACTCGCCTCGGTAGCTCAGTTGGTAGAGCACTTGGCCCGGAAAGCCAAGGGTCCCGGGTTCGAGTCCCGGTCTAGGCGAAAATTTTTCTCTTCAAACACAATATTGTACTTCATTTTACACACTTTTGGCATCCCAGAAAATATGTTCTTCTACAAAGACCTTTTTTCTTTCTCTGTAAATCAAAGCTAATGCCCTGTTAGATCCCTTCTAATATCTTTCACAGAGAAAGGGACTGAATTTGGCTTCTAAGTTTCAGATTTAAATTAAAATTCTTTTTGTACATCACCTCATATCAAGTCTTCTAATTATACTCGTTTCAAAGCCTAGACAAAATTATGCTTAAATCAAATGTTCTTCACCTTTAGAGGAAAATATTTTAGACAAAAATCAGGACTTGCAATGGGAAATCCATTATCACGATTCTTAACAAATATGTTTATGGGCAACTTTGAATGTCATGTAACCAAAGCACACCCTTTGATGTTTAAATTTTGGAGAAGATATGTAGATGATATCATAGCAATAGTAAAACAGAAACAATTAGAAGATGCCATTAAACTGTTAAATATTCAAAATAAAACAATCAAATTTACAATGGAAATAGAAAATAATCATGAAATACCAATTTTAGACCTTAAATTGATCAGGAATGAAGAAAAAAAGAAAATAGAATTTGGAATCTACAGAAAAGAAACTCACATTGACAATTATATAAAAGCTACAGGATTTAACCATTTTTCATGCCAACAGGCAGTATTTAATAGTTTAACATACAGACTTGTGAACGTTCCCATGAGCAAAGAAAATTACAATAAAGAGAAAAAACACGTCATAAAAATTGCTAAGGATAATGGTTTTCAAAAGAAAATGATACACAAGAAAATTAATAAATTCAAGAAACAAAAAATGATTAATGAAAGTATTCTTCAGACAGATAAAGATATTGGTAAAAAAAATCAAGAAGTTCACATACCATCCTTTGATATTTGACAAGTTTCAAAAAATCTTCAACAAATTCAATATTAAATTAGCACCGAAAAATGATTACAGTTTAGGTAATTTAATAAAAACCAACAAAAATGAAAAGATTGAAGACTGCAAAAAAATCGGGAATTTATCAAATTAATTGTAAAGATTGTGAAAAGATATACATAGGAAAAACGAAAAGGAATCTAAATACAAGATTAAAGGAACACCTCAGAAATGTTAAAAATGGAGAAACAGAAAAATCTGCAATAGCTGCACATGCCTGGTCAGAAAAACATAGAATAGAAACCAAAACAAAATTACTTAAACAATTGGAAAAACCGAAGGAACTCACAATTTGGGAAAAAATTTACATATGCAAGAATAAAAACACAACTATGAATTTTGAAATACCCGGTGATAAGGAGAGGGGATTGATTTGGAAGTTCGTCGGTCAGCCATCAGATGGCGCAGAGGTCAGTCTGCAGGATAGGAGACCGTTGGACATCAGTTGTGAACGTAATACAGCATTGAGAATGTCACAAATGAAGTGAAGAAACTCGAGTCTGCTTGGGAGTTAAGAAGTATGAGGTGAGTGAAATAAACAACTAAACAATATTAAAAAACCTCATAGTGTTATTTCCTATCTACATTAATTAACAACATGAAAGCAGAATAACGGCTTGTGAAATGAGATTCATGCGCAGAACAGCGGGTTACACCAGATGGGATCGGAAAAGGAACACCGATATCTTAAAAGAATTGAAGACTACGCCAATTTTGGAATATATTAAACAGTACCAACTAAATTGGAAACACCATCTTGAAAGAATGAGTTCAAATCGGATCCCCAAAGCTGTTTATAATTATATACCAAGAGGACGAAGATCACTGGGCCGTCCTATGAAACGCTGGAGGGAAAATTTTCTATAGGATCGTAGCAGGCCTTGGCCTAATACTTGGAAGGAAGAAGAAGAAGATAACTTAATTAATCTTCAGTAATTTCTTGTCGACTGATATGTTGTTCAGGAGAAGTAAGAAGCAGTTCTCCTGAATGACATAACATGAGTCGACAAGAACTACTGAAGATAAAACTGCTTAGGCTTTAAAACTGGTATAATTAGAAGACTGAATATGAGGTATTGTATAAAGAATTTTAAATTAAACCTCATAGCGATTTTTCTTACAAAAGTTCAATTCTAAGTTTCAATTAGCAATGGATTTATGCATATGTAGTAATCTTGATCTACCTCCTTTTGTGTTTTCTGTATCTTGTTGGCAAAGACGTGCTGTAATCATTGTCTTCAACTGTAGGAGAGTTAATTGTTCTGTGTGTGGTGTGTGTGTTTCTAATGCCACCCACTGCACTTTACTGCTCTGAGTTCAGCACTCTGCTGATAGCGTTCAATTAACTCAATACTTTGGTAGACCACTTTACGTAGATGATGTATTCTGCATTGTGTACAGAGAGAAGTATAGGATGAATGTATGTTTTTTATTTATATTATTTTTGGTCTGGACATCTTACCTCAATATTAATGTTGATTTGTTCTTGGACATGTTTCAAAACAATTCTGTTTTATCGTCAGCTTTCCCAGACTGGTTTTATTTATGTTGCACCACCTGGATGTCGATGTCAGCTCCATACTGTGGTTGGCCAAAGAACCTCCAAACAAGGTCACCCTCCATCGGAATATCAAAATTCATAACTCTGTTTCTGTTCTTCTGAATATAAATTTTTTCCCAAATAGTCAGCTCTTTGGTATTTTCTAACTGTTTTAATAATTTATGTCTGAATTTATATTATGTTTTTCAGACCAAACATGAGCAGCAACTGCAGATTTTTCAATTTCTCCATTTTTAATATTTCTTATGTGTTCTTTGGTTCTAATTTTTAGGTTTCTTTTTGTTTTCCCTATATATGTCTTTTCACAACCCATGCATTCAATTTGATATATTCCTGACTTTTTATTTTTATCAGTTTTTTCATTTTTGTTGGTTTTTATTAGTTTATTCAAACTTTAGTTATTTTTTGGTGCTAATTTAATATTAAACTTCTCAAATATATTTTGAAATTTATTATGTACCCAGGGGTGATATGTGAATTTCTTATATTTTTTATAGGTGGTTCTTCTTTTTCAAGATTACTTCTGTTTATCATTTTTTTGTTTTTATACTTTTCTATCCTTTTATGTACCATTTTTTCATCAAACCCATTTTCTCTTGCTACTTTGATTATGTGTTTTTTCTCATGTTTGAAATCTTCTTCGTTTAAGGGTGAGTTTACCAATCTAAGATAGGATGAATGTATGTTTTTTATGTTTGAGTAATGTAAAATGTGTTGTGCGAGACATGATAAGGGAGAAGGTGAAACCCGGTGCCAGCAAGTAGCCTACTGCTATCGAAAAGCACCAAGGAGCCACCATGCTTAATGTTCTCATCCAACAGATATATGGTCACATATAGAAATACATTATTAAATGGGAATGGACATGTAACATTAAGTGTGCAAGAAAAATTTTGAAAAAGCAGCTGAATTCAAATACCAAGAATAATATAAAAATACAATAGGAGAGGTTTGTTTAATAATTAAAACATTTAGTCTGTTCATTCTTACCTCTTAGAGTTGTTTTTGTCGAACGTATGTTTCAGAGCTTCTTAGCCCCATTGTCAGCGATTACAGACTGAATTTTCTCATGTAATCGCTGACGATGGGGCTAAGAAGCTCTGAAACATATGTTCAACAAAAACAACTCTAAGAGGTAAGAATGAACAGACCAAATGTTTTAATTACCCAGAATAATAATAATAATAATAATAATAATAATAATAATAATAATAATAATAAACAAGAAAGAATTGCAAAAAGAAATTAAACATATGCTCAACTCTGGAAGTGGATGCTATTATATATTACAGGGACTCTCGAAATCCCAACTTTTTCTTAAAAATGTTGAAGTAAAAAGTTATTACTTATTTTAGGAATTCTCACTATGAGGTATATTCATTAAGGTAGAATATTTTTATCACTCACCTCATATTGTTCTTCTTATTTGATTATAAACTAGTTTCGGAACATAGTTTCTGTTCCATCCTCAGTATCGTCACGACCGTTGTTCTGTCGTCTTGAAGAGCTGTCCTTCTCTCCTTCCATTGGCTGACTGAAAAACCTCGAAACCAGATCATTCTCACCAGGAATTTCAAAGTTCATTAATTTCTTCTTTTCGCTCTTTTGAATGTAGATCTTTTCCCAAACAGTAAGTTCTTTAGGTTTTTCTATTTGTTTTAATAATTTAGCTTCTTTCTCGATAAGATGTTTTTCAGACCATGCATGGGCAGCCACTGCAGATTTTTCTACTTCCCCTTTCTTGACATTCCTGAGATGTTCTTTCACTCTAGTTTTCAAATTTCTTTTAGTTTTTCCTATGTAGAATTTCTCACATTCTTCACATTTAATTTGATAAATCCCTGATTTGTTTTCTTCTTTAATTTTCTCATTCTTATTAGGTCTAATCAGTCTACTGATGCTGTAGTCATTTTTGGGTGCTAACCTTATGTTGAAATCTTTAAAAATGTTTTGAAACTTGTGGTGTTTTAATGGATGATATGTGAATTTTCTAAATTTTACATTATCTTCTTTTACTTTTAGAAAAGTGCTTTGATTAATAAAGTTTTGTCTAATAATTAAAAAAATCACGATTCATTTAATTATTATTAATTGAACCTCATAATGTTAAAAATTCCCAAATTTAATATATAAAGTTTTGTCTTTTGAACTTGTTTATTTTTTTGAGTATACTAAAAAAAAAAAAATAAACAAGTTCAAAAGACAAAAATTTATTAATCAAAGCACTCTTCTAAAAGTAAAAGAAGATAATGTAAAATTTAGAAAATTCACATATCATCCATTAAAACACCACAAGTTTCAAAATTTTTTTAAAGATTTCAACATAAGGTTAGCACCCAAAAATGACTACAGCATCAGTAGACTGATTAGACCTAATAAGAATGAGAAAATTAAAGAAGAAAACAAATCAGGGATTTATCAAATTAAATGTGAAGAAGAATGTGAGAAATTCTACATAGGAAAAACTAAAAGAAATTTGAAAACTAGAGTGAAAGAACATCTCAGGAATGTCAAGAAAAGGGAAGTAGAAAAACCTGCAGTGGCTGCCCATGCATGGTCTGAAAAAACATCTTATCGAGAAAGAAGCTAAATTATTAAAACAAATAGAAAAACCTAAAGAACTTACTGTTTGGGAAAAGATCAACATTAATGAACTTACTGTTTGGGAAAAGATCAACATTAATGAACTTTGAAATTCCCGGTGAGAATGACCTGGTTTCGAGGTTTTTCAGTCAGACAATGGAAGGAGAGAAGGACAGCTCTTCAAGACGACAGAACAACGGTCGTGACGATACTGAGGATGGAACAGAAACTATGTTCCGAAACTAGTTTATAATCAAATAAGAAGAACAATATGAGGTGAGTGATAAAAATATTCTACCTTAATAAAAAGTTATACTAAATATATACTATAAAATGCTTATTCTTTCACTTTACATAGATGCAAAACATGGCCTCTAATATTAAGAAAAGATTATGAATTTGGAGTATTGAGAATAAAATGTATAGGAAATTTTTGGACCAAAGAGAAGTGAATCCATCCACAGTAATTCAGCCTGAGGGCAGGTCCTTCACTGCAATCATAGCATTTTCATGGAGAAAACTTTGACCTCTTATTTTAAGAGAACATTAAAGATTATGACTGAGTATCAAAGTGCATAGGAAATTATTTGGACCAAAGAGAGATGAACAGACAAGTGAATGGAGAAAAGTTTTTAAGCAAGCTACATGATTTTATTTTAAAATACAATAGGAAGTAACATTAAGGGTCGTATGTTAGAACATTACTCTCTACTCAAATTACTTCCAATCACTAGTGAGCTGATTCACCGTGAGCAATTGCTGAGAACGAATTAACGGCCGACTTATCGGTAATGCATGAGAGTCGACGTTTTCATAATATTGGCAACGAATTACCCAGAATTCTCAGCGATAAAACCACTTCCGTTATTTTCGTCTGCTATAGAGGAATGCATTTATGCTTGCATCCCGCAAATAATACCGTATACAAACACGTCTGCGACACGCAATATTACGCCGATTCTCCTGTTTCTTCCAGTTGAATTCTTTGGTAGACTCTATCAAATTCCTCTTCTCCGTGTATACCGAAAACATGATCGAAGTCTTCAAGGTCCGACATCTTGGATAAATGTTGGATAAAGCAGCAAAGTACATCGATTACCATCGGTTCCCTTCGGGAATTTAATTTGAGTTGCTCATGTAAGGTACCTCCGCAGGTAGCTTACAAATTTAACCAATTATTATCGCATGAACAGATTACTGAGTAAGCAAAATCGTATTAGCATACAACTTGCTCAGCAGAGAAGGCATTTTACTGTCTAATGCGTCCAAACATGCGACCCTAAAAGGTTTAATAATTAAGACATTTTGTCTGTTCATTCTTACCTGTTTTTGTCAAACATATGTTTCAGGGCTTCTTAGCCCCATCGTCAGCTTTTTTTTTTAAATTCCCACAGAAAGAAACCTCATTAGTAAATTCATTGGACCAGAGGCAGATAGAGCAGGAATCAAGAATCAGGGCCGACAACATGAGAAAGTTTAGTCTGTAATCACTAATAAGAGGTAAGAATGAACAGACAAAATGTTTAAATTATTGAAGCTACATGATATTTATGGTAAACTGGATGTAATAAGAACAATTAAGCCTCATAGACTGTGATCGATTAACAAGGCATGTGGCACAAGGGAATAAAATTGTGGCATTGTGGGAAGCCAAAGGGAAAAAGTCCAATAGGCAGACAAAGAATGAGGTGAGAAAATAATATTAACCATGATTCGAGGGAGGTAAATAATACAGGGAATGATGAAGAATATTAGGACAGGATAGGAATGTATGGAGAGCCTATGCCTGGGGATCGATGAAACTCTGGGGCCAGTGAGTTAAAAATTATCACTTCTTCTGATGTCACACAGATTTCATTTGGTCATGCAGTAAAAAATTCTTTGAGAGTGATACTAACCCATCTTCACCCATTGATGCGTCCCACACAAGCTTGATAGGGTAGTTCTGTATATCTGTAACACTGAACTCCCGAACTCTAATGGCTGGAGATAACATGGCACACTGCAATGCACAACCTCTAGATACAGCCTCATCTTGATTTAGTGTTGTGCTTGGTTGCTTTCCAAACACAGCTTCAATTAGATGTTTGATGGCTGGGATGCGGCTTGAACCTCCAACTATCTCCACCGAGTAGATATCCTCCACCCGAAGCTCTGTTAAAACAAAAAACCAACTAAATATTGAATAAAATCAATATAAAAATCATAAAATTTATACCTCACCATTAAAATAAGTTCCTCTCAACTGGACATGTTTCTGACATTATTAACCACATTATCAACAATTGTTTGAAATGAACCGACAACAGCTGTTCTTTGAGGATCAGGTAGAGAGCAAATGAACTTCAAAAATCAATATTGCTTGCTGGGGTTTTCAAAATTCATTTTTTTTTTCTGTACATATATCTCTTAACATATTGTGAGTTCTATTGGCTTTTCTGAATAAAAAAAAAATTATTCAATTTTATGCAACAAAAAATGAGCACTACTGCAGATGTTTCTATATTTAATGTTCCTGAAAATATTTGAATAGGAAATAACATTATGAGGCTCTTTTTAATAATTTAATTGAATTGAGTATAATAATCACCTCAAAAATATAATTAACTATACATAATATTTTTCTCCCCAATATAAACGAAATATCTAACCGGGTCACATAACAATACTTAACACAGGCTTTCTACTTTACAGCCGTTCCCCTTGATTCCTGCTTTCCAGAGATTCCTATCCTCCCATTGTCCTTCTACCATACCCCTCTTCATCAAGGCCTCATACCATGTTCTTTGCAGGAAACGTAACAATTATTTTTTATGGAACGGGTTGTCAGCCCTTCGCCAACCCCCGCATTTGGGGGACCTAACCAGAGCCTCATTTGCCAGTTTTCGGGATTCCTATTGGGCCTTCTCGGCTACCATAGCGGTCACAGGGAAACTAGTCCCCACTGTACATCACCCCAATAGGACATAATATAATCGTAAAAATATTAAGAACTACATTAATTAATAAATTAATGAGTCATTTTAACATCTTACCTCATATTTCATGTTTTTCAAACATGGTAACTATATACGATTTTATTATTAATTTAACACTTCTATCTTTGCAAATGGCGGCTTCTTAGTTAAGAAGACATTTATTGGGAATTGGCAAGATAGAAGCTATGGTTTCAAGCATTTGGCGCGAGGGAATTACAACGTACATAAGAGAAAAATTTGCATCTAGATCGTAACTCGCCTCGGTAGCTCAGTTGGTAGAGCACTTGGCCTGGAAAGCCAAGGGTCCCGGGTTCGAGACCCGGTCTAGGCGAAAATTTTTCTCTTCAAATATAATTTATCCTTCTATGAGAAGTGTTAAATTAATAATAAAATCGTCAATAGAAGCCCTACTGGCTATAAAGTAGTGTTAAATTCCCAATAAATGTCTTCTTAACTAAGAAGCCGCCATTTGCAAAGATAGAAGCTATGGTTTCAAGCATTTGGCGCGAGGGAATTACAATGTACATAAGAGAAAAATTTGCGTCTAGATCGTAACTTGCCTCGGTAGCTCAGTTGGTAGAGCACTTGGCCCGGAAAGCCAAGGGTCCCGGGTTCGAGTCCCGGTCTAGGCGAAAATTTTTCTCTTCAAATATAATTTATCCTTCTATGAGAAGTGTTAAATTAATAATAAAATCGTCAATAGAAGCCCTACTGGCTATAAAGTAGTGTTAAATTCCCAATAAATGTCTTCTTAACTAAGAAGCCGCCATTTGCAAAGATAGAAGCTATGGTTTCAAGCATTTGGCGCGAGGGAATTACAACGTACATAAGAGAAAAATTTGCGTCTAGATCGTAACTCGCCTCGGTAGCTCAGTTGGTAGAGCACTTGGCCCGGAAAGCCAAGGGTCCCGGGTTCGAGTCCCGGTCTAGACGAAAATTTTTCTCTTCAAATATGGTAACTATAGTTTTCAAATGATCTTGTCATTCATTTTCAACCGCCATTATGACTACCGGATATTCGTTGGAATCTCCCTCTATAACGTTGCCATCTGGTGTTGATTTGACGAACTTCGAGATATCGTTGCCATCTGCAACGATATCTCGAAGTTCGTCAAATCAACACCAGATGGCAACGTTATAGAGGGAGATTCCAATGAATATCCGGTAGTCATAATGGCGGTTGAAAATGAATGAGAAGATCATTTGAAAACTATAGTTACCGTGTTTGAAAAACATGAAATATAAGGTAAGATGTTAAAATGACTCATTAATTTATTAATTAAGAACCTCATAATGTGTTTCCCAATTTTAACTTTGAACTACATTAATATTTAAAATGCAGTCACACCTTTTAAAAATCTTTTTTTTAATGGTATTTTTTCAGTTTCTCTCTTGCTGAACAATACAAAACAATTTGATTATTTTCTATTTTCTCTTAATGCATAATCTATCTCTTGAACATTCAGTAGATGATTTGAGTTAATATTGAATTGACTGTTACCCATAATACATGAGGAAGAGTTTAGTAGAGGGGTTGTCTAGTGTATATTTAATTAATGTTGGGAAGTAAACATTATGAGGTATAATCATTCAAATTCATCGGAGAACATATTGTTTAAACAACTCACCTCATAGGATTCATGCTTCCATGATATCGCGATTTCAAACATAGTCATGTTCATCGTCAGCCATAACTCCGACGGAAAGAATTCTTAGGCAGTCAACTATTATATTGTCGCCATCTTCAGTGTGCTCGCATATATGAGATTGTTGAATTTATGAACTTCGAAATCAATTGTAATTTCATTAGGGATATCAAAATTCATTGATCTATTTTTGTTTTTCTGAATGTATATTTTTTTCCCAAACTGTCAATTCCAAAGGTTTCTCTACTTGTTTTAAAAGTTTAGCTTCTCTTCCAATTTTATGATGTTCTAATAAACTATGTGCAGCAATTGCCCAGATTTTTCAATTTCACAATTTTAATATTTCTGAAATGTTCTTTTGTCCGAATTTCCAAATTCCTTTTTGTTTTTCCTATATAAACTTTATTGCAATCTTCACAATTTATTTGATAAATTCCAGATTTCTTACTGTCTGGAACATTGACTTTTTTATTGGTACTTATGGCTGACGATGAACATGACTATGTTTGAAATCGCGATATCATGGAAGCATGAATCCTATGAGGTGAGTTGTTTAAACAATATGTTCTCCGATGAATTTTAATGTCTAGTGTATGTTCAGAATAATGAAATTTCTTTCCTATTAATTTAATAAATAATGCTTTAGCTGTGTGGAGTCCCTTCATGTCTTCTTAAAGTAGAAGCCATTCATTGTGTATTTGTGAATGATGATTCATTGCATTTCAATGTGGGACCAAGAAAGTAAGGTAAAGGAAAGATTTATGCTTGGATGGGAAGGAAGCCTGAATACGCTCAGTGGTTAAGAGCATCAGCATGGAAAGCTGAAGATTTGGGGTTCGATTCCCAGTTCAGGCATAAGTGTTTCTCTTTACCATTTGATTACAATAAATTTGTTTCTGTTGCTTTTCTCTTTAATAACTAGGCATAATTCTGTATTTTGTTTTCATATTTGTCTTTTATCTGATATTCTACATTTCCTTTATTTTTTATGTATATGGTGTTCAATTGCTGCTAAGAAATAAAAAAAAATACTGGATTATAATTAATATAATAGAGTTAGAATTTAACAACTCACTTCATAATTGTAGATATTAACAACATTGGATTATAAATTTAAATACACGCATCAAAACTTGACTGCTACATGAGGAAGCAAGAAACAAAAGAAATTAAATGATACTAAATGTGACCATTTTTTAAAATATAAGATTTTACATATAAGATGGCCGGAAATAATATGAAATGAAGAACTGTGGAGAAAAACCATCCAATCTTCAATATGTCACCAACTAAAACAAAGACAGGGGAATTGGAGAGGCCACACATTGAGAAAACCAGAGCCATCGAGAAGACTGCACTAGATTGGAATAAGAAAGAGGAAAACTTGGCTATCAGTAGAGGAGGAAGCAAAGGAATGAGGGAAAAGCCGAAAACAAATGAAATGGCTGGCTGGAAGCAAAGTATGCTGGAGGAAATTTACTGCTGCCCTATGCTCCATTTAGGAATTATAGTAAATAAATTAAATAAATAATAAAATGTGACCATTAGGAAATACCATTATCCTGATTTTTTTCAATTCAAGCTTCATTATTTGCTTTTCCATTACTTAGAATTTTAATTCTGAGGAACTTTTATTTAGTTTTTACTGAATTACAATTTAAAATATATATGTAAATATATTAATGCTTCACTTACTGGAATCTTCTAAACATTTACGCAGCGTTATCTCCACTCTCTGGAATAAGTGTGCACACAATTCTTCCATGTCAACCCTGCCAACATATAAATTATTTGTTCATTATACATCAATCATTAAATGTGAATAAAACCATGCCAAGAAAATATCTTATTTTTACAGTTACTCCCTAGCTCATTAATTTGTATCAGCCACTTGATGTGGCATTTTTAGGCCAATAAAAGCAGCGGAAAAGCTTAGATTACGTTTATATAACACTTTAGCTAGACCAGTGTTGACCAATGATAGTGAAGCATGGACACTAAAAAAGACAACATGAAAGCAGAATAACGGCTTGTGAAATGAGATTCATGCGCCAAACAGCAGGTTACACCAGATGGGATCGGAAAAGGAACACCGATATCTTAAAAGAATTGAAGACTGTATCAATTTTGGAATATATTAAACAGTACCAACTAAATTGGAAACACCATCTTGAAAGAATGAGTTCAAATCGGATCCCCAAAGCTGTTTATAATTATATACCAAGAGGACAAAGATCACTGGGCTGTTCTATGAAACACTGGAGGGAAAATTTTCTATAGGATCGTAACAGGCCTTGGCCTAATACTTGGAAGGAGAAGAAGAAGAAGGAAAGTGTAGATATTTTGAGAAAGAATAATAAAGAGGACAATCAAATATCTGAACTTCCAAAATTTGTGTGTGTGTTTCTAATGCTGCCCACTGCACTTTATATGCTTCGGATTCTGCACTGGGCAGATAGATGGTGTTAATGTGGTCAGTTTTCAATTTATGCACCACTCCGACAGATCACTTTACATAGATTATGTATTATTTATTGTATGTGTGCAAAGAGGATTGTAGTATTGTTTGTGTACTGTATGAGGTATGATGAGAAAGAGAATGGAGAAGATGAAACATAGTGTCAGCATGTAGCCTACACCTGTCAAAAAGCACCAAGAGGCTGCCATGCTCAACATGCATCCAACAGACAAATCACTGTCAACATATGTATTGCAGAGGGATTTCAATTTAATTCAGGAATTTAATGCACAATATCAATTCAAAATTGACATCACCATCCCTCCTGGCCCCAAAGTTGAAAATTTTACAATTAATTTAATTTAATTAACAATTACAATATTCAATTCCATTGGGTATTGAACTCAGGACCACTAGTCAGGTAGTGGGCATGCTATCTGAGCTGGCGATAGTAGACTTTTTCCTAGATTGTTGAAAACATCATTCATGCAGGATTGGAATTAATTTTAAGTCTAATGTTACCTCCGGATTCAGAAAAACAGGAGTTTCATTTTGAATTTGAAGAGAAAAATTTTTTTTTTTCGCCTAGACCGGGACTCGAACCCGGGACCCTTGGCTTTCTGGGCCAAGTGCTCTACCAACTGAGCTATCGAGGCGAGTTACGATCTAGTTTCATTTTGTCCTGTTAATAATTTTACAGATTCCTAATTAACATGTGGCAGAGGAGAATAATTCAGAAAAAAAACTTAATAATTAAATGAATCGTGATTTTTTCTTACCTCATACATCTATGTTTCTTTAAACACAGCACTGCAGTATCGGTGACACTGTCGTCATCGTCAGCTGTTTTCACGACTCAATTTTTTCTCCTTTTTGCCGGTAATTATCCAAACTGCCCTCTGGTGTTCTTTTGAAGGAATTCCTCTTCAGACTGCCATCTGGTGTTATTTTGAATGAATCATTTCCTAAACTGCTATCTGTTGTATTTTTGAAGAACTTTGTAATCAAGCTTGGTTCTTCCGGAATCTCAAAGTTCATAGTTCTAGTATGGTTTTTTTGAATATATATTTTTTCCCAAACTGTTAAATCCAAAGGTTTAGATAGATGTTTTAAAAGTTTTGCTTCTTTTTCAATCCTATGATGCTCTAATAAACTATGTGCTGCTATAGCTGATTTTTCAATTTCTCCATTCTTTATGTTTCTGAAGTGCTGTTTTTTTTTTACGAGTTTCCGAGTTCCTTTTTGTTTTTCCTATATATATCTTGTTGCAATCTTTGCAATCAATTTGATAAATCCCAGATTTTTTGTTGTCTGGGGTATTACATTTATTATTAGTTAACAGCAGATTACCCAGGCTGAATTTGTTAATTGGAGCTAATGTTATATTAAAATTTCTGAAAATTTTTTGAAACTTATTATGAACTTCAGGATGGTAAGTGAATTTCTTGCAATTTTCAATAGTCTATTACACAGATTGTTAAATATTCCACTTAATGTAGAAGATTTTGACAAGGAATATAATCATATTGTTCATGTTGCTAAAATAAATGGTTTCGATGAAGACATTATAAAGAATAAATTAAAGAAATTCAAACAACAAAAAAGGTTACAGGAATACACCACCTTACATCATGGTCCCAAGAAAGATGTAAAATTCAAGAAATTCACTTACCATCCTGAAGTTCATAATAAGTTTCAAAAAATTTTCAGAAATTTTAATATAACATTAGCTCCAATTAACAAATTCAGCCTGGGTAATCTGCTGTTAACTAATAATAAATGTAATACCCCAGACAACAAAAAATCTGGGATTTATCAAATTGATTGCAAAGATTGCAACAAGATATATATAGGAAAAACAAAAAGGAACTCGGAAACTCGTAAAAAAAAAACAGCACTTCAGAAACATAAAGAATGGAGAAATTGAAAAATCAGCTATAGCAGCACATAGTTTATTAGAGCATCATAGGATTGAAAAAGAAGCAAAACTTTTAAAACATCTATCTAAACCTTTGGATTTAACAGTTTGGGAAAAAATATATATTCAAAAAAACCATACTAGAACTATGAACTTTGAGATTCCGGAAGAACCAAGCTTGATTACAAAGTTCTTCAAAAATACAACAGATAGCAGTTTAGGAAATGATTCATTCAAAATAACACCAGATGGCAGTTTGAAGAGGAATTCCTTCAAAAGAACACCAGATGGCAGTCTGGATAATTACCGGCAAAAAGGAGAAAAAATTGACAGTCGTGAAAACAGCTGACGATGACGACAAAGTGTCGCCGATACTGCAGTGCTGTGTTTAAAGAAACATAGATGTATGAGGTAAGAAAAAAAAATCACGATTCATTTAATTATTATTAATTGAACCTCATAATGTTAAAAATTCCCATATTTAATATATATAAAAAAAACTTGTACAGTATCTTTAAATGCAACTTAAAAGAGGTTTACTGTAATAAAACAACAAATACAAACAACATCTAATATAATAAATTTGGTAATTTTAACATTATGAGGTTTCATTAATAAGAATTAAATGAATCGTGAATTCTTCTTACCTCATACATCTATATTTTTTTTAAAACACAGCACCGCAGTATCGGAGAACCATCTTCATCATCAGCTGTTTTCAAGACTGTCAATTTTTTCTTTTGCTAGTAATTATCCAAACTGTCATCTGGTGTACTTTTGAAGGAGTAATTTTCTAAACTGCCAACTGGTTTCTTCAAAAAATACACCAGATGGCAGTTTAGAAAATTACTCCTTCAAAAGTACACCAGATGGCAGTTTGGATAATTACTGGCAAAAGAAAAAATTGAAAATTCATCAGAGAACATATTGTTTAAACAACTCACCTCATAGGATTCATGCTTCCATGATATCGCGATTTCAAACATAGTCATGTTCATCGTCAGCCATAACTCCGACTGACGAAATTCTTAAAAAAAAAATTGAAAGTTGTGAAAACAGCTGACAATGGAGAAGATGGTTCTCCGATACTGCAGTGCTGTGTTTAAAAGAAACTGATGTATGAGGTAAGAAGAATTCACAGTGATTCTTACAAACAACATCTCATTAAGAAAAATGCTTGGCTTTAACACAAGAGAAAGGTATAGCTTAAGGGAATTTCATGGTACTGTCTGGCAACATAAAAAACTTGAACCCACTGGCAATGTGTCAAGAATGCTAGAGAGAGAGAGGTTAGAGAAAGGGACAAACATATTAATCCATCATTGCCACATCTATTTAAGAATTAAGAAACACATTAAATTTTGAACTTTTATAGAAAAAAATCACTATGAGGTTTAATGTAAGATTAAATTAATTTGCTTTATACCTCACCTCGTATCCAGTCTTCAAATTAGACAACAGTTTCAAAACCTTGGCAGCTTCATCTTCAGTAATTTCTCGTCGACTGATGTTATATCGATCAGAAGAACTACTTCTTCTTCCATCTGTTGGTAGACCGAAAAACCTCCAGATCCATTCAGAATCCGCAGGAATTTCAAAGTTTGTAAGTTTTTCTTTCTTGTTTTTTTTAATGTGGATTTTTTCCCAAACCTTGAGCTTTTGTTTTTCTGTTTGTTCAATTAGACTGGCTTTTGATTCAATTAGATTTTTTCAGATCAAGCATTAGACCGCGGTCTAATTAGAAGACTGGATATGAGGTGAGATATGAAGCATTTTAATTTAATCCTGAACAAATTAAGTTTTATGAATACAAAGAAAAAAAATCATTTAAAATACGTAATTTGGAGCAGTAAAATGCTGAATACTATTTTCTAGCCACATGATTGGTTTATCACAACAGTAAATGAGAATTCATAATTTATTTGGATAAAATATTTTTACATCTCTCATAAAGTAAAGACGGAACTTTATGAGGTTAGATATAAAAAATATTATCCAACTCATTATAAATTGAAAATTACTTTCCACTGTAATTTTGTTTAAAAGAGTAAATGAGAACTTAATTCTTGACAAAGGAACACAAGTCCAACAAGTTAACCAGCCAAAATATTTAGGAATAACAACATAGAAGAGGCTTTATATTTGAGGAGAAAATTTTTCGCCTAGACCGAGACTCGAACCTGGGACCTTTGGCTTTCTGGGCCAATGCTCTACCAACTGAGTTACCGAGGAGAGTTGCAATCTAGATGCAAATTTTTCTCTTAGATATGTTGTAATTCCCTCGTGCCAAATGCTATGAAACCTTTACTTCTATCTTTGCAACTGAAGATACTTATTTGAAACAAGGAAATAAAAAAATTGAATTGAACCAATTAAAAGAATTGTAACATATTTAAATTCAATATGATGAGATAAAAACATTTGAAAAAGTTTATATAAAAAAAAAGAGGAGAAAATTTCATTGAGTCAGTTTTGAGTTATGGGCATGATACATGGGTACCGTATTTACGCATGTATAGGCTGCACTTTTTACCTAAAATATAAGTTTCAAATTGTGGAATGCAGGCTTTCACGGCCGGTAATCATAGTATTAAAAGATTCCGGGCTATGTGGCCGTGGTCTATAACTGGCATTTCTTCCAGATGTTTCTCCCTCAACTGCGGAGGGCATCCTCAGTGGCGAGCGCTTCCAGCTGTTGTTTCCCTGTCGTAGACTCAACTGCGAATGAACGGCAGAAAGCTGGATGCTCTTATTTATACTAGTGCTGCCTCGCGTGAGTCGCAGCTGATTGGCTTGACATCAACATACTGGCTTCTGATTGGTTCAGAACTCTCTCCTTGTTATTGGTAGGTTTTGACTGTCTAATGTGTGATACCAGGCTTTGGCTAGTTTTATTCCTTCATCTTTTCTATTGAAATTGTCCTTGTGTTTATAAATTTTTATGGCCTCCCTGTATAATCTTGGGAAATAATATGGTGTTGTAAATAAAACTTGTGTTTCATCGTATATAAGTTTCAAAATTAGGGTGAGGCTTATACATTAAATAACTAGATAACTGATACATATCGGGAAGTTTCTGTGTTATTGTTGTACGCCGTGATGTGTCTTAAATCGTCTTGCCCAGCCAGAACTTGCCTTAAATTCATTGCATGGGACTTCCATATTCTTGACTATTCATGCCAATTGTGTGATCGAGCAAATGCTCGTAGCATTCAGCGAGCGGGAATTAACAGTGTATAAGAGAAAAATTTGCATTTAGATTGGAGTTTCTCAGGTAGCACAGTGGTAGAGCATTGGCCTAGAAAGCCAAAGGTCCTGGGTTCAAACCCCAGTCTGAGCATATAATTTTTCTTTCCCAATATTGAAAATTTATTCTTTAACATTTAATATTACAGAATCACAAAAAAACTTTTACTAATTACCTTTTCATATCAGCATGTACATCTTTGTCATCCATGAAGCATTCAATGTTCATTGGAAGTTTTGTTGAATTAGCAGACATTTGTTTTTTTAACCTTTCTACCTCTGCTTGAAGTCTGAGAAAAGCTCGAGGATTACTTCGAGGATCAATTCGATATCGATTTTGGAAATCACTACTAAAATGTTCTGCTAAAATCATGTCTATGTCACGACCACCAAGCTGGGAGTCTGATGCACTTGACAACATCTGTAATACAACACGCATTTGTAAATATCAAATTATAAAAAAGATATCAAAAAGAAAATTCCTTCTTTATGACCTCCTAACAGACCACATGGCCTATTGCAACAAAATTATATAAAAATATAAGCAACAAAAATAAGGATTGTCTTAATAATCATTAAATGAAAAAGATTTTTAAACCTCACCTCATATTTTGTGTTTTTTTATTTCCTTTTTTTAAATTTAATTCTAATGTATATATAATTTAAACATTTAATCCCTCATGGTAAAATCAAATGTTTCTTATCTCTCCTCATACAAATCTTCTAAGTAGACCGCGATTTCGAGACCATAATGGTTTCATATTCAGTACGATTTTGGTGACTGATGTTATGTCGATCGGAAAAAACTCTTCTTCCCTCTGTTGGTGGACCGATGAACCTCTGGATCAGGTCAGAATTTGCAGGAATTTTGAAGTTCATAAGTTTTCTTTTGTTTTTTTGAATGTGGATCTTTTCCCAAACCGTGAGTTCCTTTTGTTTTTTTGAATGTGGATCTTTTCCCAAACCGTGAGTTCCTTTTGTTTGTCTATTTGTTTAATTAGACTGGCTTTTGATTCAATTAAATGTTTTTCGGACCAAGCATGAACAGATACTGCTGACTTTGCCACTTCTCCATTTTTAACGTTTCTAAGATGTTCTTTCTTTCACTCTTGTTTTCAAATTTCTATTTGTTTTTCCAATAAAAATTTTGTCATTTTATTTTTTTCTGTTTCTTTTGTAAATGTGCTTTCATTAATTAATTTTTGTCTTTTAAATTTATTTATTTTCTTGTGTACCATATTTTCTTCATAACCGTTATCTATTGCAACATTAATTATGTGTTCTTTTTCTTTTTCATAGTTTTTTTTTTGCTCATAGGTATATTTACCAATCAATCTATGTGTCAAATCAGGGATTGTGACAAAATTTATATTGGAAAAACAAAAAGAAATTTGAAAACAAGGATGAAAGAACATCTTAGAAACGTTAAAAATGGAGAAGTGGAAAAGTCAGCAGTAGCTGCTCATGCTTGGTCCGAAAAACATTTAATTGAATCAAAAGCCAGTCTAATTAAATGAATAGACAAACAAAAGGAACTCATGGTTTGGGTAAAGATCCACATTCAAAAAAACAAAGGAAAACTTATGATTAATAGTGAGTGGAGAACATATTTTAATCGACTCCACTATTAATGATATTACCTCATAATTACTTATTTTAGGAATTCTCACTATGAGGTATATTCTACCTTAATTACCTCATAATGTTTACTTCCCGATATTAATTTAAATATAAGAAAACTTATGAACTTCGAAATTCCTGCAAATTCTGACCTGATCCAGAGGTTCATCGGTCCACCAACAAAGGGAAGAATAAGAGTTTCTTCCGATTGACATAACATCAGTCGCCAAAATCGTACTGAAGATGAGACCGTTATGGTCTCAAAATCGCGATCTACTTAGAAGATTTGTATGAGGAGAGGTAAGAAACATTTGATTTTACCATAAATTAAACCTCATAGTGATTAATTCCTGTAAAAGTTAAATAAATTTAATCCCTTATTTTGTCCAGAATATTTAGTTGTACCTACAAGGCTGCAAATTTCTATTATTTTGTATACAAAGTGTTTTCTCCAGAAGTACACTTTTTTTACTGATATAAAACAATTTGAAACGGGCCCAGTAATAATATTAAATGAAAGTCACATTGTAGTCTAAAATTAAAAAAATAAATTCAAGAAGTTCAACTTAAGATTGAGACCTAAAAATTATTTTAGCCTCAATAGAATAATAAAATCAAATAAAATTTGGTGTGTCTTGTTCTTCTTCATTTAGTCTTGTGTGTCTGTTCTTGGGGTTGAGTTTTTGTGTGTCTACTCATTTTTAAATTATTTTCTTCCTCTATTCTTCTTAAGTGTACTTTGTCTTTGTCACTTTTCAGAATCTATTTGGGTAAACTAACTTAAAAAAACACTAAAATAATGTATTTTTATATTGTTTATTTAAAGTCATCAATGAAAGTACTCTTCAGACAGATAAAAATATAGGCAAAAAATTCAAGAAGTTCACATACCATCCTTTCGTATTTGACAAGTTTCAAAAAATTTTCAACAAATTCAACATTAAATTAGCACCGAAAAATGATTACAGCTTAGGTAATTTAATAAAAACCAACAAAAATGAAAAAATTGAAGACTGCAAAAAATCGGGAATTTATCAAATTAATTGTAAAGATTGTGAAAAGATATACATAGGAAAAACAAAAAGGAATCTAAATACAAGATTAAAAGAACACCTCAGAAATGTTAAAAATGGAGAAACCGAAAAATCTGCAATAGCTGCACATGCCTGGTCAGAAAAACATAGAATAGAAACCAAAACAAAATTACTTAAACAATTGGAAAAACCGAAGGAACTCACAATTTGGGAAAAAATTTACATATGCAAGAATGAAAATACAACTATGAATTTTGAAATACCCGGTTATAAAGAAAGAGGCCTGATTTGGAAATTCTTCGGTCGGCCACCAGATGGCGCGGAGGTCAGTCTGCAGGATAGAAGGCCGTTGGACGTCAATTGTGAACATGACGCAGCATTGACAATGTCACGAATTACGTGAAGAAACCCTGGGTCTGCTATAAATTATGAAGTATGAGGTGAGTGAAATGATAAAAAATAAACAATATTAAAGAACCTCATAGTGTTATTTCCTATCTACATAACTTAATAATGTATTTTTATGTTGGCAAAACAAACTTTTCTATAGAGAAAAAACTGTTTGCTTTCAGTCCATGCAGATTTTAATCAATATTAAATTATAACTGACAGTACAGTTCCTTTTTAAAGTTTTATTCTTTACTACAAACAATGCTTACCTTTAATTTGCCTTTATGGAATGCACAAGCTGACACCTGCAGAGAGGCATGGCCACAGTCCACAAACACAACATTCCGTGGCTTTTCTTCCGGCGCAGGAAGGTCCTGCTTATAGATACCATAAGCTAATGCTGTGGCTGTCGTCTCATTCATCAAACGTAAAACATTTAGACCAGAAATTGCAGCTGCATCTAATAATGCTTTCCTCTCTGCATTTGTAAAGAATGAAGGAACCTAAAAAAAATTGTATTAATTTACTGCATATTAGAATTATCTTAATTTCCATAATAATTCCCATTACAGAACCATCAATTATTTATATTTAGAAATACATGTTATAAGCATTCTTATAATTTTACATACAGCAATGTACTTAATACAGACATTACAATAAAAGTCTAAGATAGACAACCAATGGTTGAACTTTTATAGGAAAAATCACTATGAAATTTAATTTAAAATTCTTTATACCTCACCTCATATATTATATTGGTTTCAAAACCTACGTGAGGTATAAAGAATTTTAATATTTTATTTTAGGAAGTGATATTTTGAGGTTATTTTAATTACACAATTTTTTTTTAGTCTGTTCATCTTACCTCAATATTAATGTAGATTTGTTCTTGAACATGTTTCAATTATATCATAATCATCATCAGCATCTTGCCCAGAATGGTTAGATTTATGTTGCACACCCTGGGCGTTGATGTCGGCTCCATCCTGCGGTTGGCCAAAGAACCTCCAAACAAGGTCATGCTCCATCGGTATTTCAAAATTCATAACTCTGTTTTTGTTCTTCTGATTATAGATTTTTTCCCAAATAGTCAGCCCTTTTGTATTTTCTAACTGTTTTAATAATTTAGTCTCTGAATTTATATTATGTTTTTCAGACCAAACATAATATAAATTGGAGGTTCTGTGGCCAACCACAGGATGGAGCCGACAACAACACCCAGGGTGTGCAACATAAATCTAACCAGTCTGGGCAAGATGCTGATGATGATTATGATATAATTGAAACATGTTCAAGAACAAATCAACATTAATATTGAGGTAAGATGAACAGACTACAAATAATTTAAATAAAGAATTTAAATCTTAAACCAATGGATGACCTAAGATTGTTCGAATGCAGATTTGATCCTAAAAGATCTGCTCATCTTCCTTTTTCTATAAAGAAAAACATCCTGAGAGAAGAAGGTTATGGGGATGGAAATAACCAGTGAAAGAAATGGCAAGATTGAGAACACTAGAAGCATATATAATGGAACTCAATAAATAAACGCTCACTCTTATATACTTCAAGATTATGGGCTACATCAATAAACTCTTCCCATGAAGCACAGGAGTAACCAGTAGAACAGTGCAGTAGTCTCCAGACACTTGTTCATGTTGGCAGCAAGACAAGGAACAAAAAATTTTGGAACAGTTAAAACAAGGTAAATCAATATGAACCATTGTGGAACAATTTGACATTTTTGTTACAAACTTCAGAAAAAGAGAGAGAGACTCCAGGTGTGGAGTAATACCTTGGAAGTCACAAGTTGCCAATAGTAGATATTGGAAAAAGCAAGAGTAGTAAGTTACCATCATCAAAAAAGAAAAGCATGTATGGACACTGTATATTCTCTAAGTGGTTTCATTCTTCTTTTGTCCCTTGCATTCGTGAGCATTTGAGTGCAAATAGTTTACCACAAGAGGCAATTTTCCTCATAACAATGTGTCAATCAAATTGCACAAATACAAATAGATGATGGTAATACAACCTGCCATTTCCTACCACCTAATAGTACGTCACTAATTCAGCCCATGGACCAGACAGCAATAGAAAACTCCAAGTGCATATATAAGATTATATTTGAAAAGAAAAATATATGCCTAGACTGGGGTTTGAACCCAGGACCTTTGACTATGTCAATGCTCTTCCATCTGAGCTACCTAGGCCTAGGGTTCAAACCCCAGTGTAGGCGTATATTTTCTTTTCAAATATAATTTGTCCATCATTAAGATGTTTAAAAACGAATAATATTAGCATATATAAGAGCTTAATTTAACACCTATTCCTCATTTCTTGGGGGAAAAAAATACACCATCAGAGATGCTATATATAATATAGCAGAATCATGGACTGAAATGAGTTTCCAACTTTTGAAGAGCTGCTTGAATAAGCTACTGAGTCAAGAAGAAACTCAATCACACAGTGCAACAGTGTGTTGGATATGTGTATAAAGGTAATCTTCTTTAAGAAGAATCACACAAAGTGAGGGGGAATTCATGGGTGCAAATGGACAACGGTATTGTAAAAGTAAATAAAAAATTAAGTTTTGAAATTGGCTGAACATAATTACGTATGTACATACATTTAAACAGTTTTCCCTCCAGAAGTGTGTTTTATATTTTGCATATATCACACATGTATAAATGCTTAATCACAAAGTTGTTTTAATATATTTTGCATATACCATACTACAATATACAGGGTGGACCGCTCGAATGGACCTAATTTCAATTGCTTGTTACTGGCAAACGGTTGAAGATAGAAACTTAAAACAACGTTCATAGTACAGAAAAACTCACCAAGTTTCGAATCCTGTCGGTAGATGGCACAAAGATACGTTTCTCGTTCTTAGATTTAATTGTTTGTGAAAATGGCGACTCCGCAGATGAAAGCGCAAGCTGTTTTGTGGTATGCGGAGTTTAAATCAATCATTAGAGTTCAAAGGGAGTTCCGGCGTGTGTTTAACCGTGATGCTCCAACTGCTAGAAGCATAAAGAAGTGGCGTGATACATTATTAGCTACAGGATCTGTGTTGAAGAAGCATGGTGGTGGTCGCAGAGCATCCGATGAAATGGTAGCAAATGTTCAAGCCGCATTTGAGCGAAGCCCCCGGAAGTCATTAAGAAGAGCTTCGCGGGAACTTCAAATACCAAAATCGACATTACAACGGATTGTCCACAAACGCCTCAAACTGCACGCATATAAAGTGCAGTTAGTGCAACGTCTGGAGCCGAATGACATGCCGAAACGAGTGGAATTCGCCAATACGATGCTGGACCGTCTCGGCGCTGATCCTGACTTCATGACCAAGATTTTCTTCTCGGACGAAGCCACTTTCCATTTGTCAGGCAAGGTAAACCGGCATAATGTGCAGATCTGGGGATCGGAGAATCCTCACGCTATTCAAGAGCATGTTCGTGATAGTCCGAAGATGAATGTTTGGTGCAGTTTGTCACATAATAAGGTCATTGGACCGTTTTTCTTCGCCGAGAAAAACTGTTCGTGGTACCACATATCTTGACATGCTGGAGCAGTTCTTCTTTCCACAAATTGAACAACTGCAGCCTAACATCGTTTTCCAGCAAGATGGTGCTCCTCCCCACTGGTCCAATGAAGTTCGTACGACTTTGGACAACATTTTCCCTGGCCGTTGGATTGGTAGGGGAGGACCAATCGCGTGGCCCCCGAGATCTCCCGATTTAACACCACTGGATTTCTTTCTCTGGGGCTATGTCAAAGATAAAGTTTACACCACCCCAGTCAAAGACCTTCGTGAGCGCATCATAGAGGCTATTGAGAACATTCCAGAAGACATACTCCAACGTACTTGGCAAGAAATTGTTCATCGCTTTGATATCGTCACAGTGACTGCTGGGGCTCATATAGAGATGTGGTGATCTGGATATCAAAACTTGGTGAGTTTTTCTGTAATATGAACGTTGTTTTAAGTTTCTATCTTCAACCGTTTGCCAGTAACAAGCAATTGAAATTAGGTCCATTCGAGCGGTCCACCCTGTATAATTTAAAATGATATACTTTAATTTATTTTTTGATCCATATGCAATACAAAACATTATACAGTATTATGTTTACCAATGTCTGCAGTACTCCACAAAAAGAAAGTACATAATCTGACTTTGAACACAGATCATTGGAGTGTATATATGTGGAATCATTGTGGAGTGGCTTGCATGCTTAAATGATCCCAACAGCTATACTGGCAGTAGCATTGCTGTCAAAAGGGTTACGCATGCTGGACACATCGAAGGCATTAAGCCAGATGAAAAAGTACCTTGGTCAAAAGAGTGACAATCTTTCACTGTAAAAATACAACTGTCAAGAAACGCTTACATGTATTCCACTGGGATGAAATTTTCTGGAGGTAAAATAGTTCCCCATTCAGTTCTACATGCAGGGACTACTTCAGGGAATCCATGTAAAGGCTTGAACACAGGGACATGTTCTTAGGAACGTGGAATGCTAGGAATTATACAGTAGTGCGGCTCTAGAAATATTAACTCAGGAATTAGATAAATCACCTTTGGATATAATCACTTTACAAGAAGTTAGATGTACAGGAGAAGGCATCAGGAATCAGGAAGCTTTGCATTATACTATGTGGGTGCAGCGAGATCTGAATTTGGAATTAGTTTTTAGTCCAAAGGAGGATCATTTCTGCTATCCGAGATATTAACTTTGTCATTGATAGGATATCATACATAATTCTAAACAACACGATTTTGTAATAGTAAATGTACATGGCCCCACAACAGATAAGCATGACAGGAACAAACATGAGCTCTACGAAGAATTAGAATGTGTATTTGGTAGTCTTTCTTGATATAAGAAAACTGTCTTAGGAGATTTTAATGCATAGGCAAATTCAATCTTCATGAAGATAGTAACGACAATGAGGTTAGATTAATCATCTTTGCCACATCAAAGAATCTTATTGTTAAGAGCACAACATTTCAGCATATGGATATACACCTGGACGTCTCCAGATGGTGAAACTCGGAACCAGACAGATCAAGGACAAATGCTGGCACAGTAGCATCATCGATGTTAAATCAGTGAGAGGGACAGACTGCAATTCGGATCACCATCTGGTCAGGGTGAAAATCAGAGAATGGTTATTGCTTATGAGAGGACAAACCCTTAAATTGGTAATGTATTCTATAAGAAACATTTAATTTTATATTTTTAATAAACTAATGGAAAAATGAATCAGTAGAAATTATTTAAATTTGTGTTAAATTATACAACAATAAGCAATATATACTCTTACGGTTGATGATTTTTTTTTTATTAGTCTGACACTTTTCAATAAACTGACCTCAGAAATTGAGTTTCTCCAATTTAACAAAAGAAATACACACTCGGGTAAACAATTGGACAATAAATTCAACTTGCTTACAAATTTGCTTAGTTCATGCATGAATAACTCTTTATTCACAATATTTTAAGGGGGATTCAGAATGTCCTTATATCACTGTTAAAATACAGCTCATAAACAAAATTTTTTAAAAGTAATAATAAAAACATTAAAAGAAGCCCTACTGGCTTTATAAAGTAATGTTTAAATTTCCATTAATAAATTCTTAAATAAGAAGTCACAATTTGCATAATCGAGCAAAGGCTCGTAGCATTCAGCACTAGGGAATTAACAGCATATAAAAGAAATTTTTGAGTTTAGATTGGAGTGCTCAGATAGCTCAGCAGTAGAGCATTGCCAAGAAAGCCAAATGTCCTTGGTTCAAAACCCCAGTCTGAGCATATAATTTTTCGCTTCAAATACATTTTTTTTTCTCAAAATCTATTTGTAGGAAATTTAATGAATATTTAGAAAACCTTTGACTATTATTTAGCACACACAAGATTTTCTTATTTGTGATCTCATTAACAAAATGATTTTCTAGCAATTACATTTTTATGGTGATCTTGAAGAAGATTTCCGGGCTGTAGGCCGTGGTCTTAAGGCTTGAAGTTTCCCGACGTTTCACCAGAGACTGCATCTGGCATCCTCAAGGGTTGTCTTGAGACTGGCAATTTTATCCATTGTCTGTCCTATTTATACTGTTTACCACGATGTGTTTTCTGCACGGTCTATTCCTTTGTAAGTTATATCTGCCTTCTGATTGGTCAGTGGTATGGACTTCCATTGCTTCAATGAGGTTGCTGTTTGATGGTCTAGTAGACTGTTCTTTTGAGGTTTGCATTCTGCGCTTTTTAAAACCGGTATCCATAATTTGTTGAGTTTTAATGATTATTTTTTTCTATTAAACTGTTTTTATGTTTTAAGAATATTTCGATGGCTTCTTGTTTTAGACAGGTAAAATAGTGTGTGCAGTTACCCGTCTACAATGAGAAGCCATTGAAATAGAATAGAAAAGAAGAATCATTAAAAGTCAATAAAGTATGGATACCAGTTCTAAAAACGCAGAATGCAAACCTCTACAAGAACAGTCTACTAGACCATCAAACAGCAACCTCATTGGAGCAATGGAAGTCCCTACCACTGACCAATCAGAAGGCAGATATAACTTACGAAGGAACGGACCGCGCAGAAAACACATTGCGGTGAACAGTATAAATAGGACAGTGGACAAAATTGCCAGTCTCAAGACAACCCTTGAGGATGCCAGACGCAGTCTCTGGCGAAACATCGGGGAACTTCAAGCCTCAAGACCACGGCCTACAACCTGGAAATCTTCTTCAAGATCATCATAGCAACTCCGGCCATGAAAGCCTAAGTCAAATTATATTTTTGTTGCATTTTTCAACAGAATTGTATTTCTAAATCCAATACTAATAACTTTTAATAAAAATCCCTTTTAAATTGTGCACAAACAACTTTTTAAATTATATTTGAAGAGAAAAATGTTCGCCTAGACTGAGACTCGAACCCAGGACCCTTGGCTTTCCGGCCCAAGGGTCCTGGGTTCGAGTCTCGGTCTAGGCGAAAATTTTTCTCTTCAAATATAATTTATCCTTCAGTGAGAAGTGTTAAATTAATAATAAAATTGTCAACTTTTTAAATATACACTAAAAAATTTGAAGCAAATTCATTCAGTAGATTATGAGAAAACATGCATTTTACTTAATATCAGTGTTAATATGTAAGGGCATATTGCATAAAATACCAAATCACAACTTACTGAAATGACACAGTCGTTGACCTTTGTTTTCAGAGCATTTTCTGAAATTTCCTTCAGTTTTGTGAATAGCATTGCTGTTATCTGCTCTGGAGAAAACACGTGATCTTCATCCAAATAGTTTACCTGTAAGTGACAGACATTAATTAAAAATATATTATAAATCATCTTATTTGTAATGAAGATAAACTCACAGTTTCAATATCTGAAATCATTCATAGTTCAATATGGGAAATAACATTATGAGGTTCTTATTCATGAAGTTCAATATGGGAAATAACATTATGAGGTTCTTATTCATGAAGAATGAGTCACTTTTATATCTTCAATATTACATTGGCACCGATAAATAAATTTAGCCTTGGTAATATTAATAGCCAATAAGAAATTGAACACCCCAGATAGTAAAAAATCTGGAATTTATCAAATTAGTTGTAGAGATTGCAATAAAGTATACATAAGAAAAACAAAAAGGAATTTGGACACTCGCACAAAGGAACACTTAAGAAATATTAAAAATGGTGAAATTGAAAAATCAGCTATTGCAGCACATAGTTGTTGGAGAGTCATAAAATTGAAAATGAGGCCAAACTTCTATAACATTTGGAAAAACCTTTAGAATTGACAGAAGGGAGAAGATATATACTCAGAAGAACAAATTTAAATCCATGAATTTCAAAATTCCTGATGAACAGGACCTGACCTCGAAGTTCATCAAATCAACACCAGATGACATTATAGATGGAGATTCCAATGAAAATCCGGTATCATAATGTCAGTTGAAAATGGGAGAGAGGTGTTTCCTCTTGAAAACAGCAGTTCCCGTGTTTAAGAAAAACTATCAGGTAAGATATAAAAAATTACTAATTCTATCTGAAATCATATTAAATTTTTACAAAAACTGAAATTAAGAAGGTAGTACATATGAAAGCATAAATAATTCCAAAACCTTCTAACTTGCTTTTGTGTCATTTTACATTTTTCAGATGTTACTGATAATAAAGGAAATAAACACACAAAATCATCTGTATTTAAAGAATAACCTAAGTAATGCACAAAATCCTTTCTCAAAAACTTTATCTTTATTTTCTTCAAACTAAAAGTTTTTATAGCTTAATGCAAAATGTTTATTTTAGGAGGTGCAAAATTTAAAGTAACAATACATGACAAAGGTGTCTGAGGAAATTTAATTTTAAGATATCAAAATTTGAACTAGAAGTAAAGTATGCTTATAATATAGAAACCTTAATTCCAATATTTCCATTTGGTTGCTGGATCACTTTGTAAGGTAAATATTTCAATTCTTGCTGAACAAGTGGATCACTAAATTTTCTTCCAAGGAGACGTTTGAAGCCATGAATTGTATTCTTCATATTTGTAACCATCTGGTTCTTGGCAGCAACTCCAAGAATACGATTCTTGCCACTGAATGCCACACATGATCTGTAAAACAATACTCATAAAATTACTCTTCTATTCAATATAACCATTATATTTTTACAAAATATATGTCATATTCCACTGACCACTATTTAACATTAGTGGATATTTTTTTTTAAATACCAACTATTCAATAACTTTACTAAGAATGCATACATTTTTATAAATTCACCAAATTGTTTGCTTTCAGTAAAAAGTATTACATTTAAATTATAAGATTAGTGAAATTAAACAGGTAGCTGAAAGAGAAGAACGATTCACCGACATCACACATTTTGAGCAGGTGTATCAAACTAGTGACCCAGAGGCCGCAAGTGGCCATAGTAGCCTGTCTCCATTGAAAAATTTAATCATAATTTAACTTAACTTTGTATTTTACTGTGTTAACCACAGTTGTGAACTAACAAAACACCTCATAAGTATCGATCTTTCTTCCATAATGATGATTGTGCCTTCAGAACCTCTACTTAGAATTTTCCAAAACAGGTTGCAAACAACGATGCCAAGTATCTGGCAAAACACCGTTCTAATATAAATTAAGTTATATATTTTGATGATGTATTTTAAATTAACATGTTCCAGAATTGGACAGTTTTATTTTAGAAAGAAAAACAAACACTCGTACCAGGATTTGAACCCCGGATCTCTGACAGTGTCAGTATGATACCAATTACACCATCCAAACTCTGTTATGAACGTCAACAATTCTTTCTACATATAAAATTCTCTTTTATCAGAAGGCCGGTAGTCATATATGTGGAAAGAATTGTTGATGTTCGTATTGGAGTTCGGATGGTGTAATCGGTATCATACTGATGCACAGAGTCAGAGATCTGGGGTTCGAATCCCGATCCGAGTATTAATTTTTCTTTCTAAAATAAAGTTGTATATTTTTATATTATTTTAACACAGGGGAAAAAGAGATAAATATATTAATTAGAGGAATTACAGTTTTAAATATATTCATCTCTTTGTATGGAAGAATACTAAAATACTTTCTAGAAAAATAATATAGAAATAGAGGAGATACAACCTGGATTTAGAGCAGGAAGACCAACAGCTGATTATGTATTTGTGAATGAAAGTTAATAGGAAAAACAGAAGCATTAGGACAATAAGTTCCTTGATTTAGAAATGTTGTATTGTGACACATTGTTGGGCCAGCTTTTGAATTTTCCAAGCTGCAATGAGACTCTCAAATCTCACCTTATAAGGTAAAATTAAATTCATGGGCCATGACTTACAATTGCCTGCTGGGAGCTTTCTAGGTGTATCTGGAGATTGCTTCTCAATGGTTTGGCTGTAAGAATGATCTATTCTTGAAGGATTGCGAGTGTCATGATTTGTGCACACAGTGATCTTTCCAAAACCTTCAATACCAGCTATAAAAACCCAGCAGAACAGTTGGTAGTCAGGTGTGGTATGGAAGGCAACCAGTAATGAATTGGAAGACAGCGTGTGTGGAAGTTAAAAGTACAGTACAAGTCAGAAGGAGAGAATTTTAGTCATACTGTAAAAATTATATGTGATTGTAGAGAGAAGATAATTGTGAAATATGTAAAAGAAGATTTGAAATTATAGCGATATCAGGGTTGTAATTATTTAAAGAAATTGTAACTGTATTAACGTGGGTGCTACCCGCTAGAGTATGATAGTGTACCATATGTAAATTACGAATATATTAGAAGATGAAAAAATTAACAGGGTCTTAATAACTGCATTACAAAATATGTATAATTGGACAGTAAAATATGAAAAAAAACATTTCAGATGATAATTTGGTGACAAAGATATAGCATATCTCCCATATTTACTCAAAATATTTTTACATGTCTCTCATATTTACTCAAAATATTTTTACATGTCTCTCATATTTACTCAAAATATTTTTACAAAGATTCTGGAAAATCTGGAAGAGAAAGTGTTCTGGAATGGGCCTACCTATTATGTGAAGAAAACATATATATTGCTTAAAAAATCAAGAAATATGAGGTGAGTAAAAAAAACAATTCAAATATAATTGCTATTTGCAGATGACATCAAGAATATGATTAAGAATATATATTTAGAAAACTGATTGAAGAGATTATAAATTAATTTTGAAAAAAATATTCTATACGGGATACAGTAAAAGCAAAAGAGATTTAAGTTTTGCAGATGGAAAAGATACTATTAAAGCATGCAATGAATTTGAATACTTAGCAATCAAAATTAATTAAAATTTCTACCCAACATGTTATTAAACATACAGTAAATGAAGGAAGATCTGACAACAGCAATCCTAAGGAACATGAATATTTTTTTAAAGAAATTGAAATATATACCAGTCTGTAGTCCAAATCAATGGCATGCATTCATCTCCAGTTACCCCAGCACTGCTGAGATATATCATAATTTTGGATTAAAATAGTACAATTGCCAAATTCCATTCAAATCAAATATGCATGAACATTAAAATTGAAATTTCCTGCTGCGCCAGCAGACATCTATTGCATTTGGCTTGGAGCTTTCTGCATTATTATACACGTACATGAACACACAGTCTTTCTTCTGTGTTATCCCTACTAACACCTGCTATTCCATTACAAATAACTTCACATGCGCATAATAGATATATATGCCCGCACTTGACAAAGCTTGTGTTTAATACCATCAATTTTTTGTCGATTACCAACTAGCTGTACCTGGCATATGTCAAAACTCTAAGGAGCATACAAGTTAATACATAATCATGGGTGAATGTAGTTTCAACCTATCAATTCACGAAGCTTTCCTTTGACGAGAAAATGTTATTTGGATGATGTGAGAAGAGAAACATGATTGGCTGATTTGGGAAGCGCCAGTGCCTCAACAATACAATCTTTCGAAATAATAATTTCATCATCATCATCATCATCATCCATGCAAGTATTAGGCCATGTGGCCTGTTACAGTCTCAAAGAGGAGTTTTCCATCCAGTGCTTTTTTGGACGTCCTAGCGATCTTTTGCCTTAGGGGCAGTAACGAAGCATGGCTTTTGGAATTGTATGAGATGGCATTCGTTGAAGATGGGCTTCCCAGTTGTTCTGGTAGTTTTGTATATGGTGAAGAATGGATTTTACATCCAACTCTTCCATAATTTCCTCATTTCTTTTATGGTCCCACTTTGTATAGCCTGCTGTGTGGTGCATAAATTACACCTCATTTGCTGTTATTCAGCTTTCATCTCTTCTTTGTATTGTCCATGCTTCACTACCATATCTTAATACTGGTCTTGCAAGAACCTTATAAAGTCGTAATCTTGTGTTCTTCTGTACTAAATATAGTTTCATTATACTGTTAATTATCCCCATTGTTTTGTGAAATTTGTTATTTTCTTTGATATATCAACTTCATCTTGAAATGTTAAATTATAACCCAATTAATTAAATTCATTTACTCGTTCTAAAATTTCATCATCCTAAACAATTTTGCTAGGTATAGGATATTTCCCACATAAGGCCATCACTTCAGTTTTCTTTGTATTGATTTCCAAAATAATAATTTTTAGTTCATAATACCTAATTTATACTAGTTATATTTATACAAAACACAAACAAGCAATGTAAAATAAAATTATGTGGTGATACTGATAAATGTGATTTACCAAGTTAATGAAAATAAATGTGAGTGAATTTTAACTTATACACAAGATATAATTTTCATGCAGACTTTTCAATGACAAAGACGACTTCGTACAACAAGTATACAATCTACTAGATATCAGCTTTTGAGAATCTTGTCAGCTTCACATTTTAAGTGAGTATCACTTGAATATAATTGAGCTTTTGAGAGCCTTGTCAGCTTCACATTTTAAGTGAATATCACTTGAATACAATTGAATTGTGCATGCATGAGTACGAATTCTAAAAATGTTAATTTTTATTCAGAGTGAAAATTATTTGAACCGACAAACTCTGGGAAGTTGTAGGGGACACCAAAACATGTATTTTTCTCTAATGTCATTTTTTCCTATGAGGATTATTTAAACCGGTAGTGGAAGATTTATCTGGTGGCAAATTAATTAAACCAACAAACACTTTTGCATTTTTATTACCAAGAGACAACACATTAACACAATGCAAGTACTTAAATTACAGTAGAGGTTCAAAAATGCCTCCATTGACATGTAAACAAAGTTTACACTGGCAGATCATGTTCTAACATGGGCAAAAACTCCAGGAGTATCGTTAATTGCTCCTGCTGATGCTACTATCCGGGCAACCAGATCCTCTTCTGATGCAACAGGAGTTGTGTAAATAAGGTTGCGTATCTCTCCCCACACAAAGAAATCCAGAAGAGTCATATCTGGGGATCGAGCAGGCCATGGAACAGGACCACCTCTGCCAATCCACTTTTCTGGAAACCGTTGGCTCAAGAATAGATGCACACGACGATTGAAATGTGCTGGCACCCAGTCATGTTGGAACCACATGCATTGCCTAGTAGGGAGTGGGATGTCTTCCAGCAATTCTGGCAATGCTCTGGTGAGTAAATTGTAATAGTGCCTGCCATTTAATGGCCTAGGTAAGAGATGTGGCCCAATTAAACAGTCCCCAACAACACCGCCCACACATTAACGAAGAACCGCACTTGATAGACGTGAGTAACTGTGGCATGTGGGTTATCCTCACTCCAAACATGCGCATTGTGCATGTTGAAGACTCCATCACGCCCAACGTAGCCTCATCTGTAAATAACACAGAGGATGGAAATGTAGGATGCATTTGACACTGTTCCAGGCACCACTGCAAAAACTGTGTTCTGGGTGCATAATCTACTGGTTCCAGGTTGTGGACACGCTGTAAGTGAAATGGATGTAAGAATTGATCATGAAGCCGTTTCTTACATTCGTCTGATTCGTCCCCACGTCACGCACAATTGCACGAGTGCTGATTGAAGGGTATTGCTCCACATGCTGCAGGACAGCTTCCTCAAATTGCAGCATTCTTACTGTGCGACGGCGTCCCTGTCCAGGTAATCTGATAAATGACCCGGTCTCACGCAGACGTTGGAACACAGCAGTAAACATTGTATGATGCGGGATACGGCGATTAGGATATTGTTGTTGACTATTTAACTCATGCCCCAAATGGGAGTCAATGACCAATCACGTTTCAATGATTTCTGTTTTACAACCAATCAGAGTTGTGTTTCACGAAATATTTATCAGCGTTATATTTACCATATTAAAGAAAGCTCCTCCTTTTTAATATTCTGAACAGGTCTGACCATTATTTTGCAGTGACTGAGCCTGTGAGAAATACGGCTACCAGATTGTATATATAGTGCATGAATGTCAACACATGCCGCATGCGGGAGTTAATATAAAAACATTTGTAGCAATTGATTATACCACCAAAAAAAAGAAACCACTGTTTGCACTTTCTTAAATGTATTTTTATCCCAGGTAACAATCCAGAAAAATATAATTGTCGTATTTACATCATATGACATCAGAGATGAATTAATATACAGTTTGATGTGTTTCATTTTTTCTCCACTAGAGAGCATTCTTACAATATTGCATTCCTTTGGCAATATGATCTGGTTGCAGTGATAAACAAAAGAAGCAGATGAAGCATACCTATCGTTTCTCATTTGTTTTCAAACATCGCCGTTTACATTAAATATATAAATATTTTAAAATAACTATAGTTAAATAATGATTTGTGAGTAAACAGCTTAATTTTATTCGTTAAATAGTCCTAACAAATGCTAGGAGTGATTTCCAAATTATCGATAAATTCACGACTGCTCGTCCACTGTGGTGCACTACATAGTATGCACCAACCATATCAATGTACTCACTCCAGGTGTATCGCTCCATTAGTAAACAGATACAATTCACTACTACACTGGTGGACAAAACAATTCCTACCATCAACAGCAGTTGCAGTCGTAACAACTGAAGAGCATAATAAGCCCTCTACCGGTTTAAATAATCCTCATAGGAAAAAATATGTTTTTGTGTCCCCTACAACCTCCCAGAGTTTGTCGGTTTAAATAATTTTCACCCTGTATACCGTATTATTATGGTAAATTTATAAAAACACATTTACAATAACAAATGCCCATACTATATATAAACTGAACAATTTGGAATAGATGTTGTTTTAAACTATAAGACACATTTTCATTGTACTAACTCAATGGTACTATCAAACCTGTAGGTTCATGGCCATGCAGACATAACCTCTCCATACATTCCTATCCTGAGCTAATGTTTTCTAATTGGCATGGATTTCCAGAAGTAATCCCTGTCCTGAGAATTGAGTGGGGCACTATTTTACTTCCAGAAAATTTTACCCCAATGGAACGCATATCTCGTTTCTTAACAGGTTTTTTTTTTTTAAGCTTGAAGATTGTCATTCTTTCGACCATGACTTATCGCATTCGACCTGTCCAGCATGGGTAACCCTATCGGCAATGAACCTACCACCAGCATAGGCATTTTCATCATACAGCTGGGGTAATTTCTGCAACCACCACGTCACTGATCCAAAGTCTGGCTACGTATGGAGTAGAAAATTAAATAAAAATTTGCAGTCAAAATTATTAGCAGTAGAAATGGGTTTCAAGCAGACATGCTAAACTGGACAGAATGAGAAAAGTAGGCCTAATTAGACAACATATGAATAAAAAAAATTAAATTATAGATTTTGTAAAATACAGACAATTGCTGTTAAGAAGATAGGAAACATGGATGATTAAATGTTACCAAGAGGAGTTTTGGATTGTATTTCTTGCAGGAAGGACAGGTAGAGGTAGATCAAAATACGTATCGCTGCAAGACATAAAGAAAGCAACTAATTAAAAAGGCCTGTTTGATTGGAAATGGAAAGATAGAGAGATCTGGAGGAAAAGGATGTGAGGCCAGCAGATGGCTGATAGGTGAAGGGTCTTCTAGGTCTGTCATGCCATGCAGTTTTTTTTGGTAAGAGTGAATTACATTGGTCACAGGAATATGTGATAAAACATAAATCTGTTCATGATGATTATTTTAAAGTATTTTTCTTTCCATTGAAACAGTTAATCCATTATCAACCATAAATATAAACTGGTAAAAAAAAAGGCAATGGTAAGGTGAATAGATCCATGTGGTCTGCAGTCCAAATGCAGATGTCCAACAAATATGAAATTCCTGACTATTTTCTGGGTTTTTCATGGCATCAAAGAATAATTCCTGAGTTTTTTTAGTGCTAAATTGAATTAATTCTATAATCCGTTTGCTCAATTAAGAGAATCTTCCCACGCAAATATTTGAAGGGTTTAGGGGCAGGGGGGTGAATTCTCTGTCTACTTGAAGGCCAGCGTCAGGTATAGGAAGGGTCGGAAATTCTTTCTTTCTTTTGAAGGTATTATACACTTTTGTATTGCATTTAGTGGTGAGTTGACGTATGAATTGTGCTATGTGAAATATTTTTTTCAACAATGAGTGTTAACATATTTTAGAAACTTCGGCTAGTTGCTCCCACTCTCCAACTGGCCGTACAGCAACCGTTTGAAAATGTATACGGGAAGATTCTCTTAATTGAGCAAATGGACTATAGTAAAGCTAATTTTGGAAAAATCTTTTTTAAATAATGTCAGTAATAAAAAAATATACTTTATTTTTATGGTAAGGCCTTGAATAAAAATAGCAAAATAATTTATTAGGGAGTTTGTATTATTTGAACATGAACTGTTATGATAAAACATTGCAAACAATCTCATGTTAAAATTTATTTATTCATATCTTATTTTTTTTAAATAGTTTGTCTTGTAATGCGATATCTGGTTGAAAAAGCACTGGCATTTCTTTAGCGGCAGCAGCTTTACTCCCCAAGACATATGCTATAGTTTCATAAACACTTCTTCCAAGAAATATTCCAATATCTGTACACATTTTTAAAATGTGGTTTAATGATTGCAATTCTTTTGATTTGGATACAAGATAGATGCACATCGCTTTACGGATTCCCTTCTATTTTCCAGTTCCTTTCAAATTCCCTACTTATTCCTGCAACTGCTGGACAACCTGAAATGGGTTTGACACGCCTGCTTTAGATGATAATGGATTTATAGAATGCTTTTAATTTATAAAAAAAATAATCTGTAATTGCAAGGACAGTAAAACTATTTTAAAGACCCTATTAAGCAACTACCTCAATTATGGACCAATTTTACTACAAATTAACATTAAATCCTATAAAATCAATGTAATTGATATCTCTACTAAAAGCCCTCTTTCCTCTCAGTGATTATACATAAATTACATTTTAAAAAATTACTTCCTACTTAGCAATCAAAATAACAATGCATACACACTTTACATTAGATGCAAGGACATGAGACTTTCTTAAATAGTCCTAAATAACAACTATGAAAGAACAATAGAGACAAAATAGATGTAATTCAGTCAGATAATTCTTGCAAAGCACCTATACCTATAATTAAATTTAAATTAGTAAAAACAGATATTTCAACAAAAGAAATTGATTTGTAATTTTCAATTCTGGCAACAAAAATTCACAAAGTAGTATCTTCTTCTAATTCTACGTTTAAGTTGATATTTAAGTCATCTGCATTTAAATTTAAAGAAGATACTTACAATAGAATCTTATAATGTAAATAGTATGAAAAATTCCAACACTAAAAACATTATCTATTAAATTTTATTTCATTCTCATATTCAGATGCTTTAATATTTAATATTCTAATGCATCTAGAATCTTTGGTTGTATCTGATATGCTATTAATTTTTATTGTGTGTTAAAAGTGAGCGGAGAACGTATTTTTAACAACTCACCTCATAAATTTCAAGTTTCTTGAGACCAACGTTTCAGACGACTTCTCGTCCTCTTCAGTCATGACTCTGAAGAGGGATGAGAAGTCGCCTGAAACGATTGGTCTCAAGAAAACTTGAAATATATGAGGTGAGCTGTTAAAAATATGTTCTCCACTCACTATTAATGATATAACCTCATAATGTTTACTTCCCAACATTAATTTAAATATTGTTTATTATGTGTGTTTCCTGTAGAGTTCACTGGTTTAATTTTGATACTAATGGGAAACAAGATTAAAATGAAAAACCGAAATGATGATTATGATGAAATGGTCCTAGTAATGAATTTCCAATTCAGTATTTCCCTTGATTGAAGAAAATCAACAAAAGGTAACATAATATTGGTTGACTCTGGGATGTGAATTTGATGCCTCCTAATTTCTTTTTTTATCTGTGGAGGTGGTAATCAAATCAATATATTGCTTACCTAGAAAGAAATCATTTACTTTGTCCTGAACAATGCGGTTTTAGACCTAATTCCTTTATTATTTTTTGTTCTTATGAAAGATATTTTGTGGAACAATATGCTGGACTTTAGGTAGTAAAGTTCAAAAAGAAACATTATTGAAGTTTTACAAAGTGATGGCTTTGCCAATTTTACTATCCATCCATAGTAATTCTGCCCGAAGGCAGGTCCTTCACTGCAATCATAGCATTTTCATGCTATGCTTGCAGCTTTACTAGGGAATTGTAGATGTGGTAGCTTCCCATTGCTTTCCACACTGGTGAAGGATGATGATGATGATGGTAATGATAAGGATGTGATTTCGGGGACCGTTTGAGCCTTCAAAGTATTCCTGACATTTGTCTTACAGGTGAGGAAAAACCCCAATAAAAACCTCACCCAGAAAAACTGCCCCGACCGGGGGTCGAACCCGGACCTGCTGCATGACAAGGCAGCACACTACCTCGAGACCATAGCGGTGGACACTTTTACTATATGGATGTGAAAATTGGGTTTTAGGGAAGAAAGATGAGAGAAAAATTTGAAGCTGCTGAAGTAAGGTTTCTGAAGTTGGTAGCCAGCTATACATTATTTGATAAAAAGGGAAGTGAAGACATTATATCAGAACTAAAAATACACAACATTATAGACATATTAAGAATACAACAAGTCAATTAGAAAGAGCACGTACAACACATGCTAGAAACATCAATTACCAAAACAATATACAGCTATGATCCTTGCAGAAGAAGAAACCCAGGAAGGTCCATAAAAAGATGGTGAGACCAGTTTTAATTGAAGCTGGAATGGACTTTATGGCCCATACCGTAATGCAGATGATGAAAGAAATTTCAAAGTTGACTCATATAAATGATAATCAATTCTGTTATCTCTGAGATCACCATGTTGACAGATCAAAATTATCAATTAAATGTTGGTTATGTACCAAATAAAGGTAAATACTAAAAAATTGGATGTCTGCATTTGAAACTTTTTTAATGAAACATCTAACAGAAATCTTAAAGTCATAGTATCTGGGGGCAGAAAAATGCAATGACCAAAGAAATCCAAAAGTTGTATGAACAACGAGCTGAGCCACCTTTACTCATGGGTAGATCTCCCTGGATAAGTTATTAGCTCAATATCAGGGCCATCTCTGAGAAACACACAAACATTTAAGACAAGACACCACCAATTACTCATATGAAACATATAACAAAAATCTTAAGGTCATAGTATCTGGGGCAGACAAATGCAGTGACCAAATAAATCCAAAAGTTGTATGAACAACATGCTGAGCCACCTTTACCCATGGGTAGACCTCCCTGGATAAGTTATTAGCTCAATATCAGGGCCATCTCTGAGACAACACAAACATTTAAGACAAGACACCACCAATTACTCATATGAAACATATAACAACAATCTTAACCTTTTGAACGCCATGCCCGGCGTAAGTGTGTGTACAGCGGTACGCCACGCCCGGCAAGCTCCGGTTTTCAATCTTATTATTTTAAATATTTTTTTCCTGAAGTTTTTACTTCAATAAACTAAAATTATTTTTCGTGCTGTGTTTGTAAATCCTTTCTTAGCAATACTTTGCACTTCCCTTACAGAATAACGGTACAGGCTAGTTGTAAATGTGTTTTCTAAAGGAGGGTGTACATTCATGTTTCAAGGCCTTTTTTTTTTTTTTTTTTGGCTATGGAATATTGCAATTTCAGGATTTTCTCTTTATTTATTTTATTTTTAGTTGAAAAGATACATGGCCAAGGGTAGGTCGTGCTGTGAAACACAGTGATTCATGTCTCGAAGTTGACGAAAATACAATATGCGAGTTTATTGTGTCAGTTTCATCAGAAGATGAGAGTGACAGTAACAGTTCATCAAATGGTTATTCGTTTGACGAATGTGATAGTAGTCCTGTTTCTAGGAGAATATTATTACAATCTAAGCCTGTAAATAGTAAAGCAAGTGATGTAGACCTAAATGAACAGGGTGTGAGTGACAGTGGTGTGCGTGTCGCGCCAGACGAAACACGTGGCATAAAACAGCTGTTTGACTGGAATTGATTCGAACCCAGGACCATTAAAAATGTTCAACAATTTGAATATTATAAGTGTTTAGTGATAATGCCATCAATAGTATTCAATAGGATAAATGTTTTAGTGATAGTGATAACAAATTTCTATGAAGACATCGTGCTGAATTCGAACCTGGGATCTTTACAAGTGGAAGGAACACCGCCTAACCTTCAAATAAATGTATAATAGTGAGTTTAAATTCAATTTAGCATGGCATGTAGACAGTTAATTATACTTTATAAAGATTTATATTATATAGTATGGCGTAGTACTTTAAATTTAAAAAACCTGGCACCCACAGCCCAGCTGGCAAGAGGGAAACTCGGCGGTCAAAAGGTTAAGGTCATAGTATCTGGGGGCAGACAAATGCAGTGACCAAAAAAATCCAAAAGTTAAATGAACAATGTGCTGAGCCACCTTTAACTCATGGGTAAACCTCCCTGGATAAGTTATTAGCTCAATATCAGGGCCATCTCTGAGACAACACAAACATTTTACCACAAATCACTCATACATTCATATAAACAAGTTGAATATATGATATTATTATATGACCAGATGATGTTTAGATACTATTTAGGCCTTTAAAGTTTCCTGACATGTGTCTTAAAAGTGAGGAAAAACCCCAAAAATACCTCACCTGGTAAACTAGTCCCAACTGGGGATCAATCCTGGGTCTGCTGTGTCTGAGGCAATGACATTACCACTACACAACTGTGAAATAGGAAATAAACGTTTCCTTTACAAATATTAGTACTTTTTTGTACACTGTCAATTTGTTAATAAATAACAGTTATGGACTATAAAATGGACACCTTTTTATCCCACTTATTAGCTTATTGTAGCTACTTTTCCCTTCTTTTTTTTAACAGGAAAACTGCCTAATAATAGGCTAACACTTAATGAAAACATGGTCTATAACTGTAATATCTACCTACAAAATTTATATATAACTGTCCTAATAGTGTAACATGTTTAACCATTTCATAACGGTATTTTCCATTGTTATGACACACACATACTTAATTTTATTTTTCTCCCTGGTAAGTTCTGTTGTGAAATTTAATGATCTTGCTCATGCAGACTTACAAACTGAGCTACAGTGCTAATATAAAGCCTTAAAAATAATGAAAGCCCTTTGCTGTCAAAATTACTATATATAGTATTACATTAGTCTAATTCTATATTGACTTATGATTTTCTGATTGCTAATAATACTCAAAACTTTTTTAAAAATTTAAATTATTTAAGTATTTTAACCTATGTCTTGCTAAAGGTCCTTTTTCTTGTTAATTTTATCAAAATATTATTTTTTTCTTTCTTCGGATGCTCTTGAAACATGCTCTAACCATTCATTTTAATTCTGGCCACAATTCTGGATTCCTTGTATCATACAACTTTTTATTGTATACCATATTTACGCATGTATAGGCCACACTTTTTTACTTAAAATATAAGTTTCAAAATTAGGGTGCAGCTTATACATGAAATAACTAGAAAACATGCTTTATTTTGAACAATTTTATCTAATTAATTGCAAGTTCAAAGGCCTTAAGATAGCCAAAAATAGGGAAATCCCGTCCAATGAATTTAAGGAAAGTTATGGCTAGGCAAGGCAATTTACGACATGTCAATCTTGTAATTCGGTGGCATACATCAATAGCACAGAACTTTCTGATATTACCAAGAGAAACTATCATTTCAATGGATACAGAAAATCCGTCTGCCTTTGTTTTCCATACGTAATCCAGGAGAACTCTTTCTAACTGTGAATATTTTGCTTTGTTTCCATGGAAAATTATTATCGATGTTGTGATGTGTTTTCAAGTGCATGTTTGTTTGAATCCACCATCATACATTTTTTTAGTCCACATCAACCTTTTTCTCTGTCCTATTTCCATGTTCTGCTGCATAGCACACCACTTGTAGCTCGAATTTGGAGGTATAACTTACTCTGCACGACCCATGTTTACACACAGTGAACAGAAATGACAATGAATACCATACCTACCAACTGACTGTCCATTTTATGTTTGTGTTAATGACTAAGCCACAGCCCTAATGTACCGTTACATAGCCGGTAACAGAATCTTTGGAATTTACAACATTGCCAGATTTAAAAATGGTGTAGGCCTACTTCTATCTTTGCACTGCTTCTTAGCAAAAATATAAGACAAATATTTGTTCCTCAATTTAATATCGCAAAACTAGGATGCAGTCTATTACATGCGTAAATAAGGTACTTATTTCTTATTGTAAAGCGGTTAGGTTACAAAAAAATATCCCAATACCTATCTTAAAACTTTTCTTTAAAAATTTGTATTTATTTTCATCATTTTTGGTTTACACATCAAAAGAAAGTTTTCATACAATATATAAAAATTGTTCAATATTTAATTTAGATTTATTTGAAACTAATTTGCTCCTTAATATATAACTAAAGTATAATACATTTAGTGTAGGCCTATACAGTGAGAACAGATTATTTAATTGTAGGCGGGTGCTATTCTAGAGTATATATATATACACACACACACATACATATATATTATATATAGAGAGAGAGAGAGAGAGAGAGAGAGAGAGAGAGAGATCAATATATAGATTTAAAGAACAGTATGCCAATTTAGAAAATTAAGTAATGAAACTATAACTCATTTAGCCTACTGGAAAAATACATGGAAACTTCCAAAAGAAGAAACTTATTTAAAAAGTGATAATCTAGAACAGTCATAAAGCATCTTTTATATTATTAGGTGAACATTAACATAGTTTTAAAAATGAGTGCTTTTACATATTACATGTTTAAAATCACAAGATAGCCTGAATAAATTAAACTTCTATAACTTCATACAAAAAGGGCATATAGTGGACCAGCTGTTTGCTTTAGCTTTTTAGGAAACTAAATGAGTCACCATCCAGCCTACAGACATGCAACCAATTCTTGACCTTGAATTTTCTTGGCAGTATAATTCTATAACTGTTTCATAATTAGTTTTCTACTAAGTTCATGAATAGATATGAAACACTGAAAACACTTTATCAATTAAAGTGTGACACACTTTTAATGATGTTATCAGTTTTACTATTTTCATCCCGTCCAAATAGAGGCAAATTTATGGTTGATGAGGTAATACCCATAAGTATTTTAGGGAACTCTATAACATTAACCTCAATTTTGAATATTCAATGTAAAGTTGTTGGTGCTTCATTATATAAATCATATATATATCACTTAAAAAAAATTTACTCCTCAACATTATATTTTTGTCATTAATATAACACAGACAAATTTTCTTTAAATGACCTAATTTTTATAAATCTGATATATTTTTCTGCAAAATGGTAATAATAGATAATAAATACAAATTATTTAATATATAATAAATTATAACAGAAATCTGTCCGACATTGGTTTGAATCCAGATCAATTTCAACATCCCAAAATATATATTTTGATTTGGAGCTCCTTTCAATTAAAAGGTCTGATCTATTTGCATCAATAGTACCTTGGTGAGCAAAGATAGCAATTGGCGATTTACTTGTTATCAATAATTATAAAATTCAACTGAAGAAGAGTAAAGTGATCCCATAATGTATCTTAAGAGACCCTTCAGGGAAGACAATATGAGATGTTAGATGAGATCGAGCCCTGTATTCACTATTCAGTCACCTTTACCACCAAAACTGGTACTCATTTCCATCAGAGGTTGTGTTGACCTCAATGTCATAGTGCCACCAGTTTAAAACTCCTGGCCCTCATTAAGGGAACTCACAACTTCTGGCTTTAGTGTATTGCCTTAAGCAACTAAGATATGATGTACCTTACAAATATAACTGGCTTTGTTAACAAATACATTATAATAATAATTGAAGAGAAAATATATGCTCAAGACTGGGATTTGAACCAGGACCTTTGGCTTTCTATAATAAAATAAAACATTACAATTAAATTAGGCCTGTATCATCTAAATATTCTTGATTCAATAAAAATCATTTTTCAACCATACTTTAGTATTTCAATTCAATTTTTGCAGATTACATGGTAATGACTAGGGAGCAGATTTTTATGTTCTAAAAGTTAAGATTGCAACATAGTATAGCGATAAAATTAATTTAACAAGTCTTTATATCCAATCAAAAGAAATTTTTATAATATAACTTACAAAAAAGTTCTTAATTTTGTATGGGATATAGTAATATACAATATTACATTTATATTACACAAGTCCTGCGCCGTAGTCGAGTGGTTAGGCAGGAAACCTTGGCACAGAGCTACGGGACTTGCACTGGTTCAAGTCTCCATGGGGGAAGAAATTTTCTCATGGTATTTTGGCCAGTATGGGACCGGTACCCACCCAGCATCATGAGGCATTTGGGTAGCTACCTCCAGGTTGAGAAAACCAGCTATAACGGCTGGAGGACTCGACATGCTGACCACATGTCACCCCTACACTTGCTGGGTAATCATCTACCTCTGTGATTACAGATGTGGATGTGATTCCAGCAGCAGCAGCTAAGGGCTTTCTAGGCCTGTTGCGCCAGGAGTTTTTTTTTATTACACAACTTACTTTTAAATTAAAATAGTTTATGTTCTATTTACATTATTTATTTTTAATTCAAAAATAAGACATATGAATATAATAGATCCACACAAAGTATTGAGAAATGTTTTTGTGTAAGTTATACTATAAAATAATCAGTTGATTGCATATAAAGACTTATTACATTAATTTTATCACTATAATGCAATCTTAGCATTTAGAACATAAAAATCCGCTCCCTAGTAATGACTAATGAAGTAATGAGATATCCATTTGAATAGTGCCCCGAAAAGAGATCTAACCCACAAACTACAAATTGTTGGGAAAATGAAAAAAAAAGTATAATGTTCATTTTGAGGCTATTATCTTTATTATATCTATACATTTTAATCTCTCATCCTATTGGAATCATATATAGCCAATCTGAATGCAAAATAACATACTAATAACTAGAGCACAGATTTGTATGCAAAATGCATATTTTGTTTTACGTATTAAAAAGTATGCAGAAATGATTTACATGTTAAGTGGCCCTTTCAGAGACAATTTGATGATATTTAATAATGTATAGAAATACATATTCCAGAGGAAAATGCTTATTTTAGATTTTTAATGCATAAATGCATATTTTACTATTAAATGTGGTATTAAATTATAATTTCCCTTCAGCTAATTACTAGTAATTGATTAACTAATTTTTTCAAATAATAAAGTCTCTGCAATCCATTGGATATAAGCGTAATGTGTATATTTACATTTGTGGGGAATACCTGCGGGCCTTGAGAAATAATAAGATAAAAATTAAAATGTACCTGTTGGCAGGTGCCGTCGTCCTCCACTTTGTTAAAATGATGAATGTAAAATATTATTAACTGGAGGCCTTTCGGAAGTTAAAATGATGAATTTTCTTAGTATTGAGAAATAATATTACGGTATTTATGTTAAAAGATGAATGTAAAATATTATTAACTGGAGGCCTTTCGGAAGTTTAAATGATGAATTTTCTTAGTATTGAGAAATAATATTACGGTATTGCTAAAATCGCATTTGATAAGCTAGTGAAGTATTAAATAAAAATCCTGGCTACAATAGAATTTGTCAAATTAGAGAAAATGCTCTTTGGTGATAGTAAAATAACTGTAACCGAAGAGGAATACACTGAAGAAGAACTGTGGTGCTTTTCACATGCACCTTTGACAACATGTGATGTAGAAAGAACATTTTCATTGAATAAACCCTTCTTCACTGACAGACAAAGGAGCTTCACTCAAGGAAACATCTTTAAAATCTTCCTTATTTACTGTAACAGCCAGAAATAAGCTAAGTTTACCCATAAAGCAAGTAATTTAGTTGATTTTATTACTATCTGTTTTTGCATATTTAGGTGCATATTTTCTACATTTTTCATGCATATTTTAGTACTTTATTTTGCATACAAATCCAGGCTCTACTAATAATCAAATATTAATAATTTAATATAGAATTGAGTGAAAAGTGATTTATCTCTATAGAGTGGAAAAATGATCTAACATACATTTAACTAAAGTCCACCGCTGTGGTCTCGGGTAGCGTGCTGCCTTGTCACGCAGTGGCCCAGGTTCGATCCCCAGCCAGGACAGTTTTTCTGGGTGAGGTTTTTATCGGGGTTTTTCCTCGCCTGTAAGACAAATGTCAGGAAAACTTTTAAGGCCCAACGATCCCCGAAATCATATGGCCATCGCAATCATCATATCATATTCATCTTAGGTTAAGCTTAGGATTAGGGACTCTCCTGGTGCACCATTATCATCATCATCACCCATCATATCATCGGGGCAACGTAACCCCGCCTTCCAGGCGCCCCAACCTCAGAAGTGGGTTACAAGTACGCCATGCCAGGAGAGAAACCAGGAATGTCAAAAGACAAACCTGGGGCATTTGGAAAAAAAAAAAAAAAAAAAAACTAAAATGCTCTAATGGGGAATAAAAAATACATATTGAACACTGATTCAGTTAGAAAAATTTCTAAATTAATCAGTTTTCAGTATTTATTTTCCATTTAATGTTATTTCGTTACATTCTTTGTGTCTGTTTTCTTATTTTTACTCAATTTCTCTAAGATCCTGATTAGAATTCACAAACTGTGGTGGAATGAATTTGCACATGTGCAATAATATTTTTTTGCACTGCCATTAATGACTTGACCAACTGCTTCTGCCATTTGTTACATAAATATCACTATTCATTCACTTGAAAGCCAACTTTTAAAAATAAACAAAACAGGTCTGGAAGAGAGTATGGATAATTTTACATGTATCATTCCATGATACTCTCCGGATAGATCACTAATCCACTGAAAACTCAACTTTGAATTTTTGTGGGTTAGATCTATTTTCGGGGCAACTATTCATTTGTCACTCTTTTATAAATACAGAACTATGAAATATTCAGTTGTTTAATGACCATATGAAATCTATGTATATTTGTTTCATATGAACACAAGTTCCCATAAATTCATAAGAGGCTCTGAAATTAAAATCTAGACAAGTGATAAATCTGCATTTAATTTCTCATTTAGTTGTATAGAAATTGGAAATGTAATTACAATTTATTTTGCAGGCTGCAAAGATCAGGTGACTAACTCAATCTTTATGCTATCTTTGTGAATTTTTAGCTCTATTACTGTACTTTCATTAACATTAATAACTTCCTTTCATGCTGTAGTCCTGAAAGGACTGTTACTACAGTCTACAAAAAAAATATTCCCAACTACCTCTTCCTAGCTGTCCCATTGATTTTTTATTGTTTAGTGAGTACTTTAAAATTGTCTTAAGAATCCTGGATCTGGATATACAGTCAGTCTGTATGTTGACACCAGTTAATATTGTACATTATTATAGGTAATCAAGCAAATCAATAGTAAAAGAAGCATATATCTTATATTTAACAATCTCATCTGTATGAATTAGGCTTATTGATTATAAAAAAATGACAATAAAAAAGCTGCATACAAAGAGAATTCCATAAAATAGACAGTTTCAATTTTTTTTGTTCTAATATGCAATTTTCATTTTGTAAAATTAGATACATCAAAAAAAAAGTTTTGCATCACCTCAGTCCCAAGACTTCTTGAACCATTACACGGCAACTGAAGAAACACATGTAAGCTTTCTTTATTGCTCATGTGAACCACACATTAAAGGCTCTACAATAATACAGCATAAGTCCACCACTGTGGTCTCGAGATAGCATGCTGCCTTGTCACAGCGGGCCAGGGTTTGATCCACGGTCGGGACAGTTTCATGGGTGAGGTTTTTATCGGGGTTTTTCCTCACCTGTAAGACAATTGTCAGGAAACTTTAAGGCCCAAACGGTTCCTGAACATCATATGGCCATCGCAATCACCATCATTCATATTAATCTCAGATTAAGTTTAGGATTAAGGATTCTCCTGGTGCACCACTATCATCATCACACCATCATATCATCGGGGCAACGTAACCCTGCCTTCCAGGTGCCTCAACCTCAGAAGTGGGTTACAATTACGCCAATGCCAGGAGAGAACACACAAAATGTCCAAAAGGACAAACTGGGAGCATTAAAAAAAAAAGCATGTCTTTCTCAATTTGAGTTTGTGATTACAATACTTTTAATATCTGGTAACTCTACAGCCTTAATGTTATTGACTTCAGGATAGAACTGGACCATCTGAAGGGATGTGGCCAGCAGCTAAAACAGATCTAAAAATCATTTACAGAATTCATAACAGAAATAGATTTCAGTACTCAACAATAGAACATAGATGCAAACATACAAATATAGATGTACACAATGCATGTAGTATTACTTTGTAATGGAGTATACAGTATGAAATAAATCCTAAAAAAAAAGAAAATACCCCTTAGTATGTCCACTTGCATTGATGAATGCCCATATTATTTTGTCGTGGCTTGCTATCCATTAGTTAGTCACTGTTGGTCCAGATTTCCCATTCCTAAATGATGATTCGGCATAAATCTCTCAGATTGGATGGTGGGTGTTCTCATCCATAAAGAACACTTTTTAATGCTATAGCAGGATTTTAAAATCATAATAAATATGAAAGTTAAAGTTAATAATCTTGTATTTTAAAATTCATTTTAATATTTAAATATAACTTAAATAAATAAAAACATCTAAATAATTCATTGTTGAATAAAAATGTCTCAGTAACAATTAAAGAAATTGTATTACATAACAGTATTTCTAAATAATGCTTTTAAAATGGTTTTAAATCATTGTTGTCAGAATTATAAATCTTTCTGTTATAACTGTAATAAGAACACCTGCTTAACTTAATATTTTTAAATAAAAGTATACTAAACTCTGATTGGATGTTAAAACAATTTTTTGATTTAACAAATCACATTTATACATTATATTAACCAATAGAATTTAAATATAAAATCACGTGATGTAATAATGTTCTTTAAAATTATAAAAGAATTACCTAGTCATTCAGCATACAACTTTCATCAAGGATAGAAGCAATAACATTTTCTCCTGTTAAAATGTGATATTTAATACAAGAAGAATAGTTGATTCAAGAAAAGAAAAGAATTTATTTTAATTGACAGTGAAGAATAATACCACTTAAATTTACTTAATCTGCTGGGAACCTACAAAATGAATAAATTTATAATTATTTCTACAAGAATCAGTTATTAGCGATTTTAAAGGGTTTTCTCAATTATTAAAGAATGGAGACTACAGCCACATGGCAGTATACCACTTAATAGATTATATAATTTAAACACCCTATTATTTGCAGATGACATTGTGTTTATAGCGAATTCAGAAGATGACCTACAACGTTCAGTCCACTCTTTTCACCAAATTGCAATAAACTAGAACATGGAAATCTCAACAGAAAAATCTAAAGTCATGGCTTTCCTAGGAAAAGACCCAGTTCGCAGTAAAATTGTTATTAATAATAAAATATTAGAACAAACCAACACATTCAACTATCTCGGATACCAAGTTACATACGAAGAAGAAAAAGATTTTAGTCAAAAAATTATAAAATTTAACAGAGTAACAGGAATTATAAATAATATTTTCAAGCCAAACACAGTACAGCAACACACACAAACTAGAATTTATAAAACACTGGCCAGACCCATATTATGTTATGGCAGTGAGGCCTGGACAATTCGCAGTGTAGATGAACAAAGACTAACTGCGGCAGAAATGAAATTTATGAGACGTACTGTGGGCTATTCACGGACAGACTATAAAAGGAATTCTGAGATTCTCAAAGAATTACACACATAATCAGTCAAGGAATATGTACAAAAAATACAGAAACAACTGGAAATCTCACGTACGAAGAATGAGCAGAACAAGAATATCACGTCAGATCTTAAATTACCAGCCACCAGGCAAGAGATCTTTGGGCAAACCCTTCAAACGTTGGATTGAGACCGTAATAGACCACTAGGTTTATCACATGAAAGGAAGAAGAAGAAGAAAGTGTTTTCCTATGCTGTGTACCAACTTCAGACCTTGAGAAGAGATTCCAGCTCTACCGAAAAATTAAACCCAACCTGAACCAGTAATTCTTTTTGGGACACCAATCCTTCAAAATGTTGCTACAACATCGGGCATGAAGAGAGTTAGCTGCTTCAAGATGTCACCACAACATGGGAAAAGAATTACTTCTTCAATGCTTCCCAGGCATATTAGATAGGGTTCATGTCTGGGGAACATGCTGGTCACTTTAATTTAGGAATATGGTTATCACGAAAGAAGTTAGTGAAATCTGCCCAATGGGCATGGGAATTATCGTCCATTTATATGAATTCCTCTGCAAAATGCTGGTGATAGGCTTGCACAATGCGTCAGAGGATGTCATTCCTTATCAAAGTTATTTCGTTGCCTACTATGATTATGTGTGGCAAACATTGGCCCCACATAATACCACCCCAAAACATGAGGAACAACCACCTTGCTAGACAGTGTGTCAAAGACTCCAAACACATCTCTGACAATCGTCTAGGTGAAGGCATATGCAAGATTCATATGCGAAAAGAATTTTATGTCAATTCTGAAGAGTGCATTCAGCATAATGTTGTGCCCATCTGTACCGTGCCCCATGATGTGTAAGATTCATAGTTCCATGGATGTCAAGAATGTAGCTGCACATCATTTTTTTTTTCAATTTGATTTTAATGTGGGAACCTGTGGCTGCATGAAAAATATTGCGTAAGGTGTTATTTCGCTCAGGGTTTCTCCAAGGTGAAATACGTAAGTAAGTCATCAACTGCAGTTGTAATTCTCGAACAACCTGTGCGAGGCAAATCATCAACTGTTCCTGTCTCTATGCATTTCTTCCATGTCCAAACAACATTCATTTGGTTCACTCTGAGACATCTGGAAATTTCTCTTGATGATGTCCCACCCTGACATGAGACAATAGGGACAAAATCAAACTTAGTAAAAGTCTTCTAGCCATAGCAGAACTACAAATAACAGGAGTAGTGTTTGTTCTTCCTGATGTTATGACTGAAAATGACCTACTCTTACCCACTCCTTTTAATAGGTATCATGCAGGATTGTTTATATCTTTGTGCAGGTTTAGTGACATCTGTGAATAATCTAAGGGGTTATGCTTTTTGATGCTATACAAATATTCAATTTCAGATGCTTTATGATACTTCTGATATGATAATGCAAAACTTTTTTTGGTGTGTGTACACTTCCATGGTATATTTTTAAATATAATTTGATTTCCAAAAATGAGGAAGAGGCAATTGGTGGACAGTACTATCATTGTCACTATTTGTTTTATGTCCTATAATGCAGCTCTTCCAATATTAATTTTTATATTAGGTTTCCACATATTTTTGACAGGTATGTTTTTGTTCCAAGTTAAACTTTTAAATATAATACAAATTTTTACTTTCTCTAAGATCTTATCACAGCTATTTTTAAATTCTCTGCTAATTTTGCTAACCACATGCTATATATGAAACTCAATTGTGTGTTGATAAATTGTAGTTCAGTTGCTAATTGTCCTTGTCTAAGTATCATTTACAATGCTCCCTATTGCACTTTCATGCTTTAGATTTCACACTAGGCAGATAGATTGCAATAATAAGTTACTACACCACTTTGGCAGACCATGTTATGGTATTTTGCAATATTGTAATATTATTAATTTAATTTTAATCCATATGCTTAGAGGCAATCTTTTTCATTCTTTTTTTTTTTTCAATTTTGTAAAAGTAATTTTTTTTTTCGAAATATAGGCTACTACCAGTGCTATTGCTTTAATCTTATTTCACCATTTCAGGAAGAATACTTTCAAAATTACTAGTGAATTGTGTTAAAGTCGCAGGGAATCTGAATAAATAAATAAACATTAAGGCAACAATTGTATCAATTTATTATTAATGTTATCAGTTAATTAATTGATTTTTACACTTTATCTTGTAAAAGATGGCATGACAAGTTATAATAGAACTCTATTTCATGAACACATCTCCAGCAAACATGTGGTTAGCATATTATTTCGAAGAGACATCTAGTAGGTAATTAAGGCGTTACTTAGATGGTAAAGTAACATTAAATTTTGCTCGGAGGCTCCACTTTAGGCTTGAGATTCCTTTATGAGTCCAAAAATATTCAGACTCAGGACCCACAGCTTAAAGTTCCTTCACGAGGACTTGTTCCTTGGAATTTTCCATCCTAAAAATTCCATCTACCCCATACAGAATTGAACCTGCAACCTTCAGGACCAGAGTAAAGGAACTTAACCCCTACACCATCAAGACCAATCTATAAAGGCTGTACAGAAATATAAAATACGGAGCTTTAAAAAGTTAATTTTTTTTGTAAACTGTTACATTCCTTTCAGGATCATAATATGAAAGGAAGATGATAAAATTTAAACTAAACACAATGTGTGAATTCTGGTGTTCTGGTGGGCAAGTGGTTACCATGCTTGCTTCTGGTTATGAGATTTGCACATTCAAATCCAGCCAATGACAATTTAAAGGGGTAAAAATCCTGAGCATGGAAGGGAAATAAAACTGTGGGTTCCATATTGTAGATTTACAGCATACAGCACATAAAAGAATCTCAAAAATTGTTGGCTTAGTTCTGAATAACAATACTAATGATCTTAACTATCAAAATACTAACTAAAGGTGATTCTTAAAAAAAAAACTAAACAAAATATAAACAAAAACTACAAACAATCACTCTATTTAAACAAAAGAATGCTACAGGGCACAAAAGGATGGATATATTAACAAGAAATGCACAATGAAAGCTGTACACAAAATATATGGAGTTATAAGTTAAAAAGTTGATAACATTTTTGTAGAATATAACATTTGTGTCAAGACTACAACAAGGAAAGATGATAAAATTTAAAATTAGGCTTAGGCATTGGTATAAAAAACAAAGTGCAATCTGTCAGTACTGGTGGATTAGCAGTCACAACGCTCACCTCTGGTTCTGAGATTTTCACGTTCAAATCTGGCTGGTGTAAATGGATAAAAGTAATAAAAATCCTATAACATAATATGCAATCTATGTAATTACAATGTACACCATTGACTTTATTATTAATGTTATATCTATATCCACTTTTAATTTATTTTTCTGCTATTTTTCATTCTTTTTCCGATCAAAAATTATATATTATCACAATCTACAGCAGCAATTTGTCCATTTTGTGTTTTTTTTTTAAATTATCGAAATTGTAAAGATTTATTAAGCACATTACATTAGGATACAATTATTGAAAGTTATCATCTGCATAGAATTTTAGAGGCTTTCTTCTTGCTATACATCAATTAGGTGGTATTCTCCACATTTTTTGGTCACATAACTTGCAGAGGCACTGGTTCGAGGCGAGGTGGAACCCTTTTTTGGTACATATTCTGTAGTGGAATCCATGTATGGTGGCCCTCGTGAACACGTGTCTCAGGGAGAAGTTCGGTTCCTTCCATTCTTCAGTATTCATTGCTGGGGGTCAGGAAGAATCCGCGGTCTATAACCTCTGCTTTTTCTGATCTCTCTTTTGTGTGTGCTTCATAGGCTGGGGTGTGTGGCAGGTTGTATTTTGACGCTATTTCTCTGATGAAGTCAGTCTTGGTTATATGGTATATGAGACTGGAGCTCGTTGACCTTGAAACCCTAAGTACTCTCCAGAGATAGGTAATTTGACCATTTCTAGTCTTTTCAGATTCGCTATGTTTAACCGAGTCCAGAATGTGGAGATTGCGTAGCATGCTATTGGGAATATCTTGATGTGAAATAGTCTTATAGCTGTTTCGACTGACAGCTTTTCGACATTTCGAAGTCAATTTTTTTAATTATCGCAAGTGCCTATATATGCTAGAATTCCCAAAGTTTCACTAAGCAAGATGTATATCTTAAGTTAGTTCTCCACTAAAACAGTCAAATTTCCAGTGAAGATAACTGCTTTCCTGGTAAGTAAATAAATTTCCTACAAATATTAAATAAATAAATATTAAACTTTCATATGATAACTTTGGTTATCTAGCCATAAACAAATGTATTCATGAGACAAAGTTCATAATTAATTTTAAAAAGTCAATAATGCAGATTATTAAGATGGATCACATCTGATTTGACTATTTAACTCTTAGACTGATCATTTTGCCTCTTCCTGTTCCTAATCGAGAGATATCTCTGCAAATTAACTTCTTTGACAAGGATATCAATTCAACAATGTACGATCAATATGGTACAGCTCAAGAAAGCCAACATTCTGTTGCTCTAAAAAATTTATTAAATGTTGTATAATGAATCTGCATTATTAATAGTTATTTCTCATACAATCATCTGTTATTGATTTTTCCCAAGCCCAAAGAGATTTAACACTTTAGAGTCCTGCAGTGGTACTAGTATCACGGCATTTAAATGACACTTAAGTTGGAAAAAATTAAATCCTTCGGCATGCCTGTGCAGGCAGATTTACAGGGGTGTTTTCTGGTTCAGAAAACCACCCTCGTTAATCTGCCGGCACAGGCATGCTGAGGGACTTAATTTTTCTGGCTTCAGTGTCATTTAAATGCCATGGTACTAGTACCACGACCGGACTCAAAGTGTTAACAGTAAAGATATGCTATTTATAACTATACAGCCGGCTTAGAAATTGCCCGGAAGTAAGATCAGAATACATAATCTCACATTTGGTAAATATTAAACAATTATTTTTAGCTTCTGATGTATTATTCGGTAAATAGTCACTCCAAATCCAACGCGAGGTTGATTTTTTCAGAAAAACACAACTTCTTGTTAGATTACTGTTGATAATTTTTATTTTAAAATGAAACTTAGGAATGTCAAACATTAAAACATCAAACAATTTGCAATTTTCACAAACAAACAAGAAATATAAATTATGAAGCACTTATTTTCTATATTCCCTAAAAAATGAAATTGCCATTGGGTTGTGACATCACTATCAATATTTAAAATATGCTAGGGAATTAACTACAAATATTTGTCATACCACCAATTTCACATGTATGTTCTGCCATCTCCTGGAAGTTTCATTAAGCACTTGTGCATGCGCACTATGATTCTGTAGAACTTGGAAAAAATTATTGAGATATACATACCACAATTTCAGTACATAAATTTTTAATCATAAAAAATGTTTTAAAAATCTTTGCAAAATGTTTAAAATACAGTAAAAACTTGTTTAATCCAGAACATGAATAATGTGGAAATCTGTCCAAGGTGAACAAATTTATTGGTCTCGGCAAAATAATAGTAATTTTACGTGTATTTATTTTGCATAAAATGCAATCTGTCCAACGCGGAAACCAAAGGATATTTCTACACAATTCAAGAAAAAAAAATTGAATAAAGTGGAAAGACAGAGAAATAAATTAATTTTCACTTCATTAAATTCCTGTTAGGAAAAAAAAAAACAATAAGGAATGATTCATTCCACCAGGGGAAGTAGAGATTCTACCTGTACCTAAAATTTTCTTTCGGCCACTCTGCACACCTGTTATGCAAAAATATAGATACCAGTCTTACAAATAACCATTGCTCTGTAAAATCTTAAATTAGTTTAAGTTCTGAGAATGATCTTTCACAGGTAGCATTCTGAATTTAAGGAATAAAGATGGCTAAAATGTATCATTGTCATTAAAAGAAAAAGTGAGAGATTGAAGATCAATCTCCAAATTTCCAGACCGATGCTCCAAAGTCAAGCTATAGTTGTTGCTAAATCCCTAGGGAATAATGATTTCAAGGCATCTTCAGGTTGGCTGGACACTTTTAAAAGTTGACAACGTAGTGAGGAATGAAATTTGCAAGGAATCAAAGAATGTGGACTAAAGTGTAGTTAGTGAGCAGAAACTGCATACTTCAATTTCAGGATACGTGCCTAAGAGACATTTTTAGTGCTGATGAAACGGAACTGTTTTTTTTCGCGTGATACCATCGAAGTTGCTCATACATACTATACTTCACTTTTCAAAGGCAGGGGAACTATAATTAATCCAAGGTATGAATCAAAACAAATAACAAACTAAACAAATAAGTAAAAAATCAGAATATATTGAACCATATAAGATCTCTTCAGAATTAGTTGGGTTGGATAAGAATGGATGATCAAAGACTGGTCAAGAAGCTCTAAAAATGGAAGCCTATAGGAGGCAGAGCAGTTGGAAGACCGAATATCAGATGGGAGGACGACACAATAAATGATCTAAAGAAAATAATGAAAGTGACTAATTTGAATACAGCAAGAGACAGATTGACATGGAGGAGGAGTGTTGAGAAGGCAAAACTTTCACTTTGGAAGTTGTCGCGTCTTAAGATGATGTTAAAAGACATACGGTACTCTATAATCTAAGATTATTAATAAGTTTTAGTTTTCTTTATAATGCAGAATTTTGTCTAACATGGGGAAAAAAAAATTGGTCCCATGCAATTCCACTTTGAAGAAGTTTTACTGTACCAAGAAATTTGAGTAAAAATGGAAAAGTACACAGTGCAAGCATCATAAGAATGTTGCTACGAAAAAGCATGTAGTGAATTATTGTAAAATTCAGCTGAAATGTTAGAAGAAACGGAAAAAGTAAATAGTGCAACAAATCTGGTACAGCATAGTGAGTCAAACTACAGTTCAGCCAATATAAATATCAAATGTATTAAACTTTAGTATTTGAAATATCAAACTAGTATTTGATTTCACTTACTAAATGAATTCTTTCCAAGTTCTACAGAATCGCAGAGCTTATGCTTGAGTGCTTAATGTAATTTCCACCCAGTGGCAGGATATCACCTTTCACGGATTAGGTCTTTGCCTGTTTCGATCTCACGTCTGTTCAGACCAGCACTTTCTTCGTCTTCCTATCGATCTTTGTCCTCCACGATTACACATCAGTGCCACCTTTGTATCCTATCCTCTGTAATTCTTTGCAGATGTTCTATCCAATTGTTCTTGTGTTGTTCTATTTGTTGAAGAAGTGGTTGTACTTTTAGTTCCTCTCTAATATTCTCATTTCTATTATGTTCTTCTCTTGTACAACCTTTCACAGCCCATAGGAAGCTCTTTTCTGCAGCCTGAATTTTACTTTTTTTCTTTTTCCTTCAGGACCCAGGCCTCACTTCCATACATCACCACTGGTAGTGCCATTGTTCAGTAAAATCTTAGCTGTGTATCCTTTCTTACTTTGTTTCTCAGTGTTCATCTGATTGTTCCATAAGTATGTTGAAATATGTGAAATCAGTATGACCACCTTTGCAATAAATTCCTAAACATGTTTATAAGAAATGAACATACACCAACTTCTCTCTTCCTAACCTAACAAAATAAATCACATGCATATTATTTAATAAACTATAAACTAATCTGCTGCACACTAAATTGTGAATGTTGGTCATACCGATTTCACAGATATGCCCTGCCATCTATAGTGGAAGCTATGTTAAGCATTCACACATGCACATTGCAATTCTGTAAAACTTCATTGAGATAAATAGCACAATTTGCATATCTAATAGTTGTGAAACATGTTTTAAGAATTGTTGCAAAATGTTTAAAATAGCAAGAAATATTGGCTGTAACTTCCTTTAGGTCCGAAAAATTTTCCAATTTATATCTTATTCCACTGATGCAATAAACACTCTTAAACACTTTCAAAACATTTTGCAACACTTGTTAACACATTTTAAACATATTCCAATGTTCCAACGAGTTTTTTTTCCATATTATATATTTGCGTAAAAAACATGGTCGTGCTACATTTCTTACATTCCTGCCTCTTTGTCTTTTTCCTCCACTTCCTATGTTGTTCCTGTTCCAGCGTTGCCACCATCAACACACCGAACTTGCTTTTTAAATGTGATTCCACGTTCCTGGATTTCACCTACGTTAGAGTAATTGAATTTGTATTACAGTAATTGATTTAGGTTTGGTTAGCTTTTAGGTTCCTTGCTTTTAAAAGTAATTTGATACGTAAAATAATTATACATTTTTAGACAAGTCTGGGAATTTTGTGTCAAGTTGGTCATTCTGATTTCACATATATACACCGCCAACTGCTGGAGGCTGCATTTATCTACCTGGGATAATTGGAGTACTAGAGCAGCGCACTGCGATTCTATAGAACTTAGAAAAATTTTCTCCGGTCCTAAAGGAAAGTATATCCGAAATATTACTTACAAATGGTAACAAGGTGCCCAAGCTGTGCAAAACATTTCTTCCACTTACTTGTGTTTTGCACTCTTTTAACTTTACTATCTAACCTCTCTTGGTTAACTCTTGTTTTTTTCGACCCCGACGCTATTAGGGCATCCGAGGACTAGGGAGTCCTTCCTTTCTTCCATTTCTTCTTTCCTTTATTTTCTTTTCTTCTCCAGAAAGCCTGACCAGAGGCTATAAGAGGCAGCCCCATCACTGGTCCTTGCCTTCCTTTGGCCAGCAACCAATCGAAGGGACTATTATTATGCTTTCAAGTCTTATATGAGAAATTCCCATAAGGGAAATTTTCTATAGGATCGTAACAGCCTTGGCCTAATACTTGAAAGGAAGAAGAAGAAAAGTATGCAGTGCAATGACAATGGCCTAAGAATGTTGTATGGAAAATCATAGAACATCATTCGGATATACTTTCCTTTAGGTCCGGAGAAAATTTTTCTAAGTTCTATAGAATCGCAGTGCGCATGCGCTAGTGCTCCAATTATCCCAGGTTAGATAAATGCAGCCTCCAGCAGTTGGCGGTGTATATATGTGAAATCAGTATGACCAACATTGACACAAATTCCCAGAACTTGTCTAAAATGTATAATTTATTTTACGTATCAAATCATTTTAAAAAGCAAGGAACCTAAAAGCTAACCAAACCTAAATCAATTACGGAATACAAACAATTACTCTAATGTAGGTGAAATCCAGGAAAGTGGAATCACATTTAAAAAGCAAGTTCGGGTTGTTGATGGTGGCAACGCTGGAACAACATAGGAAGTGGAGGGAAAAAGACAAAGAGCAGGAAGTAAGAAATGTAGCAGGACCATGTTTTACGCAAATATATAAATATGGAAAAAAACTCGTTGGAACATTGGAATATGTTTAAAATGTGTTAAAAAGTGTTGCAAAATGTTTTGAAAGTGTTTAAGAGTGTTTAGTGCATCAGTGGAATAAGATATAAAATTGGAAAATTTTTCGGACCTAAAGGAAAGTACAGCCCATCATTCTTTGAAGTTCAACCATATCAAATATATTAATAGGAAAGGGAAGACAAGTTAAAGACCCAAAAATAGTAATAAAAAACAGGAAGAGAGCAGGTGGGCCAAATCAAAGTATCCTAACCTACTTTCAATATTAAATCCTGTCACCATATTCATGAAGCAAATTTTCGTCGAACACCATTAACTTCGTATGGGGATTGGATTTTTAGCATTGCATTCTCTAATGCAACATTAAAACAATTAATTTGTGCAATATACAATTTCAAGGTCTGTAATTCGATCACAGATGACTTCACGCCATTATCGCAGTTTAATCTAGTACTAATGTTAATTTTCTGTTAGAATATTTAATATGAAGCAGCAACAATTTTAACCGAAGTTCTGTTTATTTATGAATAAAACCCTTGCATTTACATATATTAATGACAACTAGGCATATCTTGTGAAAATACTAAGATCTATATCGCAACACGGAAAATTTTCAACTCGTAATCCTGACCTATGATACACTAATTATACAAATATTATACGAATATTTATACTTACGGGGTTGCTCTTAAACTGTAGTCATTTGCTATTGTTTCTATTCCACCTGCTCTTGCAACAGCAACATAACAGGATTCATTACCAAAATCGATGCCAATTACAGACATTGCAGCCATTTGCTTTATAGGCAATAAAACGACTTCCTTTTTAATAAGAGTCCGACTGTCGCACTCTTATTATACCATACACGATTGATCACTACACCTCTACAGTCAAGTTATATAATTCTCCAACTCTACACCGGCAATTACAGGACGAACTTTCTAGCACATGTGAACAAGATGCGTTACAACTATATAGGCTCGCAATGCGGTACGAAAATTCTAGAACAGATCACTCCGAAATTAGGAGCGAGTTTAATCGTGGCTTTCTTGATTTTACTTGCTATGGGAATGCCAAACTTGTTAAATGAACATAGAAGGCCAAGGGTTCAGCATTTACGAAATAAAGTAGTCGATTGTCAAAAGAAAAGCATAGTCATGTTAATAACGAAAAAGTTTTATTCCAGCAACTATGATATTCTGCTTATACTCTCTGTTATACAAGCAATTAACCAGCGATAACCCTCTATTGTTGCTGACGATAATTTTTAACTGTGATGCCTCCAGTCCAGAGACCTCAAGCGATTGGTAGGAGGAACTAACAAATTACAGCTGAAAATTGAAAACTGATATATCTTGATATATCTGATCTCGGTAGCTCAGTCGTTATTTTCGGCGTTTACTATACAACAAGTAAAATAATTTCCTCGAAGTATTCATTAACGAAAATAACATCTCATACCATATTTTGTCGGGGGCACGCCGTAGCGTAGTGGTTACGGCACTGAGCTACAAGCCGGAGGGTCGAGGGTTCAAGTCCCGTTGGGGTCAGGATTTTTAAACTGACCCAAACCCTCTGGCGGCACCATGACCCTGGGGTCGACTCAGCCTCTAATGGAAATGAGTACCAGACGCTTGTTCTGGGGGTAAAGGCGGCCGTCACGCAGGGCTGACAACCCGGCTGACATAAAGTGCCGATTGTCTAGAAAAAGTGGGAGCCTTAACCTCCCACTACCCCAAGGGTCTCCGGGTCTGTCGTGGGATCACTTTACTTACTTTACCATATTTTGTCTTCTTTTTCGACTCATTTCGGAGAAATTAATACAACAGTTTTTACTCTACTGTTGTTGTTTTGTGGTGATTGAATGTTTCCTTCAATGACAGAACAATGGACCAGCAAAATCTGACGATGGAATACTAATATCTCCCAAACCAGTCTAAAAAAATAAAACAAAACATGAGGTGGGATGATATTTTTATTAATATTCATTATTAATACCTCATAGCATTCAAGAATTATTAAAATCATGAAGAAAGTACCATTCTGAACAGAAAGTAAGAAACGCTTCAAAGAACTAAAAATATTACCAGTTCCTTGTATTTACATTTTAGAATCAGTTTGCTTCATTCATAAAAATTTAAAACTCTTCAAAATAAATTCAGATTTACATGAACATAACACTAGAATATCTAATAATATAACCTAAATTGTCACAGGCTTACCAGAAGTATTAACAGCATATCACATAGAGGTACCGTAGTAATCTATATATTCATCTCCCTTCCAATGTTAAACTTCTTACGGGCAGAAAATTTAAGCTTGCTGTAAAGAACATTTTATTGTCTTACATACCATTAAGTATGGGTGAATACCTAAATTTAAAATTGTAAATAATATTTGATTGGAATTGCATCTCCATCTTTTCTTGTGAAAGTGCTGCCCCTTGGTATTATGGTATATTTTAATTGCAATGTAAATTAGTTCCATTATATATTTATATATGTATGTGTTATATTTTATATTGTTGTTTATGTACAGATTGCAATCTGGACACGTCCTAAAGCATCTATGATGCTCTAATGGATGTTAAAATAAATAAAAAAAATAAAATAGTGTTACTTCCTACAAATTTTGAAGTTCTCAATTTCCAAGACCCATTAACTTATGATTTTAACCAATGTAAGGAAGAATATATTCCTTACATCAGAAAAAACAGCTGGAAGAATATTTTATATCCAAATTAAATTATTTTGAAGTATCTATATTAATGGATTTTTCAACTTTTTTTAGAAATAACATTATTATCTGCATAACATTTTTTTAGAATTAAAAAAAAAGATAACATTGCTTTTCAAGGAAAGATTCAAAAAAAAATATAAGTTTATAATTATTTAATATTTAATTTTAGGAAGTTATATTTTGAGGTTATTTTAATTATATTATTTTTGGTCTGGACATCTTACCTCAATATTAATGTTGATTTGTTCTTGGACATGTTTCAAAACAATTCTGTTTTATCGTCAGCTTTCCCAGACTCCTGGGTCTGGGAAAGCTGACGATAAAACAGAATTGTTTTGAAACATGTCCAAGAACAAATCAACATTAATATTGAGGTAAGATGTCCAGACCAAAAATAATATAATTATAATTATTTATTTATTTTAGACAAATGAACATAATAAACAATAGGGAATTTCAGTAATTGGGAAGAATTAATGCATTGGATTATATGCAAAAAAAAATATAACTATTAATTATACAGTAAAACTTGTTTAATCCAGAATGTGAATAATGCATAAATCTGTCCAATGTGAACAAATTTATTGGTCCCAGCGAAATAATAGTAATATTATGTGTATTTATTTTGCATAGAATCTGTCCAACGTGGAAACGGAAGGATATATCTACACAATTCATTTAAAAAAATGTTTATAAGGTGAAAAGACAGAGAGAAATAAATTAGTTTCCACTTCATTGAATTCCTGTTAGGCGAAATAATAATAAGTGAAGAAGTAAATTGCTGTCACACGTTGTGGTGACATTTTGAAGCAGTAATTCTCTTCATGCCCGATGTTGTAGTAACATTTTGAAGAAGGATTTGTGTCCCAAATAGAATTACTGGTTCAAGTTGGGTTTGATTTTCGGTAGAGCCGGATTCTCTTCTTAGGGTCGGTAGTTGGTACACTGGATAGGAAAACACTTCAAAATTACTAAAAATTGTTTCTTGTAGGAATAATTTCACATTTATTCACTTCTTAAAGTTTCCAGCAGATTAAGTAAATGTAGGTGGTATTATTCTTTACCGTTAATTAAAAATAAATTTTTTTTTTTCTTGAATCAATTATTATTCTTGTATTAAATATTACATTTTATCAGGAAATCTCTTCTTGCATCTATCTTTGTTAAAAGTTGTATGAAGAATGACTAGTGTAATTCTTTTATAATTTTCATGATCATCATCATCCTGCAAGGTATTAGTCCTAGAAGAACTGTTACGGCCTGAGAAAGCGGTTTTCGTAATTTTAAAGAACATTATTACATCACATGATGTTAATTTTAAATTCTATTGGTTAATAGTTCTTTAAATATAAGTTTTAAATTTGATTTGTTAAATCAAAAAGTTAATTGTTTTAACATCCAATCAGAGTTTAGTATACTTTTATTTAAAAATATGAAGTTAAGCAGGTGTTCTTATTACAGTTATAACAGAAGGATTTATAATTTTGACAACAATGACTTAAAACAATTTTTTAAAAGCATTCTTTACCAAGACTGTTATGTAATACAATTTCTTTAATTGTTACTGAGACATTTTTATTCAACAATAACCAACAATGAATTATTTAGATGTTTTTCTTTTATTTAAGTTATATTTAAATATTAAAATAATTTTAAAATACAAAATTATTAACTTTAACTTTCATATTTATTATGATATTAAAATCCTGCTATATAAGGGATGATTTCTGCCATTGGGTGAAGTAGATTTTCTACTTGTATCTGAAATTTCCTTTTGGCCTCACTGCATACCCGTTACACGAAATACAGGTTCGTTTAACAAATATTTGGTGTGTGACATCTGTCTTACAAATAACCAATGCACTGTATAATCTTAAATTAGTTTAAGATCTGAGACCGATTGTGTACGTATCTTTCACAGGTAGCATTCTGAATTTCTGGAATAAAGATGACTAAATCGTATGTATCATTGTCATTAAACGGAAAAGTGAAAGTGATTGAAGATAAAGAAAAACAAACTCTCAGTACACGAAATAATGAATAAATTTAAATGTGGAAAAACCCAAGTTTATGAGATTTTAAAACACAAAGAAGAAATAATTAATGAATGGATGCAAGGAAATGATCAAATGAAGAGGAAAGCAAAATAAATAAATAAATAGAAAATAGATAAAATAAATGAAGAAATCAAGGAAGTAGTGTGGGAGTGTTTTACAAGTGCACGATCAAAAAATCTCCAAATTTCTGGACCAATGCTCTAACTGTTGCTACATCCCTAGAGAATAAAGATTTCAAGGCATCTTCAGATTGGCTGTACAGTTTTAAAAGACGACACAATGTAGTGTGGAATGAAATTTGCAGGAAATCAAAGGATGTGGACAAAAGTATAGTTAGTGAGTCGAAACCAAAACTGCATACTTTAATTTCAGGATATGGGACTAAGAGACATTTTTATTATAACGCTGATGAAACGGACTCTTTTTTTAGTGCATTACTGTCAAAATCAGTGTCAATGGCAGCGGAACTACAATTAATCCAAGGTACGTAAATATATGGTACTCTATAATCTAAGATTGGTTAATAATTTTTTGTTTTCTTTATAATGCGGAATTTTGTCTAATGTGAAAAAAAAAATTGATCCCATGCAATTCCGCTTTGAACAAGTTTTACTGTAATATATAAACAAAGAAGTAAAAGAAAACCTGGGGAGATATATATATATATATATATATATAATCGAGTATCCAGGGATTTATGCTATCATTAGCCTATTCAGAATTCATCTGTCAGTCTTGTCAATGCCCTATCACAATGATCTGTTTTACCATTTGGATTTTATTACATACTCCATTTACTTTATAGAATTGTTCTAATGTACATATTATGCCAACAAAATCCATTCCCTAAGAAAAATAAAGGGTTCCTTCATAATTACTATCTCAATCAAAGAATGCATTAAATTACAATAAACCATTAATTCCACTCTTTTAATGGTGGATTCGATTATACATGACCGCTTTCTAGATGATTATATATGACCGCTTTCTAGATGATAGACAAAGGCAGCATTACTGGACTTTGCACATCTGAAAAAAAAAAGTTATACGAAGTAAATACTGAAATGGACACTACAAAGCTTTTTGAAGCCTTATAAACATACTTGTAGTTAGTCACAAAATATATAAACAGTACCGTATATAAATAATAAATTCAAATATATGATTGTCCTTCGAAAGCCTGACATAACTTCACTGGCTCTATTAGCCATCTTTTCAGAGGTTGGCCATGGATGAAAATTATGGAAGATGAGAAATGGAATGTTCAAGATAGATGGAAACTTTTATCCAGAACTTGACTCTGGAAAAATTACAGGAGACTTACTCACTCACTCACTGGCTCTAACTCATAGGTTTTATGGCTATGAGGTCTAAGCTCTCCACACATCCCTATCTTAAGCTAATGTTTTCCAATCATCTTCTGTATAATCAACTTCCCTCAAATCATGGTTAATGTTTATTAGTGTTACTTTCCCACCTCATTCTTGGTCTACCAACTGGGTGTTTCTGTCTGATTTTCCTACTAGAAGCTTCCATGCCCCTATTTCATTCTCCATTTGTGCACATATCCTGCCCATTGTAGTCTAAGAGACTTAACTGTTTTCATTATATCTGGTTTTGTATAAAGATCATTTAGTTAATTTTATGTAGTCTTCTCCATTTGCCTGTATGTTCATTTCTCTTTGGTCCAAAATTTTTCCTAAGAACTTAATCCTCAAATACTCATAATCTTTTCTCCTCCCTTAAAGTAAGAGTTCATGTTTCGCATCCATATAATGCAAGTGGGAAAATAACAGTTTTATATATCAGAATTTCAGAATCAAGGAAAATTCTTCAGGGGAAAAAGACAGAATGTGGTTGGTGTGGATTCATACTCACTTAACATTAGAAACAGGTGCTGTGTGACCTGACAAATATTCCATCTTCTTGACACTCCCAATATCATACATAGCACAAGACAATGACATGGCCCATCTTGTTCCTCAATATCCTGCAACATAAACATATTCTCATGTTTTTTTTTAATTTTTTATAGGAATTAATCAGTATGAGGTTTAATTTATGGTGAAATTAAATGTTTCTTACCTCTCCTCATATAAATCTTCTAAGTAGATCGCGATTTCGAGACCATAACGGTCTTATCTTTGGTACAATCTTGGCGACTGATGTTATGTCGATCGGAAGAAACTCTTCTTCTTCCCTCTGTTGGTGAACCGATGAACTGATTGACCTGATCCAGAAGTTCATTGGTCCACCAACAGAGGGAAGAAGAATAGTTTCTTCTGATCGACATAACATCAGTCGCCAAGATTGTACTGAAGATGAGACTGTTATGGTCTCGAAATTGTGATCTACTTAGAAGATTTATATGAGGAGAGGTAAGAAATATTTAATTTCACCATATTCTCATGTTAATCCAAAATTTAGTTAAATAGTTAGAATTGAACGCCTCATAATTGTAGATTTCTTGAAGAAATTTCGATACTCCTAATTAATTATTAAATTCTCCCAATTTGGGAGAAAATTTACATCTGCAAGAATAAAAAGAAAACCATGAATTTTGAAGTTCCCGGTGAAAGGGAAAAAAAAATTGATTTGGAAGTTCATCGGTCAGCCAGCAGAGAGAGCAGAAATCAACTTGCAGGATGGACAACCGTAAGGCAACAGTTGTAATGAATCGAGAATGTTGCACAGAAGCGACAAAATTAGTCTGCATCAAATGAAGAAATATGAGGTGAGTCAAAATATACAACTCATTAATAATTAAAACAAACCTTATAGTGTTATTTCCTACATATATTTAATTCAATAGGTACTCCTGTGTATCATCTTCAGCTCTATCTAACTATTGAATTGGTGGTTGGTGATCCTGTAGGTTGTTTCTTGTTGTTTCTTACTCTCCCTGGTGACTGACCGATGAACTTCCAAATTAAATTTCTTTCCCCAGGAATTAAAAAATCATGATTTTGTTTTTATTTTTGTGGATGTGAATTTTCTCCCAAATTGTGAGTTCCTTAGATTTATCTGTTTCAGTAATTTGGCCTTTGTTTTAATTCTGTGTTTTCTGACCATGCATGTGCAGCTATTGCATTTTTATTTATTTCCCCATTTTTAAGGTGTTCTTTCAATCTTGTGTTCAAGTTCCTATTTGTTTTTCCTATGTATTTTTTTCACAATCTTTGCAATCAGCTTGATAAATTCTTGATTTATGCCTTCATTAATCTTTTCATTTTTGTTAGTTTTAATTAATCTGTTCAGGCTATAATCATTTTTTGGTCATAATTTGACGTTAAATTTGCTGAAAATTTTTTTAAACTTATTGTATGCCAAATGATGGTATGTAAATTTCTTATTAATATCTTTATCTGAAGAGTATTAAAAAAAAATTAAAGCTTGAACTGGGACTCGAACCCCAGATCTCTGCTTCTGTGCATCATTTTTTTTTCTAAAATAAAGCTATGTCTAATGCTGGAAAGTGTTAATTTAAAAAAAAAAACATCAAATATGAAGCTTTACCGCTTAAAAGTAATGTATACATTTTCAATAAAAATACTTTGAATAGAAGTCATCAGATGTATAATTGGAAAGAATTGCTGAACATTCATATCGGTGCTTGAATGGTGTAACTCGCATCATACTGATGTCTAGAATCAGAGATCCAGAGTCGAATCCCAGTTCTAGCATTAATTTGTAGTGAAACAGCATCATAAGAATGTTGTATGGAAAATCATAGAATGCCATATTCTAAAATTGAGCATAATGGAGTACAATAAACTAGTTGTAACCGTTTAGTAGTAGGCACCACATGTGGTGGTTACATCACGTCACCCATAGAGAGAAAGTAGGTATAGGAAGGAAGGAGAAATGAACCCCTAGGCCTCGAATACTCTAATACCATCAGGGTCGAAAGAAACAAGAGGTCAGTCAAGGGAGACTGGATAGAAAAGTTGAAAGAGGGAATTGGTATGGGGAGAAGAAGTAATACCAATTCGGTCAAAAAAGAAAAACTCACCAAGCTGACCAGTGCTTATTGGTGAGTAGCCCTTCCCTTTCGTTCATCATGCATAAGCATGATTACTAACAGCTGCACCATGAGAAGGCGAGGGATTGGACACTAGGTTACTGTCCAGGTGGTTCCTTTAAGCCTTCGATGGGAGGAATTAAAGGGTCTCCTCCCTTTTAAAGACAGTAGCCTTTCCGCAGCCCTTCGTTGTCCAGCTTTTGTAGAAGAGACCAGCCTTTCTGCTAAATATTGGAGTGCAAGAGAGTGAATGATTTCATTATCAAGTGCTCAACATTAGATACCAATCAACCAACCAACCAAATTGAGCATATAAATCATTGGAGCATAAATTCTGAAGTGATTAATCTGTTAGCTGTTAGGAATGCCACAATGCTACATCCCTCCTCTGTTAGTTGTCCATGTGGAGGATATAGCAGTTGTCTGCAGACACATTCACCTCATGTTCCAGATGATACATCGAGTTGAACATTTCATCCAGCAAATCATCAGCTGCATCATCACTCTGCCCATCTCTGTTACAAACACAGTTACTGTACAGCTTACAAACTACTCCACAATGTCACAATTTGCATGCTAGAACTGATCACAGGTTGCAAACTAAATGGTGACAGGTTGTTAACTATCTCAAATGTTATTGTTTAGCTAATACGGTGTATTAGTGGTACCAATATGTTTCTTTTAGTGTAACATGTAACTTCATATTTCAATAGTACACAAATGCTATTTTGCAAAAACTTCAGATTACTTTGTCAATTAATTTCTCAAAGTACTACAGAATCATAGTGCGCATGTGCGAATAGCTTAAAGAAACTTTGGAAAAAGTTTAGCAATTGACTCTCACCACCTCAATGATTTCTTCTAAGTTCTACAGAATCGCAATGAACATGCACAAATGCTTCATGTAACCTCCACCAGGTGGCAGGATAAATTTCATTTACATTGAGAATTTTATTGTGCAATTCAATATAGCTTGATTTATTTTTTGTTAATTTTATAAGGGTTATTTCATAATAGTTATTATTTAAATAAAATAATCTTTTTGTAGTTAGTTTTGATGTGTATATATATATACCGGGCTTCCAATATAAACCCGAACCGGCCTAATGGGGTTTCACCCATCAGGCAGCGCTCTCTCCTCGTCCGCATTTCACTCTGCCAGCCGCTCGTCCCTTGAACTAGTCATTTTACTATCTTCGAACAAGATGAGACGTCATCTGACATTAGAGCAAGCGCATTTATATGTGTAAATGTTATTATAAATAACGAATCACCTCGTCGCGTTCGCGAGGAATTTATTCGGAACTTCCCTGGACATTAACCTCCTTCCAGATTGACAATCCACGATCTTGTGACTAAATTTGAGACCACTGGTTCAGTACAAAATAAGAAACACACGCGAAGGCATACGGTTCTCACCGAAGAAAATTAGACGAAATTGGCAAAAATTTGGAACGTTCACCACAAAAATCATTACCGAAATTAGCACAACTACAGCGTGTCAATCTAAATGTGTTTACTCAGTATAATGCCTGTTTAACTGCGAGAGGACAACATTTGCAGCATTTTCTATAAGGTAAGAAACAGTTCAAGGACGGGTGGCAGGCAGGGTGAATTGCAGGAGGAAGAGACAGCACTGCATGCCGGGTGAAACTCCGTAAGGCCGGTCCGGTTTTATATTGGAAGCCCGTTATATATGTGAAATCGGTATTACCAACTTTTGCAATAAATTCCCAAATGTTTATAAGAAATGAACACACATCATCTTCCCTCTTCCTAACATAACAAAATAAATTACATGGACATTATTTAATAAATTATAAACTAATCTTCTTCTTCTTCTTCCTTCCAAGTATTAGGCCGAGACCTGTTACGATCCTATAGAAAATTTTCCTTAGGGGAAATATCGATAAGACTTGAAGCATAATAATAGTCCCTTCGTTGGTTGCTGGCCAAAGGAAGCAAGACCAGTGAGGGGCTGCCATCTTATAGCCTCTGGTCAGGCTTTTCTGGAGAAGAAAAGAAAATAAAGGAAAGAAGGAATGGAAAAAAGGAAGGACTCCCTAGACCCTCGGATGCCCTAATAGCGTCGGGGTCGAAAAAACAAGAGTTAACCAAGAGAGGTTAGATAGTAAAGTTAAAAGAGTGCAAAACACAAGTAAGTGGAAGAAATGTTTTGCACAGCTTGGGCACCTTGTGGTCGCCATCCACATATCCCCTAGATGAGGACCCCTGAGGGGTAAACTAATCTTGTGTACACTAAATAATTGGAACCTAACAATATGAAGTTAATTTCTTGAAATATGGTATGGAATTAATTGCAAATGTTGGTAACACCGATTTAACTGCCATCTAGTCAAGTTACATTAAGGATTCGTGCATGCACACTGCAATTTTATATAACTACGTTGATAGATACATAGCACAATTTGCATACATAAATAAATATTTAATAATTGAAGATGTCTCCCTAACAAGGATGTATAATTGAATATGATGATCTGAAATAAATGAGGTTTAAAGTTTAGTACATTACGTTGGTCCAAACTGATTCAATTGAAAGAAAATGGAGTATCTACCTTGATATACATTACTCTGATCTACATCATCAATACAGAAACAAATTTTAACAACATAATATATTAAAATAATAGCCATTTCCTTTCACTTCTACATACACCCTTTTTTAGGGTGAATATACACGTTGGATGAAAATGTTATTATTTTACAAAATTTTACATAGAAATTATGATTGAAATGAGGAACATTGTCCAAAGTTTTGAATGCATCCTATTTAGAACACAAAATATTAACTCTCCTCCATGGCATTGACCTGCTTAGAAGGCCCTTTGCCTACCATCTGGCTGCTGACCTCACATCTACATGTGTTAAATCACAGATATAGATAATCAACCAGCCAGTGTAGGGGTGACATGTGGTATCATGTCAGGTACCCCAGCTGTTATAACTGGTTTTCTCAACCTGGAGCAGCTACTTATTGCAGCTACCCAAATGTCTCAAGATGCTGGATGGATACCAGCTCCATACTGGCCAAAATGCCATGAGAAAATTTCTTCACTCATGGAGACTCGAACCAGTGCAAGTCACGTAGCTCTGAGCCAAGGCATTTTGCCTTAACCACTCGGCTATGGTGCGGGACACAAAATATTAACACCTAACTTAAAAAGTTAGCTCACTCAATGTTTTGAACTAAATATCAGATACTACAAAAGCCACTGGTAATCTAAAGTTTGATAATGTTAACAAAATAAAAACCGTAACTAAATAAAAAATCATGATTAATATATAGCATGTGTCTGTTACTTTGGCGGTTCTAGTTTTGCCTCGTCTATTAAATCTTAATGCCAGTTCCCTTAAGTCTTCATTCATGAAGGGAAAACGAGAAATTATTAGTCATTCAAAATATCTCTGCAGGTGGAAGAAATACAAAGCTCTGTTTGTTGCTACACGTGACGTCACATAAGGCAGTGTATACTGTCAGTGTCCCAGTCCCATTCCCTCTGCACTCATAGATAGCAGTGTCACGTGTTCTATTCCTGCATAAACACGACTGCAGTGCCCTCCGTCAACAACTACACTTACTCCTTAAACGGGTAATATATTAGGGATTTGTTTTCCTAAATTAGCATTACAGTATCAACCTAAAGGATTTCAACATAAAGGAAGACCAGAATTAAGATGGGCTGATGAACCACATCTTCAGATCTCATAGAACAGGCTCAAATGATCTAAACCTAAATGAATTCATGATGATGATGGCTTTATTAAAACACCTCCAAATTTATAAACAGATCGTTGTAAATCATCTTCACTTCTTGCCAGCAGTACCTGGTCATCTGCAAACATTATTGTTTAAAGTACTGTGTTACTATTAATTTTTATTCCTGGGAGGTTTAATAAATTCCATTCATAAATTATATTATGTAAATAAATAATAATGATGAGAGATCAATCTTAATGAAGTGCTTGATTTATTTAAAAACTATCGGTGGTTTTTACATGAATCAGTTTAATTTTCATTGCGTCTTTTCATACAAACTCTTGATAGCATTTAGGAAGTTATGTGGAACTTGGACTGGACTTACTCATCTTTTGGCTGGTAACCAGTAATGGGGACTTTTAGCTTACTTGAGAGACTACAGGCATCTTAATGCTGAAACATATACTTTCATCTTATTAACTGTAATTGTGATTTCATCATTTTTTCTGCAGGGTTCATGTCTCACTCCCATAGCAGAGAACTTTGTATACATATTCCACCACTGTGGTCTCGAGGTAGCGTGCTGCCTTATCATGCAGCGGGCCCGGGTTTGATTCCCGGTCGGGACAGGCTCCTGGGTGAGGGGTGAGGTTTTCTTCGGGATTTTTCCTCACCTGTAAGATAAATGTCAGGAAGCTTAGGGTCCAATGGTCCCCGAAAATCATCCGGCCATCATCATCAACATCCTTATCATCACCATCCTTCATCGGTGTGGAAAGCAACCAGAAGCTATCACACCTATAATTCCCTAGTAAAGCTGCAAAGTATAGCATGAAAATGCTGTGATTGCAGTGAAAGACCTGCCCTTGGGTAGAATTACTATGGATGGATGGATATATATATATATATATATATATATATATATATTATATATTATATATACACATGGGTGCTTTTTGGACCAAGGTACACTGCAATACATTATTTATTATTCCTACAGGATTATTACATTTTGTAATCTTGTTGAAAACATCAAATTCTTTCAATCCAAAGCGAGATAAATAAACTGGTTTACTCATTCTTTGATTTTGAATCTATGCAAATTTTATTAGGTACATGAGTAATTTCTCATAATCATCATCATCATGAACTTATTTAGGTTTAGGTTGTTTGAACCTGTTCTTATGAGATCTCAAGATTTGGTTGGTCAGTCCATCTTAATTTTGGTTGTCCTTTATCTCCACATCCTTTGGGTGATACTGCAATACTAATTTTGGAAAGCGGGATGTATCCATTCTTTGGACTTGTAATGAATTGTTTTGATAATTCTGAAATTTCTTCAACTATATTTTGAACTTTTAATTTTTCACATATATCTGTGTTTTTTGCTTGTCCATTTTTGTCAAATATAGGAGTGCACATAAAAATCTCATCTGTGCCACTTGCAATTTTGATTTGATTTTAGAATTACTATCCAATTTTCGCTGCTATATTTCAGTCCTGATTTTGTAGTTACATTGTGTAATCTGAATTTGGTTGCAGTTGACATTTGATTTTCAGAGTCCTTTCTATGAACAAAGATTCAATATTTTGGATTTTTCATCTGATATTTTCATCTTAATTTTATATTTTCATGAATAATACAGAATCTAAGTTCTTACTTCAAAGCAGGTAACCTGTCTTGCATGCTTTTGAAGAATTCATATTATTTAGAAAAACCAACATAACTAAACTTTGTTTAACCAAAACTCGGGATAACTGAAATGTCGCAAAAAAAAAGTTACCAAGAAGTTGTTGAATATTTCCTCCTACATACCGGTATCTTAGTTCCTATATGATGATTCCAGCAGGTAGGGTATTTATAAAATTTGTTACTTTTTAAGTTTAAAACTAACCCTACCAGACCCAATATTTTATTTTTTGTTCAAGAAACAAAATGATTTACATTTCAGACAAAATGAACCTCCAGAATGTATTTTTTTTTTACATTTAACAAAATTCACGATTTTAGGTTAAGGGACATTGCTCCAATGATTTGAACATTTCACTCTCTTTTGAAAGTAAATACATTCTTATAAAATTACACAATAATAAAATTATACACTGTAGGCAGATTATTGCAAAAAATCATATTTTCAATCATACTAACTCTGGGCTCAATAGGGCTAAACAAACTGACTTGTATGAAATTTAACTAATAACCATAAGAAAAAAAGTAAGGTTAGGGTGAATTATTTTTTATCATTTTAAATTTAAGGCTAAACTATTTTGAAACTTAAAGTAGGCCTATGTAGAGTAATAAATGAGGTAGTCAGTTTGAAATGTACAATAAAATAATCCACTGAAAATGCATGTATCTCAGTTTAAAAAGTGTGAATAGTTCAGCAACTTATTCTTCATGATAATAAAATTGGTAATTTATTGGTTGACATTGCTCCACTACATCTAACCTAATGTGATCTGACAAATAACTTAGGACAAATTTAAGGTTATAGTAATTAATTTTTCTTAGATTTTTTTTTAAGACTGATTAATATTATTCTTAGTTGCTTCAGGTAAATGGGGATTTGTATGTTGGATCAAAAAATGACATAAATGAAAGTTGTCTTTAACAAATTATCAGAAGTTTATTTTTTGGAATTTCCTTTACATACACTGCATAATGTACAAATGACAAAGTTGAATTTTGTTTTAACTCACAGCAAGTCTAAGAATAAGCGTGTCTGCAAATTTAAGAATGCTGATTACTGTCATGAAAGTAGGGTCTGTATTTATTATTAATGATATATACAGTAGTGTCACTGCCTGACATTTAAGATTTAGATATTGCAACTGTCACTGAAATTTTTGGCCCAGATTGAAGACTGTAACTTAAAATGTTTACTGACCAAACAAAGTGAACCATTACTTGGTATAATACTGAATGAATTACAGCTGTTTTAATATATTATTTTATTTTTAAATCTTCACCTATTGAGGGACAGCCTGATGATAAAAGAGTAGGAAACATAATTTGTACAGAAGAATTTAGGTATTTAAATGAAAAGAAACAAAATATTTGTAGGTATTGGTTTCTTACAAAGAAAATAAAATTAATGTTGTTATTGTAAAGATGATTATGAAGGCAAGATGAACCTATAATGACTTTCATCACCAGAAACTGTAGAATTTTATTACAGATACCAAAGTTTTGAAGGCCATAAGCTGTGCTCCAATAACTTTAATGTCTTCAGGTAACGATGGTTTATATATTAGTCTAGAGTTGTAATGTAGATTTCCTTATTTTATATAATTTTTTTAGTTCCTAAATAATAGGGTATCTAATCATAGTTTATCAATTAGATTACATAGCTTCATCATGAAATTAAATCGACAAAATTAAATAAAAGTTTTAAATTAAAATCATTTTCCATAACACTAGATATCCTTCTTTCCTTTTAAGCCTTAGCTATTACTTAATTTCCAACAGTTTCTGGAATAAAGTTTTATTTGGAACATGTACTTGTTCCTGAAAGCAAATTTTATGAAATTTGTAACAAACAGTAAAAAATATCCTAATTTGCAATCTCTAATTTTTTATTAAAATTTACATAATTTAATTCCATTTTATGTAATTTATTCCAATTATATTGCACACTTTATATTAGCTTGACCTGTATCTGTCTATGTAACAGAATCTTTCAACACGATTTTCACCCACTTAAAAACATTGGATCGACTTGAAACTTTATATACTTGTAAAGGACCAATGACAATACAATAATTTCATAAATAATATATAATAGGTTGCGGACTTATCGACTTTTTAGTCCATCGTTGTAAGAAATTAATATTATATCCTCTGGTAGCTCAGTTGGTAGAATGGTGGACTGTAGTAATATATAATTTCAGTAATCCATAGGTCGCTGGTTCAAATCTGGACCGGAGGATTTTTTTAGAAGAGTATTACTTAGATCGCATACTACAATAGTATTGAATTTAAAGATATTTACATTTTTCTCTTATTCTGTAAAATGTTAATGACAATTTTGTAAACTTACCACATTGTAATTTATCACTGCTAGCATCATGCTGAACAATGTGATAAGATAACACATGTTCCCAACATATTTACTCACACATAAGGGATTCTATTCCAGTAGTCCACCTACATTAATGAGCAAGTTAGTGTTAAATAATAGAAGTTGTAGTCCAGCCGCTGAGTTTCCGGCCCTAATGTTTTCACGACAGTGTTGTTGATATGGATATTCAGTGGGAGGGGCTGCTATATGTACCAAGTGGAATATTAAATCATGGCAGTTTCTGTTTATCCAGAATGTAAATATTAGTAATATTATAAATAAATGCCCATTTTATTATGCAAGATTGAAAATTAAACAAAAATGTGAGATTTCTCATTTATCGCTACGAAACACACTATTCTCAAAAATATTCAGCCGACAACATCCAGCATTTTTAAACCTTATTAGCGGTGTCAAGAGCAGTGATTGGTTGTGGCAGACATCCACTCTCACTTTCCTTATTGACAGTAGAGGGCGAGTTTCTCCCTTTACCCCTCATACAACTTAAACATCAGGGCTAGAAACTGAGTGGCTGGAGCATGCATGACTCACCTCATTAAATAAGTTAGTGTTAGTTTGGGCAAGTTAGAGTGAGTTAGTATATCAGATTAGTTTAGGATTCACTTGTTTGTTAGCGGTTGTGATAAGTTGGCTACACTGTCTGAGCAATGAATAATACATATTTTACATTGCAAGTATGTGATTTTAGGTTAGTTTAAGCTCAACTTTTCACTTCATTTTAAGGCATTTCTCATTTTTTTTTTAAATCAACATAATATTTTTATCCCATGTGATTATTTACATATTGCAACAATAAATTGTTTCTCCTTTTTTTCATTTGAACTTATGTAGGTGGGATGGTGGCATAGAATCCCCAATTTTCTTAATAAATAATTACTTTTAAGAACAAATATTTGATTACTTAATTTTATTTAATTTTTCAGATGATTTGACTGCAGCCGGCAGTTGAATTCGGGCCGAAGATTTGAAAAGATGAGAATTTCTGTTTTGACTTGAATTTTTTAATACCAGTTTGTATCAATTTGACGAGTTAGGGTTTGAAATATTTTCCAACTTAACTTTGGGCCAATAGGAATGCAATCTGGTCCATTAACTTCCTCATAAACTTTGTTGTCAGTGTTTCTGGGTTAAACCATTCCTCTCTCTCAAGGTGATATTAGTCTGTTCAGTCTTCCCCTGCTTCTACGTCCTGTTAGTATATAATTCAATGATTACCATAAGCATTCTCCTTTCTGTATTTTTCTTGGTGGGCTTCTATCTGATTAACATTTATTTTTGATCTAATATTAAGAGTTGAAAAAGAGGTTTGAAAAAATTCATTTTTTCAGCCTCCAGTGTTTAAAGGTAAAACTAAATGTAAGAGTAAATTTTTTTTATTTACTAATTTTGTTTCCTTTTCAGCTCACATGAAATTAGCTTTTTATTTTGGAATTAAATTTCCTCTCTTCGAAACGCTTTGTTTTGAAGAGATTAAAAATTAATAAATTATTTAAAAAAAGCAATATTTTGCCAATGGAATGGTATAACATTTTTTAGTTTCTAATAAAAATGGTTGAAGATGCAAGTTTTTGCAGAGTGTAGAATAACAATGTAGATACTAATACTTAAAATTTGTATCTTCAATGTTAATTTCAAAATTGTTAATCATTCCATTGGTACCTTCAATCAAAAACTCAAAAAGCTTATTTTTCCTCTTAAAGTGCACTTTATTGATGTGCAATCACAGCTGGAGATGTACCATTCAGGAAGGCCCTTACTTTGGTCAGTTATTGCTTGATTCTGAGTTTCCCTCAGAACTAGGAACTACAAGGCTGGGAGGATCTTTCTCAATGATATTCTCCGTTTTCCAATTCAACTCTTTGTGAATTTTTTTTTAGTTCAACCATATCCTAAAAACGTTTTTTCTAAAACATTAATTTCCATATAAAGTTTATAGTTAGCCAATTTTTTTTTTTCAGTGAAATCCCAAATGCGAATAAAACAAAAATCTCTCTGGAATTCGTTGAAAATTTCAAATTTCAGTGTTATTTTGCATTATCGTAGGATTTTGCGATTCATAAATGCTTTTTTTTTGAGGTTGTAGAGAGAAACATGTAGGAGCAGTGTATTAACCCAGGCAACATGGTGTAGTAGACGTAGAAATAGTACTAGGTAGATAAAGAGAATTTAAAAGAGAGAAAAACAAGGGAACTGAGAAAGCTAGAACATATTTGCATTGAACATGGAATATATAAAACGGGGAAGATCGGTCGTGAGTAGGATGTACGCATGTACACAAAGAGAACCTGTCAATAATCTGAAGATAAAATAGGAAGACTCATCTCATTCACCCTGTATCACTTCTCAGATAAATCAGAAAAGAGTGTGAAGGAAAAGGCAGTAATTGCGACGCGAGCACCCTAGCTAATCCCTTTTGACCCCAGAAAAATATCTAAACAAGTCTTTCCATTCATTAATAATGCAAGGGTACACCATAGTGTAGTGTTTAATTAGAGGTGAAAATAAAAACAACCTAAAAGACATGTTACAAAAGATAAAATAGAGCAATGAAAATCATAATTAACAAGTTATGCGAAGTTATGCGAATGTTCGTATCAGTCACTTTGGCTCAGTTAGTGTTTTATAACATAAGCTAGCGTAGTTGTTAGGGCACTGCACTACAAGCCAAAAGGTCGAGGTTTCGAGTCCCACTGGGCCAGAAATTTTAAAACGGTCCAAAACTTTCAGGCGGAACGATGGCCCTGGGGTCGCTCAGCCTCAAACTAAATGATTACCAGACGCTTGGTTCGAGGAAAATGGGCCATCACGCAGGGCTGACAACCCGGCAAGTACCAATGATCCAGAAAAAAAAAATGGGAGCCTTAACCTCCTGAGACCTGTAGTGGCACCACTTAAGTTACATTTTCAATTAATAATACAGATTTATTTAGGTATCCAAGCCATTTGTAGTAAGACAAACTTCTGACCCATAGCCGCACTAACAGAATACACCATCACATGATGCATGCTGACAGAGGTAAAAGAATAGAGAGAAGCCAAGGGTTAAAGTCGAGTCGAATTGTACTTAATACCAGAAGGATCAAAGTTGAATCTCATATGTTACCCCCTAATTGAGTCAGAAGACTTCACTAAGCCACAAAAACTCCAGAGAGCGATGACCTATCTTCGCAATCGGAATATTGGAAATGCTTGGAACCCCTTGAGGCATTGTAACTGTTAGATATCAGAATATTATGTAGGACAGTCGAACATGAGTTTCCATGTTCTCGCCATTAAGACCAAAAATAGCCAAATATCAGAACGGAGATCGAACTCCGAATCAGTAAGTTAAAGCTCGAATCTTGCAATTGAAATTAAATTGGCAGATAGAAACTCCGGGACTTGCAGGTTTGCACATGTAGAAGTTAAATTCTATGGTGCTAAAACTTTCCATAACAACATGTAATCAGTGCATAAGGTTTTATTTTCTATAAATATAAGACGAGCGTATGTTTTTGGAAAATACGACCCTGATGTAGCAACAGTGTAAAGATATTCCGGTAATTATCTTCTCATATTGATTTTATTGTAACTAAGGAAGTTGTAAAATTCGCAATAGACAGAAATAGGTTAAACAGTTAAGTCTCATAGATTGGTTAGGCTCGGTGACACGAAAGAGGGGCATGGACATTTAGGACAGATAGAGAGATGGGGAGAGAAAGAGAGAGAGAGAACGCACCTATAAGGGAGGACAATGGAGATGCGAAACAGGATGTTAATCGGTATTGGGAAATTGAGAAAAATGATAAAATTCAAATGTCCATAAGAATGGGTGAACAGACTAAGTCCACAACGATGCGATTCATCAGGTTCAAGGGAATTTTATAATTCATTAATTTGTACCCACAAGCTGGTAAAGTACATCATAATTAAGCGGGAAATAGATAAACATCTCAATCCAAGGGCCTGTCGATATATGAAAATAATTTTAATTATCCTTGTAATAAACCAATAAAGCTAAAGTTCGGGTAGTAAAATAATCAGAGGACCCACACTCAAATTAATACATAGTATATATATCAATTTTATTGTATTATGCCAATTGACAAGATATGCCAAACCGAAAGGATGGTATTAGATAGCGGGACATTTCTAAGGTAGAAATATAGCACACATAACCGTCATTCACTATAACGAAATGTGATTTCAAAATGTGTTTGTTCAACGGCCTAGTATTAGCAAGAATTTAAATTAAGAAGTAATGTTGAGTTTACCGTAAGTGAAAGTTAGATGTACTCAGCTCTGAATGTATTATAAACGTACCTTGATACAGATTACGCCATGGTGATATGAAGTAATGTTTATGGCACGTCCCGTGACTAATGCGCATAAACTTAATGTGGTTCCAGATCTAGAAACTCACCCCCTTTCGTTGGTGAATCATAAAACCCTAAAGGTCGTTCTCAAAAGTGGATATATGAAATATAAACGAGATGAATCTTCCTAGGACTATAGTATCTGAGAGTATTAAATTATTACCCACAGTTAGAGAAAAGCCACTCTGAATGTGAACCGGCCTAGGGACTCTCGAACATAGGCCCGGGCATGAGCAGAAACATAGATTTCGTCATCTATAATAGTGGGAAAAAAGAGAAAAATATTTTTTTTATATATATGAGAAGAACCATAGCAAGAAAGAAGATTAATAGAAAACCCATTAGAATTAGCCTACGAATTCTACTACAAGGACGAAAATCCTATCTTAGATTTAATGCAACCTAACACGGAAAGATTGATAACAATTTTTTAAAAAAATTGATAGATGACCCCTAGTGGTTAAGATAGTGAAGTAACGCATGGCCACCTGTCTGTTCTCCTCGGCCCCCCTATTTTTTTGGGTTTATTTACGCTCATATAACCACACACAAATCATGAAGTGTTGATCTCCTTGTAGAAGACCTAGGTTCATGAAAAAGGGCCATAATTATAGTGCACGGGGAAAAGGATGAAATAAAGATTAAAGTCCGAACCCAATGATTGGTACATCCAAGTGGAGAGGGAATGCTGAGTTTAGGGCTATCTCAATAAACCGTCAATACTGTTCTATGTTAAGTCAAACAAGGAGGCAGAGAAGAGCCGATGTGAATACCGAAAACCCGGTCCTGCGGATCCACCGCCATGTACTATCCGGTCCTTCTCAAGTGGAAATGCCCTGTACTTAACGAGAAGCCCATCAGCTGTGCTGGATTCATAATTAACAACAAGCTTCATTCTCACCCGGATACGGCATAAGAAGACAGAGAGATGGTTCTAATCTTTTCCAAGATCCCAACACCTAGAAGAAACCTGCACGATGGACACCAATGGGTCTGGGTTGCCTAAGATAGGCATCCGGCGATAATTTTGTGACATAGAACTAATTGTATTATCATCCAGCATTACCAAAATACTAATTCTAATGATAGCATTTCAGCCTTCACCAGGAGACTTGTAGAGTGAGAGTGCAAGCAGAGGCCTCCCCGAGATAGACCGCCGCTACATCACCTGGCCAGCGCAATGTTTCACCAAACCAGAACTCCCCTCTAGAACCAAATCGGGAATGCAGTAACAGTGGCGATCTGGACAAAAATCAACACCAGGGGCTGTATCCAGACCTCGTCACTCATCAGAACTTGCCTTGTTGGGAAAAGGCAAACGTAATGGAGGACCACACAGACAGGAAGAAAAAAAATTTTTTAATAGGCTTACATATATTTTCTTGTTGTAAGATTCAATGCAATGGTATCATAGCTAAGACACGATTTTCGAAGGTCACAAAAGTTTTCTTGGAAAACTTTATGGAACCTTCTTATGGGGGAGGATATGTTATGACCCAAAGTTTATAGGTTTTATTAAAAATTAATTATTCCCCTATAAATATTTGATTATTATAAGTATTAGGGTTTTTTTAGACAGTTTATTTAATATAGATGCATATCTGGTTGGACGTGTACCAATCACGTATCAGCACGATAAGTTAGTCTTAACGCTTCCACGTCAGGTGAAAGCGACCCACTTAGAAAAATATATAACCTCGGGGTTTCAACCCCGAGATGAGACTTGTCGGGGGTTGGAGAGATGGCTCTGACCCCCATGTGGCTGGTTGCAGCGAGCGTCCTCGACTCCGAGGTCACCTATCATGGACGAACGTAAGCCTTCGTACTTGTTTACACTTAATCATAGAGTAGTATTTATCTTAGATTTAGATATGCATACTAAACTCAGCAAATAACTTTGTATGAAAGTAAAGGAAAACTCTTAGTAGAAATAACTTTGCATCAGCTCACTTTATAAACTGTGTAGATGATTAACGTCTAAATTTCAATATGTTTCACTTTTCTCTTATTTTTAATTTGTTAAATATATATTTTTGTTTTAGATTTACTTTATTTATGTGACTGCCTTTAATTCCTCAGTTTTTGCTATACTTTGCAAATTTAGGTAAATCCTGACCTTGATTTAATGTTAAGCCCATCTCATTGATTATACTCGGCCTATAAAAATATATCATGCTACCACTTGATAGGAGACGGGCCTTAACATAGTACATTCACAAATTTAGGCCATTTGTTGACCTGTTTCGGTCTCAAGAGAAACACCATCCAAAAGTCTTTTGAGCAGGTTGATATCTTAACATTTGTTTGGGTATCCTGTTATCTTCCATTCGATGAACATGTTACATATATCTTGACTTATAATCAGAAATTTTGTTTTCTAAAAGTTCCATGTGTAATTCTTCTATCTTTTTAGTGTATCCAGCTATTTTCTGACAACACAAAGTTCCACTACATTGTTCTTCATTTACAAAAGATGAATATAATGCCCGATGTTTGTAGTATATTCCAGCTACTAGAGTCACATATTTTTCAATGTGTAATTCTTCTAAGATGTCTTCATTTTCTTTGTGAGCTAGTAGTGTGTATCCTGCAGTCCTCCGAAGGTATCTCATTTTAGCAGATCTAAGCCTCTGTATATCCTGTTTCAATAAAATATTATTTTAAATATTATCAAATGTTGTAAATATTACGTTAAGCTATTGTTGTATTTGCTTTCAAAACATTACATTATTGTATTTATCAACGCTTTAGTGATTGCATTTTCACAAACTTAAGAATATTCATAAGTGCCTTGGTTTAACATTACCACTATTCTACGACGTATGTGGATAGTAACCAATGGGAGATTAGACTGCAATAATATGTCATAGGTCTAGAGCAGCCAATCAGGGAACACATTTTAAAATAACTGCCTTTCAGTTATCAATTTCTTCCAAATATGCAGCCATTTCCAAACTCCTTATGCGTATTTAGTTTTAAATTTTCTCTTGTATCCTGATGAGTTATAAAAAAGAAATATATAAATGAAAAAAATGCCTAAATTGGAATTTGAACCTGAGACCTCTCTAACTCTTTATGTTAGTGACATAACCACTAGCCCACTCAGGCTCCTAGCACAAACATTTATTTTTCCTTCCTTATATATGATTCTCAATCATGAGAGGCAACAGGACATCATCCTCACTGCCATTTCATGGTTTCCCTATAACAAGTAACCATTTTAAAGAGAATGTTTACATTATAGCAGTAACACTTATTTATTTTGATGTTATAGCCATAAATAAATTACTATATATATATATATATATAGGTAAAGTGTCCACCGCTGTGGTCTTGAGGTAGCGTGCTGCCTTGTCACGCAGCGGGTCCGGGTTCGATCCCAGGTCGGAGCAGTTTTTCTGGGTGAGGTTTTATCGGGGTTTTTCCTCACCTGTAAGACAAATGTCAGGAAAACTTTAAGGCCCAGGCGGTCCCCGAAATCATCATCATCATCCTTATCATTATCATCATCATCATCATCATCCTTCACAGGTGTGGAAAGCAACGGGAAGCTACCACACCTACACAATTCCCTAGTAAAGCTGTAAGCATAGCATGAAAATGCTATGATTGCAGTGAAGGACCTGCCTTCGGGCAGAATTACTATGGATGGATGGATGGATAGGTAAAGTACAGTCTTTAGGAGACCCCTAGGGTAGTAGAAGGTTAAGGTTCCCAATTTTTCTAGAAAATCAGCACTTGATGTCAGTCGGATTGTCAGCCCTGTGTAATGGTCGCCTTTACCCTCAGAACAAGCTTCTCGTACTCATTTCTGTTAGATGATACTAGCTTATATCCAATATGTCGCAATATGGCTTTCAAACTTCTCTTTCAAGAATTTATGAATAATCTCCACTGCTTACTGTCAATTTGTTTTAATTTCCATTTTTGTCACCAGTTCGGTGATGTTTTCACAGAACACCATTAAATGTCAACAAAGTTTTTCTCACAATTTCTGTACATTGAAATTTATATATCATGTGCATCGTGTATGCGCACTGCAGATCTGTCGAACTTCGAAAAAATCATTCAGTACATAGATAAATATTTAAAAAATGTAAAAAAAAAATTATAAGATAATTGTAAAACGTTTAAAATAGCACGATATGTTAGTACACAGAAGAAGAACGTAGAGCAACAGAATTACAAGAATATAGTATGGAAAATCAAATGGAAATTAATCTAAAGTTGAGCCCTAAGCTTCTTTTTCTAGATTATCTGTTAAGTTAGTAAAGTGGAGGTAGTAGCATTAATCAGAATTCCCTTATTTACTTAACTGGAATTTTATACACAATCAGTATTTTAAAATGTAGACAAGTAAACTGCATGCCATTTCCCAATCACTGCCATAAGAAAATACACCCATATGATTTGACCCTGACAGCCTCATTTATTCTGTGAAAGAAATATTGAGTAATCAGTACACATTAGGTAAAGAAATAAAAATTAATGCGAGGCATTAACTATAGTTTTTATAAAGTGCAGTATAAGTAAACATAAACATGGTAAACCAATGGACTAAGATATGGCATTTTACATAATTAATTTATCATATGTATTATTTCAAAACACTTTTTTAAAAAGTCAACCATTTCTATCATTATAATCTTCTCTATGTAAAATGACTAAATTATTATTACTTTTATCTGATTTTGAGAAAACTACATTTTTCTTGTTAATATTTTTAACTTTCTTCATATTTGTTTTGAACGTGTTTTCTATACTAATTTTTTAATTCCTCCTGTAACTACTCCACATTCTTTCCTGATAACAGTTTGGTCTTCAAATTTCATACCTTCAATTGCAATTTTTACATCAGCTATATAATCATCTACATTATTTGAATAACTCATATTCAAATAATGTAGATGATTATATAGCTGATGTAGAAATTGCAATTGAAGGTATGAAATTTGAAGACCAACAGTTATCAGGAAAGAATGTGGAGTAGTTACAGAAGGAATAAAAAATATATAGAAAACACATGCAAAACAAATATGAAGAAAGGTAAAAATATTAACAACAAAAATGTATGAAGAATGAGTCTTTTTATATCTTACCTCATAGTTTATGTTTTCTTAAACACGGGAACTGCAGTTTTCAAGAGGAAACATCTCTCTCATTTTCTACTAACATTATGACTGCCGGATTTTCGTTGGAATCTCCATCTATAATGTTGTCCTCTAGTGTTGATTTGATGAACTTCGAGATCAGGTCCCGTTCATCAGGAATTTCGAAATTCATGGATTTAAATTTGTTCTTCAGAATATATATCTTCTCCCAAACTGTCAATTCTAAAGGTTTTTCCAAATGTTTTAGAAGTTTGGTCTCATTTTTAATTTTATGACTCTCCAACAAACTATGTGCTGCAATAGCTGATTTTTCAATTTCACCATTTTTAATATTTCTGAAGTGTTTCTTCGTGAGAGTGTCCAAATTTATTTTTTTTCTTATGTATACTTTATTGCAGTCTCTACAACTAATTTGATAAATTCCAGATTTTTTACTATCTGGGGTTTTCAATTTATTGGTTATTAATCGATTACCTAGGCTAAGGCCGTGCACACACGTTACGGTATACCTGTACAGGTAAACCAAAGCGTGTGGGCTAGCCTCTGGAGGCCAAACTGTACAGGTGTAGTGACCTGCGCAGGTGACTGAAGAAGAATCAAAATTCAATTCTTTCCACCTGTGCAGGCATGTATACCTGAGCGTGTATGTGGGGGCTCCGGCATGCCTGTACAGTTTTTAGTTTAGTTGTGGCTAGTTCCTTGAGTAGAGAGTCTTTTTGTATTTACATGTACAATAGTGTTAACTAGGGACTAGTGTACCATAATGTCAAGCCGAAAACGGAACTAAGTGGTAGAAGAATTTATAGAAATACATAGGTCGGAACCTTGCCTACGGCAGGTGAAAAGTAAAGAGTACCGCGACCATGAAAAGAGAGGAGCAGCCTATGAAAGACTTGTAATTAAATTAAAGGAGTTAGAACCCGATGCTACAAAAAAGTCTGTAGTTAAAAAAATAAATAATTTAAGAAGTAATGTTCGTAAAGAGAAGAAGAAACGTGACATATCAATGAAATCTGGAGTTTCAACAGACGTCTACTTATCAAAATTGTGGTACTTGGATTTATTCGATTTTCTTGGTGATCAAGATACTCCTGATGCATCTGTGTCAAACTTGGATGACTTCTTGTTTGCTCACCATCTCTCGACTGAGTTAAAATCTTCCGGTTTATTGTAGCATGTGTGTGCTCTAGCCTGCACAGGTATATCTTTCCAGTTTACCTGTGTTGTTTTACCTGACAGGTATACCGTAACATGTGTGCCCGGCCTAAATGTATTTATCGGTGTGAATGTAATATTGAATTTCTTGTGTATTTCAGGATGATAAGTCATTTTCTTAAATTGTTTTCCTTTCTTTGAATCAGATTACAGAGTGGTGTATTCTTTTAATCTTTTTTGTTGTTTGAATTTCTTTAATTTATTTATAATTATTTCCTTTCCAAAACCTTTTAAATTAGCTATGTTCAAAATGTGATTATATTCTTTCTTAAAATCATCTTCATTTAGTAGAACAATTAATAATCTATATATCAAACTGTTGAAAATTGCATGTTTAATGTATAATATGATTGAAACCTGAAGACTTTATATAATTGTCAGTATGAGTATCTTTCCTGTATATATTGAATCCATTTCTTTGTTGTTGTTCATTCCTTATTATGTAGAGGGCTCATTCTTCATGAATAAGAACTTCATAATGTTATTTCCCATATTTCATTATGAACAAAAATTTAGTTTTCTCAAAATCAGATAAAGGGAATAATTTAGTCATTTTAGATAGAGAAGAAGTCGGCCGCGGTGGACTAGTGGTTATGCTCCTTGCCTCTGGTCCCAAGGGTTGCGGGTTCAAACCCGGCCGGGGTCGATGGATTTTTTAGGACGGAAAAATCCAAGGAGCAAGTCCTCCGGGGGGGACTTTAAGCCATGGGTCCCAAGTCTAAAGATTTTCAGGCTCGTAAAAAATCCTTAAGCCTGAATGAAAAGGCCTCTAAGCAAAATTTACTGAATTTTCCCGTCCTAGTACTACCTTGGTTTCCTAGATGTCAGTATGAGGCGGAACGCTGACCACGTACCACTCAAAATGGCATCTATACGAAAACAAGTGTAACTAAATTAGTATGGTTCAAATTCTTCCCTGTATGGGGTGAGCGCCTAAATGTCTGTAAAGGGAAAACATAGGCTTACAATACAATAAAAGATAGAGAAGATTATAATGATAGAATGGAAAGTCTATTAAAGGTAGAAGAATATGAAAAAGTAAAAACAAATCCCCTTTCAAAAACAATTAAGGAAATACAATTCAATTTACGATCAATTAAAAAAATCTTATCTGAAATAGAAAAATTTAAATCAAATCCCAGAAACTGCAACATTCATGGTCTTTCTAAAATCCAAAAAATGGAAAGAAAATGAGACCAATTATCAATAATATTAATCCACCGACATACAATATATCAAAATGGTTAAGTAATAAAATCAAAGGAATGAACAAATTTGAAAATTTGGCTGTGGAAAATTCTTACCAGTTAATAGAAAAATTTGAAAATATAGAAATTAAACCTTAAGAAAGATTGGTCGCATTTGATGTCACGTCATTGTTCACAAACATTCTAACTGACAAAACTATGGGAATTTTGGAAAAATGGCTAAAGGAAAAAAAGATAGATGATGAGAGCAGAGAAGAATACATGAAATTAACCAGATTATGCATAAATCAAATGTTCTTACTTTCAGAGGTAAATACTACAGGCAAAGAATAGGACTTGCAATGGGAAATCCATTATCACCATTTTTGGCAAATATGTTTATGGGAAACTTTGAATGTCAGATAACCAAAGCATACCCTCTTTGATTTTTAAATTTTGGAGTAGATATATGGACAATATCATAGCAATAGTCAAACAAAAACAATTAGAAGATGCCGTTAAGCTTTTGAATATTAATTATAAAACAATTAAATTTACTATGGAAGTGGAAAATAACCAAGAAATACCATTTGATGTTTAATACTAATATGTATCACTTTCCACTCAATGAAAAATTTAATTTGAAGAGAAAAGTAATAAAAATTAGTATTAAAGATTGAATCTTAGCTTTACTGGCTATAAATGCAGAGTTGATTTCCATTTAAGTCTTTTTGTTTAAGAAGCTCCTAGATGACATTTGTAGAACGAAGTTCACTGCTATCTGGCATGCAGGAATCATATTAGTATAAGAGAAAAATCTGTGTGTAAATCGAGATGCCTAATAGCTTATATCGTTAAAGCACTGATGTACAGAACCAGATATATTGGGTTCAAATCCCAATTTAGGAATATATTTTTCTCTTCAACAGCAAAAATAAGATTATACAAAACACTCATTAGATCAGTAGTTACATAATTATGCTAGTGAAACTTGGGTCCTAAAAGAAATAAAACACAAAAATTATTAATTTTTGAAAGAAAAATTTTAAGAAGAATATTTGGACCAAACAGAGGAATTGATAACTGTTGTAGAATCAAAAAACAAATAACAAGCTAAACAAATTAATAAAAATTCAGAATATAGTAAACCATATAAGATCTCTCAGAATTGGTTGGCTTGGACATTTGATAAGAATGGATGATCAGAGACTGGTCAAGAAACTCTATAAATGGAAACCTATAGGAGGCTGAGCAGTTGGGAGGACCGAAGATTGGATGGGAGGATGACTAACTTGAATATGGTAAGAGACAGATTGGCATGGAGGAGGATTGTTGAGAATGCCAAAACTTTCACTTTTGAAGTTGTCACGCCTTAGGATGATTATTTTTCTCTTCAAATTTAAGAAATACCATTTTTAGACCTTAAATTGATCAGGAATGAAGAAAAAAGGAAAATAGAATTTGGAATTTACAGGAAAAAACGCAATAGGTTTTAACCATATTGTGCATAAACAGGCAATATTTAATGGTTTAACATTCAGACTTGTGAATGTTCCATGAGCAGAGAAAATTTTAAGAAAAAGAAAAAAACATATTATAAAAATAGCAAAAGAGAATAGTTTTCAGGAAAAGATTATTCATAAGAAAATAAATTCAAGAAACAAAAAGTGATAAATGAAAGTACTCTTCAGACAGATAAAGAAACTGGTAAAAAATGCAAGAAATTTACATACCATCTTTTAGTATTTAATGAGTTTCAAAAAATTTTCAGCAAATTTAAAATTAAATTAGCACTCAAAAATGGTTACAGTTTGAATAAATTAATCAAAACCAACAAGAATTGAAAATATTGAGGACAACAACAAATCTGGGGATTTATCAAATTGATTGTAAAGATTGTGAAAAATGCACATAGGAAAAACAAAAAAGGAACTTAGATACAAGATTGAAAGAACACCTTAGAAATGTTAAAAATGGAGAAATAGAAACATCTGCAATAGCTGCACATGCATGGTAAGAAAAACACAGAATTGAAACTAAGGCCAAATTACTAAAAGTTAGAAAAATCTAAAGAACTCACAGTTTGGGAGAAAATTTACATCTACAAGAATAAAAAGAAAACCATGAATTTTAAAATTCCCAGAGAAAAAGAAAGAAAGAAAGAAAAAAAAATTGATTTGGAAGTTCATCAGTCAGCTAACAGAGGGAGCATAAATCAACTTACAAGATGGACAACCGTTGGAATGCATTGACAATGTGGTCTCGAGGTAGCATGCTGCCTTGTCACGCAGCGAGCCCGGGTTCGATCCCAGTCGGGGAAGTTTTTCTGGGTGAGGATTTCCTCACCTGTAAGACAAATGTCAGGAAAACTTTAAGGCCCAAACGGTCCCCGAAATCATATGGCCATCATCATCACCATCCTTCATGTGGAAAGCAATGGGAAGCTACCATACCTACAGTTCCCTAGTAAAGCTGCAAGCATAGCATGAAAATGCAGTGAAAGACCTACCTTTGGGCAGAATTACTATCGATGGATGTCTAAGGTGACATGATAAATAAAGATTATATAAACTAAATAAATTTCAAGAGTATTTTAAATAAAATTAGTAAATACTATAGCAGAATTTTAATATCATAATAAATATGAAAGTTTAAGTTAATAATTTTATATTTTAAAATTATTTTAATATTTAAATATAACTTAAATAAAGAAAAACATCTAAATAATTAATTGTTGTTCATTGTTGAATAAAAATGTCTCAGTAACAATTAAAGAAATTGTATTATATAACATTCTTTCTAAATAATGTTTTTAAAATTGTGTTTTAAGTCATTGTTGTCTGAAATATAAAGCTTTCTGTTATAACTGTAATAGGAACACCTGCTAAACTTAATATTTTTAAATAAAAGTATACTAAATTCTGATTGGGTGTTAAAACAATTAACTTTTGATTTAACAAATCAAATTTAAACCTGGTATTTAATGGACCATTAACCAATAGAATTTAAATATAAAATCATGTGATGTAATAATGTTCTTTAAAATTATAACAGAATTACTCTAGTCAGTCAGCATATAACTTTCATCAAGGATAGAAGCAATAACAGCTCTCCTGATAAAATGTGATATTTATTACAAGAAGAATCTATGATGATCTTGAAGAAGATTTTCGGGCTGTAGGCCGTGGTCGTGAGGCTTGTAGTTCCCCGACGTTTCGCCAGAGACTGCGTCTGGCATCCTCAAGGGTTGTCTTGAGACTGGCAATTCTGTCCGCTGTCTGTCTTATTTATACGTTCACCGTGATGTGTTTGTAAGTTGTATCTGCCTTCTGATTGGTCAGCGGTAGGGACTTCCATTGCTCCAATGAGATTGCTGTTTGATGGTCTAGTCGATTGTACGTTATATCTGTCTTCTGATTGGTCAGCGGTAGGGACTTCAATTGTTCCACTGAGATTGCTGTTTGATAGTCTAGTTGACTGTGCTTGTAGAGGTTTACATTTAGCGTTTTTTAGAACCGGTATCCATACTTTGTTGACTTTTAATGATTCTTCTTTTCTGTTGAAACATCGTTGATCCAAGAAAAGAAAATAATTTAATTTTAATTGACGGTGAATAATAATACCACCTATATTTACTTGATCTGCTGGGAAATTAAATACTAAATAAATTTACAACTATTTCTACAAGAATCAGTTATTAGTGATTTTTAAAGTGTTTTCCTATCTTGTGTACCAACTTCGACCTTGAGAAGAGATTCCAGCTCTACCGAAAATCAAACCCAACCTGAACCAGTAATTCTTTTTGGGACACTAATCCTTCAAAATGTTACTACAACATCGGGCATAAAGAGAGTTAGCTGCTTCAAAACATCGCCACAATATGGGAAAAGAATTACTTCTTCAAAATTGTCGCCACAACGAGGGGCATAATGAAGATCTTACTAAAATACTTCAATACATAAATTATAAATAAGAGATGTCATGGAAAGGCATGTGCCCCTGTGCTCTAATGGACAGCTGCCCTAGTCCCATCTTCAGTAAAAGGTTGTTTGCTACTGTTGAGCTACTGATTGATTTGTGACAGTAGTGGACTAGTCTTAAAATGCCTATAATGTTTTAATCATTTTAATAGTTAAGGAAAATGCATAAAAGTAGGCCTATATAATTTCATATTACAATTTTTTTATATTGTGAGTAATACCTCAATGGAATTTCATTATGAAATTTATTAGCACTGTTAAATAGAATATCACGTACCATAATCAGATTTATAATATTTTTAATAAATTAATGAGTCATTTTAACATCTTACCTCATATTTCATGTTTTATCATACACGGTAACTATAATTAAAATTCATTGGAGAACATATTGTTTAAACAACTCACCTCATAGGATTCATGCTTCTATGATATCGCGATTTCAAACATAATCATGTTCATCGTCAGCCATAACTCCGACTGATGAAATTCTTCGGCCGTCAACTATTCTATTGTCGCCATCTTCAGTGCTGCCATCTATGGTTGAATTTATGAACTTCGAAATCAATGTAATTTCGTTAGGGATATCAAAATTCATGATCTATTTTGGTTTTTTGAATGTATATTTTTTCCCAAACTGTCAATTCCAAAGGTTTCTCTACTTGTTTTAAAAGTTTAGCTTCTCTTCCAATTTTATGATGTTCTAATAAACTATGTGCAGCAATTGCAGATTTTTCAACCAATAAAAAAGTCAATGTTCCAGACAGTAAGAAATCTGGAATTTATCAAATAAATTGTGAAGATTGCAATAAAGTTTATATAGGAAAAACAAAAAGGAATTTGGAAATTCGGACAAAAGAACATTTCAGAAATATTAAAAATTGTGAAATTGAAAAAATCTGCAATTGCTGCACATAGTTTATTAGAACATCATAAAATTGGAAGAGAAGCTAAACTTTTAAAACAAGTAGGGAAACCTTTGGAACTGACAGTTTGGGAAAAAATATACATTCAGAAAAACAAAAATAGATCAATGAATTTTGATATCCCTAACGAAATTACATTGATTTCGAAGTTCATAAATTCAACCATAGATGGCAGCACTGAAGATGGCTACAATAGAATAGTTGACGGCCGAAGAATTTCATCAGTCGGAGTTATGGCTGACGATGAACATGATTATGTTTGAAATCGCGATATCATGGAAGCATGAATCCTATGAGGTGAGTTGTTTAAACAATATGTTCTCCGATGAATTTTAATGATTATACCTCATAATGTTTACTTCCCAACATTAATTAAATATACGGTAACTATAGTTTTCAAATGATCTTGTCATTCATTTTCAACCGCCATTATGACTAGACACTTGAAAACTATAGTTACCGTGTTTGATAAAACATGAAATATGAGGTAAGATGTTAAAATGACTCATTAATTTATTAATTAAGAACCTCATAATGAGTTTCCCAATTTAACTTTGAATTATAATATTTTTTCTTGGCAAACAATAGTTCTAGAGTCTTGAAAATAACATTTGCACATTCTTCTAAGACAAAACACATTAAATGCTCACAACTCACAAATTATTGAATACAGAATAAAATACTTGAAGTATCGTGAGTGAGATCATAGCTTCTTTTAGCTGATTGCTTGTATGTACTACCATATACCACTAGTGCACTGTAAGATAGCTGGTACTACAGGAATGTACATTATATGGAAGCCATAAGCTATGTAGGATATCAGCTGTAAATTACATTTTCATGATAATTAAATGAATCGTGATTTTTTCTTACCTCATACATCTATGTTTCTTTAAACACAGCACTGCAGTATCGGCGACACTTTGTCGTCATCGTCAGCTGTTTTCACGACTGTCAATTTTTTCTCCTTTTTGCCAGTAATTATCTAGACTGCCATCTGGTGTTCTTTTTAAGGAATTCCTCTTCAAACTGCCATCTGGTGTTATTTTGAATGAATCATTTCCTAAACTGCTATCTGTTGTATTTTTGAAGAACTTTGTAATCAAGCTTGGTTCTTCCGGAATCTCAAAGTTCATAATTCTAGTATGGTTTTTTGAATATATATTTTTTCCCAAACTGTTAAATCCAAAGGTTTAGATAGAGGTTTTAAAAGTTTTGCTTCTTTTTCAATCCTATGATGCTCTAAAATACTATGTGCTGCTATAGCTGATTTTTCAATTTCTCCATTCTTCATGTTTCTGAAGTGCTCTTTTTTACGAGTTTCCAAGTTCCTTTTGTTTTTCCTATATATATCTTGTTGCAATCTTTGCAATCAATTTGATAAATCCCAGATTTTTTGTTGTCTGGGGTATTACATTTATTATTAGTTAACATACCCCAGACAACAAAAAATCTGGGATTTATCAAATTGATTGCAAAGATTGCAACAAGATATATATAGGAAAAACAAAAAGGAACTTGGAAACTCGTAAAAAAGAGCACTTCAGAAACATGAAGAATGGAGAAATTGAAAAATCAGCTATAGCAGCACATAGTTTATTAGAGCATCATAGGATTGAAAAGAAAGCAAAACTTTTAAAACATCTATCTAAACCTTTGGATTTAACAGTTTGGGAAAAAATATATATTCAAAAAAACCATACTAGAATTATGAACTTTGAGATTCCGGAAGAACAAAGCTTGATTACAAAGTTCTTCAAAATACAACAGATAGCAGTTTAGGAAATGATTCATTCAAAATAACACCAGATGGCAGTTTGAAGAGGAATTCCTTAAAAAAGAACACCAGATGGCAGTCTAGATAATTACTGGCAAAAAGGAGAAAAAATTGACAGTCGTGAAAACAGCTGATGATGACGACAAAGTGTCGCCGATACTGCAGTGCTGTGTTTAAAGAAACATAGATGTATGAGGTAAGAAAAAATCACGATTCATTTAATTATTATTAATTGAACCTCATAATGTTAAAAATTCCCAAATTTAATATATAAATACATTTTCATGATTTCATATAACTTTAAAATGGTCTGGATAGTAAAACTTTACATATTTTAAATCAAATCTCTGTATATTGATGAGACAATTAACAATTCTTTCAATAACTCTATATCTAGGAGTATGATAATGGTAAGCATCAATATGAACTTTGGGGGCATGTATTAGAGTACTTGTTTAAGGCAATATGCTACAAGCCTGAAGGCTAGGGATTCATGTCCCAATGGGGTCAGGATTTTTAAACTGATCTAAACCTTTTGGTGGCACCATAGTATGAGGTGGACTCAGTTTCTAATAGAAATGAGTACCAAATGTTTGATCAGGCGGTAAAAGTAGCCATCATACAAGGAAGGAAACCTGGCTGACACCTCATCCTGACTGTCTACAAAGGGGTGGGATTCTGAACCTCCTACTACCTTCAGGGACTCCTAAGGTCAGTAGTGGGGTTACTTTATCAACATGATTTTTATTTTCAAATTAATGGCGCTTTCCAAAAACACTATATTTGCTATTCATATCTTCAACATTCAACCTGATTTTGATTATGGCTACCACTTCAGAAATAGAATAATGGAAAAGGAAATACATAGTGTAACGTCCCCATAAAACATTAACTTCAAATGTTCAGATTGGCACTTACTATAATCTTGTTTCAAGATAATGAATTTAGTCAAAAGTTTATCTAAAATATGCTTTAAAAATAAAAATTAAAACCGTTTTTTCTTAAAAAGTAAGCAAAAATGTATTATACTTTTCATTTTAAATATGTGACAGATTGACATATTTAGGAAGTAATACTACAAGGTTTAGTTTAATAAAAATTAAATTAATCAGATTTACACTTCATCTCACATTTTTGTAAATTTAGCACCGTTTTGAACAAGAAATTACTTTTATTGTTAATTGGCATCTGTTGAGTTGATGGTTGGCAGTCATTACAAGCCATTTTTGGTTGACCAATGAACTTCCAATTCAAATCCTTCTCCCCAGGAATTTCAAATTCATAATTTTGTCCTTTTAATCAAATCCTTCTCTCTAGAAATTTCAAAATTTCTGGAGAGATTTGCAAGTTCATCAGTCAACCAAAGAGGAGGGAATAATGGGCCTACAAGACTGCCAAAAAGTCAAATTAACAGTCAGATGCCAGTTGACAATGAAAGTAATTTCCCCTTTTAAACTGGTCCTGAATTTTACAAAAATATGAGGTGAGGCGTAAATTCTAATTCATTTAATTATTATGTGATAGATTATCTTCCCAAAACTAATTGTACACCCTGTGTGATGTATTAAAACGGCTCATGAAGATGGTTTTAAGTGAAGAGCAATAGATTGAATATCTGTCACAGTGTGAAATCCACTTCAATGTTTATTTCCTCCACACAGGGTTTCAATCAATAGCTCTTCATCTAAAAGTCATAATGGGCCGCTACTGTACTAATATCTTATTCTGATGTTGAACTATAGGGATGTTATTCTTCTTTACAATAGAAAATAGAGCCAGATTTATTGCTGCAAGTTCTCCAGCGCCAATTGATCAAATTTTAGTTCATATATTTAAGTTTATTCAGCAGATTTGGGTTATGAACATACATTCTTATATTTTACTGCCCCGTCATCTAGAAATTGCATGGGGAAAGATCTGACTGTGAGGAGGCTATAGATCCTTACTTATAATCCTGTTTCCAAATATGCAGCATGTTAAAAAAAAAGAGGCATGTGCTGCGGGCAGTAGCAGAATTTTGTCGAAAATATGTAGAAAAATGTTCTGCTTATGTTAAGTCATCAAAGAACACAACTGATATGCATGTAACACGCTCTGGAAAAAATTACCTTCAGAGCTAAAGGACAAACATTGGCAGGAATTTAACCATAAATGCAGCAGTCAAATTTGGCACCGTTCTCTCTTGTAAAGGAAAATAACGTCTTTGTATAAACCAATCTACATCCTAGCTTTTAAATATAATCATTATAGTTTTATTACATATTTATCTCAGTACAAATCACATGTTATATGTAACTTTACCAACTCAAAGCATTTTAAAGCTATGCAATATTAAACATGTGTGTAAAGTTTTTCTCATATGATGTAGCTGTAACATTTGTTGTTTGGTGCAACTGGAATCTAAATATTGTATAAGCACATGACTTTAAAACTGGTACAAGTTGGTGTAATTACACTTGGATTGAAATGCTCTGCACAAGTAAGGGTTAATATCATAACAAAAGTCTGTCAGTTTATTGAGTCACAGTTTCACATTCCACCTCGCAAAGCCAACACCAGATGGAGCACTGAACCTCCTTGTACTTTGTAGTCTTGAGCAGTCTTCTCATCATTCCTGGAAACAAGAACCATAGATATGACACTGAGTTTATGGTTTTCACATGTACTGCAATTTTATTATTTCTTCCTTAATTTGTCAACTTTGTTAATTGTCCAGTATTGCCAAGTATTAAAATTTAATATAACACTGAAAAATTAATACAGACTGTTTATTCCATAAAATTATTAAATATGTGTTATTTACATTTAATTTTCAATTTTGCACATTTTAAATATGAATTCATAGAATGCACTTTATTTTATTTAGTTCCCTCAATAGTGATGTGTACATTACTAACAGATGATGTCATATTTCCCTATAAACTGGTCAAATCACTCTCAACCATCATTTTTAAGCTTGGTTGCTTATCATTTTTTTAATAAAGTCAATATGTTGAAGCAACTCAAGTAACAAAATGTGGCTGGGTTGGAAACTTTAATTGTAAAATTTTCAATTTCTTAATAAATTACATCATAATGTTACTTGCTATTAATTTTAAGACTAAAGATAGAAATTCTCTTATGTGTATGGTGGGTGTAAAAACAGAGTATGTTCATTCTTATGCCATGTGATGCTTTCTTCTTCTTCTTCCTTCCAAGTATTAGGCCAAGGCCTGTTACGATCCTATAGAAAATTTTCCCTCCAGCGTTTCATAGGACGGCCCAATGATCTTCGTCCTCTTGGTATATAATTATAAACAGCTTTGGGGATCCGATTTGAACTCATTTTTTCAAGATGGTGTTTCCAATTTAGTTGGTACTGTTTAATATATTCCAAAATTGGCGTAATCTTTAATTCTTTTAAGATATCGGTGTTCCTTTTCCAATCCCATCTGGTGTAACCCGCTGTTCTGCACATGAATCTGATTTCACAAGCCATTATTCTGCTTTCATGTTGTCTTTTTAGTGTCCATGCTTCACTACCATAGGTCAACACTGGTCTAGCCAAAGTGTTATATAAACGTAATCTGGTGTTTTTTTGTACAAGAGATGGTTTCACAACTTGATTAATAATTCCTACACTTTTATTATAACTAGTAATTTTTTCAGGGATGTGATGCGACTACATGATATTGCCAAGTGTCAACTTTTTTGCAAAATATTTTTCCACTTCCACAGAAGAAGTAAAAAATAATGTATTTAGATAAAGTTTCCCCTTTGTTATATTCATGTTACTGCATTAATATGGTAAATTCAATATAATTAATTCCATGGTGCCAATAGGCCTAGAAGGCCCTTAGCTTTTCAGCCACTTATTCATTTAAGATCCACATGTCAATCACAATGAGACTGATAATTATTCAGACAGTATAGGGACAATATATGATAAGTATATTGGGTCCCCAGCTATTGTAATTGGGACACGCCGTAGCGTAGTGGTTAAGGCACTGAGCTACAAGCCGGAGGGTCGAGGGTTCAAGTCCTGTTGGGGTCAGGATTTTTAAACTGACCCAAACCCTCTGGCGGCACTAGGGTCCTGGGGTCAACTCAGCCTCTAATGGAAATGAGTACCAGACGCTTGTTCTGGGAGTAAAGGCGGCCGTCACGCAGGGCTGACAAACCGGCTGACATAAAGTGCCGATTGTCTAGGAAAAGTGGGAGCTTTAACCTCCTACTACCCCAAGGGCCTCTGGGCCTGTTGTGGGATCACTTTACATTTTACTTTTAGCTATTGTAATTGGTTTTCTCAATTTGGAGCAGCTACTTATCTTGTTAGCCATTATAACCAAATTCTTCATGATGCTGGGAAGGCATGGGTCGCACACAAGCTAAAATTCGATGAGAATCAAACCGGTGCATGTCTCATAGTTCTGCACCATAGCTTGAATTTGAACACCATGAGAGTTCTGCCTTTCAGTAAGGGTTGCCCAAAAGACACAGCATAGTGGTATATCTCTATGATATAAACATACAACATTGGAAAGCCATATTAATCTACTAACATTATACAGTACACTTTAATTGATTTTAAAGAATTTGAATGGAATTTTATTAAAATTATGTCTAGGCAAATGATCAAACATGTGCTATAGAAGAAGAAATCTGCATTATATATTTATTTTGATTTTATACACTTACATCTGTTTTCCAGAAAATATGAGCCGTTGTTGTTGAGGAGGAATTCCTTCCTTTTCTTCAACTCTCTCTTTTATGCGCTCAACTTTATCTGTTGGTTCAATATCAATCTCTATCTGTAAACCAAGATTACATTAAAATACAACACAGACAAACAAACACTTGTGCCAGCTTGTTACTATGGTTACATTAGATAATAATTAATAATATCATATGTCTGGCAAACAATTCCTATCTTTCATTTCATAAAACTGAATTACAGAGAAACCAATGTTTGCTGTAAGGCACACTCACATACATCTGACCTGTTACAGGCAGAATTGCATTCATTGAGCAAATAATAAGTAAGAATTAGTAACTTGCATGTAGCCCATATCTAGACAAAGTATTGGGTAAACTTAGAAAACAGGTCATGCAAAAAAATAAATCACATTCCATAAATATACTTGAAGAAAATATAAGAACTGGATAACTCTTGAGTATTAAAGAACTCATGAGATTGACTTACATCGATAATTTTACAAATAGATATTAATGGCGTGTTGTAGAAAAGGTGGACATTTTCAGTGATGAGTATCAGTTTGGTATATATGAGGTCTGAAAATTTTGTTGTAAGCATTGTAATAGAGCTGGAGATACATGCATAAGTCTTGCCCATTGGTTGGTGGGGACCAGCTACTATAACATCTTTAACTGGTTTGTCTGTAATACATAAGTAACCATTGGACTAATTTCAGTCTTTTGATTATATTCTTATGTTTGAAATTTAATTAATAAACTGATTTAATGAAATTCTTTCACACCAAGAATTTATTTCAATTTGGGGACATTATATAAGTGGATTACATATTTAGTTCTAAATAACAAAGTTTATATCAGTGCCTCTGCTATGATGAACATTTCCTGGACTGATAGGCTGTTAGGGAGGCAAATAAATAAGAGGGTAAGGAAAATTAATCTTTAATATTTCAACTCTAACTGTGGGGGACATCTTCAGCAGCTGAGTAGTTCCTAATCGGAGGCTCGTCCAGAAAATGTTTATAATTGTACAAACAGCTGTGAAAACCTTTACAAGGTTATCATTAGTGTCTCTACTTATTTTTTTATTCTTGTAGCCTTAAAATCAAACTAAAATTGTTAGATACGGGTAACATTAACCTATTCAGTTAAATATTATGTTTATGGGGATAAAATGGTCCAGTAATTCAAATTTGTGAACTACATAACAGTTCACATATATGCCAGTATACTCAGACCAACGGATCTGTGCTCCTACAGCGCTGACATCATTCTTAGAAAATACATGTCTATACTTGCACCATTCCACCACATTCCCCTCCCCCTATGTCAAACTGCTGCCACGATAACTTATCGAGAAGGGATGTTTGTTAAACTTCCCCAGTGTCATGGCTCTTGAATAATTATTGAATAATGCAAGGTTGGAGTTGAGTTGACAACACTGGAGTGCAAGAGAGAGATAGAAAAGAGGAAGAGATAGGAATGCAGGGAGGGAAATGATTTGCCGAGGCAGAAAAGGAAGTAGTCTTTAGTTTGCATATCTTACGAGGGCACAGATCCATTGGACAGACAATACCTATAGTTCACCAACTACTATATTTATTCCATGAAACTGCCATCAGGTACTTGGTATCTGAATTCATTTGTATGTTCATTAATGAGTTCAATGTTAACCTCCATTTATAATACCATGCACAGATTACATTTGACAAGAATCTAAAGTTTTCTGGTTACAGATATGTAGTAGGTATTGGTAATATAAATAGGATAATCTATGGGTAGCACTTTTTACTATAGAGAAAGTTATATGCATTCTTCAGTGGTTCTGTTCAAACTATCTATTTTTAACGGCTGATATTAATATAAAAATAATATATTTTTACAGAAAAGCTGTGAGGTCACATAAATCTGATATGAATTAAAGAAACTGATGTAAATTGGGTATTATGGTTTCACAAGTTGGTACAAATAAAAAAATTGCACAGTCATATATTCGCCTTCCTTTTGCAACATAAAATCTTTATTGTTTTCTCAGTAAAAAAAAAAAATATATATATATATACACATACATATAAAATATTTGAGGAAAATAAATAATTACCTCTTTGCCTGTCAGTGTCTGCATGTGGCGATCATGAAAGAGAACAAAAAAAAATTGTTAAAATTTATGAACTAAATATGAACCTTGTAATTATATAAATATGTTAGATATTTAGTTACCTTTACTTTTATCAACATGGTTGAGGTTAAATATAAATTCACTACACTCTTCCAATATTTACCGCAAAAGCTACACTCCCTTGATCTTTATATCAAGTAATAAAAAAATGTATGAATCGATATTTTTGGAACAAGTAGGCAGTGACTCGAGATTTTCCATGGTTTGTCGATTCAAAGAGAATAGGGTCGATTCAAAGATGATAGTTCATTAATTATCCGTATGGCGCTCGTAACTTACGTTTAGTTTGAGTATGATAATAATATTAATCTAATATGTAATATTTTAATATTGCAATATATGTAAAAGAACCAGCCTCACGGGCTAATGGTCAGAGCTTTTGACTTCAGTTCATAGGATCATGGGCTCGATTCCCGGTAAGACTATAGGAATATTTTCTTAAAGGGAATTATTCCTATGGTCTGGATTTAGACTAAGTTTAGGTTAAAGACTCTCCTGGTGCTTCATTACCATTAATCACCTATCATATCATCGGAGTAACGTAATTCAGCCTTCCAGGTGTCCCAAATTAAGAAGCGGATTATAATTCCGCCATGCCGGGAGAAATACCTGTAACAGAAATGTCATAAAGACAACCTAGAGGCATTGATAAAAAAGTTCTATGTAAAATCTTCATTGTCTTATTAATGCGCTTTTTCTATATAATTTATATTTATTGGTGATTACTTCAATCAACAATGATTTCTGATTCAGAAAAGTTAATTCTTTAGACCATCATATTTTACCTACGCTCTTTCATCTCTTAAGCTTCCGCATTTACGGAATTTGAATCAATAAAATAACGTAGGTAAATTAACACCAAAATATTGAACTCAAATATTTCTTATTTTCTCTGAGATAATTAAGGAAAGTTGGATATAAACAAAATTTAGTGTACCGGTAATGTTTATGTAAATATAAGCAATTTATTTATAATACAAAAATAACATTTTTATTATTAAGATACTATTGCTAGATCTTACAAAAAGCATAGAACATTTTGTTACATTCAATGGCATGCGGTGATCATAGCAATTACCCCAGTTATACAACGAAAATGCATCTTATAGTTTATTACAGTTCTCTATCTATCTCTGGGTTTTTATAGCTGCTGCCGTCTTCCAGTGCCAAAGCTCCAAAGCCTACGATCTTGGGCATATTCAATGCTTTGCCCACTTTTGCTTGCATTACTGTCTTCATGTTTTCCTTCCATGTTCCTATTGCAAAAAAATATACTATTATTCTATTTATCGACGCTCTTTAACAGCTAAGGTCTTTACACTCATTAACATCGCAATTCCAATGTGGGCGTAATAGAGCAAACAAATTTTGCTCAGAGGGTTATTTTTCATGTTTGAGGTTCTTTTACGTGTCATAAAACTACGGCACAGGACCCACGTCTTTATTTCCCTTCCAAAGAAATACACACTCAGATTCTTAACGACTTAAAAAATTCATCGACCCCGGCCGGGGTTGAACTAGGAGACATTGGAACAATAACCGAACATGGTAACCACTAGTTCACCAAGGCCGATCCTATTGTAAAATGTTCACTTATAAATAAAAGGGGGGATTTATTATTTTAAATATATTTATAGGAACTTCCATATTAGTATTGTATATAAAAAAGAACATTTTAAGAAATTTCATATTAATACACCCACCATTCAATAATTCTGCTAAAGAAATCCTATAGGCCTATGTAAGTTTTCTGATATGCTCAATAGACTCTCAATGGGAAACTGCTGATTTCCATAATAATTTTAACAAATATATATTTTAAACAGGGCGGGTTTCTTTATTTTTGCTGGCTTTTCATGCATCCTACTTCTTCTCCATTACCTTTGGATTATGCTGTAAATCGCGCAATGAAGATTCAAGACGTATGGAAACTCGCGTCGCGCATGCGCAGAAACTAAATTTTCGTTTTCTCAATTTCTCATCATACCTACGCTACGTGAGCAAAGACTAATATAAATTGGTTTCCCCCGTTTTATCGTGTCTGCGGCTGTGAATTCTCCAGCCCGATGTACAGATGGCGATTTGTAGTATTGTACTGATTTATTCTATATTACTATTTTTTAGTTTTCATTTTACTTAAAAATATCTCTTATTATTCCTATTATAGATATTTAGTAATAATCAGAAATATGGTAACAAAAAATAATGTTTAATATTAATATCTAGTTGTTTCTGAGTATATTTAAGCATAACTGAAGAAATCACAGGGGGCAACACTATCATATTTTTTCGCGGTACCGGCCCTCCAAACTTTTGTTCATACTTCATGTGCATGTATGTTTTCTGTTTTGAACGTCACATTGGTAGTTTGAAAGTAAAGTGAAATTTGATCGCTTCGAAGTGCTTTAAATTATATTTAGTGTTTGAAACGGTGTGTTATACAGTATTTATCAGAGATGGAGAATTCTGTAGACAATTTATTAAAGACATTTTTCTCCAACAGTCAATTCGAAGAGAATATTCAAATAACACAATTAGGTAGGCGTACACCGAACCTTAACACGTATAACACAAAAAACAGTATCAAATAAATTGTCTCAACTAAAACTAACTAACTAGCTCACTGGCTCTATCGAACCCGTAGGTTCATGGCCGAGCAGACATAATCTCTCCATACATTCCTATCCTGAGTTAGTGTTTTCCAATCATTCCTAGTATAAACTGCTTCCCTCAAATCATGGATAATTTTATTCTCCCACCTCATTCTTGGTCTACCAACTAGGTGTTTTCCTTCTGGTTTTTTCTACAAGAAGCTTCCATGCACCTCTTTCATCCCCCATACGACCCATATGTCCTGCCAATCGCAGTCTACGAAATTTAACTGTTCTTATTATATTTAGCTTCCAATACATAGGTCTACCGGTATCACGTAGCTCACCAAATAAATCGACTTAAACACACAAATTCAACAGAAAGATGTATAGTCATGATTGAGTGTGTGGATGTGAAAGTGGTGTGTTGATAAAAAAACAGTTAAAATGTGAAACACGTGAATAATGTTATATGTCTTAGTGTTTTAGGTGATGTGAATATCGCAACATATGTAAGTCGTGCCTATCATAAACACATAAAAAAATAGACAAGCAGATAAAAAAGTGTACATGTATGCAGTATCTAGAATAATTGATTGTATCAAATTCTATGGCGTATTTGAGCTCGCACTAAGGGGACACGATGAGAGTGACACGTCTGATGTTCCGGGAATTTTCTTGGGATTAATAGATTATACAATATACAGTATATACAATGCAGTGAATCAACACATGGAATCTAATCAGATTTTCAAGAGGACATCGGAAACCATTCTAAATGAATTGTTGGATTGCATGTTATAAACTTATCGCGAGTTGATAATAGAAGGAATGAAACGAGCAGAATTTGTAGCAGTAATGACCGATGAGACCACAGATATTTCCGATCAGACACAATTAGCGTTAGTGTTTCGCTACGAGATGGACGGTGTTCCAGATGAAATATTGTGGGGATTTTTTAATCCAGAAGCATTAAACGCGGATGCAATTTCTAAATGTTACAGCATGTTAAATGAATTAGATACAATATTCAAAGATTCACCGCACAAAATCATAGATCTATGACTCTGCAAAATGTAATGAATGGTGGAACAGGAGGAGTCCAATCAAAAATAGAATTACATTAACCTAATGCTCATTATATTCATTGTTATGCGCACCAACTGAACCTAACAGTGCAAAATGCTGCATCACAGAATCAGTCAGTGTGTGTGTTTTTCCTCAATTTTTCAGCTTTCCCTGTTTTCTTCACAAAGCCACCACAGCGAGTCTCAGCACTAGAAGCCGTGACAGATCGTCGGATCCCTTGCGGACCACAAACATGGTGGAATTTAAAATAGAGGTCTGTTAACATGGTATATGAATATAAGGACAGTTTGATGAGTGTTTATTAAATTTAGAGAAAGGAACCTCCAACATATCTTGTCAAGAAGTTAATGGACTCCGCCGAAGTTTGGAAGACAAATATTTTATATTTTGCTGACATTTTTCCTCCAGTTAATGCCGCATGTTGAGATATTATATAATAAATTACAATCAAGATCAGTGGATGCTGTTAAAGCGAAAAATAATGTGGCACATTTAGTGCATGTTGTTAACGGTGTTAGAGATTCAGTAGACAGTATTGATACCGAAGTTACTCAACAGCATGTAGGCCTATCAGAAAGTAAGCGCATAAAACTAGCATTCCGACGTGCTGATGCCAAGAAGTTTACGACAAAATCGCGCTAGAGGCACGCAACTGCTTCCATACTTTGAATCACCTATATGCGGCTAAATCGTTCAACTCCTCCAACTTTCTGGAATATTTAAGACATTTTCCTGAGGTGGAAATTCGTGCCACCACTGAGACCTACAATATGTTAGAGAAGAAAAGGCTAAAGACAAAGCTACCTGTTCTGTTCCTGAGACAAGACTTCAGGAATATTTAGGGAGTTGTGTCTTTACTACAGCTCATTATCAAAAACATCTCCAACATACATTTTTAGAAGTAACAAAGCTTTTGGAAATCTTGGTCACAATACCTATGACTACTTCTGGATTGGAGAGGTGCTTTTCATCCCTTAAAACAATAAAAATTTTCCTTCGGAAGCCATGCTACAGGAACGACTAAGTGCACTTGCATTCTTTCAATTGAGAAGATTTGCGTTTCCAACATAGATGGGTTCAACGCAAGAGTGATAGATAATTTTGCAATAAGAAGAATCGTCGGTATGGACTCTATTTTTCGCCATTGAGTAAGTAGTATAATATTAATTAATTAAGTAATAAACACGTTATTTTATGTTAATTCTTACAGCACATACCATATTTTCAGCACCAGCCGCCCCTGACAATAATGTGTCATAGAAAACTATTTTGTATGTCAACTTCACTTTCTATGAATTACAAGAATGCTGCAAAATATAACTATTAATAATATAATTTATAAATACAACTATATAACAGCTACACGATCTTTATTGAAGACCGGATGTAATAAGAACAGTTAAGTCCGGTAGACTGAGATTGGCACAAGCGGAATGAAAGTCGACAATGAAAACTTCTTGTAGGAAACCAGAGGAAAAAGCCCAATAACATGGTGGAAGAGTAACATTTACCGCGATTTGAGGTAGTTTAATTATATAGGGAATGATTTAAAAACATTTACTCAGGATAGGGTTATAAAGAGAGTTTATATCGCATAACTATGACGTCCAGGTTTAATAGTGCCATTTAGCTATTATTAAATCTGTTTGTACATTCTCCCATCCTTATTTTGGCCTGCTTTCTTTCGTATCTATTAGTGATTTCCATAGTCTGTCGTACTTCATTCTGAATGCATGTCCAATCCAGTTTAATTCGTGGAATGTTAGGAAATTGATAATATATTTGTGCTTCATTATTCTAGCGGTTCCTAAAATGTGCTCCGTGAAACATCTCCTAATACTCAGTTTAGAGATCAAGATATCTAAAGCTTTCAATTCTGAATATTTACATTCTATCAACATATTGATATAGTAAGATGTTAAAGATCCCACCTTTGTATCCAATGACATGAGATTTTAGGTGAGTTGTCAGGCCTGTGTGACGGCCACCTTCAACCCCAGAACATACATCTGGTACTCATATCCATTACAGGTCGAGTCGATAACAGGGCCATGATGGCAACAGAAGGATTAGGGCAGTATAAAGATCTTGACCGTCAGAACTAGAATTTCGCGATCTTTTAGTTTGTAGCATATTATCTTAACCATCTATGCAAGGGCATGCCCCCATCAATATAAATTCTAGTGCTCCGTGGAAAATTGCCGTGACCTGAAAAGTTAGGGAACCGCTGTATTATTCTATCAAGTTCTTCACTGAACTCTACTCTTCATCTGATTCTCTAGTTAATTCTTCAATATCGTTATTTCAAATACTAATAATATTTGTTTATCGGTTTCTTTTAAAACCAAAGTTCACTTGCAGAAAAATGCATATATTCTATGGTTTTAGATGAAATTTAATTACAGCAAGCAAAAGTTACTTAAATAACTTGTAACTTATAATAACGCAGTATTAACTATAGCTTATTTTTTCTAAGGAAGGAATTCATTTCAACACGAAGACAGGAAAAGCCTACATGATGTTTAAGGAGGTGGGTGGGATTTAGGTGATCTTGGCTACAAGAGGAGTGAGGATTAATAATTATTCCTTCAACATTTTGGCTTATTCCTTCACGAAATTCCATTTTATGAAATTCAATCCTAAGTGTCCTTCATAAAGAATTTAAAACACTAATTGGTTATAAAAATATTAGTAAAGGAAGAACATTTATTTTCATTTCATTATTAGCTGTTTACCCCATAGTCAAGGTATCTGCACTTGTAGTTATTACTTATCTATAAACCATAATAAATCATATGTTAAACTATTTAATGTTCTTCTGATACAGCTATATATATATATATATATATATATATATAAGGCCTACTACCTTGATTTCACTATGAGGCGGAACGCTGACCCCCGGGCCACTCAATGACATCTATCCGAAAACAGGTGTAACTAAATTAGTATGTTTGAATTTCTCCTCTGTAGGGGCAGAGCGCCTAAGTCTCGTTGAAAGAAACAGGGACTTACAAGAAAAAAGTTAGCAGTAGTAGTAGTAGCAGTATTTAAAACGATGTATGAAATGTTTTAAATGCAATAAGACAAATGTAATGAATGACATATTCCCCATAGTTATATTAATAATAATAATAATAATAATAATAATAATAATGTTATTAAATAGAATATTTTTTTTTAAATATTGCAGAGTGTACGCTAACTTGCAAATTAAGCATTGAAATGAATGGAAGGGTCGCCAATGCAGATAATGTCTCTTAAGAAATGATTTTTAACAAACTTTTATTTTAATAATAATAATAATAATAATAATAATAAATTTGTTATCTTAGTCAAAGTTATGTTCATTCAAGAATTCGTTGACATTTCGATCTCCTTATATGAGATCATTCTCAAGATATTAATTCTTATTATTGAAATAAAAATGTCTGTATTAAAAGATCCTGAGAAATTGACATTTCCAGTAATGATTAGAAATTCACACTGTCTTTTATACTTTTCACAAATTTCTCTTTCATGCAACGCACAACTAAATCATACACCTTACAATAACTCTCCATAAAGTTTATGTATAGTAATTTATCTATATTTCATTTGGAATATTTTCTGACAAGAAATTAACTACTCTTCAGATTCTACGGTCTTGAGTAATCTTTCAGCGAGGTATATTATCCCGCGACGGTACTAGTTCCTACTTTTTTGTATGCAAAGAATTCGTTGAGACTCACTTCCATAACTTGAATGTTTTCGAAATTCCACGCAAGAAATGGGTCATGGATTGAAACAGATGCTAATCTGAAGGTGCAAAATCAGGACTATGTGTTGGGTGTGATAGCAGTTCGATTCCTCCCAATTCCTAAATTTTTGTCAGAGTTGTTCATGCAGCATTGTTCTGCAAGAGAACTATATTTAGGTTAACTAATGCTGAGTATCTCAATCCCAAAATTTTATGAACTTGTTCCAGTTGTAGAAATAAAATAAAATATCATTAGTACAAGTAGGCTATGCAATATCATTATAAAATCAATCACAGCTATCTTGAGTTATTCATAGAGTGAGAAATAAATCAAGATCTCGTGTATTATACAGGATACAAAGATACTGGACAGGTTATCGGGTCAAAATAACACAAATCAAGAAATAAGCACCGATTTAAAATAAGAGATTTGTGTTACTATTCAGTTGAATGTCTTCTGACTTCTCGCCTTTTGTCAAAAAATCTAAATGTTAAAATTTAAAATGTATTCTTGTTTCATATACTCTATATGTGTGAAACATTAATTATCATTTACTTTAAGGGAAGAAAATAAACTAAATTTATTCGAATATAGGATGCCCCAAAAGGGGAGAGAATGGAGGAGGTTTCACAATGAGAGACTCAACTGATGTCGAGAGATTGAGATAGTCAGGTCATGTAGTACGAAAGGGTGAATATATATATGTTATGTGTGTGTTTTATTAGGAAAACCTTAAAGAAAAGACCATTAGGAAGCTCCACGTTAGATGGAAGATAGATATTCAAATGTATCTTAGGAAACTGGATATCGGAGTATGAACTATATTCAGTTGGCTAAGGAAGGAGACATCGAACCTGCGGAACCCATAACCAATGAGTGAGTTAGATTGTCAACCTCACACCCAATCAAGTAACTTGGAGAACTCTCTGTCGGAGTGCCATACTTATCTACACTGAATGACAGGTGTGATACCGAATCGCAATTGTTCGGAGTATTAATAATAGCTATCATTGCAGCCAATGACCATGTAGAAAGAACTGTTTTCATGTCTTACAAAAGTCTGTTATCGATGTTCCTATGTTTTTACACTGTAATAGGTGATATCGGTCGCAGTGCGACCCACATAGTTTGCACTTGCACTTTTCTTCTGGGTTATGGCGCTTCACTGTTGTGCATATCCTGTGGTGGAAACCATGGACCGCTACTCTCGTCACGGTGTGTCTGAGGTCGTATCTGGCTGCTGTCCATTCCCTGTAGATCATCGCATCCGTTGCGTAGAACTCAGGCCATATCTGTTCTCTCTTCTCGTTGAGTTCCCACAACATTGTTCGGAGTATTGACAGGTGACAGTATTTTAACATTTAGTCGTAATTGAACTAATATGATAGGGGCACGCCACAGCGTAGATTGTGGAGATAATTTGCTACAAGCTGGAAGGTCGAGAGTTCGAGTTCCGATTGTAAACTGAATTAAACTTCCTGACGGCATTATGGCCTGAGGTTGACTCATCTTCTAAGTGAAATGTTCCAGGATAAAGGAACTCGTCACTCCATGCTGACGGTGGGAGCCATAATCTCCTACTAAGGTCTGTAGTGGGATCACTTTAGCTCTACCATGCTAGTATGAAGACTTATGTTTTGAAACAAAATTTTATTTCATAGCAAAATCAAATGATAATTTCTTCGTCTAAGCACTCTTTTATGCAAAACTCTCTCTTGCAGAACCCTTTTTTAAATCATAAGAAAAGTTACTTAATATACTTAATATATTTAATCTCTGTGAAAGAATAAAATATTATCAAAATGCTTACCTTCAGCTCGTATTACGAATGAATAAACAGCGCATACCAAGAAGAATGTATAATTATAAACCAAAAGGGAGAAGGTTGTTGGAAAGACCATTGAAGAGATGGAAGGACCAATTCAACCTATAATGAGATCGGATCATAACTAGAGCGAGGAATTTTATGAAATTTCATGTTTTAAACTATTTGTCAGAGAGCGCTGAGACTAAGTATCTTTACATTTCATGATATGTAGAATCAAATAAGACCAACAAAAAACTTCATATTTCATAATATTTTAGCAAAATGTTCATATTTTAGTGAAAATTTCATACTCCTTCATATTTTTCAACTTTCAAATTCCCGTACTTTTTTTTCAATAAAAGTTCTAGGAATTCATTAAAATATTTCTTGAAATAAATGTATTTATGTAATTTTTGACAGTGTAATGTGGTAGACAAGTGAAAATTCTTCAGTATTCCTTCTGAACAAGATAGATAGATTTTATAAAAGCAAATAATTAGATGAGGAGTCACAGAGTGACAGTGTTAGATGGAGGTTTTTGTCCTTAACTCGATCCCCAGACAAGAACATGAGCCTAGAATAATAAGTAGAAGAATCTTGGAATATTCTATAGTCAGGTATAATAGCTGTCAACTCGTTATTGCTACCTGAGAGCAGTCCTTACTTTGTGAACAGATTACAGCATTTAAATATAGGAGAGACTGCTGGTAACTTGAAGCAGTAAAGTAAAGTAATCCCACTACAGGCCTCAAGAGGCCCTTGGGGTAGTAGGAGGATAAGGCTACCACTTTTTCTGGACAATCGGCACTTGATGTCAGCCCTGCATGACGGCCGCCTTTACCCCCAGAACAAGCGTCTGGTACTCATTTCCGTTTAAGTGGTTTGTGAAATTAGTAAAGTTCATGTAGGTAAGGGCATCAAACTATCGAATATAGCATGATACAAGTATGCTGCCATAACATTGTGTGATGTTGAGCATAATTTTTCATCGTGCAAAACAATTCTGACCCGACAGGCCTTATAGTTTACTATCAGAAAATATAGAAAAAAACTTCTGTGTATTACAAACAGAATTGACAATTGGATTGTTCAAAACACAACTAGACCAAGATTATGGACACTATGTTAGACCCATTTCATGAAAAAAAAATGTTAAAATAATTCTTAACTACATTTCACCATGTTTGAAGTTCAATATTAAATGTAACTTTAATTGCAAAGAGAGTTCTGAAACAATCCCTGGAATCAATTATGGACTAATAACTTTTAACATCTTGTTTCTCCAAATATGACATCTGGAATGGTTTACTTGTATTTTAAATCGTCCAATTTAATGTTATTGTTACACTTGCATCTCCAGGAATTTAATATCTTTATGCAATGTAAAAACAGCAATAATCCAAACTATAGGGCCTACCTGTTCTAAACTTTGTTAGTGCTATATTTCATGGAAACCTGTTTGTTTTGGTTACAATGTTTTGTTTCTTGTATATGTTTGGATTTCATAATTAAATATCATTCAGTACATTAATTAATTGTATTATATATAACCTCTCAGTTTTTATTTATGAAGGTAAAGTGATTCCACTACAGTCTTGGGAGGCCTTTGGGGTAGTGGTATGTTGAAGCTCCCATCTTTCTAGACAATAGACACGAGATGTCTGCCGGGTTGTCGGATCTGCCTTATGGCCGCATTTGTGCCCAGAACATGCATCTAGTACTCACTTCCATTAGGATCTGAGACCCCAGGTCCACAATGCCACCAGAAGGTCTGGTTCAGCTAAAAATCTTGACAATATCGAGACTCGAACCCACACGACTTTCCTGTTTGCACCACGTTTCCTTATACAACTACACTATGGCGTGATCCATTATAATTGTTTCAGATCATGAATATATTTTATATTGGGTCAGAATTAATGAAAAAACTAATTAAAATCGAAATACAGTGAATATCTTGATCTCAATAAATAAGTTCTGTTTGTCTCATTTATGCGCTGGTATGTATACTTATAAGTTATAGTGGGCCTATGTATATAAATATATGTAAAAAGTTTAGAAAATAGTAGCTTCATAATATTTTTGCGTCATAATTTTCATATTTTTCATATTTTGTCTTTACGATTTCATATTTTCGTGTAATTTTCTTCATATAATTCCTCGCTCTAGTCATAAGATAACCTGATGGCATTGCAAAAAACTCATATTTATGAATAAAACAGAACCTTGACAATAAACATTACAAAGGATTCTGCACTTAAAAAAGAGTAAACAGTATCAGGTTGCGAGATCTAAGTTAAGGCATCTACTATATTTCTATGTCTCCACCGGAATTGCACATGATGTATTTTAATATGTTCTGTAAATAACTAACTCACTGGCTCGATCGAACCCATGGGTTTATGGTCTTGCGTTCATAAGCTATCCATGCATCCCTATCCTGAGCTAATGTTTTCCAATCATCCCCTGTGTAATCTACTTCTTTCAAATCATGGTTAATGTTATTCTCCCGCCTCATTCTTAGTGTACCAACTGGACATTTCCCTTCTGGTTTTCCTACAGGAAGCTTCCGTGTATATCTTTCATTCTCCATTCGTGCCACATGTCCTGCCCATACAGTATACGAGACTTAACTCTTCTTATTATGTCTGATTTCCTATAAATATCATGTAGATCACTGTTATGTTGTCTTCTCCATTCAATTCTATGTTCATCTGTCTTTCGTCCTAAGAACTTTATTCTCAAATACTCGCAATCTTCTTTCCTCCCTTAAAGTAAAAGTCCATGTATCGCATCCATATAACATAACTGGTAGAATAACAGTTTTACATATTTTCAGTTTAACGTTTTTTAAAGGAGTTGGGACGACAAGAGTCCCTGCAACGCATAATAGCATGTATTTTGAGAATTTAGCCTATGTTTAATTGATTTGTACATCTCATTCCTATCTGTAATTATTATCCCCATTTGTTATTACCCGCAGCAGTCCATTTCCAATATATAATGTGTTTCTATGTGTGAACATGTATTTAGTTTTATTGATGTTTACTTGGGGTGTAAGAGGTAGTGATGTGCATTCTATAACCTCTCCTACCTAATTCTCAACCTCACCTGCACGTGGTACACCCTGCTTTTAACTAACGAGGTAATGGGGACCGAGTCACGGCGGTATAACCGTTCCATCAAATATGGAGGAAATTCCATATTTTGAACGCCTGACTAGAGGCTATAAGGTAGCAGCCCTACCACTAGTCTTGCTCTGTGGATGGCTGGTAAACCAACCTAGGGGACTTCCTACTACTCGAAGAAACTTAAGCAAAGACTGGAATGACATAAGGACCAAGGAAGACAAAAACATCGGTGGAAAGATCAAGACCATCTTCGCTAGGTTTACCGTACAGGCCACATGGCCTAAAACGAATTTGTCCTTGATGATGTTTACTTCTAGTCACATTTTCTTAGTATTATATGTTTCTTTAATTTTGTAACATGGTGTGAAGAATGTGTACTGTGCCAGTTTTACACGGCAGAGAGTGTAGTTTAAATGGGCACAAGAGTGATTATCCGAGCGGTCTCTAGCCGCTCTGGTCAGTGTGTGTGGGTGGGGGAGGGTGAATTGGAAAGCAATTCAATTAGGCATGTTCTGTCGTGTCCCAATACGGTTATAAACTCGCTCCCTCAATGTTTTCCCCCCGACATAATGCATTTCGTGTAAAATATACACAGACTTACATGTCAGTTGGACCCCACAACTATTTTTTTATTTGGCACACCAGGTGCAGTCGTTAATCGTCCCCGGGGCGCCAGATATCGCTGATTCGAAATATGAGGTGATTACTCTTATTTCAAGCTTTTATACAAAACTTAAAACCGAAAATAAGCCGTATTTTTTATCAACTGCAGAAAGTCAGATTGTTAACTCCATTGACAATGATTTCTATTTGGAGAAACTTTCAAGGAAGCTATGGAAAATGCTCTTACTTCCCTAGTGTTTTTTTAAATATTTTAATTATGCAATTGCCAGGTGAAATGGTTCATGTTGTAACATTTGGGACTCGTATTCGGGATATTCCGGATTCAAATCCCCATTGCCAACCAACCTGACTCAAAGGCTGGGTTGCAGTTTCTTCACCACGACCCAATTCATAATAACATTGGATATAAATAAAAAAATACAAATGACTATTTAACTCATGCCCCAAATGGGAGTCAAATGACCAATCACATTTTAATCATTTTTTATTTACAACCAATCACAATCGTGTTTCGCCTAAAATTTACCAACTAAAGTTTATCATAATAAAGAAAGCACCTCCTTTTTATCATTCTGAATAGGTCATAGCATTATTTTGCAGTGACTGACTCTCCAAGAAAAACGGCTACCAAATTGTATATATAGTGCATGAATGTCAGCAGAAAGCGCATGCGATAGATAATATAAAAACATTTGTAACAATTGATTATACCACAAAAAAAAAAAAAACACTGTGTGCACTTTCTTAAACGAATTATTTTCCAGGAAATGACGTTGCAGAAAAATATAATTGACATATTTACATCATAGGACATCAAATTAATTAATACCTATAACGTAGGTTATAAATTTCTCCACTAGGGTGCATTCTTACAATATTGCGATCCATTGGCAATTAATAATATTATGATCTGATTGCAGTGATGAACAAAGGAAGGAAATGAAGAATACCAATCGTTTATCATTTGTTTTCAAACATCGCCGTTTACATTAAATATATAAATATTTTAAAATAACTATAGTTAAATAATGAGTAAACAGCTCAGGCCTAATTTTATTCGCTAAATAGTCCTAACAAATGACACTCTTGATTTCCAAATTCTCTATATAAATTCACTCCTCACTTCGTGAGTCGTGAATTTATCGATCATTTGGAAATCACTCGTGGCATTACTTATGATAAATACATTGACGCTATATGCCTATATGTTAAAGGCATACCGGTATTTAAAAATGAAGGAAATAAAAAAATACAAATGAGAAATTAGTTGGCGTTGTACATGTCAAAGGTATGTTTGAAAAATAAAGAAAAATAAATAAACAAATATTCATTTGTTTATTACAACTTTTCTCCGATATTTACATCCAATCTACATTTACAATGGCGTAACAGCCCAATGTTGGACCTTAGCCTCTACTTTGTTAGGAGTTCCTACTCTAAGTTAATTTAGTTACACTCATTTCCCTAAAGATTTCATGAATGGGATGCGGTCAACATACCGACCCAACGATACATCTAGTAGGCAACAAAGGCATTACATTACTAGAATAAGGTCGGTAAATTTTGCTTAGAGGCCTCTTTATTTGGGCTTGAGGATATTTTACGAGCCTGAAAATCTTCAGACTCGGGATCCACAGCTTGAAGTCCCTCCTGGAGGACTTGCTCCATGGATTTTTCCATCCTAAAAAAATACATCGACCCCGGCCGGGTTTGAACCCACGACCCTTGGGACCAGATGCAAGGAACATAACTACCGGTACTAGTCCACCGTGGCCGACATTTTGCATCCACTATTGTTTTAATTATGTTTTTCTAATTTTGCTTTTCACGTATACGACTTATACAACCAACTCACTGGGACTGTAGAACCCGAAGTTTCATGACCTGCGGGCATAAGCTCATCATACATCTCTATCCTGAGCAAATGCTTTCCATTCATCCCCTGTATAATTTATCTTCCTCATATCATAAACAATGTTATCCCCAACTCGTTCTTGGCCTACCTATTGGCAGTTTTACCTTTGGTTTTGCTATAACAAGTTCCCAAGGCTCTCTTTCATATACCAAATGTAATATTACAGGGACCTAATAATTAACATTGTAAATGTTTGTATCTGAAATTGTTTTTGTTTGTCTAAGGACTGTGCCTGAGCACGAGCGATTGTCCATTTCATCATTATCATCATCATCATCATCATCATCATCATTTCCTTTCGCTCCTAACTGGAGCATAGGTCCGTAATAGCATTTCTCCATTTAGCTCTAACATCTGCCAAACTCTTCACCTTCAACCAAGTTTTTCCCATTTCATTATTTCTCCTTCAACAGTTCTCTTCCATGTAATTTTTGGTCTTCCTCTTCTCCTTGAACCCTGAGGATTCCAGTCCAATGTGTATCTTTTTATTGCAGTTTGAGGTTTACGCAGAGTATGACTAATCCAACGACATTTTCTTTCTTTATTTGTTTTTCAATAGGTGTTGCTCAGTTTTGCGCCATAGTTCTTGGTTTGAGATTATAGCAGGCCATCTCACACTTAATATCCGACGTAAACACAAACACCTGGAACAAGTTAATTATTTCTTTGGTTATCTTCCAGACTTCTCATACTGAAAATGTAGCCTTTATATGTACCTACAGTAGACTATCTGTAAATAAATAAATAAAATACTCCAATCTATACGTACAGTCCGTTATGAAAATAATGGGCAACATTTCAATTGTGACAGCTGATATGTAGAGAAAATATGTACCGCTAGTCTGTTTTTTTTCTAAGGAAGGATCCCGCCACTATTTTCAAAATGTGCAACATCGCCCTTATAAGGTTGGGTTTCTGATATAGGGCGTTACGCAACTTGTTGCATTGTAGATTGAGATCTTATATGTTTAAGATTATAATACCCATGCACAAAACTAGGCCTATATATAGCCTATATATTTCCTATAGGCCTACTAGGATGGGAAAATTCGGTAAATTTTACTTAGTGGCCATTATATTCAGGCTTAACGATCTTTTACGACCCTGATAATCTTCTGACTCAGGATCCTCCCTCCCGGAGGATTTGTTCTTTGAATTTTTCCATCCTAAGAAATCCATGGACCTCGGCCGGTTTAGAACACGCGACCCTCAGGACCAGAGGCAAATAGTGGCCGACTTCAATAACATTATTATTATTATTATTATTATTATTATTATTATTATTATTATTATTATTATTATTATCATCATCATCATAATTAATTATTATAACTATGGGGAAATGTCATCCACTAAATTTGTCATATTGCATTTAAAGAATTTCATATAGGCCTATTGTTTTAAATACTACTACTTCTACTACTACTGCTTCTACTACTACTACTACTACTACTACTACTACTACTACTACTACTACTACTACTACTACTACTACTACTAATAATAATAATAATAGATAGATAATCGGTTGATTAATGTCTTTGACATCGTCCGATTCCTAATAGCCAATTTTGTCGGTCCATCCAATCTCCTGGTTGTAGAAGTTTCTCCTTCATGTATAAATAGGCCTATATTCCCTAACTCCAGGAGGTTTTAGGTCTTCCTCTGCCTCGTCTTCCCTTTCTCTAATTTATCCCAATAATAATAATAATAATAATAATAATAATAATAATAATAATAATAATAATAATAATAATAATAATAATAATAATAATAATAATAATAATAATAATAATAATAATAATAATAATAATAATAATAATAATAATAATAATTCCAAATATCAACCGTGATCCCCCCGGGTAGAAACCAGTGACCACTTTGAAGGAATATAAACCACAGTTTGAGAACTATGTTTTTAGGCTTGAGGTTCTTTAAAATGGTCCGTGAATCTAATATACAATACGTGATTCATAGACTTTATATCCCTGCAGAAAGAAAGGTATTCTCAGTATTTTATGCCCTTAAAAACGTCAACATTCCGTCCTGATTTCAATTCGTGAATCACAGAACCAGAAGCGAACATTACAACCACTAACCCATCTGAATCAATTACATTATCAATTTTGTTATCAACCCTGTAGAGAAGAGAAAGTCTGTTATAACAAATATAACTAAATGTCACGAAATCAAAGACTCGAAGTCCGATATACGGTTAATTTAAGCAACATGTAATGAAAGCATTACACGAACGGTACGGAGAAGAAAGCATTCGTGTTAAAAAGAAATCTGACAAAATAGCACATCTGGTAATTCTTTCAAATTTATTCTGAGGACATTTTTACTTTGTTCATTTGGTGTAATGGGCAATCTTATTTGAGTGGCTGTTTCGAGCTATGCATTACAGGAGCTCGTTTAGTCTGTATTGTACTAGAGGGATTCATTTCCCTAACATGCGACAGCCTTGTGGTTCTTAGGAAACTCCTGTCTTCACACTACACGTGTTTTTAACCAACAACCCTGTTTTTTCTATAACCAATTACTTTTCGATTTAACAAAGGGCGAATGTGTGAATAGTGCACTATGTCCAAATAGTTCGCGAGACAGAAATATTATATAGGCCTATATTTTAAATATATTGATCTCTTCAATGTAGTCCAAAGAGGAATCCAAACTGAATATTTTGAGATAAGGATCAGTTACTGTAGTGTTCCAGTGTTCTTCAAAAGTTAATTCCAGATGATTAGTAAAGAAAAAAAAAAAAACTGTAAAAATGACGTAATTTAGTTTCATTGCTTAATTTTAAGTTATGTTCGAATTTTTCGCCGAAGAGTTTATTATTATTATTATTATTATTATTATTATTATTATTATTTTATTTTTATTATTATTTTTATTAATATTTTGCTGTTTATTTACTTATTTTGTGTGAATAAATCAAGTTTTGGGGTAAAACATGAAAACATAAGTAATCTATGTCTTAAAACAAATTAAACACAGAAATGTTCGATTTAGACTATATGAAACATTATTATTATTATTATTATTATTATTATTATTATTATTATTATTTTATAGATTGTTACAATTGGCATTGTTTGTGTGTTCGCAATTTCCATTTCCTTTTGTCTAAGCAGTTCTTCCAATCCGCTCCTTTCTTGGCTTTGTAAATATCATTATTCCTAGGTGTATAGGTCGTCTTAATCTCTTTATCCCTGGTGGCATTCATTCTAAGATCTTCTTTGGCAACCTTGTATTGTCCATTCTTACTATAAGCACATACCATTTTAACTGTCATTTCTGATTTAATCGTAGGCCTAATGTCTCTATATCCTCCTATAGCTCCGTTTATTATTTGTATGTTTGATATTTTATTTAATCTTGTTATTCTATAACATTTAAAAAAATTCATAACGATTTTCAGAAATTCCTTCCTTAATCTTTATTTTATTTTCATATGAGTAGATATACTACAACACTTAGACCTACGACAATACTTCTGTGTAGTAACATATGCATCTTTGGACTTTCCCGTCTTTTTTTTTCTTCAGTTTTTCAAATTATTATTATTATTATTATTATTATTATTATTATTATTATTATTATTATTATTATTATTATTATTATTATTATTATTATTATTATTATTATTATTATTATTATTTAAATAGCCTAATTTATGCAGTTGACTAGGTTATTTTAAATAATTGTGAAGATAATTTACAAGAACGCGATATAGCGTAGGTCTATACTTTATATCAAATAGCAAACGATTGCAATATATAATTATAATTATAGGCTATCTAAAATAAAGGTAAAATAATGGCTTTTGAAGAAAAATACATAAAAGATAAAAAAATTGTTATAGCTAAATAATCACTGTGTAGAAAAAGTCTGTGAATTAAATTAATCTCTCCTACATAGGCCTACATAACAGGAATATTGATATAAAATTAACAAATTTTCAATAACTTTTAAGTACAATAAAATCAACATTGTTAAGAAACGTCATACCAGAGACAATTTTGAAATTCTATAAAATAATGGCAGTTCCAACTTTGTTATATGGATCAGATTCATGGATCTTAATCGAATCAACTCGAAGGATATACGCGGCTGAGATGATACTTCTAAGACTCCTAATAGACTACACCTTTTAGATCATAAATTCGGTATTGACATCCGAGAACAACTTAACATCACAATTAACTCTGAAACTATAAGAGTTTACCAAGATGGGCGCCGCCATGATTACTTTCAGGAAGGTGCATCTGCATCTATACACTATACTATTAGCTTATAAAACAAGTTTATAATTATACATGTATGTTATGTCAATTAAGTTAATGACAAATTCAAATCGCACGACAACATAAACCAGTGTTCACAGGAAGAGAGTAGAGGAGGACACTAAATTCATTGTCAAGGTAATGAACATATTTGGACAGAACCTAGACGCCTTAAATTTTTATTCAAACAGTGACTTAATAAAAAAAGTTACTTAATTTTTTATGTGTATTTTATTTCCCGATAGGGGTGCACCCTACTGTCGGCGCCCATGTAAAGGCACGTATCACAGATGCATAGTCAAGCTATTTTAAAAAATGTTTATCTACAGACTTAACGGGAAGGCTGAAGAAGCGATGGAGAAGCCAAATTACCTGAGGCGGAACAGGCCAGAAGGCCTAACACTCGATACAATTTGAAGATAATTACTATTAGGCCTATTATTAGTTTTATTGATGTATAATAGGTCTACACTCGAATATACCTAAAAAAGAGGTATTGAACTGGTTAAACTAAGAGAGAGAGAGAGAGAGAGAGAGAGAGAGAGAGAGAGAGAGAGAGAGAGAGAGAGAGAGGGAGAGAGAAAACGGGAGAGATAACCTTTCTCTGTTATATTGGAAATTGGTTCCTGTCAAGCTACAAAGTCTTAGCAACTGAACCACTGAGGCCTGCCTCTTGCTAAGCTTTCTAAAACCAGCAACAGATGGCTCATATTGTCAGTTATCTGTGTCATTGTTATAACTAAACTCCATGAGGAGACAAGCCTGTCCTATCAGCATACAAGAAAGAGAAAGTAAAGTTTTATTTAATATTGTTCTGAATTTTTAAATACATATTTTTACTACGATCAAATACAAATAAAAATAAATTAATTGTATATAACTAACTAACTAACCAACCAACCCACTCATTGGCACTATCGAACCCGTAGGTTCATGGCCGTACGGACATAAGCTCTCCATACATCCTTATCCTGAGCCAATGTTTTCCAATCATCCCCTGTATAGTCTACTTCCCTCAAATTATAGTTGATGTTATTCTCTCACCTCATTCTTGGTCTACCAACTGGGCGTTTTCCCTTTGGTTTTCCTACAAGAAGCTTCCTTGCACGTCTTTCATTCCCCATTCGTGCCACATGTCCTACCCATCGCAGTCTACGAGACTTAACTGTTCTCATTATATCTGGCTTCCTATAAAGACCATGTAGGTCTAATTCATTCTTATGCAGTCTTCTCCATTCACCTGTTTGTTCATCTCTCTTTGGTCTCCAAAGATTTTCATAAGAACTTTATTCTCAAATACTCGTAATCTCCTTTCCTCCCTTAAAGTAAGATTCCATATTTCGCATCCATATAATATAACTGGTAGAATAATAGTTTTATGTATTTTCAGTTTAACGTTTTTTTTTAAAGCAGTTGGGACATCAAAAGTCTCTGTAATGCATAATAGCACGCATTTCCAGAATTGAGCCTATGTTTAATTTCCTTGTGGATCTCATTCCTGTTTGTGATTATTGTACCTAGGTAGGCCTATTTGAATTCAGCCACTTCCTCAAAATTTCCCTCATTTGTCATTAGCTGTCCATTTCCATTATATAGGCCTAATGTATTTTTATGTGCGACCGATTAATTGTAGGCCTATATAAGCTCAGGGAAATATATTTACAACATACGATATTCTAATATCAATTAATGTGATCCCCAGATTAAGAGACACTAATATAACTAATTCACTGGCACTAATGAATGTGGAGGTTCATAACCGCGTGGAAAAAAGCACTCCATAGGCCTATATCCCTATCCTTTAGTTAACATTTTCCAGTCATTCCATGTAGGGCTATAATTGACTTCCCTCAAATCATGGTTAATAGTATTCTCTCATCCCATTTATGACCTTCCTATAGGGCGATTTATTTCTGGGTTTCCTATAAGACTTTCCACGCCTCACTTTCATTTCACATTCATTCAAGATGCCCTGCAAATCGCAGTCTAAGAGACGTAACTTATTTAGCTCATTGATATGTAGTTTTGTCCATTCAACTGTCTGTTCGTCTCTCTCTGTAGTCGAAACAAATTCCTAATCACTTTATTTTCAAGTAGGCCTACTCGTAATCTTTTCTCCTCTCTTAAAGTAATAAAACATATTTCGCATCCATGGAGGAATGGGACAGTTTTATACATTTTTAGTTAAATTTAATATCAGAGAAATTGGAGTGACAAGAGTCACTAGGCCTAGTGCATAATAGCTCGTGTTTTCAGCGTTGATCCTATGTTTATTTATTTCTGGGCCTCATTTTAAATATTGTTCCATGATATTTAAATTCTGCGACTTTTTAAAAATTTCCGTCATTTGTTGTTAAGTGACCATTCCTCTGAATTGTGACTAATAATACATTTTAAACTAGCATTTGCTTTGACTGAGAACACTACGAGGAGAAAAAAGTTTGGTAGTTTTGATTTGGGATATCGAGTCTGAACGATATCGTCTGATAAAACTAAAAAGTCCGTCACGCAGGATCTGCGTAAACTAAGCGAATTCCTCAGCAAGTCGAATTTATGATCCCATTTTGCAAGTTTACGAATAAATTGGAGAAACTCAATTTCTGATGCCAGCTTTTTTTAAAAGTATCGAACTGCAGTGAAGACAAATCTTGCTCAACCATATGTTATTACGTATTTGCATATTGTAGGGTAGAGTTACCCATATCGCACCACTTAATAGATAAATTAATATAACTACTTAAAAAAACATATTTACCAAACAAATATTGCAAGATATGCTCAACCATATGTTATTACCTATTTGGATATTGTAGGCCTATAGGCATAATTTGACACCGATTTAAATAATATATAGGCCTATTTACCGATTCATTTTTTCATTACTTTATTAAAAGCATTAAATAAATTAAACTAATATATCTTATTTTAATTTAATTTAATTTATTTTATTTATTTTATCTAGGTCTTCTCTTCCACTTCACCAGGGTTAAATTATACATAGAGGAACTTCGGGTAATTTAGACCCCTGTTTTGAATTTGTTGTTTTTCTTCTTTTAATTAAGGGATTTGAATTTTCTTTAATTACAGCGATTATCGTTAGTGTTATAACTATGAAATAGCATTGTTATTTTATTCAAATATGGAAACATCTTCATAATTTATAAACTTTAACATTACAAGAAAGGTCCACTTTAACCTCCATATCCGCATAAAGTAGACCTCAGAGTCCACCTTAGCTTTTAGTCTATTTTTAAGTTCATTTACTCTATTAATTTTTACAGACAGGCACAGTTATTCTGAAAATATTTATGACTGATAATAATTAAAAAGCGATGATATGTATTTAATGTTTTGAAAAATTATTGTTGATTATAACATTCAAACGTCATTCAACTGCAGAAAGCGACGGTCTTTAGGTTTAGTTAAATTACAAGAATATTAAATACAATTAATTGAATGGTTTTTACAGATAGCATCCTCATTGATAAAATGTACGTATTCGTGTAAAGTGACCCAGATGGTTCTCATTAACCGAATTCCTTTGTTATGTTTAATTATTTTATAGAGCCACCATGTCACATAATATCAAACCAAACCCGTGAGTAGGCTATATTAAAACAGCATCTGCATAACATAATGTATTAAACGTTAAGTTTATACAAATAAAAACTGGATTAGTTCAGAAATAGATAAGAAATATTACCAAAAAGAACCTGCCATTTAGTCTACGTCATAAAGAAGAAAGAAAAGAGGAAAATCGCCATTTACGTTAGATAAAAAACCATGAAAACATCAAGACGGAATGGGTTGTAGGTGAAAATTCATGGGAAAGTCGGGGTTAATATTATTCTCCCATCTTATTCTTGGTCTACCTGCTGGGAGCTTTTTTTTTTTGTTTTTCTACAAGCAATTTTCATCCCCTTTTTATTTTCCCATTCGTGCCCCATACTCTGTCCACCGCAGTTTATGACACTTAATAATTCTTACT